>CM060451.1:45764618-46973447 GCA_030545235.1 Helianthus tuberosus | reverse complement strand
AGCCAATCTGTTTTAATAATTGGAGTTACAACCATTTTAAAAAACCCAAAATTTAAACCCAAACTAAATAACTAAGGATAAAATGGCACACTCAATTTTAAAATGCCCAAATTTCAAATAATCAAAGCCAAATTAAATATTATATACCAATCGATTTTGCTACACTTTTTTATTTATTATATAACAATTATTGTTCTATTATGGGTTTTTACTTTTTATATATGTGACTGATGAATTTATATTATAGGACGTGTAGGGTCAGGTTTTTTATCTCACCAAAGGCCTAATTTTTTTTAACATTCTCAGATACGGGTCTCTTTGTTGATGATGGTGGTAATATCCATCAACTTAAAATCATTTTGGAGGTTTTTACCATTATTCTTATATAGAAAAACCCGTCACGAACATTACTCTAGATCTTCTTGGGCTTGACTTGCAAAAAGGATTCTGGTATCATCATTTAGCGCCATTCATTCTACGGGAACAGGGGGACCCCCGACCCATATGAAGTTTCGCCCATGGGTGCGCACCTACGCAAAGCCGAAGTTGGATGTTACTGCCATCAAAATGTTGACAACAGTCGAGTGCTGCAAAATATATATTTTATTTCTAAAAAAAACCTCTGTATTTACTGAGCCAATCTGTTTTAATAATTGGAGTTACAACCATTTTAAAAAGCCCAAAATTTAAACCCAAACTAAATAACTAAGGATAAAATGGCACACTCAATTTTAAAATGCCCAAATTTCAAATAATCAAAGCCAAATTAAATATTATATACCAATCGATTTTGCTACACTTTTTTATTTATTATATAACAATTATCGTTCTATTATGGGTTTTTACTTTTTATATATGTGACTGATGAGTTTATATTATAGGACGGGTAGGGTCAGGTTTTTTATCTCACCAAGGGCCTAAATTTTTTTTTAACATTCTTAGTGGTGGTGATATCCATCAACTTAAAATCATTTTGGAGGTTTTTACCATTCTTATATAGAAAAACCCGTCACGAACATTACTCTAGATCTTCTTGGGCTTGACCTGCAAAAAGGATTCTGGTATCATCATTTAGCGCCATGCATTCTACCTTTATAGAATGTCTGGAAAATGCACGTCATTTACCTTTATAGATCCACTTGGAATAGCCCAGTGATGTTGGTGAGTTAAATAGAGTTTAGGGTAGTAGGAGGTCAGGGGTTCAATCCCCGTGGTGTACAAGTTTAGTCGTTAGAAAAAAAAAATCTACCTTTATAGAAAGTCTATAAGTTTAATGGTTATTCAGATCTCCACACTTAGAGGTTAAAGTTAAAAGTCTTAGCTTGATAAGTTGATTAGGTTTTGAAGACCGACAAACTCTGACTTTGATTTTCACCAAGTATCATCGTGCTCTTGAGTTACACTGTTCTATTCAGTGTTGTCAATAGCGATAATAGTGTTAGCTATATAGTGTGCTTCATAGCGGAGCGACCTTGTCTCATAGTCTGATTGTTAGCGAATCCATAGCGTGAAAATAGCGGTATTTCAGGAGTTTTTTTTTTTTAACATAAATAGCAGGATTTTAGCTTCTTTTTTTTTTTTTTCTAGTATGCCTCTAGTGTATGAAGCAACATTGATTGGTGGCTCAAGTTCTTCACCAACTCTAATACAGGATATGAGAAGTTATAAATGATCACAATCTATAATAAACTACTATGATTAATGTTTTTTCCTATCGATTAAAATAAAAACTTTTCTAGAAGGCTGCATGAGCAACGTCATATCATACTAAAATATATTGAAGTTGAAGTAGCAGATAAGTTAAATATTGTTTGCTTTTGATCAAGTGATAATTATATATTGATTGTTAAGAAATAAAATAGTTTTTAAATATAAAAATAAATAACAAGTTGACCAAAACCAAAAGTTTAATGAAAAGGAAGTGGCCTGCGGAACCTACGCAGTCACCTGGAAGCTTTTTATTTATATTTGTAAGGCAACTCGATGTGGGGCTCGGTTTGGCCTATCCTGGCCCGTCGCTGGGTCTCAACACCATTTCCACTTTTACGGCGTCGTCGTGAATATCGGGGAGGAGACGTTGAAGACGGGCACAAAAAGACAAAAAATGGACCGTGGGAATGATATAGCCGTTGTAATATATATATATATATATATATATATATATATATATATATATAGGGGAGGGTTCATTGGGGAACACTAAAAAAGTGGGGAACGGGGGAACACTTTTAAAAATTATACTTAACATGTTAAAAAAAATATTTTTCTAATTTTTTTTCGGCGCTTTTTCTTATAAATACAAGTAGAAACATTTTTGATAAAAAAAATCAAAAACTAAAAATATAAAAAAATGTTTAAAAAACAGTTTTATCTTATAGAATTAACTTAACATGTTAAAAATAATTGTTTTTTAAAAAAATTTCAGCGCTTTTCTTTATAAAAAGGAGGAGAATCTAGTCGAGTAAAAAAATATTTTTTCTAAAAAAATCAATTTTTAGCCTTTTTTTAATTGTTTTTTTTTAATATTTTTAGTTTTTGATTTTTTTTATTAAAAATGCTTCTACAAGAATATATAAGGAGAAGCGCCGAAAAAGATGTTTAAAAAATTAATTTTTAACATGTTAAGTTAAATTTTTAAGAGTGTTCCCCGGTTCCCCACTTTTTTAGTGTTCCCCAATGAACCTCACACTATATATATATATATATATATATATATATATATATATATATATATATATATATATATATAGGGTAATGAAGAAACACTAGATAATTGACCGGAATCGAATTATCTAGGGGGTTTGGATCTGCATAAAAGGTGGGTTTTCTCTCGTTCGATCTGATGGAACAGCTCTTCTTCTTCGGTAAACTCTGCAAAACAAAGCACCGTTAGCCTCGTCAAGGGGAGAAGAAGGGTTCTCTCCTTGACCCGACTCCGGCGTGAGAATAAGTAGGTGTTTATGAAGAAGAAGGAGTATTGACGAAGTGTGTGTAACTTGAAGTTCGTACCTGAATTATCCTCATATTTATAACCGAGAGTTTGGGCGGGAAAACCCGTTGGTGAAATGTTGACGGAAGATGCTAACCCCGTAAGCGGTTACATTTCCTTCCGTTAAGCCTCTCGATCCGACGTGAATGCACACGGATCGCTGTTTTGATCTATGGCTAGGAGTTTGCCACGTGGAAAGTGATCAAGTGGAGGTTTCTCTCCAATTACATGCTATCGTTGTGATTTCAGGGAAGCCTGAGGTGATGACACGTGTCCAGACGGTTATAACCGTCTTAGTGGTGCACGATTTGAACTCTTCTAGAAGATTACTGCTGTAATCTGGTGTGACTTTTTATCGTGTGGTTTCAGTTACGTAAATAATATCCAAGTCTGGATATTATTAAGCGGGAATGCTTGTCTTAGGATTTTCATCCTTTATGAAAGCGCAAGGATTTATGATTTCCTTTTGGCGCGCAAGTGTTGTCTGCTATTTGTCTTAAGCCTTTCTTTTGTAAGACCAGTGCGCGGCCGCGCAAGGTAAAAAGGGGCTAAAGACGAGGTCGTGGTATGGTCCCAAGTACTTATTATGAGGTTTTTGGGACCTTACCCCTTCAAGTCCCCCCAGTCTAGTGTTGCTCTTATGCAAGTAAGTGGAGCACTGGACTTATAAGAGGGAAATGCTTTTTGGTGTGAAAATGGGGAATCTTCTTAGAGAAGATTTACTTTGCGTAAAAAACTTTTTTAGGGGAAATTGTGACTTTTTACCCTTTTTGTAATCATGACCTGACGTGTGGTGACGTCAGTTTGTAATAAAAAATTGGTATTTGTGATATTTTTCCTTCTTACCTTGGGATACGTAGTGGCGCTTGTCAGGCCTCATTTATGAGGATATGATACTTGTTCCTGTAGCGCCGTTTGGAAAAGACATCTGACAGGTGATCATGCCTTTCCCTTTCCCGGAGTTAACTCGCTTATATATACATTTGATGGATTCTTTGAGCCTCCTGTTTAATTTGACGAAAAGAAGATGAAGCGTTCTTTCCGTACTCGTCGTCTGTTGGATATTCTTAGAGTTTATGAGGCCGCTGAGGGCCTTGTGTTTCTTTCTAGTTCACCACCCTTAGTAACTGTCGAAGCAAAGGATCCGTTCATCCCTGTTTCTCCGGCGGTTGCTGGTTCTGACTGTGAAGCTTTCCAGCAAAAAGGTGTTGTTGATGGTGGTGTTGCTGTGCTAGCTGCTGATGATTTGACGGCCCGTTTTCCGATGATTCGGAAAGGAGGATGCCAGTTGGTGTATCAACGTCGGAAGAATCGCCGGTTTAATCAGGTGCCGACTGTTGATGATGGCTCTGCTGCTGGTTAGGTTAGGTTTGGGAAACTGTGTATTCCTCTCTTTTGTTGCTTATGTTGGTTTTGCTACTAAAATTTTTGAAGATCACTGTCGTGATTGTTGTGAATGGTTGTTTATATTGCTCTTTGATGATATATATATATTTTGATGCACTGTCGTGCATGTAAGCTTCATGTTGTGTTTGGATTACAATATGTTGCATATTTTTGATTGCTTTGAATAGATAGAGCGAATGAGGATGGTATTGTATTCATGTGTGAATGTTTGTCTAAGATGCGCAAGGTTGTGCCCTTTTTAGACTGTTCATGAAGCGTACAATGTTTACCATATTGTTTTCGCGTATATCCAAAGAATTATATGCAATTTGTAACAAACAGTAACATGAGTAAAGATAGTGCTTGTATTAATAAGGGCGCAAGGCCAATAATACAAAGGGTAATAAAGAAATACATTGCATGTATATTTTCATTTTTGCGGATTGGTTTGGTTTATATGTAACACCTGCGCAGCTGCTGCGCGTTCCAGGTGCGGGGAACTAGCGTCCCATCAATTCTTTTTAGGGTGTATGCACCCTTTCCTAAGACTTCATTGATGATGTATGGTCCTTCCCATTTTGGCGCTAATTTGCCTGGTTTTTCTGCGTTGGAAGCTTCGTTGTCACGCAAGACAAAATCACTAGGGACAAAGGTACACACGCGTACGCGCGCATTGTAGTATTTTTCGAGTTTGGATTTGTACCTTGCCTCTGTGATGGCGGCGTTTTCGCGCCTTTCTTCGAGAAGGTCTAAATCCAGTCTTCGTTCTTGCTCGTTGTTTTGTCTTTCCATAGCTAGCATGCACGGTGATGGGAGACCAATTTCTGTTGGTATTACCGCTTCTGATCCGTAGACCAGGCTGAACGGGGTTTCCCCAGTGCTGGTTTTCGGCATGGTGCGGTGTGCCCATAAGATGCTGGGGAGTTCATCGACCCAGCCTTTGCGCGCTGTTCCGAGGCGTGCATTAATGCCATCAACAATCTGTTTGTTGACACTCTCGACTTGTCCGTTTGCTTCTGGGTGCGCCACAGAGGCAAAGTTGTGCTCGATCTTCATTTCTTTAAACCATTTTTGAAGATCTTCTGAGGCGAAGTTAGTGCCGTTGTCGGAGATGATGCGCAATGGTAATCCGAATCTGCAAATAATGTGCTCCCATATGAATTTGCGGATTACCATTGCTGTGGTTGAGGCCAAGGCTTTAGCTTCAACCCACTTTGTGAAGTAGTCGACTGCTACAATGATGAATTTTACTGCGCCTGGCGCGTCTGGGAATGGACCAACAAGATCAATGCCCCATTGCTGAAAAGGTCAGGCGGACGTAACTGGAACGAGTGGATTCTTTGGGCGAAGCGTTTTTGGTGCGTGGCGATGGCAAGCTGCGCATTTTCGTAATAACTCGACCGCATCTACATGCATTCCTGGCCAATAATAGCCTGCGTTCATTATTTTGGCGACTACCATGCGCGGTCCGGCATGTATTCCGCACAATCCTTCATGAATTTCCCTTACAAAGTACCGTGCGTCTGTTTTATCGACGCAGCGCAGGAGTGGTCCCATGAATGATTTCCGGTATAGGATCCCCTCTGCCATTTCGTAGTTTACTGCTTTATTCTGGATTTTCCGGGCTTCTGCCTTTTCTTCTGGGAGTTTCCCATGTTGTAGGTATAAGATAATCGGAGACATCCAGGATGGACTGCCGATTTCGATAACGTTCACTTGTTTGAGAGGGACGGAAGGGTTGGACAACACTTCGATGCGTACCTCTTTTGCTAAATGTTTGAAACTAGTGGCAACCAATTTGCTCAGTGCATCCGCGTGTTTGTTCTCGCTTCTGTTTATGTGATTAACCTTGAATGTTTGGAATTTGCTGATTAGCATTCGCGCTTGTTCCAGGTATAGATCCATTGCTTCTCCTTTTGCGTCATAGTGACCATTGACCTGTTCGGCCACTAATTTTGAATCCACGTTAGCTTCAAGGTTTCTTGCCCCCATTTTAATCGCTAAGCGGAGACCTGCTAAGAACGCTTCATACTCTGCTTCGTTATTTGTACTTCGGAAATCCAGGCGTATGGCATAGGTAAGTTCGTGGTCATCTGGGCTGACCAGTCGAAGACCCGCACCTGCTCCGTCATCGTTGGAAGCGCCATCTGTGTGTAGAGTCCAGACCCTGTCGTCGAAAACCGGGATAGGGTTTTGGATTGCCTCGCACTCTTGGACTTTGTCGATAGGAACTTCTGTGGCAAAATCTGCTAGAACTTGCCCCTTGATTGCCGGTCGCGGTCTGTATAGGATATTGTATCCTCCGAGCTCAATAGCCCATTTGGCCAATCTTCCCGCGACGTCGGGTTTGGATAAGATTTGACCTAAATGGTAATTAGTGAGAACTGTGATGACATGACCAGAAAAGTACCGACGTAAGCGCCGTGATGCATGTACTAGTGCTAGGACTAGTTTCTCTATCATGGAGTAACGTGTTTCTGGGCCAGTAAGCATCTTGCTTATATAGTAGATTGGAGTTTGAATGTTTTCTCGCTCCACCATTAGCACTGCGCCTATTGCTACTTCCGCAGCAGATAAATATAAAATCAGGGGCTCTTTTTCTCGTGGTGCTGTTAGCGTTGGCAACTGAATTAAGCATTCTTTCATTTGTTTGAAAGCTGCTTCCGCTTCGGGTGTCCACTGGAAGTGGGTTTTCTTGGCGCAGTTTCGTAGTGTGCTAATGAATGGATAAGACTTTGCTGCATGATTTGCCAAGAATCTGTTCAAGGCTGCTAGGCGTCCGGCGAGTCTTTGCATTTCTTTTATTGTTGCAGGTGATGGCATTAACTGGATGGCCTGTACTTTTTCTGGGTTTACTTTAAAACCATCTCTTGTTACTATAAAACCCAAAAATTTTCCTTCTTCCATTCCGAAGGAACACTTTGTTGGGTTGAGCTTCAAGTTTACACTGCGCAAAGAATCGAACGTACGTTGGATATTTGCGAGCATTGTATCTTCCTCGTGGCTCATGATGACGAGGTCATCCATATATACCTCGACTGTTTTGCCGATATCGCCTCTGAAGACTGTGTCCATTAGGCGCTGGTAAGTTGCGCCTGCATTGCGCAAGCCGAAGGGCATTTTTGTGTAGCAGAAGATGCCCTTGTCTGTGCGGAATGCAGTCTTGTCCTCATCTTCTTCTTTCATCTGGACCTGATGATAACCCTTGTAACAGTCAAGAAAACATTTCCATCGGAACGACGCTAGAGAGTCGACTTTTTTGTCTATCTCGGGAAGCGCATAGCAATCTTTTGGGCATGCTTTATTCAGGTCTTTGAAGTCGACGCACATTCTCCATCCGCCGCTGTGTTTCTGAACCATTACTGGATTGGCAACCCAAGTATGGTACTGAATTTCGCACAAGATTCCGGCATTGAGTAGTTCTATAACTTGCTCGTCCATGGCTTTTGCTTTCTCTTCGCTAAAGCTGCGCCTCCCCTGTGCGACAGGTTCTGCTGAGGGTCTGATGTTCAGACAGTGTTGTGCTATATCGCGCGGAACCCCAGTCATGTCTGTTGGACTCCAGGCGAATATATCTTTATTATTGGACAATAATTCTTTTAATTGTATTTGTATTGCTGGGGAAATGGCGTGTCCTAGCAGGATGGTCTGTTCTGGATATTCATTGTTCAGAACCCATTTCTTCGGCTCATTTGATGCTGAGGGTTTGGCCACTTTTGCTGGTGGCTCGTCGTCCACGTACATGACCTCCTTACTTGAGTATAGAATTGCAACTCCGGTTTCTATTGGGAATCCGCATGCAGCATGTGGAATAGAGGTGATCATGCTGAATTTTCTTTGTGACCTTCTTCCGAGTAATACATCATGGCGTGATGTTGCCGGCATGACCATGAAATTTACTGTGACTGTGCGCGAATGCTCGCCATCAGATAGAGTCACAGGGAATGCTATTTGCCCTAACGGGAATACAGCTTCATTACAAAATCCGGTAAGAGGGAAATCGACCGGTTCCAGACGTGCTTTGTCTTCTGGATCGAGTTGTTTGAAGCACTGCTCGTATATGATATCCATCGAGCTTTCTGGATCTATAAACATATAGTCCGTTCGATAATGGCCGAAGATGCCAGTAATAATTACTGGTCGCTCTTCCTGGGGGCCTCCCGGAACAACAGGAAACACGACTTGCTGTTCTCGTCAATGCTGATTATGGTGTCGTTTGTTTGGCCTTTGTGAAGGGCCTCCTTGTACCATGTTTATTTGTTCTGGTTTAGTTTTCTGATTGTTGATATCTCTGGATTGTTGACGTATCTCAACATAACTGTTTGATTGGATGCCCCACTAACAGGGTGTCTGTGGGTCCAATACTACAGTGTCAATTTCACCACCAGATCTGATGTTTGGGGACTCAGATCTGGTAATTTGTGTGAAAATTGTGTTTAAAGAAACCTGGCATCTGTCAAACCAGTATTCTGGGGTTCTTTCTATGAACTGGTCTGAGAAATTCTTTTCGTCTGAGTGATTATTACTTTTGTTGACTCCCATGATTCCGTCGATCTGAGTATTTGGGGTTGTGGAACCCTTGAATTCAGACCGAGGACCTGATAGGTGAGACGATGGATTCTCTACCATTTGAAAACAGAGAATGAGGGAAACTGAATCGAAACGAGACAAAACTGAAAAACAGAGAAATCGGTGGGCGCCAATGAAGAAACACTAGATAATTGACCGGAATCGAATTATCTAGGGGGTTTGGATCTGCATAAAAGGTGGGTTTTCTCTCGTTCGATCTGATGGAACAGCTCTTCTTCTTCGATAAACTCTGCAAAGCAAAGCACCGTTAGCCTCGTCAAGGGGAGAAGAAAGGTTCTCTCCTTGACCCGACTCTGGCGTGAGAATAAGTAGGTGTTTATGAAGAAGAAGGAGTATTGACGAAGTGTGTGTAACTTGAAGTTCGTACCTGAATTATCCTCATATTTATAACCGAGAGTTTGGGCAGGAAAACCCGTTGGTGAAATGTTAACGGAAGATGCTAACCCCGTAAGCGGTTACATTTCCTTCCGTTAAGCCTCTCGATCCGACGTGAATGCACACGGATCGCTGTTTTGATCTATGGCTGGGGGTTTGCCACGTGGAAAGTGATCAAGTGGAGGTTTCTCTCCAATTACATGCTATCGTTGTGATTTCAGGGAAGCCTGAGGTGATGACACGTGTCCAGACGGTTATAATCGTCTTAGTGGTGCACGATTTGAACTCTTCTAGAAGATTACTGCTGTAATATGGTGTGACTTTTTATCGTGTGGTTTCAGTTACGTAAATAATATCCAAGTCTGGATATTATTAAGCGGGAATGCTTGTCTTAGGATTTTCATCCTTTATGAAAGCGCAAGGATTTATGATTTCCTTTTGGCGCGCAAGTGTTGTCTACTATTTGTCTTAAGCCTTTCTTTTGTAAGACCAGTGCGCGGCCGCGAAAGGTAAAAAGGGGCTAAAGACGAGGTCGTGGTATGGTCCCAAGTACTTATTATGAGGTTTTTGGGACCTTACCCCTTCAGGTAAGGATAGTGTAAAAAGGTCCTAAAGTGTGAGAAGTGTATTATAACACTATATATAATACTATATAACACCATATAAACACCGTATAACAATATGTAACACCATATAACACTATGTAACATTATATAACAAATATAACACTATACATCTATCATAGACTTGCTATCAGACAACCTATAGTGTTATATTTGTTAAATAATGATATATAGTGTTACATAGTGTTATATGGTATTATATGGTGTTACATATTGTTATACGGTGTTTATATGGTGTTATATAGTATTATATATAGTGTTATAATACACTTCTCACACTTTTTACAGGATCCTCTACCTATATATATATATATATATATATATATATATATATTCAATCCCACTTTATAAATATACACCCTTTATTCTCCCACTTTTAACCCAAAATCTTTCCAATCTCTCTTATTTTTTTATACACCACCATATTTTTATAAAAATATAGGCATGTCTTCTTCTTCATCGTGGTGTTCGTCATCTTCGGGTGAGGGCGAATTAATTTTTGCGAACTTCATTATGCACGCAGTGCAGATGATCATGGAGGAGGAGGAAGAGGCAGAAACGTCGTCACAACCGCAAACTAGGGCAACCGCCTTAAACCGAGACCGAGAATGTATTTTATTTTTTAGTATATCTTTATTTAAATTTAATAATGTATTTAATTTTTTTACTGTTAATAATGAAGTTAATTTATTTTTCGTTGTTAACATTTAGCTGGCCATGATAATTTAGTGGCCGATTATTTTGCCAACGAACCTGTGTACATGGACGCGATGTTTAGACGTCGGTTCCGAATGAGTCGCCGACTGTTCTTACGTATAGCAGACGACCTTAACATCATCTACCAGTCACAGATATTTGACGATGTAATAGCAAGAACAGGTCCAGACGCCAGTTTTACGGTTTCGGGGGTGGAATACAGGCGCTGTTACTACCTTGCGGATGGAATATACCCAACATACTCTACAATCGTTAAAACTATTCCGCACCCGACAGACGATAAAAGAAAGAAATTTGCCAAGTTTCAAGAGGGGGCGAGAAAATATATAGAACGGCGTTTTGGGGTTCTACCAAAAAATTGCATATCATTGAACATCCAGCATGTTCTTTTACACCACAGAGGTTGCGATACATTATGTATGCTTGTATCTTGCTGCATAACATGATCATCAAAGACGAAGGTAGATCAATTTGTGACTACGAAGAAAACGCGCCTAACGGGAATTCTGTTCCGGTGACTGCAGAACAACAATATTTAAACGGATTCTCTCTACGTAACGAGTACACATATCAAAACCTACAAGCGGACTTGGTGGAGTATATTTGGAACAACGCACAAAACGAACCTAATGACGACATGCCGGATGAAGACTAGTAGTTTTTATAATTTTTTTAAGACTGGGTTGCTTTTTTAATGTAATGTTGGAATTAGTATTTCTTTTAGAGTTTAAATTAATTTTAGTTTTATATATACATTGCATATTTAATTTGCCAAAATTAAAAAAAATAAAATAAAGTAGTAGGTTGGGTATGGTCATCACCCATTTCTTTGGTTCCATTCTTGAAGGGACATCCTGCAAAAACTATGACGTGACGCTGAGATGGAAGATCATCCTGTAAAAACTACAATCCTCTCATACCGAGTATCCTAACAAAACAATTTTGAAGTTGGTGAATACTAATCGCAAGACTAAGAATATGTCAGGTGGTTTTTTTTTTTTACAATCAAATTTAATTATCATTTAGTTTAATAGTCTTTAATATTTGTGTTTATTTATTACCCTTATTATTATTATTATTATTATTATTACCCTATATATTAAATTTTGAATTGAATGAACAGTAAAATATAATAACATATTAAAATTAAAAATAGAATTAAATTGAATTTAATGAACAGTAAAATATAATAACATATTAAAAATAGAATTAAATATTAGTATTACTAAGTGATAAGCAAATGGTATCGGGTACCGGTACTGATATTAAATTTATTAATATTAGTATTACTAAGTGATGAGCAAATGGTATCGGGTACCGGTATTAAATTTATTAAACCGGGTGTATTTTCCGTACCGGTTCGGCACCGGTATTCATTGGATTTTACCCTCAAATATTGGTGTTGTATCAGTACCGACCGGTACCGAACCGTACCAGGTACATTCGGTACCTGTACCCACTTTTGGGGATTTCGGTAACAGTATTTTCGGTACCCGTTAGTACCGAGCTCATTAAATCATGTAGCAATGCAAGTAATTGCACCGTTTAGATTACTTTTCATACACACAGTAACTAAACTGTAATTCGTTTGAAAGAGGTTTTATATACACAACAACTTATTTTGCTTTTTTTTTTGGTCTTTTTTTAATGAATGAATTGTAGCATGTAAAATTAACTTGGATATTTAGATTATTGATGAACAAATCGTATCAAATCCTGTAATCAAACCGGTATCGTATCGGTACCAAATTTACTATACCAAATCATTGTCGGTGCTAATTTGGTATCCACCTTTTGGCGTTTTCAGAATCGTTACTTTCGGTTC
Organism: Helianthus tuberosus; assembly: GCA_030545235.1. Taxonomy (NCBI): domain Eukaryota; kingdom Viridiplantae; phylum Streptophyta; class Magnoliopsida; order Asterales; family Asteraceae; genus Helianthus; species Helianthus tuberosus. The sequence goes on along the minus strand of CM060451.1, from coordinate 46,960,942 downwards.
GACACCGGTCTAGCACCATACCTGTATTTATTAATCTTACCCTTCAAATACCATACCGTATTGTACCGAGTATTTTCGGTGCCGGTACCTAATTTCAAGATTTTCCGGATCGGTAATTTCGGTACCGTTACCGGTAACGTGCTCATCCATATTTTAACATTTTAGCACCGTAATAACTGAACTGAAAAACAACCGAATTTCCAACGTGTAAGACGTGTGGGTCCTATTATTATATATTAGGTTATTTAAAATCGTTTTTTTTAGGACGGAGTGACTATCCTTACCACGTCATTTTTATTTATGTTTTGATATTTGGTATTTGCTTGCCGTTGTTGACACGCGTTTTGCAGTCATTGGGTCCCCGCCGCAACGCGCGGGTGGAAAATCAACTAGTTATATTATATTATATTATTATTATTATTATATTAACTTTCAAACGTTTTGAACAGTAACTTTTGATTATTTAAAAAAAAATAAGAAACTTGTATACTCAAGTAAAAAAAAACTATATAACAATATCAGTTTCACAGTTTTTATTCACATTTGGGGTTTAGGGCATGGGTTGACATGTGGACTTCGAGGGGCACTACTGCTCAGTTGCATGTTGGGTCGGTATGGCGGGACGTGGCTAGCCCGCGTGGGTTTGGCTTGGCAAAACGGTTGTTTTTTAAATTTAAATCCTAGCCACCTATAGCCTAGCAAACCCAGCCAATGAGAGCCGGCCAAGGAAGACCGCTAGGCCCGCCCAACGCCCGGGCTGAAACCCCCGCCCAAGGGGCCACGCCGAAACCCAAGCCCACCCGGGGTGGTGACTTTGGCGTTTGTACCCCACCCACGCCCCAACCCCCGCCCCATACCCCATAGTCTTATATACCTGAATTTTGGATATTAAAAACGTAAGCCAATGAATAGTGTTTTAAATATTATAATAATATATAGTTTTTTAATAGTTTTATTATCTTCTTTACTTTTAAGTTTGATAAGTTTGTGTCAACCGGTACTGGTATCGAAAATACCGGTCCAGTTATCGGTACATGAAGGTAAAAACCGACACCAATCTGGTACAGAAAACGCCAAAAGTCGGTATCGCATTGATTTTGAAAATCTTTTAGTTCGGGAAATTCGGTAGTGCTACCCGGTATCATTTGCTCATCCCTGATCACGGGTACCGTACGAACAACGATATCGTGCAACTTTTTTTATTGATTTTCTTCAACGTTTAATGATTTCTTTTTTTAGTTTCACGGGGAGGGATGAGCTCGGTGCCAACCAACATCGAATCGGTACTGGTACCGAAAATACCAGTTACGATACCGGTATATGAAGGTAAAAACCGGTAGCGAACCGGTACCAGGAACGCCAAAAGTCGTACCGAATTGGTACTTAAGATCTTTGGTTCGGGAAATTCGGTACCGGTACCCAGTATCATTTGCTGATCTCTGACCACAGGTTTCATACGAACAACATCATTACCATACAACTTTTTTGATTGATTTTCTTTTGGTCATCTTTTAGTATTTTTTTATATATATTCTTTTTATTCCTGTCATGTCAACGGTTCCGTGCGCAACGCACTTGTAGTGATTTTAAAACACATGTAGACACAAACTAAACAAGAAAAGACGTTCGCCGCAACGCGGCGACAGTAAAAAACTAGTTAACTTTGAATATAAATACATCAAATACATCATTGAGTTTATTTTTCCTCTCAACAGTCAAATATAACTTAATATTAAAAACGACGTTGTATTTAAGATGGAAAATTTTGGTATTGTAAATTTTAGTGGTATTGCAATGAACCAAAGTGATACAAACCGAACAACTCGGTACCGCTACTATATTCTTTTTATTGCTTTCGATCGACTTAAAACATGATTTGATATGCGCATATTACGACTTTATCTTCTAAGTTGCATAAGACAATATTTTGTGCAATTAAACCATTATAAATAAAGTTTTTTTTTTATTTTGTAATACACATTTTTTACCGAACCGATACCGCCTGCACAACATCGGTACTGGTACACATAGTCTTATTTTTATGGTTTTTGGTTTCACTACGGGTTGGTTTCGGTATTGTCCACTACCGGTACCGAGGTTCTGCTATAGCACAACGTACCTTTATAATTTTATAACTTTCTCTTTGTAGTTTTTATTTTATTAGGATGATATTATTCTAAGTGGTAATTTATGTTTTGTGTATATTTCAAATCCCTATCGTATTGCTAAGAGAAATTTCACACTCTAAAGCATTTACCTATTGATTAAATCCTTTTCATTTAGGGTATAATATTTAATCAATTAATTCAATTCATAATATGTTTTTACATATATTCATCACACATTTATCAACTAAAAGAGATGCAATACCATGATTTAGTTAAAATTCCCAAAAACACTTTTAATATTACAAATTAAGAGTATTTCTCTACCACGTCACACACTCAAACTATTGTATAACTCAAATACCCAAAATGTTAGTAAGTTCCTTATTTTTTTGTCCTTGTTAAACAAAACACAGAAAGAAAAAAATAAGACAATAAGGTCATGCGTAGTCATAACTCATAAAGCCCTTTTGGGGGCGTTATGCGACACGTGGCATGTCACGTCATACAGGGGCTTTATGGGGCGTTATATCACTAGAGCGCGTAGTCATAAAACCCTACCTCATCATTACTCAATTAATTAATAACCCCTTCAATTATACAACATATGTATGTATATATATGTGTGTGAGTGGGGGGAAAGGTTTGTAGATCCTTCACGCTGCTATGTACATAACGGCTTCATCCAAAATCACCCCCATAGCGCCGGCAGTATTGGTGTTGCCGGGCGCTATAGGGCGCCATGCCTCAAAAATCACCACCATCGCGCCTCGTAAAGCCCCATTACACATGCACTAAATTGATATTCAATTCAATTTAAAGATTTCAAATGGTAATTACATTTCAATGTAAAATAATTATTTAAATTGGAAACAAAAAGTTTAATTTCACTTCCTTAATCAAAAGAATGAAATTAATTAATCAAATCAGTCAATAAATCATTCATCTTAGTAAGGCCTATAGTAAGAATCATCCATCCCGGTACTACTAGTTTTCCTTTGCCCCTCCAAACCATAATCTTCTGACGAAGACGATGGGGGAGACCCAGCCTCCCCCATCGTCTTCCGTCGTGGAGTCACCCTAACGGGCTCCGCCATATTCGTCCCAATCAAATGTGGAAAATTTAACAAAGCCCTGGACCCACGTATTTTATACGCGGCTTGATCATAAGCCACGGCTGCATCTTCGGGCGTCTCATACGTGCCAAGCCATACCCTCGCCCCACGCTTCGACGGATCTCTTATCTCCGCCGCGTACTTCCCCCACGGCCGACGCCTGACTCCCCGGAACTTCCTGAATTCTTGTGGCACGTGAGTTTCTTGTCCCACTGTAGCTTCTTGGTTTCCCACTTCTTCTTCTACCCTCTCAAGCTTCACCAACGACGGCTTGGGCTCACCGGAAACCACCGTATCCCTGTCAGGTCCTCCGTTGCCGGATAATCCACTGTTTGTTGCCGGAAAAAGTTCGGAGAATTGGGAGTCGAAGAGGAGTTGTTGGTGGATTGAATCAAGAAAAGAGATATCAGATTCTGACATGAATGATTGATCTTGAAACATGTTCTGTGAGTGTTTTTTAGGTAATTCAGTTTTGATTTTGGTGTTTGAATGTTGAAATTTGGAATTAAGATGGTGTATTTATATTTGTGACGAATAAGGTAAATGTTATGGTATTGTTTTTTATGTTTTATAATAATAATTTATGTGAGCTGCCATGAAAGTTCGTTATCCATGCAACTATTCAAGTGCAATTTGCATGTTTTTGAAACGTGCTAAAATATATATATATATATATATATATTTTTTATATATAGGTATTGAAGTGGAGTTAGCTTTTTTAAATTATTTTACATTATTGTTAAGCTTTTTGTATTTATTCAATTATGTTATCAAAATAAAAGAATGATCAATGTTTTCTTATATTCTTAGACATATCTTTATATATGTATATTATTATTGACTACATAATGATCTTATGATCTATTTAGGGGCTGTTTGGTAGTCTCTTAATGGTCATTAAGAGGCTACCTCTTAATGGAACCATTAAGAATTTTACCAATGAGAATGTAGAAGAATGTGACATGTGATGATTTACCATTCAGAGGTTACCTCTTAACCATTCAGACTTGAGGTTACCTCTTATTCATTCAGAGGTTTTAAACCATTAAGAGGTAGCATCTGAATGGTCATTAAGAGGCTACCAAACAGCCCCTTAGTTTAATTAAGTTACCTAATTGGATTATTAGTTAAAAAGATACAAACCCTACTAAGCTCCGCCATTGTGTATGTTTAATGGTGATCAAGGTTATTTTGTATGGTGTGCTCTTATTATTTATGATGATGTATACTCATAAATAGAAAACGATCGATGTAAATTCCCGGTAATGCAAGAATAAACACGTAAATTACGAGTAAAAAATATCCATAAAATTCTATACATTATTTTATAGATTTTTCTGTTTTTTGTCAAAAATGAATGCCGTAAGACTCTTTGGGACGATTACTTATTTTTTAAAACTTATGACGGACCATTGTTTATCCTTAACATGTTTGGATACAAGTATGGGCAAATGGCGAATACTAGTCAAAGTTTTTAATTGTTGAACTATCTTGCTATTTTATTATAAACAATTATTAATATTATCATATTGTATAACATGTTTTCTTTTTGAATATTTCAATTTTCAATGAATGCTAATGTATTATTATCTTAAATTAAAGGCAAATTGGATTTAAATAATCCCAACTTGCTCAATTTGGCCGATAATAATCCCAACTCAGTTATTGGCCGATAATAATCCGAACTGGTCCACTTTTGGCCGATAATAGTCCGCCGTTAAAAATAGCTTAACGCAGTTAAGCTTTTTTCCGAATTACAAACCGATGTTTTATGGATTTTGATCAGAACGAGGATACGGGTTGATTGATATAAAATTTACCTCGAAATACTGCCCCAAACGACGAAAACGGTGCTTCAATTCGGGTGTTTAAACTTCCAATTAACAAAAATCAAGTCGTTTGAAGCACCGTTTCAAGGTAAGTTTTACATAAATCGAATCGTATCCTCGTTCTGATCAAAATCCATAAAACATCGGTCTGTGATTCGGAAAAAAGCTTAACTCCGTTAAGCTATTTTTAACGGCGGACTATTATCGGCCAAAAATGGACCAGTTCAGATTATTATCGGCCAATAACTGAGTTGGGATTATTATCGGCCAAATTGAGCAAGTGGAGATTATTTAAATCCAATTTGCCTAAATTAAATATAGATGGTGTGAACATTACATAAACCGAGTAGTAAACAAAGTACTTCGTCAAACCGATTTGACTAGAGTCAACCCTATCTTGTTGACTAAGTATACATCACAAATACAAAAAAAAAAAAAAAAAAATGTGTGGAATCTTTTGGAATTTGGAAAACGGTGCTGAGAATGTCACAATCGTTGCACTTTATTAGCTTCAAAGTTATGTGAATAGATTATATGAGCTATGAGCTCCATTTTAAATGTCAAATGTAATGGAACAATTGCATATCGAACATTTTAGCACCCTCAAAATACCAAATGGTAACTTTGCTTTTGGCCTTTTGCCCTGTTAGGTCAGAGGCGTGTTTTTAATGAAGTTTTCTTTTCAAAAAAAAAATAAAAAAATTTAACTTTGCTTTTAAACATGGGTGTATGTAAACATCATTATATGGTGTCATTAAGAAAAAAAAATACACAATGTATTTGTATTTAGTGACGTTATATGTTTGTCATGATGCGATAAGCCCAAAAGAAGCAATGTAAGAGCTTTTTAAATTTAATTTAGACTTTTACTATGATATTAGTTATATAATTAGTAATTACCAGCGTGTGTATCTATTGATCATGATACACTACTAGTGAAATTTTGATTATTCTTAGTGACTAGTCCCGACTTGATAAAGAAAGATTCTCTACTTAATAAAGCTTCCAAAAACCGAATACAGTTTGTAAAAGAAAATTCTGGATCCGATACTGTTTAATAAAAAATAATGGTGGTCGTATAGTATCTCTCTCTATCTAAATAGGTGGATGATTTAAATTCTGTAAAGTACAGACATGTATCGAAAGATATAAGAATAGGTTAGTTTGGTGCTCGTTAAAGTATATAAATTATAATGGGTTATATTAGACACTTTTAAATATCGTTATCAAATTCCTTTAGAAAGTAGTCATGTACTAAGAATATTGGACTGGCGGCTATAACAACTCCATGTTCCAAAAAGAAAAAAAAAAACATGTCGAGTGCATTGTAAATTAGTTGAAAAAAAACATGTCGAGTGCATTGTAAATTACTTCAATACCCTTGATGTCTATACAGCGTTCAAATGTATCCCATACCAAGGTGGGCAGGATGGTCATTTACATAAAAAAGTCATTAAGACTTTTAATAATTAAATGTTTTTACAGCCATCAGATCAGATTTCAACGGCCAGATAAGCATGGGCGTGCACGACATTATTATATTATAAGTTGACAAGTTTGAAGTCAAAGGTCAAATAGATACAATGCACATGCTTGGTTCTTCAGTTAATAAAATCCAAATTGTGGACGCTTCTTAGAACCATCGGTAAGTTCTCATTGAAAATTACTAATTTGTCCTTTGTGCACCATGTCTTATTGACTGTTATAAATTAGTCTTGAGCATCCCTAGCAGGGCCGTCTCCGAAAATCCTTAAAAAAATTTAGGCCCTGAGCGAGTTGAGAAATACGGGCCCTTATTGGGCCAATTTAAAAGGGTTTATACTTTAGTTAGGTTTAAACTTTAATTAAACTATTGGGCCAATTTTATATAGTTTCAAACTTTACTAAACGATATTGATGAGTAAAAGAGTAAAAGCTTAATTTAAAATAAGTTTTAGTGTTTATTGAGCTTAAAATAATATAACGTTATGTTAAAAAACTTAAAAAATCTATAATATAAGATTAAACAAAATAACTTTTAATAATAATATTTACAAGACCTATAATACTAGAGAATTTATGTGAGACATAACTTTAGCTACTGCAAATTGTTGTGTCAATTTTAATTATATTTGGAGAAAAAAGAAATTTAGATAAAAAAGATAAATATTTATATACTAGTCACTTTGGTGGGCCAAATCAGAGGATACAAAAAAGTATGCAGATACTATCAAACTTAGAAATGGGGGCCCAGAAGCAATGCAGACAAAAATATATATTGGGGTTCAGAAATAAAAATAACTAAATAGATACGGGATCGATCCCACGTCTATTGTGAAAATAAGATAGCAGACAACCAATTCAGCTGCATTAAAGCTTATGAAACAGGGTTTTATATATATATATAAAAAGAAATTTTTTGGGCCCTGAAAGGTTTTGGGCCCTGTTCAGTGGCCCACTCTGCACTTGCTTTGAGCCGGGCCTGATCCCTAGGACTCGTAAAACCGTGCTATTAGCTTTGCGAGTTTAGGGTAAACATGCGAATGACAACCAAAACCGAGAAAAAGCATAAAAAATGAGGGTTATGCCACGTCAACTCCCCTCTTAAACTCCCCTCGCACCCCAATTTGATGGCGGCACTCCCCTCTTAGGGGAATTGTTTTTTTATTCAAAAAAAAAAAAAAAAAAAATCATTGGTTGAAAATGAGGGTGGCCCCACCTTCTCTCTCCTACCCTCTTCGGTGTCTCCCCCCCGAAATTGGTCCCCGAAATTACTCCCCTCTTGGATGGCAGCACCATACCCGCTCGGCAACTTTGGTCCCCGAAGGGAGTCACCGAGGGTGCCCCGCTCAGCCTTACCATCAAATACCGTGCAAAGTACCAACTGAACGACGATTAAATCCATGAAAAAACATAAAACAAAAGCTAAACTCATTTAACTTTTTTTGCAAAATTACAGAAAACCAAAGTTTTATTACAAAAATGAAAAATCTGAACGTTTACTCTGTATAAAAAAAAAGACACTATTTCTCCGTATGTGATAAATTAATATTTATAAATTATAAATAATTGTATTGTCACACACTTGTACTTTATTAGTTTTTTTATAGATATATGACCAGTGCATTGAATGGCGTGATAATAGTTATATTATTTTAATATTAGTCATGATTTTAATAATAAAGTTATATTATTTTAATAATAGTCAAGGTTTTATTAATGAAATGTTTTGTGAAGGTTTAGATGACTTTTGACTAATTTAACACGTTTTTATTGTTACATATATATTTGTAATCATTCTTTTCACGCGATAAAGATGAAACATAATTGTAAAAGACTCATCAATGAACAAGTCAGTCATACATCTAGTATCAAATTATGGTAACTAGTATTAAGTCCATGACGTTGCGGCGTGGGTGTAAAAACCATGCCAAATTACATCAATGCTACACTACTGGTAACACCTAAAAAACTCGTAAAAGCAAACTAAATAAAAAAGGAAAAAATAACACCGAACGAAAAGCAGACGTAAAATCGTTGAACTACGCACGCCCGTTGCGGCATGTTAATGCGAAGAAATTTGACTTAAACGTAAAACATAAAAAAAATAACTAAGTCGATCTAGGACCTGCGTGTTGCGAAGAACCTGTCAAACAGGGAAAAATAGACGTGTTGCGACGGACCTGTCAATTGAGAAAAAATGTCGCAACCCCCGAGCCCTACCCAGAGAACCGGTGTCGCGAGCTCAAATGGGTGGTATCGGTGTTTATTAATTTAGCAACGGAATACATCAGAACCGTATTTAGAAAATATTTTGATCAGAGTAAACCACCAAACTTTTATAATAATAATAAATTAGGATAGAACCCAAGTTCATTTGACAATACATTTGTAGGGATAAACCCTAACTATTGAAAATAAAAACTTCGTTTTATTTAGGTAACTTTTATAGCCACTTTTTCAAGCTTTCAGTGCTCTCCAGCTGGCTTCTATTTGGCTTTCACATCGTGTTACCTGAAACGCGTTTTAAAAACATTTTATTAGCAAGAAATACTGGCAAGAACATTCCATTTTGGTAAAGCATCAGTTGTTTTCACATTACAGTATTAAGGGCGATTACAATGTTTATATCTACACAATTACTCAGTCAGTACGTGTCACTCGACGGATCTGTGACTATGGTCATATCACATGTAAGGACCTGCAAAAATGCCCCAAAACGACCCGTAAGTGAAAACCCGGACCCCTGAAACCCTAATGCACATGAAAAATCAAGAAAACATGAAATTTGGTCTTCTCGCGGGCCGCGTAAAACATAAGGGAACCTCTACGCGGGCCGCGTCAACTTAAAAGTTGACCGGATAAGCGTCCAGGCCACGTGTTGTACGCGTGGCAACCCTACTCGTGACACATCAGGCCTACACGTAGGATAGGGGCCCTCGCGGGCCGCGTAAGAATCAAGAGAAGGTTTACGCGGGCCGCGTAAAACCTGAAAATTTGCTATAAGTAGCCTGTGCATGAGACTTTCATCTGTGTGCGAGAAATTTTCGAAAACACTCATATTCTGCTCGAAATTCACCTTCACAATAGCAAAACGCTGCTACGATCAAGGGTAATAACTCGATCACTGCTACGATATAATGCCCGATCGATTGAAACTATCCGATGGATGTTTAAGTGCTGCCCGTAATTGGGCTATGCCTTTGTCATTCGTCGTGAGGGTTTTGATCTCGTGAGTTATCGTAAATGTTGTATTAAGTTACTGACCTAGTTTCGTATGCATTGCTGTTTTAATTTAGGTTACAAGGCTTATCAGTAGGCTAAACTCTACCCGTGTAAACTTGCAATGTGAGTCATTCTCTTTTTATCAACAATGTGTTACAATACTCAAATCATTTTCAAAAGTTATAATTACAGGGATTAAGTCGTGGTTATCTTAAATCACTGGCAAGTGGAGTATTGTGCACATTACTGATTTCTCACGGTTAGGTTCATTAACCTAACAGTGACAATCATCACTACTTGGGTGAAAGGACTCAATAGTGCTATGACCATCGTCACCAGGGTGTGACACGGCGCCAGATAAAAATAAGATAGTAGCCATTGTAATTGCTCTTATGCTGTAATTTATAACTAATGTGTCGTTTTGTTTAACTTTAATGACTCGCCAGTATTTCCCCGCTGATAAAATATTTTTAAAACATGTTTCAGGTGACCTACTGTGAATCAAGGAAAAGTGCTACGGAGCACTAACAAAGCTTGAAGTGGTGGCTCAGTTAAATAAATAAACATGTTTTGTAAAACAGGGAATTTCCTCGTGAAATTCCTCTATTGTAAATTACGGGGTTTGACCCACGTTATGAAATAAAATAAGTGGGTATTTTCAAGTTTTAAAAGATCCTGTTAGACTTCCGCTGTCAACTCAAATAATAAATACCACGGGTTTCTGTCCCGCGGCTCCTGGACCGGGTAACACCGGGACGGGGGCCGTGACAGAAAAAGGTGGTATCAGAGCCACTGATTTAAGCCAATTAAGTATTTAGAAATACTTAATTTTCTGATTGCTATTCTGTGATTTTATTAAAAGTTAATTTACAAGAAAAGAAGACTCGTAGGCTGGAGGCGTGTGCGTAGGAAGAAACCAGCGGTACAGAAAGTTATAAAGACTGAGGATCCGAAGGATAAAGGAAAAGAAATCGGGGAAAGTTCCGGGCAAGCCCATGAAATGCCATCATGGGAGGAGCTGGATCATAAACTGGCACTTAGTGACCTCATCGGACCTGCCGATGAAAACCTCTTCAATTACCCAGTTAAAGCACAACTTCCAGTTAATCTGGAACCTGCTATCCCAGATCCTATTATCCACCCCCGACCTCTACCAGGAGAGCTAGAAGAATGGTGGACAATTGACTAGCAATTTCAGAATCTCCTAAATAACCCTAACACCTTTTTCCCCCAATTTGACCCTGAACCTCCACTACACCCACCTATGAGCACAGAAAACTTGGCTGAACTCCGCCACTATGGCGAGGAGTTGGTGGACGCAGGAAATCGAATCCGGGAGGTGGGGGAGAGAATATCATGGAAATACGACGAGAGGGAACGTCGTTTCTGAAATGCCAGCTGATGAGGATCGTATGTGGTTGTGGGAATGTGTGTTTATTAATAATATAATAATAAAAATATAATCATGTAAAATAACTAAAAATAAAACTCTTGTAACATATCTGGTAATGTACGGACGCATATTAAAATATATAAAATATGGAATTCGCAAAGTCGACAATTTTGGCTATACGTGTTGACGTGATTATGTGTGATTGTTTTATTGTGTTTAATTGTTATTTATTTTATGTTAATAACTTATATGTATTATTAATTACCAGATGGAACACGCTGGTAATGAACCAGTTAACGAGGTTAATCAATCCGAGCAAAACAATGAAGATCACTTTCTTAACCGACAAGATATAGAAAATATCGTGGCCCAGGGAATAGCAAATGCTATTCCAGCAATCCTTGCTGCTGCCCGAAATCCAGTTGAACCTCAACCAATTATTCCCAGCAAAAGTACTCACGGCGACAATTTCAGTAATAGTGTAAATGGAGGTGGCAACAATAATAATAACGATAATGATGGGATGCAAGCCCCATTCCTTAAGAAAATGAAAACTGCAACGCCTGGTTGCACTTACAAGGAATTTCTTGCCTGTAAACCAATCGAATTTGCAGGCAATGAAGGGGCAACTGCAGCATTGCGTTGGTTGGAGAAAACCGAGGCGGTGATTAAAATAAGTAAATGTGCCGAGGAAGACAATGTCATGTACACGTCAAATCTTTTTAAAGAAGGGGCACTAGAATGGTGGAATACGGTACTACAAGCCAAAGGCAGTAATGTGGCTTATGCCATGAATTAGGAAGAATTTAAAAGTCTAGTAGAAAGAAAATTCTGTCTCGAATATGAAAAGGAACAAATGACAAATAAGTTCCTGAATCACCGGATGGTGGAGGTAGACTGTCGAGGGTATACTTCGACATTCTTCGAGTATGCTAGAGTTGTACCTACCCTGGCTTTGCCAGAACCGGTACTTATTTCTCGCTATATTTGGGGTTTGATTGGCGAAATCCGTGATATCGTTAAAGCTGCGAGACCTCGCACAATTGACGATGCAGTGGAATTAGCCAACACTTTGACAGACGGACTGGCGTACGCGAGAAGAAAATAGAAAGAAGGAAGTAGCCCAAAAGATTACCCAAGGATTCCGTGTGGGTAATAGTAGTAATTTTAAGAAAAAGGGAACCGGGCAATCTCCCACTGCTCCATTCTACGGTACCTGTAAAAGGAAGCATTTTGGAAGATGCAAAGGGTATTGCAATTTCTGTAAGATTCCAGGGCATCAAGAAGAAGATTGCAGGAGGAAGAAATCAACAATCTGCTTCAACTGTGGAGAAGCTGGACATTTTAGGCCAGACTGCCCGAAATTGGTCAAACCAGCTGACAACAAAGCCAAACCTGCAGAAGGAACTACCAAAAAGAACGCAAGAGCTTTCCAATTGACTACCCAGGAAGCAGAACTAATCCCTGATGTGATAGCTGGTACGTTCCTAGTTCATGACGTCTATGCAAAAGTATTATTTGACTCTGGTGCAAACCAAAGTTTTATAAATACTTCATTCTGCCGAACTCTTAACCTACCTTTAACCAAACTTAGGCAGATTTTTACGGTAGAAACTGCAGATGGTAATTCTGTTCACATAGATAAGGTTTTGCAAGAAGGAAAGATAGAACTCTTAGGCCATAAATTTTCTGCAAACCTATTACCTATGAATTTAGCTGGATTTGATGTTGTGTTAGGAATAGATTGGTTAGTAGCCAACCATGCTCGAATCCTCTGTGATAAGAATTCCATACAAATTCATACGCCCACAGGAGAAATAATGGTGATTACAGGAGATAAGCCACGTAAGCCAATGAAATTCATTTCAGTAATGAAAGTGGCCAGTTATTCAAGGAAACAAGGAATAGTGTATATGATTTCAGTAATCATTAACACTAAAGGTAAAGAACTTAAGGAAATTCCTGTAGTATCAGAATACCCGGATGTATTCCCAGAAGAACTACCTGGATTACCACCCGATAGGGAAGTAGAATTTAGAATTCATCCAATTCCAGGAACTACACCGATAGCCAAGGCACCTTATCGGTTAGCACCCACTGAAATGTTAGAACTAAAGAAGCAGTTAGATGAATTACTAAGCAAAGGATTTATACAACCTAGTTCATCCCCGTGGGGAGCTCCAGTGTTGTTTGTGAAAAAGAAAGATGGTTCGATGCGAATGTGTATCGATTATAGGGAATTGAATAAGGTTACAATTAAGAATCGATACCCATTACCTAGGATTGATGATCTTTTTGATCAACTCCAGGGAGCTAGATATTTTTCTAAGATAGATTTACGCTCCGGATACCATCAGTTGAAGGTACAAGAGGAAGACAAACCTAAAACAGCTTTCAGAACTAGGTATGGTCATTACGAGTTTACAGTCATGCCCTTTGGACTAACCAATGCTCCTGCAACATTTATGGACATGATGAATAGGATCTGTAAACCGTACTTGGACAAATTTGTAATTGTCTTTATCGACGATATACTCATTTATTCCAAAAGTCAGGACGAGCATTGTGAACACTTGCATGTACTCTTAACTTTGTTAAGAAAAGAGAAGCTGTACGCCAAAATCTCGAAGTGTGAATTTTGGCTACAAGAGGTACAATTTTTAGGACACATGGTGAATCACGAAGGTATTCACGTAGATCCCTCCAAAATAGAAGCGATCACCAAATCGAAGGTCCCTCAATCTGTAACAACTCTTATTAAAAAGTCCTAATTATTACTTTAATTGTCCAATAGGAAACCCAAATTAAGAAATCCAAGTGATTCTGCATAAACCCTAAAATTTTCAGAATAATCGGAATCAGGATCAGGGCCCCTAAAACTCAGGGGGGGGGGGGGTAAAACCTAGTCGGTAATATCCAAACAGTTTTACGTGTAAGTTGAATTTTAACGCGAGACCAACTCAGATAAGCTACTGGGACACGAAGCTACCCTATGGTAGACCAGGGTCTCTCGCGCCACGCGAAGGCCCCTCGCGCCACGCGAGGGAGCCGTTTTTCATGTATAAATAGTGGAGTCTGTTACTTGCAATTGTGCGTTAGTTCGACGTTCAAAATCAAATTGTACGTTGAGATATTGTCTGAATACTACAAAAACACACACAGATCACAAAGTGCTGCCGCAATACAGGGTAATAACTCGATCGCTGCTACGATTCAATGTCCGATCGATTAAAACTATCCAATGGATGTTTAAGTGCTGCCCACATTAGGGTTATGCTTTGTCATTCATCGTGAATTCGATGGATGTTTAAGTATTGCACTTTGTCATTCGTTGTGAGGGTTTGATCTCGTGAGTTATCGTAAATCCTGTATTAGTTACTAACCTAGTTTTGTGTGCATTGTTATTTAAACTAGCTTAACAAGGCTAATTCATAAACTAGACTCTGCTCGTGTTAAATCTACAATGTGAGTCATTCTCTTTTTATCAAAGTGCTTTATAAATATTTTCAAAGTTATACTTTGCAGTGATTAAGTCTTTGCTAATCTTAAGTTACTGGCAGTAAGTGGGGTATTGTGCACATTACTGCTGTTTTTATCACTTTAGGTGGGCGAGCCTAAATTAGTGATATACGTCACTATTGGGTGACAGGACCCAATAGTGGTATGACCACAGTCATAGATCCGGTCGAGTGACAACTGAACCAGCTAATTATAAGATACGGGGCAAATATAAAAACTCTTAATACTGTAAATTATAACAAATGAGTCATTTTAATAAATAGAATGATTCACCAGTATTTCCCGCTGACAAAACCTTTTTCAAACATGTTTCAGGTGATCTGTTGTAATCCAGGAAAAGTGCCGAGAAGCACTACAAGCTTAAGGAAGTGGCTCAATATAAAATAAAGAAACATGTTTTGTAAAATAAAGATTTCTCAGTGAAATCACCTTATTGTAAATTACGGGGTTGTCCCAAATTATGAAATAAAACAATCAGGAAATTTTAGCTTTAAAAAGATCCTGTTAAAATCTTCCGCTGTCAACTCAATTAAATAAATACCACGGGATTTTCTGTCCCGCGGCTCCTGAAACGGGTAAAATCGAGTCGGGGGCCGTGACAGAAAAAGGTGGTATCAGAGCCACTGAGTTAAGCTAATTAAGTATTTAGAAATACTTAATTTTCCTGATTACCATTATGTGATTATGTGTTTTATTAACTGACTATTTGTTAGTTACAGTATGGGTAAGCAAAAGCTTTCAAACATCTATCTTAAATTAGATAGTTTGCCAAAAGAGAAGGGAAGTTCATCCCAGTCCTCAAGATACTCAGTAGATACTGAGGAGGGAATATTTGTTCGTAAAGCCCATTATGAGGAACCACTTTCTCCTAATAAAAGAAGTCTGATTATTAAGAAAAGTCAGGAGAAAATAAAGAAATCTCAATAAAAAGAAATGAGAATTAATCAGGAAATCCAGAAACTAGACGGTAACCCACCATGGGAAGACAAGTTAGATGAAAAATGGGCTGATCTTTATATGCTAGCCACTGTAGCAGTAAATACAAATCTTTAGAATACCATGAACCCTTATTTAGCAACCTTATCACTTACAAGCCATAAACGTTATCCAGTAAATAAATAAAATTACAATAAAACCTAGTATGTTTAATTGTCAATTGTTCTTTGTATTAAATTAAAGACATATGCAATAATATTTGAAGGTTATCTGTGAAAATTGTTATAAAATTTTAACTTATAATTTTTACATATATGCTAAACAGCATGAATGAGTTATCTGGAGCCCTAGAGAATCTCAACCTCTACCCTGTAAACATAGAAGTTTCTAAAGAGTTTACTGGTTACTTTGCTGATGTGGAACAACCTATAGAATTCAACACTCCACCTCTGGAGAAACCCAAGCCTAAGAAGAGGAGAAGATTGGTAGGATGGAGGCGTGTGCGTAGGAGGAAACCCGCCACTAGGAAGATTCCTAAAATAAACAATCCCTTAGAGAAAGGAAAGGGAATTGAAATCGGGGAAAGTTCTAGAGAGATGGAATTGGAGATTGAGGAAGATTCTAGGCAGACAAAGATGGAAATTGGAGAAAGCTCTAAGCAAACCCAGGAAATGACATTGCAGGAGGAGCTAGATTTTATATTGGCAAGCTGTGATACTATTAAGCCTGTCAACGAAAATGTTTTTACCCATCCTATTGAAACCCAACTACCAATGAACTTGGAACCAGCAATCCCAGAACCTATAATCCACACCTAACCTCTAGGAATGGACGAGTGGTGGACTAATGATTGGCAGTTCCAAAACCTTCTCAATAATCCTTATACGTTTTTCCCTCAGTTTGACCCAGAACCTATACCAAATCCACCCATGAGTAATGAGAATATGGCTGAACTCCGCCATTTTGGCGAAGAGCTGATGGATGCTGGGAATAGGATCCGAGAGATAGGAGGACAAATCTCATGGAAATATGATGAGAGGGAACATCGTTTTTAAAATGCAAGTTGACGAGGGAGAAGTAGGATGTGAACCTGTGTTTGTATAATAAACAATAATAGTAATAAAAATCAGTATGTGTAAACTAAACAATAAAACGGTTGTAAGATAAAAGTGTGTACGAAAGCATGTTATAATATACAAATGAAAATTTAGAAATTTACAATTTTGATTATATAATTGTTTACGTAATTATCTGCGATTAATTGTTATATTTGGTTGTTTCTTATTTTATACTAATAAATTATATAAATTAATTATCAGATGGCAAACATTGGTAATGAACCAGTTAACGAAGTAAATCAATCTGAGCAACACCAGGAGGATCATTTTATGACTAGGCAAGATATAGAAAATATCGTTGCTCAAGGTATAGCCAATGTTATTCCAGCAATAATTGCTGCTGCCCAGAAACCTGTTGAACCTCAACAAATCATTCCTAGCAAACGTATTTCTGAAGATAACTTCAGTAATAGCGTAAATGAAAGCGGTAATCACACTAATCACGATAATGATCCACGGCAGGCTCCGCTCCCTAAGAAAATGAAAGCTGCAACGCCTGGTTGCACTTACAAAGAATTTCTTGCTTGTAAACCCAATGAATTTGCAGGCAATGAAGGAGCAACTGCTGCACTGCGTTGGTTAGAGAAAACCGAGGCAGTGATTACAATAAGTAAATGTGCCAAGGACGATTAGGTCATGTACGCGTCGAATCTTTTCAAAGAAGGGGCGCTAGAATGGTAGAATACAGTACTTCAAGCCAAGGGAAGAAATGTGGCTTATGCCATGAACTGGGAAGAATTTAAGAGTCTTGTAGAAAGAAAATTCTATCCCGAATATGAAAAAGATCAAATGGCAAATAAATTTCTGAACCATCGGATGATGGGTGTAGACTGTCGAGGATATACTTCGACATTCTTCGAATATGCTAGAGTGGTACCAACGCTGGCTTCGCCAGAGCCGGTACTCATTTCTCGCTATATTTGGGGATTAATTAGCGAAATTCGTAATATCGTTAAAGCTGCGAGACCTCGCACTATTGACGATGCGGTAGAATTAGCTAATACCCTAACTGACGAACTGGTACGCACAAGAGATGAAAACAGAAAGAAGGAACTGGCTCAGAAAATTACCCAAGGATTTCGTGTGGGTAATAATAGTAACTTCAAGAAAAGAGGAACAGGGCAATCCTCAACTCCTCAGTTCTGCAGGAATTGCAAAAAGAAACATTATGAAAGATGCAATATAACCTGCAACTTTTGCAAAGCTGTAGGACATCGTGAAGAAAACTGCAGAAAGAAAACCATAATCTGCTTTAACTGTGGAGAAGCGGCGTATTTTAAAACAGAATGTCCTAAATTGGCCAAACCAGCAGATAACAAAACTAAGACGGCCGATGGAGCTACTAAGAAGAATGCCAGAGCATTCCAGCTGACCACTCAAGAAGCGGAACTCATTCCAGATGTAATAGCTGGTACCTTCTTAGTTCACAACGTTTACGCAAAAGTATTATTTGACTCTGGTGCAAACCAAAGTTTTATCAATACTTCATTCTGCCGAGCTCTTAAATTACCCTTAACCAACATTAGGCAGATCTTTACAGTCGAAACAGCAGATGGGAATTCTGTTAAAATAGACAAGGTTTTGCGGGAAGGAAATATAGAACTTTCAGGTCATAAATTCTCTGCAAACCTATTACCTATGAAATTAGCCGAATTCGATGTTGTGTTAGGAATGGATTGGTTAGTAGCCAACTGTTATGGCTCATTTTCTAAGCATATATATCTTGAACTATATCCTGCTTTTAATTGTTTATCTGTGATCAGGATACTGGACGGGGATATTGCTAACATCCTGGGTGATATCCTGAGGTATATTGAATTAATCACGTGCAGGTTAAAGACTGGGACTTGCTAACGGTCAAATGGACTTCTTCTCCTCAAGACTCGGGTGTATTTGTTATGTGGAAGACGTTGAACCCGAAAGACTTGGTCTATAACGTTCGAGTGAGAATATTCGCCGGATCCCGGAAGTTTAGGATAGTTTTTTACATTATCTTTACTATAAATAGACGGGGGCGGATCAGTTTAAGGCACGCAATTTTACACTAACACTCTCAAACACTTTCACTCTCTAGCTCATTGCAAACACCATACACACAACACTTGTATTCGAATTACATTGTAACACATAGTCGATCCGCACCACATCCTGCACTGTATCCCGATATTTGAAGCAATAGAAGAACAAGGCAGCTGCGATTGTCAGCTCCCGAGGTTTTATGCCGGCGATCTAGATTGATCAAGGGCTTTCCTCGTACATCACGTGTCAACCTTTACTTTTTTGCTCATTGTTTGATCATCGATACAGCTCTTTATCCCGAGCCGTATCCTGAAACTGTTTTCATATCTAATTTGGTTAACACATTTTTCATACATAATTTTAGCACACTACCTCACTTAACTAATTTGATCACTTAATTGCTTAGGTAATTTTTGACCAAAACAATTTGGCGCCCACCGTGGGGCAAGTGGTGCTACTTTTACTAAAAATCTTTGTAAAATCGTTAATCGGTTTTCTATTTTCAAAACTTTTTGCCATATCGTTTACAATGGCCTCAAGATCAAACATGAGCTCCTCTACTATGTTCGCTGCAACCTCTGCTACTACCGGTTCGGTGCTTCCACCACCTCCTCCAAGGATGCCATTTTCTTCACAATCTCAAGATGTTATCCCTACTCGGAGTGTTCAGGGATCTGCTCCCGTTTTAGCCTCTAATGATGAAATTCTGACTTTATTTGGAAGTGTGCAGGAACAAATGAGGCAGCAACAGGAGACTAACCAAATGCTGTTAAGAGAAATACAACTCTTAAAAGCTAGCTCGAGCAGACCTGCTGAAGAAACTGTCACTCCTATACAGCCCAGGGCTTTGAACTTCAGTTCCGCAGTTTACACCGAGGATAACAGGGGGAATATCATCCCAAGCCATTCTCAGAATCATACCCCTGAGATACCCTCTTCGGTCAGGATGTCGACTGTGAGGAGTTCAGGATATGCTTCAGGATATGGCCAAAATCCTCAGACCGGTAATGTGTCAAATAATAATATTCTTGCTACTAACAACAATGGCTCTTTGCAGGATGCAGGTATGACGTCAACATTTACCCGGGAGCTCCAAAAATTGAAGGACATGATATCCAGTGTACCTGGAGTGGTCCAGCCAATTCCGGAGGTATCCCAAGACAGTCACAGGATATCCCGCTTTGCATATCCTATCTGTGATGCTGAAATACCAAAGAGATTCCAGACTCCCAATATGAAATTGTATGACGGGACTACGGATCCTGAGGAGCATATTGCCCAGTATAGGGAACAGATGGAAATCAATCCTACCCCCCCAGATCTCAAGGAAGCATGCTTATGCAAGGGATTTGGTTCTACCCTGACAGGATCAGCCTTAAAATGGCTGCTGAACGTCCCTCCTCACTCAATTACTTCGTTTGCTCATTTGGTTAATTTATTTAACAGTCAATTTTCTTGTAGTCGGAGTTTTGAGAAACTAACTAGTGATCTTTACAGGATAACTCAAGGGCCTCAGGAATCCTTGAGGGATTATGTGAACAAATTCAGTCGAGAATCCTTGGATATCCCACATCTTGATGTTGCAACAGCTGTGCAAGCTTTTAAGATGGGGTTACAAAAGGATTCTCAGTTTTATCAGGATCTTGTAATGAATCCCTGCAGGAATCTCGACGAAGCTCGTAACAGGGCTTTGAGATATATCCGTTTGGAAGATGACAAGAAGATGCAGGAGAGAATGAATTCTACCTCAACCTATGAATCAACTAACAGGAAATCAGAAACCTCATATAAGCCATATCGCTCCAAGCCATATGGCAGAAATGATAACAAGAAAGTGAATGCTGTTGAAGACGAGGATCCTGAAGAATATCCTGACTTATCTGAATACTGCTTTTCTGTTAATATACCTGAGTTAATGTATGCTATGCAGGGTTTAGGGGACAAAGCTAGGTGGCCTCGAAAGAACCAGCAGAAAGCTGATTGGAAGGATAAATCCAAATGGTGTGCCTTCCACGAAGACTTCAGACATATGACCGAGGATTGCATTGCTTTAAGGAAAGAAATAAGTTACCTGTTAAGCAAAGGGTATCTGAAGGACTTGCTGGGAAAAAAGAAGAATAAAGGTCAGGATCCCGAGAAGGATCCTGAACGAGCAGCATCACCCCCAGCAGATGCCAAGATAATTAACTTTATTTCAGGAGGATCCGATATTTGTGGAACTTCGTATTCGGCGGCCAAGAGACATGCAAAGGAAGCTAAGAGTGAGAGGGGAGATAGACCAATCAGGATGACTACCCTCACAACTGATAAAGTGATCACTTTCGATGGTGATGATAGGGATACTGTTCAGGATCCTCACCATGATGCTTTGGTAATAACATTATATGTGGCTAACCATTTTGTACGCAGGATACTGGTAGACAACGGTAGTTCTGTCAATATAATCCAGCTGGAAACATTGAAGAGGATGAATGTATCTCCGATGGACATTACTTCGAAGTCCACTGTGCTCGTTGGTTTCAGTGGAGAAGCTAGGAATACCGTAGGGGAGATAAAGTTACCAGTATATGTTGAAGGGGTCAACTCGATACAACGCTTCTGTGTGATGGACTCCTTATCCTGCTATAACATCATACTGGGAAGACCATGGATTCACGATATGAAGGCTGTGCCGTCAACATATCACCAATGCATCAAGATCCCTACCCCTTGGGGAGTTGTCAAAGTTGAAAGTGATCAGCAGGAAGCGAAAGAGTGCTACTCGTCCTCAATGAAATCCTCAACTAAGCCTAGTACAGCATAGCAATTAAAGATGCGGGTCCAGGATATCGTGGAGGATTCGGAGCAGGATGTGAAGAAAATTATCCTGGATCAGGATAATCCTGATATCTCGGTGCTCGTAGGAACCAATATCCCTCAGGATATTGAAGAGCAGTTAACTAACTTTTTGAAATGCAGGATGTCGACGTTTGCATGGAAGCATGAGGATATGACAGGTATATCCAAAGAGATTATCACTCACAAGCTTGGAATTGACAAATCATTCAAGCCTGTTCAGCAAAAAAGAAGAAAATTTGCTCCTGAGCGGAATACGATTATCCAAGAGGAAGTTGAAAGATTATTGAAGTCCAGGATGATCAGAGAAGTCAAGTTTCCAAGATGGCTAGCAAACGTAGTTGTGGTACAGAAGAAAAACGGGAAATGGAGAGTCTGTGTAGACTACACGGACTTGAACAAGGCTTGTCCTAAAGACCCATTTCCTCTCCCTCATATCGATGCAATGGTGGATGCTACCGCTGGACATGAAATGTTAACGTTCATGGACGCATCCTCAGGATTTCAGCAGATTCAAATGGAGCCTTCGGACCAGGAGGATACTGCTTTCATGACACCAACAGGTATATATTGCTATACTGCCATGCCTTTCGGTTTGAAAAATGCAGGTGCAACATACCAGAGATTAGTGAACATGATGTTCAAAGATAAGCTGGGGGACACCATGGAGGTATATATTGACGATATGGTGGTGAAATCTAAAAAGGCTGAGGATCACCTCCAGGATATCAAGGGAGCTTTTGATATCCTGGATCAATATAACATGAAGCTGAATCCTGCTAAGTGCCATTTCGGAGTGGGGGCAGGAAAGTTTCTTGGATATATGGTGACGAAAAGGGGGATAGAGGCAAGCCCGGAGCAGATTAAAGCTATCCTGGATATAAAATCACCCTCGAATATGAAGGACGTACAACGGTTAACAGGCCGAGTAGCAGCTTTGAATAGATTTATTTCAAGATCCTCGAAAAAATGCAAGGAATTCTATGATATCCTCAAGAAGAATAAGAAATTTGAATGGGGAGCAAAGCATGAAGCAGCCTTGCAGGATTTGAAGCGATATCTCTCAACTGCACCTCTATTGATGAAGCCTGAAAATGGTGAACCACTATCCCTATACCTCGCTGTATCAGGGAATGCTGTAAGTGCCGTTCTTATAAAAGACCATGAAGGTCAGCAATATCCTGTTTATTATGTTAGTAAAAGTTTGTTAGATGCTGAAACTAGGTATTCTCATTTAGAAAAATTGATATTAGCTCTAGTCATGGCATCGACAAAGCTTAGACATTACTTTGAGACACATAGGATCCATGTTAAAACGAATTATCCTGTCAAAAATGTGCTTAGGAAACCAGAGATGTCAGGCAGGATGGCCAAGTGGTCAGTAAAGTTAAGTGCTTATGATTTAGTATATGAACCTAGAAATGCCATAAAGTCTCAGGCTTTAGCTGACTTTGTGGCTGATTTCAGTAGTGACATTCAGGACGAAGTAGACCTAGAAGTTCAACAGTTAGGAGAATCTTCAGGATCCTGGACGTTGTACACTGATGGTGCATCCAATATAAGAGGTGTAGGTTTAGGTATACTACTAAAATCGCCACAGGGGGACATATTACCCCAGGCTATTAGGTGTGAATTTCCTGCTACTAATAATGAGGCAGAATATGAAGCTTTAATTGCAGGATTAGAATTGGCTAAGAATATGAGTATCAAGAATTTGCAAGTATATGTTGACTCCTTGTTAATTACTAACCATTTTAATGGATCCTATGCAGTCAAGGGTGAGAAATTAATCGAGTACCTCGATATTCTCAAAAAATTAGCAGGATATTTCGATGTTTTTACACTTGAACAGGTACCAAGGGAGGATAATGCTGAAGCAGATGCCTTAGCAAATCTGGGATCATCGATCGGGATACCAGAAGGAACCCAAATACCAATATTACATGTCTTCTATCCTGCAACGAATCCTCGGGATAAAGAAGTAGCGGGTATTCAAGATCCTGGAGCAGAGCATCCTGAAGAGGATCCTAAATCCTGGACGGCTCCAATCATGAGATATCTCAAAGAAGGACACATCCCTGGAAATGAAAATCCTAAGGCATTTAGGATGAAGGTATCACGATTCACTATTATAAATAATGTTTTATACAAGAAATCTCTTGCAGGACCGTATTTGAGGTGCTTAGAGGATCCTGAAGCCAAAGAAGTACTTCAGGACATACATGAAGGGGATTGTGGTAACCATACTGGGGGCAGGTCATTATTCTCAAAAGTATTAAGGACAGGATATTATTGGCCGACAATGAGAAAAGATGCCACAGAATATGCTCGAAGATGTGATGCATGTCAAAGACATAGTAACTGTTTTGGTCAAAAATCAAGCAATGACAATGTAACCAAACTTTCTGTTGTGAGGTATGATGCTTGAATTGATGAACAATAATAAGGATCACTATGAAGTGTAATGAACAAATGACACGAAGATTTATACAGGGAAAAAGCCCTTGATCAAGAGTTGATCTCCGGCACAAAAAACCCCGGGTGATGGAAACTACCGATCACCAACTCAAATTAAACAAACAATCTGTTACAAATTTGGATGATAGCGAGCTAAGTACAAGGATCACTATAGTGTAACGTGTATAAATGTATGAAAAATGCTAAGTGTTTCGTTGAGAGTCAGTGAGAGCGGTTGTATGAGTGTGTGTGTAGCCAAAAATAGCTAAGTGTCTCTAAATATAGCTCGCTACCCCTTTACAAATAGAAAATATCAAGCCTAACTAACATTCCGCAAATGGTGCAAGTCTTCCTCGACTCCACAACGTCCATTTCTGGCCAAGCACGTGCGGAATACAATAAGAATATTCTCCAGGAATGTCGCCAAGACTCAGTCCAAGTTGATATTCCTGCAAAACATTTACGAATTCAAAGTAGACAATCGTTAGTACTAGGATCCTTATAGTTATCCATGATCCTGATCCTGATCCTGCAACACTTCTGAGGATCACTACTTCAGACAGAATTGAGGATCACTAAATCCAACAGCAAATAAGGATCACTGGTCATTTAGAAATCCACCCCTAACAATTGCCCCCAAAATATAAGGAGTAAATATGTAAATAAATGAGTTATATTTTGTCGATCTTATCCGTAGCAAACTAACGGATAACTAGCCGTTATAAGCGGACTAGCCGTTGCAAACCTGACGTCAGTGAGGTGATTATCCTGTAAAATCATCATTATAAATAAGAGTTAGAGACAGGGATCGATTAGCATTCAAATTCAAGAGAACTCCCTTTAAATTCTCCTCTGACGATCAAGCAGGTAACTCTTTTCCTCTTCCTTCTTTACGTTTTCTTTCTCCGTTCATCTTTCTTTACCTTCTTCAAATCAAGATGATGCTGAAATCCTCACCAGCCAAGGATCATAAGAAGGAAAGTCCTCTCAAGAGCCAGGGGATCCTGGAAGATTCGGTGAAAGAAATATGCTGTTTCTCTGATCCACAAATAGACAGAATCCGCCACTGTTTTCCGGTAAATACTGTTTTCAAACCGTTTGTTCCCACCGTTTTAAGCGATTATGTCTCTGAAACTTGGGTAGCTTTCCCAGTCACACCCTTCACAATAGGATATTCGTATCCCTTCCCAGACTTTACCCAATCCTTTTTCTCCCTCACCGGCATCTCCTATATTCAAGCCATGCCAATGATCTGGAGGGTCTTGTATACTCTTGAAAGGATCATTGAGCAAGAAGGAATTGACTTGGGAATGTCAGATTTAGCCGAGATGTATGACCTTACCACATTTGGATTCCACCGATATCTATTCAAGCGTAAACCCGGAAAAGAACATCCCATCTTTAGAGCTACTAAAAACGATATCAACTGGAAACGGCGGTTCTTCTTCGTCAGAAGGGACTCTATCCCGGATGGCCAGAATTTGCCGAAAGAATGGAGCATTCATGGTAGGATAGGAGGATCCTTAGAAGGATCACTAAGTAAGCTCATTCTGATAATGCTTACTAATATGCTTTTGTTTCTTTTTGTACAGCTATCACATTCTCGCATATCATTCCTTCAGCTGCCACCAAGGGGAGGCTTGCTGCCTTTAGAAAGCTTGATCCTGAAACCAGATCATTCAAGACAATCACCCAGGATTCACAAGAGGTATCCTCAGGCTCTGTCACCATGTCAAGTAAGTATCTTGTTCTTTTTATATTCAAATGTTTAAATAAATAGTTATATATGAATAGAATAAGGACACTTATCTGTTTTGGGTGTATAGGCGCTGGAAAATCATCAAGATCCGCTTCCAAATTTAGTGTCACTGAGCTTGACACCGTCCATTCCAAGAAAAAATCTGCTGCTAGCCCAACTGCTTCGATCCCCAAGGCACCCACTAAAGGAAGGGGTGGCAAGAAAAGAAAAGCCTCCGAAGCTGAGGATCTGCAAGGTCTGCCCCTGATCCGTCACCAGTTCCTTGAATACTTCAATGAGGTAAGGATCCTTATCCCTGCTTTAGGTATCCAACTTATTTGAGGATCACTTGTTCCTAAACTGTTCTTTATCTTCTTTGCAGAAATTTGCTGAGATTGAAGACTATGTTGGGCATGTCGAGGAGCAGGACAAGAAGATTGCTGGCCTCCAACAAGTCGCATTGCTTAAGGATCTCAAGATTGCTGACCTCCAAAAGGATCTTAAAGATGCCAAAACTGAAACGGCCAAGATTCTGATCAATTTTGATTATGAAAAGCAGGAGATCACAGATGACGCCAAAGTCTCCGCCGCCATAGCCATGTACAAGACCAAGCTACAAATGGCTCAAGAAGCTCAGGATCCTGCCTTCGATAGGAGCAGCTGGGATGTGGAAGGCTGGAAGGCAAGGCTGGCTGAACTGGATGATGAAGATGAGGCTGAGGAGATCCTGACGATCGAGGCTGGAGGCAGTGGCAAGGATCATGGTGGTGAAGCTAGTGGAGCTGGAGATGGTAGCGCAGCGAAGGTGTAGGCTGCAACAATGGGCGATGATGGACATTTTTAGACGTAGCCGGAGCCCATTTTTTAGTTTGGTTATGTTTTTTTTGTTTTGATGGTGTTTTGATGAACAATGGTTGGTCTGTACTCAAACAATAGTAACTAGGATTGAGGATCATAGATGATCCTTCGAACAATAGGTAGGATTACACATGGTGGAGGGATCATCTGTTTGGGGGATGAAGCCATTGTGATCCTGCCGTCTTTTGATTCCTGCACTTGAAAAACCTATGAACAATGGACACCCTTTACCTACCCCAGCGGACGGGCCACGTATTGCTGGTAGATGCTCGGGGTAGGTAATTTTGACAACCTTAAAAGGGTTTAAGCTTTTGTGAATAAAATAACTTTAACTTTTTGACTATATCCTGTGTTGATATCTTTATTGTTATTTTATTTTTCAATTTATTGTGTTGTTCACGTTGTTTAAACTTATCATGTAAGGAAAAAATTTAAAAAACATCCCTTAAGAGTTAAGGATATGATCAAGGATCACATAAAAAATAATTTAAGGATCATAACTTCAGTTGTCAAAGGATAAGTGTCACTCAAACACATAATGAATAAAATCAAAACAGTTTAGGATCATACCTGAGAACCCAAGTTAGGATCCTATCCTTTAACACATAAAATCAGGATAACCCAAGATACAAACCTTATTTGAAAATAAGGGTCAAGAATCTTTGGCCATTTATCTTCACAAACCTGAAATAAGATATTGCTTGGAACTGAGCCATCATAAGATGAATGTTAGTGACTGGGGACAAGCCTAAAGGATAACTGGGGACAAGCCCAAAGGATAACTGGGGACAAGCCCAAAGGATAACTAGGGACAAGCCCAAAGGATAACTGGGGACAAGCCCAAAGGATCGTATGTAAACTGGAGTATGGCCCTTACTGGCGACTATCCAAACTTAGTGACATGAAAATGCCAAAACCTTAGCTAACGTGAAAATGTTAGAAACCTTAGGAACGGATGTATGGTACGTCTACCATTATACGTAGGATCCTGAATATAGTCAGTACAACGAAATTGTCAGCCCCTAAAGTGGGTACTGGTCCCATTGCCATGAACTATACCAGGATCATCGTGCGCTACTGGCGAAACTGGGGACAGGCCCAGACTGGGGACTAGCCCAAAAGATAACTGGATACTTCTGTGGATACTCAATGCTTAGTTAAGGATGCCTGAACCTTCAAAACTCAGAAATCAAGTAAAAGGAGGATAAAGGACGCAGGATCCTTATCCTCATAAGAATAAAAAGAATGAAATAGTTTAAGATTGGAATGTTACCAGAAAGAGGATCATCTATCAGCGGGGATCCTTCAAGGATACTTGTCTGGTAAGGATCATGGATCATGATCACATGAAATATTTCTTCAAATGGACAGCATTCCAAGCTCTAGGTAGCAAATCACCCTCCATTGTTAGCAATCGATATGCCCCCTTTCCTGCTTCAGCTTCAATCAAATAGGGTCCTTCCCACTTTGGTGCTAGCTTTCCATCAGCAGGATTGGTGGTGTTTTGAAATGCTTTCCTTAATACCATATCCCCAACTTGGAATTTCCTGAGCCTGACATTTTTGTTGTAAGCTCCAGCCATCCTTTGTTGATAACTGGCCATCCTTATCCTTGCTAAATCCCTGATTTCTTCTATAGTATCCAAGTCTTGAATCAAGTTTTCAGCATTTTCTTCAGGATCACGAACGCTTGTTCTTGCAGTTGGAACCACCATCTTTGTAGGGATCACTGACTCTGCCCCAAATACCAAAGAAAATGGAGTTTGGCCTGTAGCATTCTTGGGAGTTGTTCTATCAGCCCACAGCACATAAGGTAGTTCTTCTGCCCATTTTCCTTTCTTGGATCCAAGCTTCTTCTTCAAATTGTTGATGATGATCTTGTTGGATGATTCTGCCTGACCATTAGCTTGTGGATGGACTGGTGTTGATGTTATCATCTTAATTCCCCAACTGTCACAAAAGTTAGTGGTTCTATTCCCAATAAATTGGGATCCATTATCACAAATAATTTCAGAAGGGATGCCAAATCTAGTAATAATATTTCTTTTAATAAAGGATATAACTTCCTTTTCTCTGACTTGAGCAAAGGCTTCAGCCTCTATCCACTTAGAGAAGTAATCAGTCATAGCAAGCATGAATACTTTTCCACCTGGTGCCTTAGGAAGCTTTCCAACTATATCCATTCCCCATCTCATGAATGGCCAAGAAGAGGATATAGGATGCAAGAGCTCTGCTGGTTGGTGAAGGATATTACTATGCCTCTGACAAGGATCACACTTCTTGGCATATTCCACAGCGTCCTTCTTCATAGTGGGCCAATAGTATCCTGTTCTCAGGATCCTTGAGAATAATGCCCTGCCCCCAGTGTGGTTTTCACAATCTCCTTCATGGAAATCCTTTAGGACTTCTTGAATTTCAGGATCCTCAATGCATCTCAAATATGGTCCTGCAAGAGATCGTTTATACAACATATTATTTAATATTGTAAATTGAGATACCTTAATTTTAAAAGCCCTTGGGTTTTCTCCTGTAGGAATTTCTCCATGTTGTATGTATCTCATGATTGGAAGTATCCATGATCCTGAATGAGATTGGGTATCATCACTGGGGATGATTGCGGAATCTTCTCCTATCTCCATAGTTACATGATCCTTGATAGCAGGGGTCAGGATATGGATAATAGGGATCTCAATATCCTCAGGAATCTTCAAAGATGATCCTAGATTGGCTAATGCATCAGCTTCTGCATTCTCTTCCCTTGGTACCTGTGTCAAACTAAAGGATACAAAAGAGAGTGCCAATTCTTTGACTATCTCCAAATATTTGATTAGCTTTTCACCTTTAACAGCATAGGATCCATTAAAGTGATTAGTGATCAATAAAGAATCTACATGTACCTCAAGATACCTGATATTCATATGCTTTGCAATTTGCAAACCAGCTATCAAGGCTTCATATTCAGCCTCATTGTTGGTAGTTTGAAATTCACAAGCTATGGAGTGGGGTATTATGTCCCCCTGTGGTGATTTTAGTAGTATTCCAAGCCCTGTTCCATTCACATTGGAGGATCCATCAGTAAACAGTATCCAGGGATCCTTGGTTTCTTCAAGCTGTTGGACTTCTAGTTCAGCTTCCTTTTGTAAATCACTACTGAAATCTGCCACAAAGTCAGCTAATGCTTGGGATTTAATGGCTGTCCTAGGCTCATATCTTATATCGTATGCACTCAACTTCACTGCCCACTTAGCCATCCTTCCTGACATTTCAGGTTTCCTGAGAACATTCTTAATTGGGAAATTAGTTTTAACAATAATGGCATGAGTCTCAAAATAGTGTCTTAATTTAGTAGATGCCATAATTAATGCGAGGATAAGTTTTTCTAAATGTGAATACCTGGATTCAGCATCAAGTAAGCTCTTACTTACATAATAAACAGGATGTTGTGTACCTTGGTGATCCTTAACAAGGACCGCACTTACTGCTTTTGAGGATACCGCCAAATATAAGGATAACACATCTCCCTTTTCTGGTTTCATTAAGGCTGGGGCTGAGGATAGGTAATCTTTAAGAGCTTTAAGGGCACTTTCATGCTTCTCAGTCCATTCAAATTTCTTGTTTTTCCTCAGGATGTCATAGAACTCCTTGCACTTTTCTGAGGATTTGGATATGAATCTGTTCAAGGCTGCGATCCTGCCGGTCAACCTTTGCACATCCTTAGCATTGGCAGGAGATTTGATATTCACGATGGCCTTAATTTGCTCTGGACTTGCTTCAATGCCCCTCTTTGTTACCATATATCCTAAAAATTTACCTGCCTTTACACCAAAATGACACTTAGAAGGATTTAGTTTCATATTAAATTTATCAAGGATATTGAATGCTTCCTCCAAGTCTTTAAGGTGATCCTCAACTCTTTTGGACTTAACCACCATGTCATCAATATAGACTTCCATAGTGTATCCAATTTGTTCTTTGAACATCATATTGACAAGCCTTTGGTAAGTAGCACCTGCATTCCTTAATCCAAATGGCATAGCAATATAACAGTATATACCAGTTGGGGTCATAAAGGTTGTATCCTCTTGATCGGATGGTTCCATCTGAATTTGTTGAAATCCAGATGAAGCATCCATAAAAGTTAACAACTCATGACTCGCGGTAGCATCCACCATGGAGTCAATGTGGGGTAATGGGAAAGGATCCTTGGGACATGCCTTATTTAAATCTATAAAATCGACACATACCCTCCACTTTCCATTTTTCTTTTGAACAACAACCACATTGGCTAACCATCTTGGATACTTAACCTCTCTAATCATACCTGCTCGAAGTAGCTTATCTACCTCTTCCTGGATAATAGCATTTCTTTCAGGTGTAAACTTCCTCCTCTTTTGATGAATTGGCTTGAATGACCTGTCAATGCCAAGTTTGTGAGTAATTATATCCTTAGATATACCTGTCATGTCTTCATGTTTCCAGGCAAAGGTGGTCTTCCTTCTTTTGAGAAAGGATACTAGCTCTTGTTCAATATCGCTGAGGATCCCTGACCCTATGAAGATCTTGGATTCAGGATCATCAGGATCCATGAGGATTTCTTTCAAATCCTGTTCTCTTGCCTCCAAGACGTCTCTTGAAGGATACTTTAATTGCTATTGCTCCCTTGGTCTTGAGGCTGGTTTCATTGATGAGGTATAGCAATTCTTGGCCTCCTGTTGATCACTCTCAATTTTCACCACTCCCCATGGACTTGGAAACTTTACACACTGATGATAGGTGGATGGAACTGCCTTCATATCATGTATCAATGGCCTGCCAAGGATAACGTTACAACACGATAAGCAATCAATAACACAAAACTTTTGATAAGAATGCAATCCTTCAATATAGATTGGGAGTTTGATGTCCCCCAATGTATTCTTTGTTTCTCCACTGAATCCCACAAGTACTGAGGATCTTGGGATAATATCGGACTCTGGGATATTCATTTTCTTGAGAACATCCAGCTGAATGATGTTCACAGAGCTTCCTCCATCTATAAGGATCCTGCGAACAAAGTGGTTAGAAATAAACAATGTAATTACGAGACCGTCATGGTGAGGATCCTGGATCTCAACACGATCATCCTCATCAAAAGTAATGACTTTATCCTGGGTGACAACGGAGGTCCTGACGGGTCTGTCTCCATTATCCATCTTGGTTTCCTTAGCGTGTCTTTTTGCTGCTGAGAAGGATGTACCACAGATGTCTGATCCATCGGATATGAAATTTATGACTTGTGCATCTGCCGGAGGAGCAGGAGCCCTTTCCGGGATCCTTTCAGGATCCTGGGTTCTTGACTTCTTTCGTCCCAAGAGTTCCTTTAAATGCCCCTTGCTCAACAAATAACCAATCTCCTTTCTAAGTGCAATACATTCTTCAGTGAGATGCCCAAAATCCTCATGATATGCACACCACTTGGATTTATCCTTTGTGGCAGCTGGGTTATCACTTTTCCTTGGCCACCTAGCTTTCTCACCTAGATTCTGCATCGCAAGGATTAGTTCATTGTTATCAACAGAGAAACAATATTCAGAAATAGGAGGATAATTCTCATCATCCTCTTCTTGTTCCACTGCGTGCACATTCTGATTATCAGATCTGTTATAAGACTTGGATTTATTGTTCCTGAAGTAGGATCCTTGCTTATCCTGTTTGGAGGATCCTGTCAATCTGTCCTGGATCCTTTTTTCATCCTCTAGGCGGATGAACCTAAGGGCCCTAGTCCTTACTTCATCAAGATTCCTGCAAGGTGTCATAACAAGATCATCATAGAATAATGAATCCCTAAGCAATCCCATTTTAAAGGCTTCAACAGCCGTAGCTATATCCAAATTGGGAATGTCTAAGGATTCTTTACTAAACTTAGTGATATAATCTCTAAGTGATTCATTTTGACCTTGTGTTACCCTATATAGATCAC
Organism: Helianthus tuberosus; assembly: GCA_030545235.1. Taxonomy (NCBI): domain Eukaryota; kingdom Viridiplantae; phylum Streptophyta; class Magnoliopsida; order Asterales; family Asteraceae; genus Helianthus; species Helianthus tuberosus. The sequence goes on along the minus strand of CM060451.1, from coordinate 46,928,358 downwards.
TAGTTAATCGTTCAAACTTTCTGCTACAAGAGAATTGACTATTGAACAAGTTAACTAAATTAGCAAATGAAGTAATAGAGTAAGGGGGAAGACTTAGCAGCCATTTAAGAGCAGATCCTGTAAGTGTGGATCCAAATCCCTTGCATAGACATGCTTCTTTCAATCTTTCAGGAATTGGATTGATCTCCATCCTTTCCCTGTACTGAGCTACATGCTCTTCTGGATCCGTTGAACCATCATATAGCTTCATTGATGGTATCTGGAATCTTTTAGGTATCTCAGCATCACACAAAGGTGGTGCAAAACGAGATATCCTATGGCTACCGTCCTTAATCTCAGGAATGGGTTTAACCACTCCTGGTACACTGGATATCATATCCTTAAGCTTCTGCAGTTCCCTAGCCATGGCCTGATTGATACCTGTATCCTGCATAAAGCCATGGTTAGTGTTATATAAATTATTAAAAGTGTTACCTCCCACAGGATTCGAGTTTGGAATTGCGGATGTGAATCCATCTTGTCGAGACTCTGGCATGATTGAAGGACCAGAGGAGGCAATGGTCTGCATTGGTATGAAGTCTCCTTGATGGACGTCTGAGTTCTGAGGTTGCATATTTCTCGAGGATCCTTGATTTTGAAGGGGGTTGGATCCTTGGAATTGTGATGATCCTTGAATCTGAAAGGATCCTGGGACCAGGGAGGATCCTTGGACAAGGGAGAATCCTGGGACCAGAGAGGATCCTAGGACCTGAGAGGATCCTTGGACCTGGGAGGATCCTTGGACCTGGGAGGATCCTTGGACCTGGGAGGATCCTTTAACCTGGGAGGATCATTGGACTGCATGCATTCCCACATATCCTCCTGACGTAAAGTATCCTTGATGCTGAGAAGAGGATCCTAATGGTTGAGAAGAGGATCCCTGAGGCTGGAAGCAAGAGCCAAATGCCTGACTCATTGTTGTTGTCCCATAACGCCTTCCTGGTAGTTCACCCAAGTATTGCACGTCCGGAACTACTGAGTATTGTGAGGTTAAGACCGGAGTGTCGAAGTTCAGCGATCTTGGCATCAGAGGGGAGTGATCCTCCACTGATTTCTTCTGTTTCTTGATTTCATCGATTTCCCGGAGGATCCTTTCGTTGGTCTTATCCTGCTCTTGTGCATGATTCCTCATCTGCAAAATCAAGGCATAGAGATCATTAGTAGTAGGATTAGTTGAAACAGAAGAAGTAGGTGGTTTCTGGAAAATAGGAGTTGGTTTCTTCGCAGCATTCTCAGCATTCTTCTGGGATCCAGAAGGTGGTGGAGGCAAAGGAGGAACGCCTTGTGAGGAACTGAATGAGGGCATCAAACTTGAAGTATTCTTTACTGAGGAAGCCATCTGTTTGGTTGTAGCGGATCGAAATGACCACAAAAACACGAATCTTTTTAAGAATGAAGCACCAATTGCCCCACGGTGGGCGCCAAACTGTTTTGGTCAAAAATCAAGCAATGACAATGTAACCAAACTTTCTGTTGTGAGGTATGATACTTGAATTGATGAACAATAATAAGGATCACTATGAAGTGTAATGAACAAATGACACGAAGATTTATACAGGGAAAAAGCCCTTGATCAAGAGTTGATCTCCGGCACAAAAAACCCCGGGTGATGGAAACTACCGATCACCAACTCAAATTAAACAAACAATCTGTTACAACTTCGGATGATAGCGAGCTAAGTACAAGGATCACTATAGTGTAACGTGTATAAATGTATGAAAAATGCTAAGTGTTTCGTTGAGAGTCAGTGAGAGCGGTTGTATGAGTGTGTGTGTAGCCAAAAATAGCTAAGTGTCTCTAAATATAGCTCGCTACCCCTTTACAAATAGAAAATATCAAGCCTAACTAACATTCCGCAAATGGTGCAAGTCTTCCACGACTCCACAACGTCCATTTCTGGCCAAGCACGTGCGGAATACAATAAGAATATTCTCCAGGAATGTCGCCAAGACTCAGTCCAAGTTGATATTCCTGCAAAACATTTACGAATTCAAAGTAGACAATCGTTAGTACTAGGATCCTTATAGTTATCCATGATCCTGATCCTCATCCTGCAACACTTCTGAGGATCACTACTTCAGACAGAATTGAGGATCACTAAATCCAACAGCAAATAAGGATCACTGGTCATTTAGAAATCCACCCCTAATAGTAACATACTGCATCAGCCTGCTGAACCATTATATCCTATTGTTTCCCCTTGGCCATTTATGAAGTGGGGTATGGATATAGTGGGAAAGCTTCCAAAGGCTCCAGGAGGGAAGGTTTTTATGTTGGCAATGACAGATTATTTCTCCAAATGGGTTGAAGCTGAGGCATTTGTCCAAGTCAGGGATCAAGAAGTAGTATCCTTCATAAAGAGAAATATCCTGACCAGATTTAGAGTACCAGCCGAGATAATCTGTGACAATGGTTCTCAGTTTATAAGCAAGAGAACTACTGACTTTTGCAAGAATTGGGGAATCAAAATGATAACATCTACTCCGGTACATCCTCAAGCGAATGGACAAGCAGAATCCTCAAACAAGATAATTGTCCATAACTTAAAGAAGAGGCTTGGAGCCAAAAAAGGAAGATGGGCAGAAGAATTACCCTTTGTTTTGTGGGCTGATAGGACAACGGTAAAGAATGCAACAGGCCAAACCCCATTTTCCTTGGTATTTGGAGCAGAAGCAATGATTCCAACGGAAATGGCAATACCTACTGCAAGATCTACCCTACAGGATCCTGAAGCCTTGTGTCAGGATTTGGATACTATAGAGGAAAAAAGGGATGCAGCAAGGCTAAGGATGGCAGCATATCAACAAAGAATATCCAGGGCATATAACAAGAATATTAGGACCAGAAGATTTAAGGTTGGAGATTGGGTGTTAAGAAAGGCTTTTCAGAATACTACTAATCCTGCCGATGGCAAGCTAGCTCCAAAATGGGAAGGACCATATGAAGTTGAATCAGAAGCAGGGAAAGGAGCATATAGACTCAAGAATATGAAAGGGGATATGTTACCGAGATCCTGGAATGCTATACATTTGAAGCTCTATTTCAAGTGAGTTAGGAATTTAATTTCTAACTCAGGATGGTATGAATATTATCTCTTTTAATATGTTTAATGTTATTTATTGCTTCGAACCCAATACTAACTTAAGCATCGGAGGGGTGTTAGTCAAGCTAACACCCACCTTAGTCTAAGGATGTTTTGCAGTATATGCTCCAGGATATAGCTCTAGGATGTTCACTCAGGATACTTCGGAAGATTAGAGGATTGGCCCCCTCTCTCACGTATAAGGGATCCTGATCCCTTCACAGGTTTAAAGGTATTCACCTTTCTTCCGAATTGGGTTTAAACACCCCGCCTGGAGCGCAAGTTATTCAGGGATAGTTCAAGGTGGCGGGACCAGTCCATGTAAAAGTGGCTGACAATTTAGTTATTGTTGGCTATATCCTGAATCCTAAAGGTATATGAGGATTGATCACCCTCTCTCACGAAAGGGTATTTTCATACTCTCTAAGGTTTAAAGGTTTTCACCTTTCTAAGTCTTGGAGTTTATACACTCCCGCCTGTAGCGCACGAAAATTTGGGATTTTCCCCAGGGTACAAGGAATTTATCTCCAGTACATTCTTGGGTTTTACCCCTGTAACATGAAAAATTGTCTATACAATGGGAACTGATATCCAGAAGATTTCTAAGTATTTGAAGACATTGTACACAGGGGACATTCCTACTAAAGCAATGGTGTAAAGCTAAAAGGATAAGGCTCGAAACTAATGCACTAAGTGTCTCAGACAGGGGACATCTTCATTGGAAAAGTTGCAAAAGGATTGAGGTTTGATAATAGGGTTATACCCTATTCCTGGTATGATCTTTCCTTTGTAAACATCGTTTAAGTTTTTGATGATACTATGTTTAGTAAAAGGTTAAATATCCTGATATATTCTCAAAATATATTTTCAAGATACTTCTCAGAATATTTGATTAAAATATTTGAAACTAATACTAGTTTGAAACTTTGATCATTTAAGTATTATCAAAACAGGTGGATTGTTTTTCACTCTTTAAAAAGCTTTCTGCAAAGTTGAACGAATATTTGGAAGTCCTATCTAATAACAGTTTTTATATCGCTGAGCATATTGATCAGGATATTTTTGAAAGATAACAATACAAAATTTTTACAAAGCTGAGAGTTACATTAAGTAATGCAAGGCAATAACAAATAAGTCAAAAGATAGTTATATTATTAACAAGTCAAAAGTTGTGCTTTTGGTTTCACCTTAAACCAAGGCCCATCCGCCAAAAGCACGATTAGTTTATACCATACCTACGTAACGGTTGAAGGTTTTATCTCAAAACGAAACCTGTCCACCTTCGACCGCTACGAAATTCAAAACAGATTATACTAACTGATGACCAAGGGCTTCATCCTAAAACCTAGGACCCATCCACCTTTGGTCATCGTATTGTTCTAATGCAGGAAATATAAATTGTTCAAAGACAGGAAATGTAAATTGTTTTTCACAACCACAACCATGAAATTTAAAAAAAGTGGGCTCCGGCCTCAGCACGTATATCCATCATCGCCCACTCCACTGCCTAAGGGGCAGCACCTTCTTGAACATCAACCTCTTTCCCGGCATCTGTACCAGCATCATCCTCGAGATTCTTCTCAGCATCTGCAACAGCATCCTCTCCACCAGCATTCTTTCCAGCATTTGCCCCAGCATTCTCGGAAACATCCTTTAAAGCGCTAGCATCCATTACCTTGGCGGGCTCTTCCATAGCAGATTTGGCAGGAGGCTCCACAGGATTTCCCCCAAGATCTTTTAACTTCGCCTCCCAGGCCTTGATGTTCCAAGAAGGGCATTGTAAACCCAAAGCCATCGCTTCGTAAGCCATTTTCAGCCTGGCCTGAAGAAGGGAGATCACGACGGAATTCTTGAGGCTCTCTCAGTATGAAGCCATGGCCTGCTCGTGTTGAACCTGGGCCGCATCAAACTTAGCTTGAGCCTCCTGGGTGATCTTCTGGATGACGGACTGGTGATCTTGAGTCATAGCCTTATACTTAGCTTCGTAGTGTTCCGATTTAGCGGTGGCAATTGCTGCTTGATCTGCAATGGTGGCCTTGGCCTTTTTTAGCTGGCTTTCAAGCATGACGTTGGAGCCACATGCGTCTTCGTAAAGGAAAACCAGGCGTTCAAGGCCCTGCAAGGTAAAGAAACAGGCATTATTCTAAATGAACATTTCTATTTAGCATATGGTACAGGATATAGGTCAGGATACTAACCTGGTTAAGGAAGCCGGTCATAAATGTGCTGGATTCTGTGAACCCGTGGTTCTCGAATGGGAACACGTGGGGTGGAGCAGAGGGCTCAACTTCCTTTCTTTTCCGGGAGCTAGAGGCTCGGGTCCTGGATGCTGGGGGAGCTTTGGGAGCAGTGGCGGTCTTTGAACTGGTAAGTTTTGGTGTAACGGATGACTTCGGGTTAGGTTCTTGCTTGACAGGTTCAAGACTGGAATAACTGTCCAGCTCATCGAGTTGGAAGCCTTCGAGGTTGATAACTGGCACTGCACAAGGGAAGATGTTTTAGGCTTATTATACTTCTAAAAATAATAATCAGTTTAATATAAAGATAATTCCTGAAAATATGCTTACCAGACATGTTGGAGCTTGATCTTTGGCTTGAGCTTGTGAGTAGCAGGTTAAAGGTCCTTTCACCCTCTGGAAGCTTGTAAATCTCTTTTATTCTCCCTTCCGATTCAGCACTAGGAGGAGCCAGTTCTTTAAAGTTTGCTGCAAGAAAAGAAATAAACATATCAGGATGTTGGTTCAGGATGGAGGTTCGGGATATGATTGGGGATATTCCTAAAACCCTAAGTCCTACCAGAAGTCAACCATCTATTAGGGAGGTCAAAACCCTTATCAATGGAGTCTCTTTTCACAAAGAAGAATTTTCTTGTCCATTTATCCTCATTCTTGGTGGCCTTAAGAATGAGAGGATCGCTGGAAATAGAAAAAAGGAGAAACCGGCTGGAACCATGTGACCTTAAACGGTAGGCCATCGGAAGGTCTTCGATGCATAGATCAGGCATATGACGAGCCTTAATCTGCTCCAGGGTGACTAACACGCGCCAAACCATAGGCATGATTTGGGCGAAACTAAGACCAGTAAGTTCAAAGAAGCGAGATATGAAGGGAGAAAATGGATATTGAAGCCCTAATGAAAAGGGATATGCAAAAAAGCAAACCCATTCGTCGGAACAAAAGTCCGATCGGACCTCTCGGTCGAACGGACGAAAGATTGTCCCGGCGGGAAAGGCACCGGAAGTTCGTAGGGCCGCGATGTCGGAATCATCGAAAGAACACACCTCTTTTGAAGGTTTCTGAAGCAGGTTCTGTTTGTGGAAGGTGGAAACAGAGTCCGCCATTTGCGATCTGGTACGGGTCGCCATACGGGTCGCCATCGAAGATCACAATCGGAGAAAGGGAGATATAAACAAGGAAAATAGAAAGGATAGAGAAGAGAAGTACCTGATATCCGGTTGAAGATAAGGGTAACCATAATGAGGAGTCCCTCGGTTAATATAGGCTGAATATAGGGGGGTAAAGAGTAAATAACGCTTTGGAAGTTGCACCACTGTCATTTCAAGGGTCTAGTTGTATTGATTGCCTTAAGTTATGAGGAGAAACTTTTAAAATATATCCGTTGGATTGGTATACCAACCGATATATTTGGGGACAATTGTTATGGCTCATTTTCTAAGCATATATATCTTGAACTATATCCTGCTTTTAATTGTTTATCTGTGATCAGGATACTGGACGGGGATATTGCTAACATCCTGGGTGATATCCTGAGGTATATTGAATTAATCACGTGCAGGTTAAAGACTGGGACTTGCTAACGGTCAAATGGACTTCTTCTCCTCAAGACTCGGGCGTATTTGTTATGTGGAAGACGTTGAACCCGAAAGACTTGGTCTATAACGTTCGAGTGGGAATATTCGCCGGATCCCGGAAGTTTAGGATAGTTTGTTACATTATCTTTACTATAAATAGATGGGGGCGGATCAGTTTAAGGCACGCAATTTTACACTAACACTCTCAAACACTTTCACTCTCTAGCTCATTGCAAACACCATACACACAACACTTGTATTCGAATTACATTGTAACACATAGTCGATCCGCACCACATCCTGCACTGTATCCCGATATTTGAAGCAATAGAAGAACAAGGCAGCTGCGATTGTCAGCTCCTGAGGTTTTATGCCGGCGATCTAGATTGATCAAGGGCTTTCCTCGTACATCACGTGTCAACCTTTACTTTTTTGCTCATTGTTTGATCATCGATACAGCTCTTTATCCCGAGCCGTATCCTGAAACTGTTTTCATATCTAATTTGGTTAACACATTTTTCATACATAATTTTAGCACACTACCTCACTTAACTAATTTGATCACTTAATTGCTTAGGTAATTTTTGACCAAAACACCAACCATGCTCGAATCCTTTGTGATAAAAACTCTATAGAGATTCAGGCACCCACTGGAAAAGTAATCATGATTACAGGAGATAAACCACGTAAACCCATGAAGTTCATATCTGTAATGAAAGTTGTTAGTTATGAACGAAAGCAAGGAATAGTGTATATGATTTCAGTAATCAGTAGCACTAAGGGTAAAGAACTTAAGGAAATCCCTGTAGTTTCAGAATACCCAGATGTATTCCCAGAAGAGTTACCAGGATTACCACCAGATAGGGAAGTAGAATTTAGGATTCATCTAATTCCCGGAACTACACCGATAGCCAAGGCACCTTATCGGTTAGCTCCTACAGAAATGTTAGAACTGAAAAAGCAGTTAGATGAATTACTAAGCAAAGGATTCATACAACCTAGCTCATCCCCTTGGGGAGCGCCAGTATTATTCGTAAAAAAGAAGGATGGTTCAATGAGAATGTGTATTGATTATAGAGAATTGAATAAGGTTACAATTAAGAATCGATACCCATTACCTAGGATTGATGATCTCTTTGATCAACTTCAAGGAGCTAGATACTTTTCTAAGATTGACTTACGCTCCGGATATCATCAATTAAAGGTACAAGAAGAAGACATACCTAAAACTGCTTTCAGAACTAGGTATGGTCATTACGAGTTTACAGTCATGCCCTTCGGACTAACGAATGCACCTGCCGCATTCATGGACATGATGAATAGAATCTGTAAACCGTATTTGGATAAATTCGTAATTGTCTTCATAGACAATATACTTATTTATTCCAAAAGTCAAGACGAACATTGTAAGCACTTGCATGCACTCTTAACTTTGTTAAGAAAAGAAAAGCTTTACACCAAATTCTCGAAGTGTGAATTTTGGCTACAAGAAGTGCAATTCCTAGGACACATGGTGAATCATGAAGGTATTCATGTAGATCCCTCTAAAATAGAGGCAATTACCAAATGGAAGGTTCCGCAATCCGCAATGGAAATTAGAAGTTTTATAGGTTTAGCCGGATACTATAGACGGTTTATTAAGGATTTTTCCAAAATAGCTGTACCATTAACTAAGCTAACCTGTAAAGCAGTTAAGTTTAAATGGGGACCTAAACAAGAAGAAGCCTTTAGGATCTTGAAGCAGAAATTAACAAATGCTCCAATCCTAGCTTTACCAGAAGGGACTGGAGATTTTGAAGTTTACTGTGATGCTTCAAAACTAGGATTAGGATGCGTGTTAATGCAACGCAAGAAGGTAATTACGTATGCTTCAAGGCAATTGAAAAAGCACGAAGAAAACTATACAACTCATGACTTAGAATTAGGAGCCATAATTTTTGCCCTTAAAATTTGGAGACATTATCTATACGGAAATAAATTTACTGTCTATACGGATCATAAAAGTTTAAGGTACATATTTGGGCAAAAAGAGTTAAATATGAGACAAAGGAGATGGATGGAAATCCTAAGTGACTACGACTGTGATATTCAGTATCACGAAGGAAAGGCAAATGTAGTTGCAGATGCCTTAAGTCGTAAGTATCATGAGAACCAAAGACGAGTTCGTGCTCTCAGATTAAATCTAAAATTAGATTTAATGAAGCAACTAAAGAATTTTCAAGAAACAACAATCAAAGATGATGCTGAAGGAATGAAAGGACGAATAAAAGAATTAGAACAAGGAGCTGATGGAATTTGGAGATTCCATAAGAAAAGGATTTGGGTACCTAAGCAAGGAGAATTAAGAGATAAAATTTTAGAAGAAGCCCATAAATCTAGGTATACCATACACCCTGGAAACAATAAGATGTACCAAGATTTAAGAAATAATTTCTGGTGGATAGGCATGAAAAAGGATATAGCTAGATATGTTTCTAAGTGTCTTACTTGTTCGCAAGTAAAGGCAGAACACCAGAAACCTTCAGGTCTACTACAACAACTAGAAATGCCAGTATGGAAATGGGAACTCATAACAATGGATTTTGTTACTAAGTTGCCCAAAACCAGAAAGGGTAATGACACGATTTGGGTAATTGTGGATCGATTAACCAAATCAGCTCATTTCCTACCCATGAAAGAAACCTTTAGCATGGAAAGATTGGCAAAGTTGTATGTAGATGAAGTTGTATCCTTACATGGAGTTCCACTCTCCATTGTATCAGATAGGGATAGTCGTTTCACTTCTCACTTCTGGACAAGTTTCCAAGAAGCTATGGGAACTAAACTGAACCTGAGCACTGGATATCATCCACAAACAGACAGGCAAAGTGAAAGGACAATACAAACCCTAGAAGACATGCTCCGAGCATGTGTGGTAGATTTTGGTGGAAACTGGGATGATCACTTACCATTAATTGAATTCTCCTATAACAATAGTTATCATGCAAGCATTGAAACTGCCCCATTCGAGGCACTATATGGAAGAAAGTGCAGAACTCTAGTTTGTTGGGCAGAAATAGGAGAAAGTTAATTTTCAGGACCGGAGATAGTACAAGAGACTACCGACAAAATTTCTCAAATCAAGGAAAGACTAAAGATGGCTCGAGATCGTCAGAAGAGTTATGCAGACAATAGACGGAAGCCGTTGGAATTCCAAATAGGAGACAGGGTACTCTTAAAAGTTTTCCTTACAAAGGAGTAGTTCGGTTCGGTAAGAAAGGAAAGCTAAGTCCAAGATACGTAGGACCATTATCAGTGATCCAACGTATAGGACCAGTTGCTTATCGTTTACAACTACCAGAAGAATTGACAGGAGTACATGACGTATTTCATGTATCCAATCTCAAGAAATGTTTATCTGACGAATCCCTGGTAGTACCTCTTCAAGATGTAGAGGTAAATGAAAAGCTGAAATTCGTAGAAAAACCTCTTCAAATCGAGGATCGAAAGATTAAGTTTCTCAAGCATAAACGACTAGTTCTAGTCAAAGTCAAGTGGGATTCAAAGAGAGGAGCTGAATACACTTGGGAGTTAGAATCAGAAATGAAGCGAAAGTATCCCTACTTGTTCCAGTAAATCTCAAGGACGAGATTTTTATTAAGGTGGGGAGAATGTAACAACTCTTATTAAAAAGTCCTAATTATTACTTTAATTTTCCAATAGGAAACCCAAATTAAGAAACCCAAGTGATTCTGCATAAACCCTAAAATTTTCAGAATAATCGGAATCAGGATCAGGGCCCCTAAAACTCAGGGGGGTAAAACCTAGTCGGTAATATCCAAACAGTTTTACGTGTAAGTTGAATTTTAACGCGAGACCAACTCAGATAAGCTACTGGGACACGAAGCTACCCTATGGTAGACCAGGGTCTCTCGCGCCACGCGAAGGCCCCTCGCGCCATGCGAGGGAGCCGTTATTCATGTATAAATAGTGGAGTCTGTTACTTGCAATTGTGCGTTAGTTCGACGTTCAAACTAAAATTATACGTTGAGATATTATCTGAATACTACAAAAACACACACAGATCACAAAGTGCTGCCGCAATACAGGGTAATAACTCGATCGCTGCTACGATTCAATGTCCGATCGATTAAAACTATCCAATGGATGTTTAAGTGCTGCCCACATTAGGGTTATGCTTTGTCATTCGTCGTGAATTCGATGGATGTTTAAGTATTGCACTTTGTCATTCGTTGTGAGGGTTTGATCCCGTGAGTTATCGTAAATGCTGTATTAGTTACTAACCTAGTTTTGTGTGCATTGTTATTTAAACTAGGTTAACAAGGCTAATTCATAAACTAGACTCTGCTCGTGTTAAATCTACAATGTGAGTCATTCTCTTTTTATCAAAGTGCTTTATAAATATTTTCAAAGTTATACTTTGCAGTGATTAAGTCTTTGCTAAGCTTAAGTTACTGGCAGTAAGTGGGGTATTGTGCACATTACTGTTGTTTTTATCACTTTAGGTGGGCGAGCCTAAATTAGTGATATACGTCACTATTGGGTGACAGGACCCAATAGTGGTATGACCACAGTCATAGATCCGGTCGAGTGACAACTGAACCAGCTAATTATAAGATACGGGGCAAATATAAAAACTCTTAATACTGTAAATTATAACAAATGAGTCATTTTAATAAATAGAATGATTCACCAGTATTTCCCGCTGACAAAACCTTTTTCAAACATGTTTCAGGTGATCTGTTGTAATCCAGGAAAAGTGCCGAGAAGCACTACAAGCTTAAAGAAGTGGCTCAATATAAAATAAAGAAACATGTTTTGTAAAATAAAGATTTCTCAGTGAAATCACCTAATTGTAAATTACGGTGTTATCCCAAATTATGAAATAAAACAATCAGGAAATTTTAGCTTTAAAAAGATCCTGTTAAAATCTTCCGCTGTCAACTCAATTAAATAAATACCACGGGATTTTCTGTCCCGCGGCTTCTGAAACGGGTAAAACGGGGTCGGGGGCCGTGACACAATCAGCCTGTATGGAAATGGGAGCTCATAACAATGGATTTTGTCACTAAGTTGCCCAAAACCAGAAAGGGTAATGACGCGATTTGGGTAATTGTGGATCGATTAACCAAATCAGCTCATTTTCTACCCATGAAGGAAACCTTTAGCATGGAAAGAATAGCCAAGTTATACGTAGATGAAGTAGTATCACTACATGGAGTCCCACTCTCCATTGTATCGGATAGAGATAGTCGTTTCACTTCGCATTTCTGGACTAGTTTCCAGGAAGCAATGGGAACCCGACTAAATTTAAGTACTGCATACCATCCTCAAATAGACGGACAAAGTGAAAGGACGATTCAAACTCTGGAAGACATGCTCAGGGCATGTGTGATTGATTTTGGAGGAAACTGGGACAACCACCTACCTTTAATCGAATTCTCCTATAACAATAGTTATCATTCAAGCATTGAAGCTGCCCCGTTCGAAGCACTGTATGGACGAAAGTGTAGAACTCCAGTTTGCTGGGCAGAAATAGGAGAAAGCCAGTTATAAGGTCCTGAGATCGTGCAAGAAATCACCGAAAAGATCACTCAAATCAAGGAAAGACTAAAGACGGCTCGAGATCGCCAGAAGAGTTATGCAGACAATCGACGCAAGCCGTTAGAATTTCAAGTTGGAGACAAGGTACTCTTGAAAGTTTCTCCTTGGAAAGGAGTAGTTCGGTTCGGTAAGAAAAGAAAGCTAAGTCCACGATACATAGGACCATTCCCAGTAATCCAGAAAATAGGACCGGTTGCTTATCGCTTAAAATTACCGGAAGAGTTAGCCGGGGTACATGACGTATTTCATGTATCAAACCTCAAGAAATGTCTATCGGATGAATCGCTAGTAATCCCTCTTCAAGATATACAGGTAAATGAAAAGTTGAAGTTTGTAGAGAAACCGCTTCAAATAGAAGACAGAAAGATTAAGTTTCTCAAACACAAAAGATTGGTACTTGTCAAAGTCAAGTGGGATTCAAAAAGAGGACCTGAATACACCTGGGAGCTAGAATCGGAGATGAAGCGAAAGCATCCTCACTTATTCTAGTAAATCTCGAGGACGAGATTTTAAATAAGGTGGGGAGGATGTAAGGACCTGCAAAAATGCCCCAAAACGACCCGTAAGTGAAAACCCGGACCCCTGAAACCCTAATGCACATGAAAAATCAAGAAAACATGAAATTTGGTCTTCTCGCGGGCCGCGTAAAACATAAGGGAACCTCTACGCGGGCCGCGTCAACTTAAAAGTTGACCGGATAAGCGTCCAGGCCACGTGTTATACACGTGGCAACCCTACTCGTGACACATCAGGCCTACACGTAGGATAGGGGCCCTCGCGGGCCGCGTAAGAATCAAGAGAAGGTTTACGCAGGCCGCGTAAAACCTGAAAATTTGCTATAAGTAGCATGTGCATGGGACTTTCATCTGTGTGCGAGAAATTTTCGAAAACACTCATATTCTGCTCGAAATTCACCTTCACAATAGCAAAACGCTGCTACGATCAAGGGTAATAACTCGATCACTGCTACGATATAATGTCCGATCGATTGAAACTATCCGATGGATGTTTAAGTGCTGCCCGTAATTGGGCTATGCCTTTGTCATTCGTCGTGAGGGTTTTGATCTCGTGAGTTATCGTAAATGTTGTATTAAGTTACTGACCTAGTTTCATATGCATTGCTGTTTTAATTTAGGTTACAAGGCTTATCAGTAGGCTAAACTCTGCCCGTTTAAACTTGCAATGTGAGTCATTCTCTTTTTATCAACAATGTGTTACAATACTCAAATCATTTTCAAAAGTTATAATTACAGGGATTAGTGGTTATCTTAAATCACTGGCAAGTGGGGTATTGTGCACATTACTGATTTCTCACGGTTAGGTTCATTAACCTAACAGTGACAATCATCACTACTTGGGTGAAAGGACTCAATAGTGGTATGACCATCGTCACTAGGGTGTGACACGACGCCAGATAAAAATAAGATAGTAGCCATTGTAATTGCTCTTATGCTGTAATTTATAACTAATGTGTCGTTTTGTTTAACTTGAATGACTCGCCAGTATTTTCCCGCTGATAAAATATTTTTAAAACATGTTTCAGGTGACCTACTGTGAATCAAGGAAAAGTGCTACAGAGCACTAACAAAGCTTGAAGTGGTGGCTCAGTTAAATAAATAAACATGTTTTGTAAAACAGGGAATTTCCTCGTGAAATTCCTCTATTGTAAATTACGGGGTTTGACCCACGTTATGAAATAAAATAAGTGGGTATTTTCAAGTTTTAAAAGATCCTGTTAAACTTCCGCTGTCAACTCAAATAATAAATACCACGGGTTTCTGTCACTAGTGATTCGTCTGCTAAGCACTTTTTGAGATTACATACATGAAACACATCATGTATTCCTGCCATTTCCTTTGGCAGCTGTAGCTGATAAGCTACGGGTCCTATACGTCTAATAATCTCAAAAGGTCCAACATACTCGGGGCTTAGTTTTCCTCTCTTAATGAATCTGACTACTGTTTTCCATGGAGAAACTCTTAATAATACGTTATCTCCTACTTGGAATTCTAAAGGTTTTCGTCTGTTATCTGCATAACTCTTTTGACGATCTCGTGCTGCTTTTAGTCTTTCCTTGACTTGAATTATCTTATCTGTTGTTTCTTGCACTCTCTGGTCCAGATAATTGTTTTTCTTCAATTTCTGGCCAACAGACTGGAGTTCTGCACTTTCGTCCATAAAGTGCTTCAAATAGTGCAACATTAATGCTAGTATGATAGTTGTTATTATAGAAAAACTCTATTAATGGTAAATGGTCGTCCTAATTTCCTCCGAAATCAATTACCCAAGCTCTAAGCATATCTTCCATTGTTTGTATTGTCCTTTCTGTAACCTTTCCATTTTTATCATATAAGAATTATAGGTTTGTTTAAATTTATTAACCACTACTAACTAGTTTTATTTTTAATATAATTATTCGACCCATATAGTTTTAAAAACTATTTTATATATAATTGGTTGGAATGTTATACTAATTAATTGGCTTGTATATGTGTGACATTTATATTTTCTATATTAAAATAAAGTATATAAAAACTTATATTACTAAACGGGTAGACTGGTAGAGTACAGGTAAGTTGACTGTTAGAAATATGAAGTACCTAGACGGACCTAGGAACCGTTTAATAATTAAATTATAAAAATACATTATATTTGAACTTACTCCGTTTTTAATGAAACTTGGTTCAAAATGTTGATACAAATATTCTCATTCTAATGACATATTCATTGTTTTATAAAACGTTATATTTTAGAAGTTATAAGCGTCAAATAAGTGAACCAGTTGAATTAATTATAATATATAAATAATAAAATAATATAAAAATCAAAACCAACATTTATTCATATATGTGGACGTGTATGTTGACATTTAATATATATGTGTACTTGTGTGAATTAATTGAAGTGTATGTGTACACCTTTAGATAAGAATCAAAATTTGCATTTAAAGTACATGCATGTACGTGTCCTCCAACTTTCGTGCACTCCAAGATCCAGATTTACTATAAATAGAATCACTCGCACACTCTCTCTCAAATTCTAATTTTGATTTCACTTATAATAATAATAAAACTCTGCCTCGTTTTAAGTGTTTTAACCCCGATCACTAAGTCGATACCCTGTCCGATTGATCTAGGGCATCGTAACGCATATCAAGGCTCTGCCCGACTAAGTCCGTTGGGGTTCTGTCTAGTGACGTAGGGATAAAGTTGAATTGGGTTACTATACTTAAAGCGAGTGCATTATATATTTATTAAATAGCTCAGGAGTTATACCCAATATTCAACCAGGAGACTTTTAGTTGAACCCTAAAGTTACAAAGTGAGTTCATTCTCTTTTTCTCACAGTTTGTGAGTCATTCTTCTTTTTATCACCTTTTTGTGATACAGTTATATTTAAAAATGTTTTCCAAAATCCTAAATGTTTATCAGTTATACTTACAGTGATTAAATTTTTGTCTTCTGTAATAACTGCCGGTATGGTAGGTTTTATAAATTACTTGACACCCGTAACTATTGGCTAAAAAGTTAGCCAATAGTAGCATGACCACTAGCACGGGGGAAATATGCCCCAATAGACATAGCCTATAACTAATATTATTTTTACATTAAATAAATTTAGTGTATTATTGAAATCAATCTAAATGGTGTGTACGCCATATTTAAACATAATATACACGCCAAATATGTCAATTAATTAAAATAGGTATCATTGAGTACATTGTTTATATTGTAAGTTGAATAATACCCAATACTATAAAACACATTACATCAGGAGCGATATTTGTAATGAGTATTGTAAAACAGTGATAGTGAAATAAAGTAGTGTATAAATCATAAAGTATATATATTTAATATTTAAAATAGGTATATTTTAAATATTTAATATTTAATATAGTATTGTGACTATATTAAACTCAACAGATATCATTGATATACTTAAATATAAAAAAATAGGCATTAATTATTTAAGATATACTTAATGTATATTTTGGATAATCACTTTAATCATTATTAAAGTATATATTAAAAAAATATATTTAATAAACTTAAATTACTATTAACATTATAAAATAATGTTTAGTCAATAAATAATAAAATATGTCAAATATAATATATTCTACTATACTAAGATTATATTTTTAATCTTAGTCATGTTAATATATTAAATAATAATATTACAATTATTTAATTAATATATTATATTTGATAAAGTTATAACTATTAATTTAACAGAAAATGATATATTTCATTTTCTCGGCTAATTGGTTTTGTGCTATAGAAAATATATTTGACAAAGTAATGTCATGGGACGCTACTAAGTTCAGAGTCACTAGTTGAGAGAATGATCAACAGTGACATAACCAAAGGCGCTAGTTGAGAGAATGATCAACAGTGTTATGACCCCAGTCACTAGTTGAAAGAATGATCAATAGTGATTTGACCACCGTCACGGGAATCGCCTAGTGACAGATACTATTGAATCATAATAAGATATATTTTATATCTATTACTTGATAAATTCACTATTGGAAGAAAGTGAGCCAATAAGTGATATGACCACTGTCACATCGGAACTGCCACCATGTGACAAATACTGATTGAGTTGGGTAAATATAAATAAATATAAAAACTCTTAATGCTGTAAAGTATAACAATATATTTTTATAAAAATGGAATGAACTCGCCAGTATTTATTACTGATAAAATGTTTTCAAAACACGTTTCAGGTAACTTTCTGTAAAGATAATAGAAGCCAGCTATGGAGCACTGAAGGCTTAAATAAAATGGCTATAAATACCTGAATAAAAGAAGAAATTTATGTTTTATTTATTTGGGTTTATCTCTATAAAAACAATTGAATTGAATATGAGTTTTAGCCCATTTGTTTAATGTTAAAAGTTTGGTGTTTTACAAACTCTGAAATTATTTCTTAACTACGATCCTGATGAAAAAATTTTCCGCTACGTATCAAATAAACACCGATACCATCTGACTGATTCACGACTCCCACTCACAGGGTGGGGTCGGGGGTTGTGACAGAAGGTGGTATCAGAGCCACTGGTTTAAGCTATTTAGGTGTTCTTTTAATACCTAAACTTAGACAATAAAGTTAGGAAATTAATATAAAGTAACATAAAAGAAGAAATTTATGTTTTATTTATTTGGGTTTATCTCTATAAAAACAATTGAATTGAATATGAGTTTTAGCCCATTTGTTTAATGTTAAAAGTTTGGTGTTTTACAAACTCTGAAATTATTTCTTAACTACGATCCTGATGAAAAAATTTTCCGCTACGTATCAAATAAACACCGATACCATCTGACTGATTCACGACTCCCACTCACAGGGTGGGGTCGGGGGTTGTGACAGAAGGTGGTATCAGAGCCACTGGTTTAAGCTATTTAGGTGTTCTTTTAATACCTAAACTTAGACAATAAAGTTAGGAAATTAATATAAAGTAACATATGTGTTATTTTTGTAGATTTAAATATATGTATGCACATATGATTCTTGAAAGTATTGTTTTGTTCTAATTATTATGTGATATTAATAATTTGAAAATGTTTGCAATTCTGATGTCGAATGAAGTATCACATAATCCAGAAGTTAATGCTAATAATGAAAATCCTTTGGATAAAAATACTATAGAAAATATAATAGCCCAAGGAATAGCTAATGCTATACCTTTAATAATTAAAGTTGTTAAAAACCCCTTAGAACACACCAAAGCTGTGAGTAGTAAGCATACTCGTGACGACAGTTTTAGCCATAGCGTCAATGGAGGCAATGATGATATTATCAAAACCCCATTGTTGCAACCCCCGCCCCCTATCTGTCCCGGGAACGGGTGACCGCGAGACCAGTTGTGGTGGTATCATTTGTTATCATTTTTGGCAGCGGAAATTACATCAGGACCGTAGTTAGGAAATGTTTATCAGAGTAAAACACCATATTTTATATTAATAACCACATAGTTAAAAACCCAAGTTTCTTATTACAACATGTTTATAGGGATAAACCCTATATTATTGAATTTAAAACATCGTCTTTTAGGTAACTTTTATAGCCACATTTTTTTCCAAGCCGTCAATGCTCTCCAGCTGGCTTTTTCCTAATTGGCTTTCACATTTTGTTACCTGAAACGCGTTTTAAAAACATTTGTCAGTGGGAAATACTGGTGAGTGAGTCCCAGTTTAATTAAGAAGAGTTTTATCAATTAACACAGTATTGAGAGCTATCACATTGTTTATTTCTACACAATTACTCATTCAGTACTGTCAATCCTGACTGGTGGGTCATATTACCCATTGGCTAACTCGTTGTCCAATGGTAACGTGTTCCACATTTTGTATACAAAACCCCAACATACCGGCAGTAATTGAAGAACTACAAAGACTCAATCACTGCTTAATCACATTGTAAAACATTTAAGGTTTTGTAAAACAGTTCACAAAAAGGTTTACAAAAAGAGGATAAACTCACATTGCTGTCTTAGATTTCTTCTAAGGGTTTCCTGGTGTTAATCTATAATTTACACAAATGTACATATGTTAGTATAATAACCCTTTATTTATATTAATGATACCCTCCCCGAGACGGCATTCCAACAACTATGTCGGGCAGAACCACGACAGTCGTTACGGAACCCTGGATCAATCGGGCAGCGTATCTAATACGTAACTGGGGTTATAATACTTACAACGGAGCAGAACTTCGTTAATTAGGGGGATATTATACCCGAGTATTATGCCTACTATGTAAAAAGTCAAGATAGAAAAGAAATATGAACGATCTGACTGAAGGCCCGATGCCCTCTATTTATAGGGCCTGATTTTCATTTTCTCGCGGCCCGCGTAAGGTGAGGCTAAGGCCTACGCGGCCCGCGTAGTAGGGTGGTAGGGCCTAGGTTTGATTGGTCAGCGTTATAGGGTTGACACGGGGGACGACACGTGGCGGCACCGGGTGCAGCCCTAACTTCAAGCTATCGCGGCCCGCGTAAGATGTAGCCAAAGGCTACGCGGCCCGCGAGCGACGATATTTTATGATTTTTATTTAATTTTTAATAAAATAAAGGTATTCGGGGTCCGTTTTCGCGTATGAGGTGTATTTTAAGACATATAGGGTATTTTAAAATATATTAGGGTGTTAGAAAAATTTTCAGGAGGGTTGTTATATCCTCCCCATATTGTTTTAGAACTCGTCCTCGAGGTCTACTAGAACAAGTGTGGATATTTCCTTTGCATTTCTGATTCAAGTTCCCATGTGTATTCTGGTCCTCTTTTGGACTCCCACTTCACTTTGACCAGAACTAATCTCTTGTGCTTGAGGTTCTTGACTTTCATGTCTTCAATTTGTAGAGGCCTCTCTACAAATTTTAACTGCTCGTTTACATCTATATCCTTAAGAGGTACCACGAGTGATTCATCAGCTAAATACTTCTTGAGATTAGATACATGAAATACATCATGTATTCCTGCCATTTCCTCTGGCAGTTGTAGCTGATAGGCTACAGGTCCTATTCTTCTAATAATCTCAAAAGGTCCAACATACCTGGGGCTTAGCTTTCCCCTCTTGATGAATCTTACCACTCCTTTCCAAAGAGAGACTTTCAATAATACTTTATCTCCTACCTGAAATTCCAACGGCTTTCGTCTGTTATCGGCATAACTCTTTTGTCAATCATGTGCTGCTTTCAGTCGTTCCTTGACTTGAATGATTTTGTCAGTCGTTTCTTGCACTATCTCAGGTCCAGATAGTTGCTTTTCTCCAATTTCTGCCCAACAGACTAGGGTTCGGCACTTTCGTCCATAAAGTGCTTCGAATTGATACTTGTGTGATAATTATTATTATAAGAAAATTCTATCAATGGTAAGTGATTGTCCCAATTACCTCCGAAATCAATTACACAAGCTCTAAGCATGTCCTCCATTGTCTGAATTGTCCTTTCGCTTTGTCCGTCCGTTTGAGGATGATAGGTTGTGCTTAGATTTAACTTGGTTCCCATTGCTTTTTGGAAACTTGTCCAAAAATGAGAGGTAAAACGACTATCTCTGTCAGAAACAATTGATAAAGGAATTCCATGTAAAGAAACTACTTCATTTACATATAATTTAGCTAATTGTTCCATACTGAAAGTTTCCTTCATCGGTAGGAAATGAGCTGACTTAGTTAGTCTATCTACAATCACCCAGATTGTATCATTACCTTTCCTGGTCTTGGGTAATTTAGTAACAAAATCCATTGTTATTAGTTCCCATTTCCAAACTAGCATTTCTAGCTGTTGCAATAAACCTGAAGGTTTCTGATGTTCAGCTTTGACTTGTGAACAGGTTAAATACTTTGCAACATATGCTGCTATATCCTTTTTCATTCCTATCCACCAGAAATTCTTTCTTAAGTCCTGATACATCTTATCACTTCCAGGATGCATCGTATACTTAGACTTATGGGCTTCTTCTAATATACGGTAACGTAGGTTTCCTAATTTAGGTATCCACGTCCTTTTATTATGGAATCTCCAAATTCCATCTATTCCTTGTTCTAATTCCTTAATCATTCCTTTCAACTTCTCAGTATCATCCTTGATTACTGATTCTTGTGCCTTTCTAATCTGTTCATTTAAATCTACTTATAGATTTAATTTAAGAGAATGCACTCTTTTTGGCTGTTCATGATACTTTCGGCTTAAAGCATCAGCAACTACATTTGCCTTTCCTGCATGATACTTGATATCACAATCATAATCACTAAGCATTTCCATCCAGCGCCTTTGTCTCATATTCAATTCCTTTTGCGCAAAGAAATACCTTAAACTCTTATGATTGGTGAAAACAATAAACTTACTACCGTATAGGTAATGTCTCCAAATCTTAAGGGCGAAAATTATAGCTCCTAATTCTAAATCATGAGTGGAATAGTTCTCTTCATGATTCTTAAGTTGTCTGGATGCATAAGCTATAACCTTTTGACGTTGCATCAACACACATCCATAACCTAATTTAGAAGTGTCACAATAGATTACAAAATCTTCAGTTCCTTCTGGTAACGCTAGTATGGGTGCATGGGTTAATCTTTGCTTAAGGATTCTAAAGGCTTCTTCTTGTTTTGGTCCCTATTCAAACTTAACGGATTTACAGGTTAACTTAGTTAAGGGAATAGCTATTCTAGAAAAATCTTGAATAAATCTTCAATAATAACCGGCCAGTCCTAAGAAACTTCTAACCTCAATTGGTGACTCAGGGTTTTTCCACTTGGTTATCGCATCGATCTTGGTGGGATCCACATGAATTCCTTCATGATTAACTAGATGTCCGAGAAATTGTACCTGTTCTAGCCAAAACTCACACTTCGAAAACTTAGCATAAAGCTTTTCTTTTCTCAATAAACTTAGAAGTGCGTGCAATTGCTTTGCATGTTCCTCTTTACTCGTAGAGTAAATGAGAATATCATCTATAAAGACAATTATGAATTTATCCAAATATGGCTTACATATTCGGTTCATCATGTCCATGAAGGCAGCTGGGGCATTGGTTAAACCAAATGGCATGACAGTAAATTCATAATGGCCATACCTTGTTCTGAAGGCGGTCTTAGGAATGTCCTCTTCCTGTTCCTTTAATTGATGAGTTCCTGACCTTAAATCGATTTTTGAGAAAAATCGTGCTCCTTGCAACTGATCAAACAGATCATCTATTCTTGGTAATGGATACCGATTCTTAATCGTGACTTTGTTCAATTCACGGTAGTCAATGCACATACGCATTGATCCGTCCTTCTTTTTAACGAATAAAATCGGCGCTCCCCATGGCGACGAGCTTGGCTGTATGAATCCTTTCTCTAACAATTCGTCTAACTGTTTCTTCAGTTCCTGCATTTCTGCGGGTGCTAAACGGTAACGTGCCTTGGCAATTGGTGCTGTCCCTGGTATTAAATGGATTCTGAATTCAACTTCTCTGTCTGGAGGTTGCCCTGGTAGCTCTTCTGGGAATACATCTGAAAACTGGGATACTACTGGAATATCCTTTAATTCTTTTCCTTTAGTGTTAGTGATTATAAAAATCAAATACACTAATGACCCTTTTCTTATGTAACTTGCTATTTTCATCACAGAGATGAATTTAGTGGATCTAGAGATTTTATTCCTTTAATTGTAATCTTTTCACCCTTTGGTGAATTTACTTGGATTGACTTTTGATCACACAAAATACTGGCTTTATTGGCTATTAACCAATCCATTCCTAACAAGACATCAAATCCTACCAGATTCATGGGGTAAAGGTTTTCCATAAATTTCTGATTTAGTATTTCTATTCTTGCTCCCTGCAAGATCTCAGAAATCTTAATGGTTTCCCCATTTGCTATCTCTACTAGACATTCTTGTGGAAGTTTAGTTAATGATTGGTTGAGAAGTTTGCAAAATGAAGTATTAATAAAACTTTGGTTTGCACCAGAGTCAAATAATACTTTAGCAAAAACATCATTAACTAAAAACGTACCGGTGATCACATCCGGGATCATCTTTGCTTCTTCCGCAGTCAGAACAAATGCTCTAGCATTTTTATTATTCTTGGTGTTCGTAGCTGGAGATAGCTTTGGACAGTTAGGCTTGATATGACCTTGTTCTCCGCAATTGTAGCATATCCTGTTGCTACTCTTTTTCCGGCAATCTTCCTTCTTGTATCCCGATATTTTGCAGAAGTTACAGTATATGGAGCATCTTCCTGAATGCTTCCTTTTGCAATTCTTACAGTAGGGTGTAGAGGTAGAGCCTACATTTTTCCCACGGTTAGAATTTCCAGAACGAAATTCTTGTGTAAGCTTCTAGGTTAGGTTCCTCCTTTGATCTTCTTCTCGTGTACGTACTAACTCATCTGTCAAGGTGTTGGCAAGTTCTACAGCTTCTTCTATGGTTTGGGGTCTAGCTGCCTTGACTACATGCCTGATATCCCCGATTAATCCCCAGATGTAACGGGAGATTAATACTGGTTCAGGTGAAGCAAGGGTTGTTAGTGCACTATGTCTGTGGACTTTGTCTTGTATCGAGTCATGTAATAGGATAGGATAACCAGTGCTCGAATTGCTAGAAACTGATTTTAGGGAGTTTATTAGTAATTCCGCTTGAAACTGTTAAAGACAATTTCAAACGAAATTAACATGGTTAATTTAGCTTGAAAGTGGCTTTGTCCATTTCAAATGGAATTAGATCTCTATAAATAGGGGAGCATGCCGTGTCATTTAAAACGAAATTAGGTCTTGTGATTCGGTAACGAAGTGCTGCCGAATTGTTTCCAGGTGCTGTAAGACTATTAAATCAATACAAGAAACATTATAATTGAATTGAGCGTCCGTTTCATTGATTCCGCCTTTGATTCGGATCCAAAACTCTTCTGAACGACTCATTCAGGTCATACAATGATCCTACAAGTGGTATCAGAGCTTAGGAGGAAGAGTTTAGCTTGATATTATTAGTTTTCTGACTTCTACACCTTCTTTTTCACAATTGAACAAGTTTTTACGGACAAAATGGACAGAATTTCACACATTACACGTGAAATAGTGTTTTAACAAAGCCTTGAGAGAATCAGACCTAAATTCAGCTTAAAAGTGACTAAAATGGACCAAAAACCTAATTTCGTTTGAACGAGCATTGTAATTCCGCTTGAAAAGTTGAGACAATTTCATACGAAATTACTGATTTCGTTTGAATTTCAGTTGATTCCGCTTGAAAAGGGTAATTCCGCTTGAAGATTTCGTTTGAAACAAGTGATGCCGTTTGAGAAGTAATTTCGTTTGAACATATCTCGTTTGAAGTTGTCATCCAAGTGATTCCGTTTGAAATCGTTATTTCGCTCCAAAAGTGATTCCGCTTGAGATCATTATTCCGTTTGAAAGTGGATATTTTGTGTCAAGATCATTTCGCGTCAACCGCGTGTCAGTTTATATCAAGTTGTTTGATATTGATTAAACTGATTGTGTTTGTTTGTTTTTGTCCCCAGGAAAATTCAAGAAATTCACATCATGGCTGAAGAGTTCTACAATACGTTCTACAACGCATTTACATCCGAGTCTTCAGAAATCTCAACTGTCACATCAAAAACCATTACAAAAGCTATAAATGAGAACATTAAACATGATAACTTTTACGGCACACATTCAAAACCACCAACTCTGGAAAGTATTGAAGACTATACTTGGTGGAAAGATCGGTTCATCAACTGGGCAAAAGCTTATGCTCATGAAAGCTGGTTTTGTTTGGAGTTTGGTTATAAAAGGCCGACCAATGATAAAGGAGAAGAGCATCCACTCAAGAACTTACCCAAAGAAGACAAAGCAGAATTCTCAGCAGAACAGAGAATGATTGCTTTAATTCAATCTTCAATCAGAAATGACATGTTTGCTTTATTGCAACATGACGAAACATCAAAATCTGTCTGGGAAGCCTTAAGGGTCAAAGCTGAGGGGGGTAAACAAATCAAGAAAAATAAAATTGCATTATTAAAGAAAGAATTTGATTTGTTTGATAGCTTGAAAGATGAATCAGTTAGACAAATGATAGAGAGATTTGGTCATTTAAAAATTGAGCTTGATCGGTTTGGTATTGTTAAAACTAGAGAAGAAATAATTGATAAGATCATAGAAGCGTTACCACGAGCCGATCAGTGGCAAACGTTTGTATTCATATTGAAAAATGATGCTTTATATGATACAATTTCTCTTGATGTCTTGATAGAAAAGATAGAAAGTCATGAGCTTGAATTGCAAAAGCAGAACAAGATGAGCATTTCTTCACATCAACAGAATGTTGGTCTCTACTACAAAGGAAACTTACCTTCGATGAAAGTTGGTGAATCACCAAAGACAGAATTCAGTGGTGAGAGGATAAAAGAACCTCAGAAAAGCTCATCAAGTTACGACCCGGGTTATCATTCATCGTCAAAGATTAATTATGAAGAATCAGAGGAGATACTGTGTAACATTGCTCTTAAATTGAAGAATTCTCCGACTATGAGCATCAATGCAACTAAGCAGCAAATGAGCTTTCTTGCATCTGTTCTGGAATCGTATGAAGGTCTTGTAGCTGGCAAAATTGGAAACTCAGAGTTAACCAAAGAAGACTACGACCAGATTGATCCGGAAGAGATGGAACTCATTGACATTCGCTGGTGTTTAGCGAGTTGCATCAGAAGAGCTCAGAGATACATGGAGATTACTGGGAAACAATCATTAGGCGGTGCATCAACAAAACTTGGATTTGATAAGTCCAAAGTGACCTGCTTCAAATGTAAGCAAAAAGGTCATTTCAAGAGAGAATGCAACTGTCACGGCCCCAGCCCCGGTTTGACCCGGTCAGGAGCCGCGGAACAGGAACCCGTGGTATCTAATTGATGCGACAGCGGGAGATTTTTAACAGGATCTTTTAAAAACTCAAAATGCCCAATTATTTTATTTCATAAATTGGAGATAAACCCCGTAATTTACAATAGAGGAATTTAACTAGGAAATTCCCTGATTTATTAAAACATGTTTATTTATTTTAACTGAGCCACCTCTTCAAGCTTGATAGTGCTCCGTAGCACGTTTCCTTGATTTACAGCAGGTCGCCTGAAACATGTTTTAAAAATATTTTTGTCAGCGGGGAAATACTGGTGAGTTATTCAAATTTGTGAAATGACACATCTGTTATTTAATTACAGCATAAGAGCGATTACAATGACTTTTATCTTATTTTTATCTGGCGCCTTGTCACCCGTGTGACGATGGTCATACCACTATTGGGTCCTTCCCCAAGTAGTGACGTTTATCACGGTGAGGATTTATTAGCCTAACCCGTGAGAAATTAGTAATGTGCACAATACCCCACTAGCCAGTGATTAAGATTACCACGACTTAATCCCTGTAATTATAACATTTGAAAATGGAGTATTGTAAAATTTTTTTGATAAAAGAGAATAACTCACATTGCAGATTTAATGGGCAGAGTTTAAGCCTACTGTTTAGCCTTGTAACCTAAATTAATAACATGCACATGAACTAGGTCAGTAACTAATACATCATTTACGATAACTCACGAGATTAAACCCTCACAACGAATGACAAAGTGCGATACTTAAACATCCATCGAATTTACGACGAATGACAAGGCATAACCCTAATGTGGACAGCACTTAAACATCCATTGGATAGTTTTAATCGATCGGACATTGAATCGTAGCAGCGATCGAGTTATTACCCTGTTATCGCGGCAGAATTCGGGCTTACGTATGTGTTTTTGGTAGTAAACAGGTGATATCTCGAAGTGTAAAACGAATTTTAACGTCGTTTAAGTGCCAGAATTCAAGTCCCAAACACCCCTATTTATACTAAAAATTTGACCCCCTCGCGTGACGCGAGGGGTCATGTTGGGGGCGTCGCGTGGCGTGAGGGGTCACCCTCTACCATAGGGTAGCCCTGTGTGTTTGTAGCTCAGGTGAGTCAGCGGTTTGTCAAAATTCGGTTTTGACAGCAATTTATGTAGATAATCGTAAATAGGGAATACCCCCCCCCCCCGCCCTGAGTTTTAGGGGCCCTGATCCTGATTCTGATTTTTCTGAAAATTTTAGGGTTTATACAGAATCACTTGGGGGTCTTAATTAGGGTTTCCTTTTGGACAAAATAAGATAATAATTAGGACTTTTGATGAGAGTTATTACATCCTCCCCACCTTAATAAAAATCTCGTCCTCGAGATTTATTGGAATAAGTGAGGATACTTTCGCTTCATTTCCGATTCCAGTTCCCAAGTGTATTCGGATCCTCTCTTTGAATCCCACTTGACTTTGACCAGCACTAGCCGCTTGTGCTTGAGAAACTTGATCTTTCTATCTTCTATTTGTAATGGCTTCTCAACAAACTTTAACTTTTCATTTACCTTTATATCTTGAAGAGGTACTACCAGGGATTCGTCAGATAGACATTTCTTGAGATTGGATACATGAAATACATCATGTACTCCTGCCATCTCCTCTGGTAGTTGTAAACGATAAACAACTGGTCCTATATGTTGGATTACTAAAAATGGTCCTACGTATCTTGGACTTAACTTTCCTTTCTTTCCAAACCGAACTACTCCTTTCCAAGGAGATACTTTTAATAGTACTTTGTCTCCAACTTGAAACTCTAACGGCTTGCGTCGATTATCTGCATAACTTTTCTGGCGATCTCGAGCCGTCTTCAGTCTTTCCTTGATTTGAGTGATCTTGTCGGTAGTTTCTTGCACAATTTCTGGTCCTGACAATTGACTTTCTCGTATTTCTACCCAGCATACGGGAGTTCTGCACTTTCGTCCGTATAGTGCTTCGAATGGGTCAGTTTCGATGCTTGCATGATAACTATTGTTATAGGAGAATTCAATTAAGGGTAGGTGATCATCGCAGTTTCCACCAAAATCTATTACACATGCCCGGAGCATGTCTTCTAGAGTTTGTATCGTTCTTTCACTTTGTCCGTCTGTTTGTGGATGATATGCAGTACTTAAATTTAGTCGGGTTCCCATTGCTTCTTGGAAACTTTTCCAGAAATGAGAAGTGAAACGACTATCCCTATCCGATACAATGGAGAGTGGGACTCCATGTAAGGATACTACTTCATCTACATACAACTTTGCCAATCTTTCCATGCTAAAGGTTTCTTTCATAGGTAGAAAATGAGCTGATTTGGTTAATCGATCCACGATTACCCAAATCACGTCATTACCCTTTCTGGTTTTGGGTAACTTAGTAACAAAATCCATTGTTATGAGTTCCCATTTCCATACAGGCATTTCTAGTTGTTGTAATAGACCTGAGGGTTTCTGATGTTCTGCCTTAACTTGTGAACAAGTAAGACACTTAGAAACATATCTATCAATGTCCTTTTTCATTCCTATCCACCAGAAATTATTTCTTAAATCTTGGTACATTTTATTGTTACCAGGATGCATGGTATACCTAGATTTATGAGCTTCTTCTAAAATCTTATCTCTTAAATTTCCGTGCTTAGGTACCCAAATTCTTTTCTTATGGAATCTCCAAATTCCATCATTTCCTTGCTCTAATTCTTTTATTCGTCCCTTCATTCCTTCAGCAGCGTTCTCTATTGCTGTTTCTTGTACATTCTTCAGTTGCTCCATTAAATCTAATTGTAAATTTAATCTGAGAGCACGAACTCGTCTTTGTTTTTCATGATACTTACGACTTAAGGCATCTGCAACTACATTTGCCTTTCCTTCGTGATACTGAATATCACAGTCGTAGTCACTTAAGATTTCCATCCATCTCCTTTGCCTCATGTTTAATTCTTTTTGCCCAAATATGTATCTTAAACTTTTATGATCTGTATAGACAGTAAACTTACTTCCATACAGATAATGTCTCCAAATTTTAAGGGCAAAAATTATGGCTCCTAACTCTAAGTCATGAGTTGTATAATTTTCCTCGTGCTTTTTCAATTGCCTTGATGCATACGCAATTACCTTCTTGCATTGCATTAACACACATCCTAATCCTAGTTTTGAAGCGTCACAATATACTTCAAAATCTTCTGTTCCTTTTGGTAAAGCTAGAATTGGAGCATTTGTTAACTTTTGCTTCAAAATCCTAAAGGCTTCTTCTTGTTTAGGTCCCCATTCAAACTTAACTGATTTATAGGTTAGCTTGGTTAATGGTACAACTATCTTGGAAAAATCCTTAATAAACCGTCTATAATATCTGGCTAACCCTATAAAACTTCTAATTTCCATTACTGATTGCGGAACCTTCCATTTGGTGATTGCTTCAATCTTAGCAGGATCTACGTGAATGCCATCGTGATTCACCATGTGTCCTAGAAATTGCACTTCCTGTAGCCAAAATTCACATTTCGAGAATTTGGCATAGAGTTTTTCTTTTCTTAACAAGGTTAAGAGTACATGCAGGTGCTCACAATGTTCCTCCTAACTTTTGGAATAAATAAGTATATCGTCGATGAAGACAATTACAAATTTATCCAAATACGGATTACAGATTCTATTCATCATGTCCATAAATGCTGCAGGAGCATTTGTTAATCCGAAGGGCATGACTGTAAACTCGTAATGACCATTCCTTGTTCTGAAAGCAGTTTTAGGTATGTCTTCTTCTTGTACCTTCAATTGATGATATCCAGAGCGTAAATCTATTTTAGAAAAGTATCTAGCTCCTTGAAGTTGATCGAATAGATCATCAATCCTAGGTAATGGGTATCGATTCTTAATTGTAACTTTATTCAATTCCCTATAATCGATACACATTCGCATGGAACCATCTTTCTTCTTTACAAACAACACTGGCGCTCCCCATGGGGATGAACTAGGTTGTATGAATCCTTTGCTTAGTAATTCATCTAACTGCTTTTTCAATTCTAACATTTCGGTGGGTGCTAATCGATAGGGTGCCTTGGCTATCGGTGTAGTTCCACGAATTAGATGAATTCTAAATTCGACTTCCCTATTTGGTGGTAATCTAGGTAGTTCCTCTGGGAATACATCTGGGTATTCGGATACTACTGGAATTTCTTTAAGTTCCTTATCTTTAGTGTTAATGATTACTAAAATCATATACACCATTGCTTGTTTCCTTGAATAACTAGCCATCTTCATTACTGAAATGAATTTTAGTGGCTTTTGTGGCTTATCTCCTGTAATCACTACTAATTCTCCTGTGGGTGTATGAATTTCTATAGAATTCTTATCACAAAGAATTCGAGCATGGTTGGCTACTAACCAATCCATTCCTAATACGACATCGAATTCGGCTAATTTCATTGGTAACAGGTTTGCAGAAAATTTATGACCTGAGAGTTCTATTTCTACATTTTGCAAAACCTTATCTATTTTAACTGAATTCCCATCTGCCGTTTCGACTGTAAAAATTTGCCTAAGGTTGATCAAAGGAAAATTAAGAGCTTGGCAGAATGAAGTATTGATAAAACTTTGGTTTGCACCAGAGTCAAATAATACTTTTGCGTAAACGTTGTGAACTAGGAACGTACCAGCTATCACGTCAGGGATTAGCTCGGCTTCCTGAGTAGTTAACTGGAATGCTCGAACATTCTTCTTGGTAGCTCCGTCGGCCGTCTTGGCTTTGTTGTCTGCTGGTTTAACCAATTTAGGGCATTCTGGTTTGAAATGTCCTGCTTCTCCACAGTTGTAGCAGACTATTGCTTTCTTCTTCCTACAGTCTTCTTCTTGGTGCCCTGGAATCTTGCAAAAATTGCAAGATCCCTTGCATCTTCCAAAATGCTTCCTTTTGCATGAATTGCAAAATGGACCAGTGGAAGATTGCCCAGTTCCCTTTCTTTTGAAATTACTCCGGTTACCCATACGGAATCCCTGGGTAAGCTTTTGGGCTACTTCCTTTTTCCGGGTTTCCTCTCTTGTGCGTACCAGTCCATCAGTTAGGGTATTAGCTAATTCTATAGCATCGTCAATAGTGCGGGGTCTCGCAGCTTTGACGATATCTCGAATTTCACCAATTAATCCCCAAATATAACGGGAAATAAGTACTGGTTCTGGCGAAGCCAGGGTTGGTACTACTCTTGCATACTCGAAGAATGTCGATGTATACCTTCGACAGTCTACATCCATCATCCGATGGTTCAGAAACTTATTTGCCATTTGTTCCTTTTCATACTCGGGACATAATTTTCTTTCCATTAATTGCTTAAATTCCTCCCAATTCATGGCATAAGTCACCTTTCTTCCTTTGGGTTGAAGTACTGTATTCCACCATTCTAACGCTCCTTCTTTGAAAAGATGCGATGCGTACATGACCTTGTCGTCCTCAGCACATTTACTTATTGTAATTACTGCTTCGGTTTTCTCTAACCAACGCAGTGCAGCAGTCGCCCCTTCGTTACCTACAAACTCAGTTGGTTTACAGGCAAGGAATTCTTTGTAAGTGCAACCAGGCGTTGCAGCTTTCATTTTCTTAGGGAGTGGAGCTTGCAACCCATCATTGTCGTTATTAATATGATTGCCGCCTCCGTTTATACTATTACTAAAATTGTCGCCTTGTGTGCGTTTACTAGGAATAATTTGTTGAGATTCAACAGGTTTTTGAGCAGCAGCAAGGATTGCTGGAATAGCATTGGCTATTCCTTGAGTAACTATATTTTCTATATCTTGCTTAGTCATAAAGTGATCCTCCTGGTGTTGCTCAGATTGGTTAACCTCCTTAACTGGTTCATTATTAGCGTTTTCCATCTGATAATTAATATATATAATTTATTAGTATAGAATAAATAACAATTATGCACAAAACAATCATACACATTTCACAACACAAATATATATCCAAAATTGTCAATTTCTTAACTTCCATTTTTATATATCATATTATGCATCCGTACACACTGTTATGTTACAAAGTTTTATTTTTATTTTACACGTTTTATTTTGATTATTATATTATTATACAATCATAACTTCACAACCACATTATCCCTAATCCGCTGGCATTTCAAAAGCGATGTTCCCTCTCGTCGTACTTCCAGGAGATTTGTCCTCCTATCTCCCGGATCCTATTCCCAGCATCCATCAGCTCTTCGCCAAAATGGCGGAGTTCAGCTAAATTTTCATTGCTCATTGGTGGGTTTGGTATAGGTTCTGGGTCAAACTGAGGGAGAAACGTATAAGGATTATTTAGAAGGTTTTGAAACTGCCAATCGTTAGTCCACCACTCGTCCATTTCTCCTAAAGGTTGAGTATGGATCAGAGGGTCTGGAATGGCCGGTTCTAAGTTTATTGGAAGTTGAGTTTCGGCAGGATAAGGGTAAAGGTTGTTATTTATGGGCCTGAGAATATCACAGCTTGCCAGTACTTAATCCAGTTCCTCCTGAAATGGCAACTCCTCGACTTGTCTCGAACTTTCCCCAATTTCCATTTCTATTTGCCTAGAACCTTCCTCAGTCTCAATCCCTTTTCCTTTATCTATGGGATTTTCTATTTTGGGAACCTTTCTAGTTGCTGGTTTCCTCCTACGCACACGCCTCCAGCCTACAAATCTTCTCTTTTTCTTAGACTTTGGTTTTTCCAGAGGTGGAGTATTGAATTCCATAGGTTCTTCTATATCGGGTATGTAACCAGTAAAGTCTTTGGAAACTTCTATTTTCACCGGATAAAGATTGAGATTTTGAAGGGCTTCCGATAACTCATTCATGCTGTTTAGCATATATGCAAAAATACTAAGTTAAAATTTTATAACAAAATTTTACAGATAACCTTCAAGTATTATTGCAAACCGTGTGACTAATTTAATACAAAGGACAACTGAAAATTTAAACATACTAGGGTTTATTGTAAACTTATTTATTTACTGAGTAACTTTTCTGGCTTGTAGGTGATATGGGTGCTAGGACTGAGTTAGGGTCTTTTTAAAGATTTGCATTTACTGCTATAGTGGCTAGCATATAGAGATCTGCCCATTTTTCATCTAACTCATCTTCCCATGGTGGGTTACTGTCTAGTTTCTGGGTTTCCTGATTAACTCTCATTTCTTTTGGTTGTGATTTCTTTATTTTCTCCTGACTTTTCCTAATAATCAAACTTCTTTTTTTAGGAGAAAGTGGTTCTTCATATTGTGCCTTTCGAACAAATATCCCTTCCTCAGTGACTGTTGGGTATTTTGAGGATGAAGTTCCTTTTTCTTTTGGTGAAGTATTTAATTTATGGTAGATATCTGAAAGTCTTTTCTTACCCATACTGTAAACAAATATTCAAATAATAAAACACATAATCACACAAATGGTAATCAGTAAAATTAAGTATTTTCTAAATACTTAATTGGCTTAAATCAGTGGCTTGATCAATGACTCTGATACCACCTTTTCCTGTCACGGCCCCAGCCCCCGGTTTGACCCGGTCAGGAGCCGCGGAACAGGAACCCGTGGCATCTAATTGATGCGACAGCGGAAGATTTTTAACAGGATCTTTTAAAAACTCAAAATGCCCAATTATTTTATTTCATAAATTGGAGATAAACCCCATAATTTACAATAGAGGAATTTAACTAGGAAATTCCCTGATTTATTAAAACATGTTTATTTATTTTAACTGAGCCACCTCTTCAAGCTTGTTAGTGCTCCGTAGCACGTTTCCTTGATTTACAGCAGGTCGCCTGAAACATGTTTTAAAAATATTTTTGTCAGCGGGGAAATACTGGCGAGTTATTCAAATTTGTGAAATGACACATTTTTTATTTAATTACAGCATAAGAGCGATTACAATGGCTTTTATCTTATTTTTATCTGGCGCCTTGTCACCCGTGTGACGATGGTCATACCACTATTGGGTCCTTCCCCAAGTAGTGACGTTTATCACGGTGATGATTTATTAGCCTAACCCGTGAGAAATTAGTAATGTGCACAATACCCCACTAGCCAGTGATTAAGATTACCATGACTTAATCCCTGTAATTATAACATTTGAAAATGGAGTATTGTAAAATTTTTTGATAAAAGAGAATAACTCACATTGCAGATTTAATGGGCAGAGTTTAAGCCTACTGTTTAGCCTTGTAACCTAAATAATAACATGCACACGAACTAGGTCAGTAACTAATACAGCATTTACGATAACTCACGAGATTAAACCCTCACAACGAATGACAAAGTGAGATACTTAAACATCCATCGAATTTACGATGAATGACAAAGCATAACCCTAATGTGGGCAGCACTTAAACATCCATTGGATAGTTTTAATCGATCGGACATTGAATCGTAGCAGCGATCGAGTTATTACCCTGTTATCGCGGCAGAATTCGGGCTTACGTATGTGTTTTTGGTAGTAAACAGGTGATATCTCGAAGTGTAAAACGAATTTTAACGTCGTTTAAGTGCCAGAATTCAAGTCCCAAACACCCCTATTTATACTAAAAATTTGACCCCCTCGCGTGACGCGAGGGGTCATGTTGGGGGCGTCGCGTGGCGTGAGGGGTCACCCTCTACCATAGGGTAGCCCTGTGTGTTTGTAGCTCAGGTGAGTCAGCGGTTTGTCAAAATTCGGTTTTGACAGCAATTTATGTAGATAATCGTAAATAGGGAATACCCCCCCCCCCCTGAGTTTTAGGGGCCCTGATCCTGATTCTGATTGTTCTGAAAATTTTAGGGTTTATACCGAATCACTTGGGGGTCTTAATTAGGGTTTACTTTTGGACAAAATAAGATAATAATTAGGACTTCTGATAAGAGTTATTACAGCAACAATTCTGCAGTAAGTGGAAATGAACATCCATTCAATGATGATTATTACCGAAAGACAGTCTACCACCGAAGCAAAGAAGAGCCGAAAATGATCGAAGATAAACCCAGAGAAAAGTCAAGAGCTTGTGCTGTAATCCATCATGATGAAGGATATGATTGGAGCCAGATTCTTCCAGAAGAAGATCGTGTTGATATTCAAAGTACAGTTCATGGTAGAAAACCATCAAAGAGCAATCATTAGTTTTCGTTGCTGAAATTAAACAGGAAAACAAAGAAGAAAATGTTATAGCTGAAATCAAAGAGAAAACCAAAAAAGAGATTCTGAGTGAGAAAACTTACAGAGAAAGAAACATTGCTTGGAACAGGATGAATGAAATGCAAGAAGAATATGAAGATGCTGTCATCTACAAAAGATGGGATAAGAAGCAAGAGTGTTATGTCAACAGAATGGGTGAACCTGTTGTTCCGAAGAAAGACAAAATTTTTGAAGATGTTCTTCTCATAATTCCTCGAGCCGGAGAATATTATTCAAATTCTGTGAAAGATAAATCATATGAGAAAAAGCTTGGAAAAATCATAAGAAATGTTATGACTTCAAGTTTGAGGAAGAGGGATGAAGAAAGAATGAAGAAGAATGTTGATGAGATGGTGAATGATTTGAAGAAGGTAACTGAGGAAGTCCAAGTCGAAGCAGTTAAAGAGGAAGGTGTGAAGGTTGAAAAGGTTGAAAAAGAAGTAGTTACTGAAAAACTGCAGGTTGAAGAAGCTGAGGAGAAGATTGAAAGTTCGATTGAAGTGAAGAATGAGATTTCGAAGGATGTTAGTGACGTTGGTACTGATGATGAGAAGAAGAGTTAAACTGAGCTGAAGCAGAAAGATGCTGATCAGACAGATGCAGCAGAGAACACCGAGGTGCCAATCACTGAGGTAAAATCTGATTCTGAAACTCAAATCAAAATCGTTGAACAATGCAAGAAATGCATAGAAACGTGCAGTGCTTGTACTGAAAAAGACGAAAGGTTCAGAACAAGAGATCTTGAATTTACAAAAATCGAAGAGGTTTTCAAAAATAAATACAAAGAAATGTTTGAAAATGAAAAAGTTTTGAAAGAAAATGAAGAAAAACTTTTGGAAAAATGTAAAAAGTTAGAAAAAAAAATGAAGTTTTGAAAGAAAATGTTTTGAAAATGACAGCAGAATGTGATCAAAAAGAAAATGTTTGTCAAGAAATAAAAAAGGAATATGATTCATTTAAATTGGCTTATCACATTACAAAAGAGTCATATGAAAAAGTGAAAAGTGAAATGAAATTTGTTCAATCAAGATTGAATTACTGTTCTGAAACAACTAAGGAGTATAAGCGAAATTATGAAATAAAGCAACAAGTTGTTAATTCTTACATTGAGGATGTTGCTAAACTTAAGCGTCAGATTGCTGATTTAGAACAGGATAATAACAAGTTAAAAAGTTATCACGCGTCGTCATATGTGTTTGAAAGAATTTTCAACATAAAACCGGATGGAAAAGATTCTGAGCAAAACAAGAAAGGTATTGGCTCAGAGTTTCATCAAGTTCCACCACCGGAAAAGTTTGCATTTTATGATGATGAAAAGGTCGAAAAAGCTTTCAACATGGTAGATCAATTGCCAGATAACATTGACGTAACCAATTCCAAATCTGATGATTCTAGTGATTCAGAGGTGGTAGGTAAGGTCGTTGAAAGTGTGTTGAAAGAAGAGTAAGTTGATACAGGTAAATCTGAATCACAGGATGAAAATGAAGGTAATTTTCATGATGGATATCTGAAAAACTCAAAATCCGAGAAAAATTTGAATGATGATTCAAAAGGATTGGTTTATACCATGATTGGATCGGACAAATTATTCTTAGATGTTGTATTTCCGATTCAGAATGTGATTTCAGAAAAGGTTGATAACGTTTTCAAGATGGTTGAAATTGAAAAATCTGAAATTTCAAAGTTTGCTGGAAAAGGTCACAAAACTTTTTATAACAAATCCGGTTACAAGAAGAAAAACATGAAGGCTGGGTTGGGTTATAAAAAGAAACAAAATCGAAAGAAAAATGAAACGCCGAATTATCAGACAAAGATGAATTTTGTTCATGGAACAAGTTCTGAAGAAGAGAAAGAACTTCAATTTAGGCGTCAGTCTAATGAAGAGTTCTATGCTCAAAAGAAAAAGCGACAACCACAGGTCAAAGATGTGTCCAAGAGAACATGTTTTAAGTGTGATCAAATTGGACATCTTGCTCGCAAGTGTCCAAATCTGAAACCTGTGGATGTTGACAAAAATAAGTCTGAAAATGTTGAGAAAACAGAAATATGAGGATGTGAAACAAAGGTCAACCAGATTTGATTCAAAACAAACTTGGAGGTACAACAAAAACAAGTTTGTTTCGAACCAAACTTGGAAATCAAACCCGAATAGGTTTGAGTCTAGATAGACCTGGAATTCTCACACACCCAGATTAAAAACAACACAAAGTTGGAAAACAACTGTTGACACAACAAAATCAAATGAGTTTTGGAAACCAATTGTTGTTCAAAATCAAAATGTTCAAAAAGAGTCACATTTTTACAAAAGAGGTACTCCTAAAGGTCAAACATGGAGTGCTAAGAAACAAATGACTTTGGTAAAAGATGAAAAAGTTGAAGTCAAAGTTGAAAAAGTCTTTGATGAAAAAGATTTTCCGAAACTGCATGATGCATATTGTGTTGAAATGCCTAAGCTCCAACAGACCTGGGCTAAATTGTTCAAATAATTGAGTAATTGTAAATGTGCAGGTGCTCCAGAAAACTGAAGACTGTGAGAATGGTATTCGGAGCAGCCTGGCACAACAAGAAGAGGAGGCTGCTGAACCCTGGTTTTGTTGAAACAGGGAGTTTGTTTGATTTCTGTACATAAATAAACAATATTTCAAAAACCCTAAAAATAGAAAATTTTGAAAAATCAAAAATATGTTTTTAGTTAGTCAAAATTTCCAAAAATTCAAAAATATGTTGATTGAATATGCCGAAACCCTCACGGCTGAACAAACATGATTACTTTCACAAGATTGAAAACCGTTTTCAAACTGTCGAAAATCAATGTGTTGTAAATCATGGGGGTAATTACTGCTTTACATGTTATATATTCTGCATTTCATGCACGAAAAGCAGAAAATGGATGGCGAGACAAAGCTATCTTCATCGGTTATCAAATTTTCTTTAAAATGATTTTGAATTTTAGGGGGAGTATTATTATTGTCAGAAAATCCAAAAACATTAGAAAATTTGAAAAAGACAAAAACATGATAAAAATTCAAAATTGAGTTTTTGTGTAAAAAGAGGAAATGATAGTACATCAGTAGACAGTTACAGTATGCTAAAGAAATGTAATGATTTTATAGTGTTAAACAGTCTCACTGATGATATGCCGATAGGTTTTTATACATTTAGTAAACTTTTTCGGGATATAAACATAAATTCAAACTTGCTTATTTCGTGGGGAACACTACTTGGATATATAGGTAACCCCTGAAATCACGTTTGAAGGACCCCTCTTTATGAGATACTAGGTCTTTATGCTTAGTGATATCTGGGGTATTATCCAGGGACTTCTGATTTTGCGGAAGCAATGGCCTAGTCCCCGTATAATACTTTCTGCATGCTTGAAATATAGCAAACGCCCTCAGTACAAAAATGATGAAACATTGAAAAATGCTAATCATGTGCTGTTGAAGAAAAGATTCTCTAAAGGGAACACACCAAAAGTCGAAGCCGTCATCTCTTTGCTGAACGGAAGTTCTGACCTGCGCTCTCACGGCCCTCGCAATTTAACCCTTTACAGATATCATCTAGGTATACTCACCTGTAACACTGAATATTGGGATCTGGATACGGGAGTATATTCAAGAGGTGGGACACATGAATGAGTTTAAGTTCTTAATACACCTAATTCGTATCCTGAATCAGTTGAAATTTGTGTGAAAATTTAATTGGATCAGTATATCGACAATCTAAGTGAATTGTTTAATTCTTAATGTGTAACTAAGCTCAACGGTACTTGTGACTTGTTAAAACTGATATGATCCTCTGACGCAAACTAAAACAAAAAATATTGTCTGTAAATATGTTTGTAAATATTTCATTATTGCTTTATGTTACAGAAAATTAAAAAAAAATATTTTGATTCTATTTTATTTTCTACAACCGATGTTTGAGTGCTGAGTTTCAAAATCTGAGTAAGTTGATTGTGTTTCTGAAAATAAAACAAGTTCATTAATTTGAAACTTAAGTTTTTAACAAAAATAAAAAAACAGTTTGTGATATCTCCAAGGTCATTAGTTTGGACTTGGATGATTAACTGTGAGGGATTTGGATTCTTAGATTGTTAAAATTTTGAAAAAGAGCCAGAAAATTCGATGTTGGATTCTTAAAAACTGCCAAATCTGTAAAGATTGTTGATAGGGGGAGTGGTTTAGAAAGTTGAATAAAGTCAGATTACGATTACTTGAAAATTGAAATTGTTTTCATTGTAAAATATTTTAGTATATGTTGAGAAAGCCAGGTCATTTAATCCTGGAAATTTAAAATGTTGTTACTTATAAATATTTGAGTGTTGCAGATGTGATACCAGACTACGATCCCGACAGCAGAGTCTAAGGGGGAGTCTGAAGACGAGCTCAAAGCAAGGGGAGCTTGTAACTAGAAAGCAAGGTGTCGATCCCTAAAGCACGGAAGCTTGACGAAAGGGGGAGCCTGAAGGAGCTGTTAATGTTAGAGCCAGAGTCAGATCCTGGTACAACATTCAAAGATAGAAGTTGATCAATGAAGAAAGATTGATGGATGCTTACACTGTTAGACAATTTGGTTAGAGCATGAAGACTGGTTAAGACTGAAGATGTGTCATGATAAAGACTCGACACTGAAGACTTCGTCAACATCCAAGGGGGAGTTTGTTAGTGCACTATGTCTGTGGACTTTGTCTTGTATCGAGTCATGTAATAGGATAGGATAACCAGTGCTCGAGTTGCTAGAAACTGATTTTAGGGAGTTTATTAGTAATTCCGCTTGAAACTGTCAAAGACAATTTCAAACGAAATTAACATGGTTAATTTCGCTTGAAAGTGGCTTTGTCCATTTCAAACGGAATTAGATCTCTATAAATAGGGGAGCATGCCGTGTCATTTAAATCGAAATTAGGTCTTGTGATTCGGTAACGAAGTGCTACCGAATTGTTTCCAGGTGCTGTAAGACTATTAAATCAATACAAGAAACATTATAATTGAATTGAGCGTCCGTTTCATTGATTCCGCCTTTGATTCGGATCCAAAACTCTTCTGAACGACTCATTCAGGTCGTACAACGATCCTACAAGGGTTGGAACTATTCTAGCATATTCCAAGAATAACTTAGTGTACCCCTTACTATCCACCCTATTCATCCTAAGGTTTAGGAACTTGTTTACTATCTATTCTTTCTCATTAGGAGGGCATAATTTCCTTTCTACCATGTTTTTAAACTCCTCCCATTCCATATTGTAAGTTCTATCACTTCCTCTAGACTGAAGGATAGTGTTCCACCATTCTAGTGCTGAATTCTTAAACAGATTAGAAGCAAACATTATCTTATCCTCTTCCGCACACTTGCTTATTCTTAAGACTGCCTCAGTCTTTCTTATCCAGCGTAGGGTTGCAATGGCCCCTTCATTGCCCGAGAATTCCATTGGTTTACAAGACCAGAATTCTTTGTAAGAACAACCGTAAAACACGGTTCTTCTTCTTTTGGGAATGGGCATTTGAAGTACAGGTCCATTGTTCATGCTGTGTTCAGGTTCAGAGGGTCGCTTGCTATCATGAACAAGGTACAGGATGAGGACATTCCTAAGACCGCATTCAGAACAAGGTATGGCCATTATGAATTTATTGTCATGCCATTTGGTTTAACCAATGCCCCAGCCGCATTTATAGACATGATGAACCGAATATGTAAGCCATATTTGGATAAATTCATAATTGTCTTTATAGATGATATTCTAATTTACTCTAAAAATCAAGAGGAACATGCAGCGCATCTGCATACACTTTTAAATTTGCTGAGAAAAGAAAAGCTTTATGCTAAATTTTCAAAATGCGAATTTTGGTTAGAAGAAGTACAGTTTCTTGGACATTTAGTTAACCATGAAGGGATTCATGTTGATTCCACTAAGATTGAGGCAATTACTAAATGGAAAATCCCTGAGTCGCCAACAGAGGTTAGAAGTTTTCTAGGATTGGCCGGTTATTATAGACGATTTATTCGAGATTTTTCTAGAATAGCCATTCCCTTGACTAAGCTAACCTGTAAATCTGTTAAGTTTGATTGGGGATCAAAACAAGAAGAAGCCTTTAGAATTCTTAAGCAAAGATTAACCAACGCACCCATACTAGCGTTACCAGAAGGAACTGAAGACTTTGAAGTCTATTGTGACGCTTCTAAATTAAGTTATGGATGTGTGTTGATGTAACGTCAAAAGGTTATAGCATATGATTCTAGACAACTTAAGAATCATGAAGAAAATTATACAACACATGATTTAGAATTAGAAGCTATAATTTTTGCCCTTAAGATTTGGAGACACTATTTATATGGAAATAAATTTGTTGTCTTCATTAATCTTAAGAGTTTAAGGTACATTTTTGGGCAAAAAGAGTTGAATATGAGACAGAGACGCTGGATGGAATTTCTTAGTGATTATGATTGCAGTATCCAGTATCATGAAGGAAAGGCGAACGTAGTTGCTGATGCTTTAAGACGACAGTACCACAAAAAGCCAAAAAGAGTACGTTCTCTTAAATTAAATCTACAAATAGATTTAAATGACCAGATTAGAGAAGCACAAGAATCAATAATTAAGGATGATACTGAAAAATTAAAAGGTATGATTAAGGAATTAAAACAAGGAACAGATGGAATTTGGAGATTCCATAAGAAAAGAATGTGGATACCTAAATTAGAAAACCTACGCCACCGAATATTAGACGAAGCCCATAAGTCTAAATATACGATACATCCTGGAAGTGATAAGATGTATCAAGATTTAAGAAAGAATTTCTGGTGGATATGAATGAAAAAGGATATAGCAGCTTATGTTGCTAAGTGTCTAACATATTCACAGGTCAAAGCTGAACATCAGAAACCCTCAGGTTTGTTGCAGCAATTGGAAATGCCTGTATGGAAATGGGAATTGATAACAATGGACTTTTTTTACCAAATTACCCAAGACACAAAAAGGTAACGATACAATCTGGGTGATTGTAGATAGACTAACCAAAGCTGCTCATTTCTTACCAATGAAGGAAACATTCGGTATAGAACAATTAGCCAAATTGTATGTAAATGAAATAGCTTCATTACACGGTATTCGTTTATCTATTGTTTCTGATAGAGATAGCCGTTTTATTTCTCATTTTTGGATAAGTTTCCAAAAATCAATGGGAACCAAGCTAAATCTAAGCACCGCTTATCATCCAGAAATGGATGGACAAAGTGAAAGGACAATTCAGACAATGGAGGATATGCTTAGAGCTTGTGTAATTGATTTCGGAGGAAGTTGGGACGATCACTTACCATTAATAGAATTTTCTTATAACAACAGCTATCATACCATCATCAATGCTGCACCATTCGAAGCACTTTATGGACGAAAGTGACGAACTCCAGTCTATTGGGCAGAGATTGGAGAAAAGCAATTATCTGGACCTGAAATAGTGAAAGAAACCACGGACAAAATCATTCAAGTCAAGGAACGACTAAAACCAGCACGTAATCGACAGAAGAGTTATGCTGACAATTGGCGAAAGCCGTTGGAATTTCAGGTAGGAGATAAGGTATTGTTAAAAGTCTCTCCTTGGAAGGGAGTTGTCAGATTCATCAAAAGGGGAAAGCTAAGCCCCAGGTATGTTGGACCTTTTAAGATTATCAGAATAATAGGACCAGTAGCTTATCAGCTACAACTGCCAGAGGAAATGGCAGGAATACATGATGTATTTCATGTATGCAATCTCAAAAAGTGCTTAACTGATGAA
Source organism: Helianthus tuberosus (assembly GCA_030545235.1). Lineage (NCBI taxonomy): Eukaryota > Viridiplantae > Streptophyta > Magnoliopsida > Asterales > Asteraceae > Helianthus > Helianthus tuberosus. Next base: position 46,885,517 of record CM060451.1, on the reverse strand, counting down.
TCACTGGTAATACCTCTTAAGGATATAGAGGTAAATGAAAAGCTTAAATTTATAGAGCAGCCTTTACAGATTGAAGACAGAAAAGTTAAGAATCTCAAGCATAAAAGACTAGTTCTAGTCAAAGTGAAGTGGGATTCTAAGAGAGGACCAGACTACAATTGGGCGCTTGAATCAGAGATGTAAAGGAAATATCCACACCTATTCCAGTAGACCTCGAGGACGAGTTCTAAATTAAGGTGGGGAGGATATAACAACCCTCCTAAATTTTTCCGACACCTCTAATATATTTATAATATCCCTATACTTCTTAAAATATACCCCGTATACGATAAACAGCCCTTAATACCTTTATATAATTAAAATAAAAATAAAAACAAGTTTTATTAGTTTCTGGCGGGTCGCGAAGACTCTCTCCTAGTCTTACGTGGGCCACGACAGGTCAATATCAGGGCGCACCCCTGAGCTGCCACGTGGCAGCATCGTGTCGAGACTAGTGGTCGAATCAGCCAAGCTAGGGCCTACCCTAGCTAGCCTCGCGGGCCGTGAAGCCCTTGGCTGAAGCCTACGCGGGGCACGAGAAACCTGAAATCAGGCCCTATAAATAGATGGCATCGGCTGCCATTTGAAGTGGCTCACAATTCACTTTCTCTCTCGAATTTCTGTAGTGTAGAAGTTATAATTGGGTGTTATACCCCTCTAATTCATGAGGTTCTGCCCCGTTGTAAGTATTATAACCCCGGTTACGTATTAGATACGCTGCCCGATTGATCTAGTGCTCCGTAACGGCTGTCGGGGCTCTGCCCGACGTAGTCGTTGGAGTTCTGTCTCGGGGTGGGTATTACTATTGTAAATATTGGGCTATGATACTAACGCATGTGCATTGTTTAAATTATTAGATTTTAACCAGGAAACCATCAGGAAAAGTCTAAACTAGCAATGTTAGTAATCTCCTTTTTGTAAACCTTTTTGCAAACTATTTTTACAAAACCTCAATGCTTTACATTTAAATTAAACAGTGATTGAGTATTTGTAATTCTACAATTATCGTCGGTATGTTGGGATTTTGTATACAAAATTTGTTACTACACTGTGAGTAGTAACATGACCACAAGTCGGGTTGACAGTACCGTGGGTGGTAATTAAGGTAGAATAACAAACAAATGTAATTGTTGATTGCCCTCAATACTGTACAAGAATAAAATTTGTCTTGATTAAACTGGGATTCACTCACCAGTATTTCCCACTGACAAAAATGTTTTTAAACGCGTTTCAGGTAACAAAATGTGAAAGCCAAAATAGAAGCCAGCTGGAGAGCATTGAAGGCTTGGAAAAATGTGGCTATAAACATTACCTAATAAAGAAAGATGTTTTATTCAATAAAATAGGGTTTATCCCTATAAAAATGTGTGTACTTGAAACTTGGGATTTTCCCATGTGTTTAATGTTATAAAAGTATGGTATTTTACTCTGATAAAAATATTTCCTAACTACGGTCCTGATGTAAATTTCCGCTGCCAAACTGATAAACACCGATACCACTGAAAATGGCTGCGGCCGCCCGTTTCCGGTTAATTAGGGGACGGGGGTTGCGACAATGACAAACATACATACGTTACATAAGACCATTCCTCGCGATGTTACATTTCTATTCTACTTGACTAACTTTCTTTTATTACATAAACATATCCTATATTTGTAACCCTTTTTAATCAAGCTAAATTACACAAACCCATTTGTGGTGACATTCATAACCGAAATTAATTCCTAAAAGACAAGCATACTAATTTCATTTACTACCCATACTTTAAAAACAAAAAAACTAAGGCTAAAAATCTTTGTTATTGCATTTCATCTTACCCAATAAGTCGATACACGAAAACAAGTTAACTTTACAACCTAATCGTATAAAACACCTCATTATTGTTTGTTGTTCTACTTTAACAGAATGATTCTTTCATTAAGTACAACATTTTTCATACAATCATTTGTTCGAACACTTGGTGTGCATCGTATACTTAACGTCTTCGAGCATGTCACTGTATTCAAATGACTACCTAAATCTGTTTTTTTCATACCCGAAGACATGCATGCAGTAAATACACTAACAATATGTATGTTACCTAACTGAATGAAGGTAAATCTGTCAACGAAACAAGTTACATCTAGGTTACTGTATACAGATTTTCATTTTCATTAAAGAAATCCAACCAAGACATGGCAGATGAACATCAACATTGAAAAAAAGGAACTATTTTACCTGATTTTCGTAGACTTATGAACCGTATGATGGACAAATGAGGAATGCAGATGAGAGCAATCTTGAAACCCTTATTGAAATCCACTAAATGAAGTTATCATTTGATGGAAGGATAGATATAAAGATGTTGAAGTATGATGGACACGTAATTAGTGTATGTTGACTATTTAATACACCTTTCACTATCACAATAGGGCTTTCAACACAAGATGCCATGCAATCTGATTGAGTATAAGCCGCCGATTTGTCCCTCTTGTTTGTTTGTTTTATTTATTATATATTGATCTTTTAGTATAAAAGTTTACATATAACATATTATTTTTTTTTACCTAAATTACATAGATCAAATATCATGAGATATTTATAGAATGTTATAATAGTAACTAACTTTTCTTTGTACTAATGGATTTAAGTTTTACTAATTTTTTTAGACAACTAATGCTACTATGTCGTTTCTTTGGTTTTTGATGTTAATACAGTTTTAACTCCAGCAGTTACACAAGACGAGTGCAGGGAGAGGCGTAAGCTACAAAAATTGTATTTGGATAGTAAAAGATCTAATGTATCACACGGCTTACCGGTTTCTAAAACAAAAGAATCGTCGACTTCTAATTCGTCTTCCATTTTGTTGCACATGCCGACGGTTTCACAATATGCGTCTACTATGTCGCCAGGTTTATTTATTTATTCATTTTAAACTTTTCATACTATTTAAAGTTGCATACTTAAAGTAGTTGATACATATATATGTCTAAAAATATTTATACACTGTGTTTCTTTTATCAGTTGTTTTCACGCAAAGTTATGAAAGTTACACTAAAGAGAGACGGAGATTAAGGAGACTTTATTTAGGTACTAAAAAATCTCCCATCTCACGAGGCAAATCCATGGCTATGAACACTTTACAATCCTCTTCTATACCCCACTTTCGAAAGTCGTATTTTTCATCAATAGCGACAACTAACAAACATATGAATTATGTTATTTGTGTTGTATTATTTAGGTGATGTCAGTTCTGCTTCAAACAACCAAACACCTTCAACAAGTATCCGTCGCTTTTCTATTTCTCCAAACATAACATTAGCGACTACAACTCCTATTCTACGCCAAACGTCTCCAAGGCTATCTCCTAGAAAATGTAAGTTATTAGGCAGACCACGAATTACATCTCCTATTCCAATGGTTGATTTGACTACAGAGGCAGCGTTATATCAAGATCATTACAAAGGTGTTTCATCAGGTAGTCGCTTAAGTAGTATATTTACGACATTATTTTGTATAGCATTGTTTTATTTTGAAATACATGGATTAATTTCATTTATTTTATTTCCAATTTAATCTACAGATTACTTAGATCATGGTGACCAGTGTATTACGTGTCAAGTATGTAATTTCTTGGTATTTTGGTGAGTTATATTATTTCAAGTCCTAAAATAATATAACTAATACACATAATATACAAATAATCACACACATGGTGACATCTAAATATATATTCTCCTAAATACATATTTAGTCACTTTTATTATTAAAAACCATCCTCCAATATTTATAAACCTCGTAACAAAAATTATGGCAAACTTTATATGAAAATCATGGTTTAAAATATACTTGTAAATATTTATTTAAAAATATTTTTCTAAGTGTTTAAATTTCTAGAAAAATTTTGCCATAGTTTCCCCTTAAAAATGGAGGTTTCCATGCTTTCAAAGCATATCATTTTCTTTTATAAATCATCACAGTCATCAACAAAGCAAATAATACTTACCAAGTGCCATAAATTAAGCATTAATCACTACTTCATGAACTTGAAATTTTATAAAAATTTGTAGTAACTTACTAGTGTATTTAATAAGCTTAGTTACCCTTTAAAGTGTGGTTATTTATTTAAAAATATCATTCTTGAAGAATTTAGATTTTCACAACTTGTAAAGTGATTTTCTAAAAATATTTCTTCTTGAGTTTTTCTTGTTAAATATATATTTCTACACTTGATTAATCACTAAAAATGTGATTAATTTCTTTAAGAACTAAGTTTATGTAAATCTTGTATTTTTAACTTGGTTTCTTGAAAAATCATTCTTAAAATCATCCATTTATACGATCTACATCACACTTAGATCATTATTTTTCAAGAAAACATGTTACACTTCAAGTTCATGCCTTAACATAAAGATGATTACTTTGATCTACAACATAATCATCCTCTCATCTTGCTAGATTATGTCTTTAATCACCATCTAGCAAGATCATATGATGTTTAACATCATAAACACAAATAATCAATCATCAAGAAGCATAATAACACTTAACAACATGATTTCTTATGATTTTTAAGCTTATGTTTAAGTTTCATGTTCTTGATTCATAGTGTTCTTCATGATTATCAACTTATACCATCTTTTAACCAACTGAATAAGATGTAAAATAGAGTGTAGATGATCTTACTACTAGCTCAAGGCTAGGGATGATCACAAGATGAAGAAGAAGTGGTTAAAAGCTTGTATGAGAGGTCCTTCAAGTTCCAAAGCTTCCTAGCTTCCTAACTATGCTTCTTACACCTTATGTTCACCTTGGAATGCATCGGATGGGTTGAAAAATGGAGAGGTGTGTGTGTGTTGTGTGAGCCGTAGGTATGAGGGAAGAAGGAAGGAGTTTGAGTTGTGAAAATGGTGAAATGAACTTGTGCTAGTAACTTGTGGTTTTTAATGGAAAAGTCTCCAACATTAGAATAGCATATGGTATAATGTGTTTGGCATATTCTCAACATATCTAATAAAATATATCAAAGAAATCTTCATGTGGGACCCATGTTGGGCCGTGAACTAGATGGGGGGGGGGTAAAGTGTAACATTTCAATTGTAAGTTAAGTGTTATAGTTAGATTTCAAGTATACTAGTTAGGGTTATATGTGTTATATGATTATAGGATGTGTTATGATGTTCGGTGACCATAACTAGCTTCGTATCATTAAAACAATGCTTCTAGTGAGAATTTGGTGTTTCGGGTAGTGTTCGGTTGTTTGGTTGGTTACCGGTTCGTTAAAGTGCTAAATTGCGCAGTTTAGTGTGCTTTATGTTGTCTCTTATAACAGTTTTGATTCGCGACACTTAGGAAAGCATTCTGGACAATTAAACCACATTTCTGCATTATATTTAAATGTTAAAAGCTGAATTTTTGCTGAATTCGTTTATTTTCTGCAGAATTCTGCAGTTTTAGTGTGTTTCTGGCACTTTCCGGTACCTATGTCGTCACTAGGAAGGCAGTTTTGTAATCTCTACTTTCCTACACACTATTCTAGTGTAACACTTGGTTCTGGGGCTCATTCTGTGTCTTACTTTCCTATCTGCCTGAGTACTGAACTCTCGTCAGTACTTCTAGTTTGTCTGATAACTATGCTAACTTTGTTCTGTGCATTAAGTAAACCACACTGTGTTGCATGTAATAAAGATAATCAATCTTGCAACATGAAATGCCTTTGTATGTATATGATAGTAATCAGAAATTCATTCGTCTAGTTAATTTTAATCATGTACGGTCATTAAAGCACAGATTACTATTCATCATCGTACGAAATTCATGGAAAAGTGTCAGTTGTCACAACTGAAATTCTTGGGTAAGTTTCTGAGCTAGGTTCTTTCTCTGGTTTTCCTCTTGTGTACACACTAATTCATCAGTCACGGTATTAGCTAGTTCTACTGCTTCTTCTATGGTTTGTGGTCTAGCTGCCTTGACTACGTGTCTAATCTCACTAATTAATCCCCAATTATAACGAGAGATTAACACTGGTTCAGGTGAGGCTTCGAAGAATATGGTAGTATAACCTTTGCAGTCTATTCCAGTCATTCTAAGATTTAGGAACTTATTGGCGATTTGTTCCTTTTCATTGGGAGGACATAATTTTCTTTCAACCATTTCCTTAAAGTTGATCCATTCCATATTATAAACTCTGTCACTTCCCCTAGACTGGAGAATAGTATTCCACCATTCTAAGGCTGCATTTTTGAAAAGATTAGAAGCAAACATAATCTTATCTTTGGCTGCACATTTACTTATTTTTATGACTGCTTCTATCTTTTCTATCCAACGTAAGGTTGCAATGGCTCCTTCATTGCTTGAGAATTCTATTGGTTTGCAGACCAATAATTCTTTATAAGAACAACCGTAAGAAGCGGTTCTTCTTCTTTTAGGAAATGGAGCTTGGATTAAAGGTCTGTTATCATTCACACTATGACTTGGTTCAGTGTGTTGACGTTTACTTCCATTTGCAGATTTATTATTTTCTGCTTCTTTAACAGTCTTGATAATATAGGGCATATCATCTATAATTCCTTGTGCTACTATGTGTTGAATGGCACTGTTATCTATTTGGTTTCCGTTATTCTCATTATTCTGATTTTCCAGATTTACTTCGTTCGACATCTGAATTGTGAACATTTATCAGGTATTAATTTATCACAAAATAAAATGTAGTACAATCATTTATACACATCACACCAACAGATTGATCAAAATCGTCGAACATTACAACTTTTACTCTTTTTTCATATATATGCATCTATTACAAACTATAACTGGAAATCAAATATACTAGTAGTTATGCATCCGTATCTATTTTAGTCTATCTATGGATTATTATATATTATTTTTATTTATTATTATTATTATTATTATTTTTATTATCACAATACAAAATTACACATATATCTAGGTATTTTCTAAGTATCGTTCCTCCAGTAGTGCATTTCATTTTCATCATATTTCCAAACTAATTTCTCCCCTATCTGTCGGATTCTATTCCTCTCATTCACTAAATCTTCTCCATACCTATGGAGTTTCTGCACCTGTTTTCGACTCATTGGCGGATCTAATGGTTTAGGTTGAGGTACGGGTTCCTCGTAAGGGTCTACGCTATTCATTTCAAAAAAATGTCCTATCATCATCCCTCCATGGATCACGTTCTAAAGGCACTGGTTCTTTGGGAAGATATAGGGCCGAGTATGACCTATTGTCGTCGAACCATGGATCATATTCTAAAGGCTGTGGGGTTGGGATTCTAGGTAACTCGTTGGGGTCAAATACAAGTATAGGGATTTGGTTTTCTTGATTGGGTTCTAGCATTTGTTGATCTGGGATAAAGGTAACAGTGGCGATTCAGCTATTTGGTTTATGTTAGTGTCTACTGCTGTGGTGGCTAACATATGGAAATCACCTAATTGTCTATCTAGCTCCTCTTCCCAAGGTGGCCTAACGACTGTTTCCCGAGTCTGTGCATTGGCTTCCTTATTAGCTCTAACTATCGCTCTCTGCTGTTGTAACTTCTTCATTCTTTTTCTTCTATCATGTGCTCCTCTATTAAACCAACCTCTTTTCTTAGTAGTAAAGGGTTCCTCAGACTGTGCCTTAAATATAAATACCCCTTCCTCAGTATCAGCTGAGTAACCTGAGGGATCAGGTTGAGGTGATGTTCCCTCATCTTTTGGTGAACTATCTAAGTGACGATAAGCATCCGAAGTTCCTTGCTCACTCATACTGTAAACTAAAAAATAGTCAAATAACACAAAACATATAATATACATGTTTACAGAGAATTATTTCCTAACACAGAAATTAAAATCTAAGTGTCAGCAGAACACTTCTTTGGCTTAAACCAGTGGCTGTAGCTCTGATATCACTCTCTGTCGTAACCCCCGACCCCTACCCCGGGAGTGGGTGCCGCTAGCTCAGATGGGTCGTATCGGTGTTTATTAATTTAGCAGCGGAATACATCAAGACCGTAGTTAGGAAATATTTTGATCAGAGTAAACCACCAAACTTTTATAATAATAATACACTGGGATAGAACCTAAGTTCATTTGACAATACATTTATAGGGATAAACCCTAATTATTGAAAATAAAAACTTTATATTATTTAGGTAACTTTTATAGCCACTTTTCCAAGCCTTCAGTGCTCTCCATCTGGCTTCTATTTGGCTTTCACATTGTGTTACCTGAAACGCGTTTTAAAAACATTTTATCAGCAAGAAATACTGGCAAGTACATTCCATTTTGGTAAAGCATCAGTTGTTTTCACATTACAGTATTAAAGGCGATTAAAATGTTTATATCTACACAATTACTCGGTCAGTACGTGTCACTCGACGGATCTGTGACTATGGCCACATCACACATTGGATACCCGTGCCCAATTGTGAAGGTTATCAAGTACTGTATACAAACCCCATAATACTGGCAGCAATTGTAGAATTACAAAGACTTAATCACTGTAATTGTATTTGAAAACATTTGAGGTTTTGGTAAAACATTTTGACTCACAAAAAGTGTTGATAAAAAGTGAATATACTTACATTTTTGACTTAGGTGATACTACTATGGCTTCCTGGTGATTCTCCTGGTTCTTATCTATTAAAATTAAACAATGCACACATGTTAGTAAAATAACCCTAATCACATTAACCGTACAACTCAAGAGAGAATTTCAATGACTGAGTCAGGCAGAGCCTTGACATGCATTACAGAATCCTAAATCAATCGGGTGTACACACGAGACAGAACTCCAACGACTGAGTCGGGCAGAGCCCTGACATGCGTTACGGAGCCCTAAATCGATTGTGTAGGGTAACAGCAGGGTTATCATACTTACAACGAGGCAGAGCTTTGCTTTATAGTGGGTATTATACCCGAGTATAGTTTTTACTATATAGAAATTGAGAGAGAATTTTCAGAATTGAACGAATTCAAATGAACTCGTCCAGCCTATTTATAGGCTTTTCGTATGGCGGCTCGCGGCCCGCGAGAGAGAAGGCTAAGGCCTTCGCGGTCCGCGACAAGATGCGTGTCGCTTATAGCTTTGCCGAGTCACTATGTAGGTCCGGTGAGTCATGTGCCACGTGGCAGTCTGCCTTGTCCGACAAACAAAGGAAGTCGCGGCCCGCGACAACCCTGGCTAAGGTAGTCGCGCCCCGCGAGCGACTCGTGAACTTGGTTTTTCTTGATTTTTCTAAGTATAAGGTTAATTCGGGCTCGTTTCTCGCGTACGGGGTACGTAAGGAACGTTTTTAAGGTCATGTTAAAGGTTCTAGGAGGGTTGTTTTAAAAAATAAACGAAAAAATGTTGAACCACACATGCACGTTGAGGCGTGTTAACTCGCAAAATTTAGAATGAAACGTAAAAAGAAAGATTTGCAAAAGATGAAAAGTATGAGGGACAAAAGTTGAAAATAAAAAAGTGTTGGGGATAAATCGTAAAAGATGAAAAGCTTTGGGTTAAAAGTAAAAAATCTAAGGAGTTAAAATGCAAAAGATGAAAACCTTTGGGTTAGAAGTGAAATTTTTTTTTTTTTTTTTTGAAAAACTCCCCATGCTTAAATATAAAATGAAAAACTTGTAAAAGATGAAAAGTATGAGGGAACAAAGTTAAAAATAAAAAAAGTGTTGGGGTTAATTCGAAAAAATGAAAAGCATTGGGTTAAAAGTAAAAAAATCTTAGGAGTTGAATTGCAAAAGATGAAAACATTTGAGTTAGACGTGAAAAATCAACTTTTTTTTAAACTCCCCATGCTTGAGGTACAACTGCATAAAGCAATAAAATGTTGCTAATTTATAGTCAAATTTTTTTTTTTTGAAAAAACTCTCAATGCTTGAGGTATAACTCTATAAATCAACAAAATGTTGATAATTTATAATATGAAAATGTTGGTGTTTGTTTTGGGGTTCTAAAATATTAGTTTAGACGTTTAGTTGTTATAAAACAACAATTACTTGTTGCTTCAAAAAAATTGGTCTATACTATTAAAGCATATTTTCTTGAAATTCATACTCATAAGCATCAAGACTTTGCAACTAAAAGATGACTTGTAGCATGTTGGTATAGTGACATCAGGTGTTTATTCCCATCACAATAGTGTGAGTTTGAGTCTCACAAAATAGGCATTAGGTGGATTTTAAGAGGGTGTTTGTTCGTCGTTAAAAAATTACTACATCCGTCCCATTAAAAGTATCATATTTTGAATTTTCAAAATCTTTATTTATAAACTTTGACCTTAAATAATTTTGTTTGTGTTAGATAATACTTGATGAAAGTTATATGATTTGAGTATGTTTTACAAGTGTTTTTATCAGGTTAATTTTTATCAAGTTTTACATAACACAAAAAATATATAATTAAAGTCAAAGTTTATAAATAAAGACTTTGAAAATTTAAAATAAGACACATTTAATGGGACGGAGGGAGTATAAATCACCTGATGTCTTGATTCCAAGATGTGAATGACAGTTTTACTTGTAACAAACAATTTGTGGATGACACTAATTAAACAAACACTGATTTAATATTGTTGCTTGTGAGATTCAAAAATAGTGGTTTAGGCGTAAGTATAAAACAAGACAAACACTGATTTAAAGATTCGTGCTCTCTATCATTCAAGCAATCCAGCCTAGAACCGGGTTTTTTTTTAATACCCGGGTACGGGTATGACCGGGTTTTGACTTTTCGGGTATTGGCCATACCCGGGCCATTGGGTTCGGGCCCGGGTAATAAGAAGATTGACCTACTGAGTTATCAAAGATTTCAAGTAACTAAAAACAATGTTCGGATTCAAACATGATTGCTTTCATATGAACAAAGACCAAACCATCACAAAGATTCGTTAGCAACCGCAGTAACATCATGAACCAAACCATCATATGACTTGAACAGCATAACCCTTTGGATGAACTAAATTGCACACCCATGAACCGGACCAACATGACAATCAAATCCACAAATAGAACCAATGTGAGTGACCACCACAATCCATATAAATCCATGATGATGCGAAGGCGTAAAGTGTACTCATGTTCTAAAATTTGAATTAAAATAAGTTACCAAAATATATAAAATTAGATAATCTCGAAATTCTTCTAGTATACCCCGGAAACAATTTTGAGCGAGTGTTCGGTTAGTCATACTTTCGGTGTGGGTTGAGGGCGGTTTCTACATCCGAAAAAACGAGCTAATCCATCCGGTTAACCTGAAATAAAACCAAATGAACAAACCTTTTCAGTTCAGGTGGTCATACTTAACCAAAGCATGTTAGATTTTCTTTGTTTATTTGCCAAACCACATGTAAAGGATCAAGATCTAGGTTCACTTTTTACTCATGCTTTGGGTAAGCCCAAAGCAACCATGGCCCATGTTGGTTTGATACCTTGCTTGCATTAAGTTTTCTAAACCTACCAAATCTTTTTCTTTATAACATTTCTCCTACATTTCACTCATATTCTGCACAATCTTTACAATGGGTTTGCTTATGAGCTTCATGGGCAAAAGTAAACTCATATTTTTTTTTGTTTCTCTCTTGATTTCATGAAAATGACATGATATGATATCGTCGATGTTTTTGTAGGTTTGCCAACCAACCAGATGTTGAGTCTGGTAATGGGCACATTACACAGTAAGTTCATGGAGAAAGAGATCAACTGCTTCGACGACTTTCACGTTGCCATCCTCGACATGTTCAAGTAAAAATTTTCGTACATTTTATTTCCTCTGATCGTATCTTTATATGTGTTGATCTCAACCCGAATGCAGCACTATAAATGCAGCACTGCCTGGAAAACACTATGATGTTCCACCACCAAACAAAGTTCAGGTCACACACTTTCTCTTCATCTCCATAATTATAGCATAAAAGGCAATAAAAATATTCGAAAAATCAAGCAAATAACCGAAAATATTAGCTTAATAAATAATTGATCCGATAGATTAACAAGTTGGTTTAATGAGCAAAAGGTGTTTCGGGTCGACACGTCACAACTTGTAACAAAATCACAAATTTTTTTAATACTCAGGTTAATAACTATAGCATAAAAAAATCACAAATTTTTTTAATACTCAGGTTAATAACTATAGCATAAAAACTTTTAAAAAATGAAAAAAAATCAAGCAACCTAAACAACATTAGCTTAGAAGAAAAAGGATCAAGTAGATAGAAACGTGTTTCGGGCTGCGACCTCCACATGAAGTTATAATAGTCTAATTGGTTCTAGCCATGACCTAATGGGCTCATATGTAATGCAGGAAATTTTTGAACAGTGGGAAGGAGCTAGAGAGTCCGAAAAGAAGAAATTGTTTGTTGACTTCATGAAAACGAGTGTAAGCATGAGCAAATTCGACGACTCAGCTCTGATGGCCGGATTAGTGACCCCGCCAGCAGCCATGGCTGCAAAACGAGCCGGCGAAACCTTACCCCAGTTAAAGATGATCAAAGTCATCCCTGATGTCCTCTTTGTGCCATCTGCAACCGTTTTGGCTCTCATATCCGCTAAGCTCTCCAAGAAAATGTTCTTAGGGAACGTAGCATCATAATTGTAAAATATAAAACCATAAACATTATAAGAAATTTAAATTCCTCTTGCATTTAAAAAACGAAGAAATACCAATCAAACCATTGCAAATGGCAAAGCTAAAATATCTACCAAGATTCATATACATGTATCTCCAAAAATGGTGATCGAAAGAAAAAGTACGCAAATGCGACTTTTTTATTCACAAAGAAACAAAATAACAGAACTACAGAAGAAAGCTCGTTAGCGGATGTACAAGATGATGCCAAAGCCTAACCTGAGGTTCTTCGGGTCCATAGGCCTGAACCACTTTTGCGTCGGGTCCTCGCAGCTCTCTTTTTTGTGTTGTTTGGGATGTTTAATCTAGAACCAGGCCGTATTTTTGGAGCCGGTTGTTCGTTTTGGGTTGAATCTTCAGAAACAGGAGTTGTGCTACTTTTTTCTTCTACGGGATCATGGAGATTCTCTACTGGATGAATCTTTACATCCCCTGAATCTGTTTGCGGCTTCTTTGCTCTGCGGTTGTATATCAGAATTCCATCTGTACCCTGCACAAATAAAAATGACCAGTTAAATTATTTACAACCTTGGCAAATGGGAACAATGATCAATTACGATGTAAGATTACAACACAAAAATGTAACAGTTACAACACAAAAATCTCATACAGATAGGGCTGCAAACCTTGTTCGTGTTCGTTTGTTAAGGAAATATATGTGTTCATGAACTGTTCATGAACACTTACCGAACGAGATTTTATATTCATGTTCGTTTGTTAATTTTAGGTAATGTATGTAAATAAACGTTCATGAACACAAACGAACACAAACAATGTTCATGAACACAAATGAAAACAAACGAACACAAACAAGCGTTCATGGACATAATATATGATACACTGATACTTATTAAATATTTTATCTGTCATAATTTTGAAGTAATTAAATAAAATATAAAAATTGAAAACACCGACAAACATAAATGAACACGCTACCAAACGTTCACGAACATAAATGACTAAAATTTCTTGTTAGTGTTTGTTCATTTATTAGACGAACGAACACAAACGAGCTTCCCGCCGAACGGTTCATGAAGTGTTCGTTGAACATTCGGTTCGTTTGCAGCCCTACATATAGAAGTGGAAAAAATGGGCAAGTTACAAAATGGGTCTAAACGGGTTTATTCAAATAAGCAATACTTGGTATCAGTAGGTCAGGTTGCCCCTAAACATCTATTGTCCAAATACCCATCAACAACAAGCAAATAGAAGAATATTGTAAATCCCTAAGAAAGGTCAACCTCAACGATGTAAAAGGTGTAGACACTCACTCGTTTTCTTGAATAAACAGGAGGCTGTTCCTTGGATTTATTTGAGTCTTCAGAACGAGTCTCCTCAGAAGCTGCATTTTCATCTTTGACCAGATCATCCGGTTTAACCAGATCATCATCACCTGTGTTTAATTTAATTAGTTGAGACGCAAATGTAGCAACTACAGATGGTCCTGCCATGTTTGTTGGATAATCCGGTTCCTTAACGGGGCATGCCAACTCATTATTAGATTCATGTAATGTTATCTCCTCAGTGGATAAGATCCTTTCGGAATTTTCAGTCATTACTGTGTTCAGTTTGTTCTTCATTTCGGAAACTTGAGACAGTGAGAGTTCAATCTTCCAAAGTATTTGTTCCAATGAATAATCATCTCTGAATTCAAGAGATAACAATTCATCTGGAACCCGAAATTCGTTGCCGGCATTCTTAGGGGAAGATGGACCTGCCAAAGAAATAACCAACAAACACCATTAATTAAAAATATATAAAAATTAAAAGAATTATATGATCATGCGTTGTGCATACTCTTTGATGTATATCTTAAGTTCTTATACGATTGTGAGTTTGGACGTTAGTCGTGAACCTTAATGCATTGGTTTTAGAAAAATGATACCTAACGCCAATGCATAAACCAAACAACACTTTTAGTAATCATATCCATAGTTATCGATAGCGAATAGTGACAAGCTACCTATATGCTACGTAGTGATAGCGACAAAATAGTGCCCACTATTTCGTGTTTAGCGATAAAGTAGTTAAATATTTAAGAAACAAAAAATAGCTATTTATAATTTTTATGTATATATATAGTATAAATTTATAAGTTTAAGGACCAAATGTAAACTAGTGAAATAGAGGGGGTTAAATGTTAAAATACAAAAACTAATATTACACTTTTAATGTAAATTTTACACGTTTTACTGTTTTAGGGACAAAATGTAAACTAGTGAAAGATAGAGGGGTTAAGTGTTAACATCCATAAAGTTATTTAACCCTAAAAGACAATCGATAAACACACAGCACCGGAGCCGGAATTCGTCATCGGAAATCAAATCCCGCTAAAAACACGCTATGGAGTCACTAATTAACATATTGCAAGATTTGGGCGATACGCGATGAAGCACGCGATAGCGAACGCTATCTTCACTATCGATAACTATGCATTAAACAAAGCTAATAAATTATCATCATCAGAAAAAAAAATGTAAAAGAGAAAATCTTAGTTACCGAGATTAGTTGGATCAGCATCCATTGTTGGAGCATGAGGAGGGGACCCGCAAGTAGCTGTATGTGTAACACATTAGTTATTTATTTATAAGATTAAAAAAAACAATAAAGTGTTTGTAACTGGAAGAATAATTAAAAGGGTATGTACCAATATAGGAGAATAAGCTGTGTTGTGACATGTACGCTTCTGGGTCCCGCTCTTCATGTCGTTTCCTTATCTTCCTCTTCATAGGTTTCTCTCTTTGAGAATCATGAAAAAAAGGCGTAGCCTTTGCACAACCGGTGTCTAATTCAGAGTTATTATATTTCAATCGTTTTTTTTGTTTATATTTCTCGATCTCTTTGTTGTACATGATGCCCATGGACTGGAATTTCCTAAGCTGCAATTCAGCCCATTTACAACGCCACATAATTGGTTGTACATACTTCCTCCAATGAGACGTCACCCTTTTCTTCCTGAAAATTTACCGTTTCATGAATCAAAATATAGCACAAAATACATTTTATAATTGCAGATGTTATCAATTGATTCAAAGTTTCAAACTCTTTATAGTTAGGTGTTCCATGCTCTCATTAGATATTATGATTTTGTTCCGTATGCAGAAAGTACAATCATCCTTGGTATTTTTGAGTTTGGTAACTTTTTGGTGTCTCTATGGCTCTACCGGTGAACGTAATCACAAGCTTTACGCATGGTGTGCATTTCCATCAATTCGCACATGATTTTATAAAACTTGTTTAGATACGTTCTTATGTTTTTGAGTATGTTTTTAGTGTAAAACCGTCACCACCATTCACCGCCCAAAATACGAAACAAATCTGAATTGTGATACCAAATCCGACAGCAAATCGCAATAAAAAACCCTAAAATCTTTACCAAAATTGAATAAAGATCTGATATCAAACAGAATCGAGACTTGGATCTTTTGTTATTGAATAAACCTAAAGAAAAAAGATAGGGTTTATGATACAAAATTAACATAAAGATCATGATTCTTGGTCTTGGGTTTGATTTTAACTATTATTCACGTTCTGTTCGAAAAAAACAATTTTGGTCTTAATATATGATTTTAGAAATTTTCTAAAAACAAAAAAAAACTGTTCAAGAAAATACAGGTGAAGATGATCAAGGATTAGAACCACAGAGACAAAAAAATAAAGTGAAAGAACGAAAAATACTCATCACATGCCAAGCGCATGACGGGCTTAGCAGATGTCTTAATATCTTGGACGACGGAGGAACCAAATCATTACCAAAACTCAAAAGTAGGGACGATAAATGGAATTTTTAAAGCACGTGAATCAAATACACGATTTCCTACATACAACAAGGATCATTTTAGTACTTCACGATTGAATAGAAACCACCATAGATCTCATCTAGCAAAAATTTGCAATAAGCAGAATATAACATTAATTAGTTCCATGTGGACGAAATAAAGTTAACATCCATAATTGGCTAAGCATGATTCCCATATGCATATATTACGCAAAATAAAAATATTTAATGAGACATTACCTCACGGGTATCAAATCCCCGCGAAAATCTGACATAACTTCATTGTCGCTTTCAAATTCACAAGCTCCAACGTCAGAAAATACGTCACCAAAAGAACTTGAAGACGCGGTAGAATCACCAGACTGAGGTTGATTTGAAGCACCGCCGTTCTCATTTTTAGACTTCGATACGTCAACGCCTTGCTCATTTAATGGAACTCCCATATCAAATTTTCCCTTATACTTACTATCAAGTTTCATGTTTTTATCGTTCGGCATTGATGCAAAAGCTGTATGGTTTTTACTAGTCGAGGCTTCCATTGCGGTTTCCTTTCTTTCTTTAAAGTCGAGAACAGGACCCATGTTATGATATTACACGACTGAAATCATTCTTATTCGATGAAGGTATTCGTTGTTCCAAACAAGCAATAAGAGTAAATAAGACTACTCGGTTCTATCAACGCGGGTGGACACGGAGGGTCTAAAACTCTAAATCGCTCACCTGCATTAATAAACAGATCATGAAATGGTCGAAATAAGAAACTCGATAACGAACATGGCAAAACAAAACACAAAAAATAATAAAAAATATTGTAAGATTCTAAATTAGTAGATCAAATGTGTATACTATTATGCATACCCTAAAACATTGAAATTTAAAAAAATAAAAAATAAACAATTTGCCATTAATCATAAAAATCCCCTAAAACATTGAAGTACAATTTCTTGTTGAAAATGACATAATTACATGAACCAAATTACCAAAATATCAAAAAAAAAAAAAAAAACTACACAAGATTAAAAATTTACTCATTTCAAACCCCAATTTCAAAATTAGGGCTTAAAAAAAACCCAAACCCTTACCCAAAATTAGGGCTTTTACATGAAAACAATCAAGATTTACATGAATTACCTGCAGAGAAAAAAAGCAATCAAATTTACATGATAAATCAAACTAATTAGTCATTCAAAACTCACGGGGTCAAAATCCAATCTTTTTATTTCAAATTAAAGTGAAAAGATAAGAAAGAACGTGTGTGGAGTGTGCTTACGTGGACTCCGGCGGTGGAGGACGACGGCGTGCGGTGGTGGTGGTGAGAATTTTGGTGGAAGAAATTTCGTCAAGAAAAGTTGTGAGTGAGGATTTGAAGGAGAGAGAAGAGGAAATATTTAGTCATTTTTTTTTTACTTTTTCTTTTTTATAGGATTTACTTGCTTGTCGTTTGAAATTTCAAAAGAAAAGTTTTAATGGATTTATTTATAACGTTTCCTAGTTTAAAAGATTTTCTTGATTATATTTTTATTTTACAGTTTAATAGAAAAACATAATTTAATGAAAAACACTAGACTACTACTTTTTGTGTTTTGTTTATTTTATAATAATAATAATAGAAAAACATTAATGGTTATATTCTTATTTTATAGTTTAATAGAAAAACTTTAACCTACTACTTTTTGAATTTTGTAATATGATATGATTTTGTATTAATTACCTGTATGATTTGTTGTTAGGCCATCCGTAGTCATAAAGCCCCCTGTGGGGTGTTATGCGACACGTGTCGTGCTACGTCACACGGGGGCTTTATGGGGCGTTATATCACTAGAGCCCGTAGTCATAAAGCCCCTACCCATCATTACCTATTTAATAATTTTCAATTTTATTAATTAATATAAAAAAGCATGCTTAAATTTGATTGGTCCAATTTTTGAAAGATTCCCCCCACCCGGCGCTATATATATCGCGCCTCCCCCAAATTTTGTCTCATAAAGCCCCCCGTAATGGTGTTAGGGGCTTTATAGGGGCTTTATGTTTGGCTTTGGGCGCCATATGCAGCCCACTACACACAGTCTTATGTGATATGATGGCCATGTATTTAATTTGCCTCATGTATTTCATTTTAATTTAATTTGTCAATGTTGTCTAAAATCATATCGTACGTGAGCTGACTCTCACGGAATCACCTTTTCTTTGTGTATCCTCGACAAAACATATTGTTTGCTTATGAAATTCAATGTATGTGCGAACACGAGTGTATTGCATGTAATAATAGTGTATTCGAGTATTAGTATCCATATTTAATACATGTAGTTTAGACACAACCGAATACACACATAGAGTAGGAGTTCTGCGGAAAGTGTGTTTTTCCTAGAAAGTCTAGGAAGCGATCTGGGCCCTCCGATTGGTGTTTTTAATGGCTTAGATCAAATGGATGGCATTTTCGTAATATCTGAGTTATATAATTAGAGACTTTTAATATAGTGAGGGTATTTTGGTAATTGTAAGTGTTTTAAATCAGTCAAGAAACTGCCATATCAATAACCAATCCCTAAAATCATGGGATTTCCCCTCTTTCTCTCTCTCTCTCTCTCCCTAACCGCAACCAAAGAAGAACACTATCTACGCAAGATATTCAAACTGGATGTCCTAATATTAACCGAAAGACTGTTAATTCAGGGAAACATTTGAGAGCACATTTACAGCTAGATGAAGGAGACGTAAGTTATTTTCATACACCACTTTTTTTCGTATTAAATTAGTTTACACATTAAAAAAACATGTATTTGATTTTGGTTTATCTACATTTTTTAGTGTAGGTATGTGGTACATGTGTTTTCCAAGGATCATGTGACAGGGCCTTGCTGTTAAAACACAGCGTCAAGAAATCTGCTTGCTATTAAAACACAGTGTCAAGGAAATCTGCTTGCTGTTAAAACACAATGTCAAGAAATCTGCTTGCTGTTAAAACACAGTGTCAAGAATCCTCCAGCAATCTGCTTGCTGTTAAAACACAGTGTCAAGAATCCTCCAGCAATCTGCTTGCTGTTAAAACACAGCGTCAAGAAATCTACTTGCTGTTAAAACACAGCGTCAAGAAATCTGCTTGCTGTTAAAACACATTGTCAAGAAATCTGCTTGCTGTTAAAACACAATGTCAAGAATCCTCCAGCAATCTGCTTGCTGTTAAAACACAGTGTCAAGAATCCTCCAGCAATCTGTTTGCTGTTAAAACACAGCGTCAAGAAATCTGCTTGCTGTTAAAACACAGCGTCAAGAAATCTGCTTGCTGTTAAAACACATTGTCAAGAAACACAGCGTCTTGTACGATTTAAATTGAAACTGTCAATTTGATTTAAATGGAATATTTAGTTTCCATAATTTTCTGGTTAGTTAGTGTTGGTGCACTTGTGTCTGTACTTTGTCTGTATTTTGTCATGATACAAAACGATGTCTTGTGTTAGTCTGAGTTACGTCTTAGGTTTGTTGTTATGTGTGTTCGATGTAAGTTTGACCAAGTCAACCATCCTCCTGGTTTGACTTGACCAAACAGTTAACACATGTTTGTAAGGTGTGTGTGTCGAAGGATGAGTCATCGAAGGATTGTTTAGATCCTTCGATGAGATCGAAAGATAACCTTCGATGGATGTTGTCGGACTTCGAAGGATATCATCCTTCGAGGTATATGTGATCCTTCGGTAGGTTTCAGATCGATAGATGGTCTTTCGATCAGTCTATCTGATCCTTCGACCATACGAGCTGAAATGGGTATATATACCCATGTATGTGTTCACTTCAGCATAGATGAAGACAAGTGAGAGCACACACACACACGAGAGAACTTTGAGAGTTTATAGAATACATCTGTAAACATTGAGCTTGTAACTGATCTTTTCATACGTATTAATACAGTGGTGTTAATCGGTGAATCTTGCGTGTCGTGTATTGTCGTCTTCGATCTCGGTTTGCATTCTAGCTTGGATTCCGCACTTGCTAGTGTGTTAAGCATAACAAGGAATAGGTTTGACCTCAACCTCTGAGGGACCTACAAGTGGTATCAGAGCCGTGGCTCTTTTCCTTGTTAAAAACCGAGTTTATACAAGACTTTGGAGTGTTTTAGATAAAACTCACATGGTTTAGCACTCGTTTTCTGTGTTTTTCTCGGATTTCTTGACGTTAAAACGTGTTCTAAACTATCCGGGTGTGTTAAAGGGCGGTTTGGGTAACTTAAAAACTTGTTTTTAAGAAAGTTGGTATTTTCCGGCCAAATTCCGGCTTACTCCGGTGACCGGTTTCTGGTTCAGAACCTTGTTTTACTTGGCAATATTTTATTTGTTCAAATCTGGTTTTGGCAGAAAGTATGGCCTGAGCATACCTTCTGCCGAAAGTTTCCACCAACTTGTCACCTTTTTCACCAACCTGTCACCTTTTGTCAACTGTGTCAGTGCAGATCGAAGTCGAAAGATCATCTTTCGATCAAAGGAGGTTCGATAGATAATCATCCTTCGAACATCCTTCGAAGTCTGTGACTTATCCTTCGATCCAAGGAATCTTTTCGAAGCCTACATCTTTCGGTCTACAGTTCTTTTTCGAAAGATAAGGATCCTTCGTTTGGAGAATCTTTCGAAATCTTTGTTCGAAACTCAACAGTGATCTTTCGAACACTGTTGATCCTTCGAACAAGTTCTGTTCCTTCGATACTTGTCTGTTTAAGTTTAACAAGTTTGTGTGTTTCAGGTCTTTCGATCAAGGATCTTTCGGCTGGTTGTTATCATTCGAGATATTAACATAGTTTGTGAAATTTTTTTTTAAAATGGGAACAAACGGTCAGTGGGATCCAACCGCGTGGACTCTAACATCTTTGACTCCACAATCATCAGCTACGCAATCATCAGCTACGCAATCTGCGTCAGATTTCAACAAAACTGCATGGATACAGGCTATTGCCCCACCTCAAGCTGCAATGATAACTGCAAATCAATGGGTATTGGTCACAAATCAAAGCAGCAGCATTCAATCTATGATGCAGAACGACAGTGAAACTGGTACAAGCACAAAACCGCCAAAGCTAAATCACATCAATGATTGGGGATGGTGGAAAGAAAGGCTGAGAACTTATGTTCAGGGGCAAGGTCAAGATCTATGGATGTGCTTCTTCACCGCATTTGACAATGATTTGGAAGTTGCAGGATCTAATCCAGAAACTTACAGCACTATGTCTGATGATGATAAGAAGAAATTTGAGTTAGAAAAGAAGGCATTCATGATTCTCACACAAGCTCTTCACAAAGACATTTACCACCAGTTTGTTTACTGCACGACTACTAAAAGCTTGTGGGATATGCTCACGTTACGATGTGAAGGAAATGCTCAATCTAGAAAGATCAAGCAAGAATTACTGAAGAAAGAGTTTGAAGGATTCACGTGTATGGAGAATGAGACTTTGGCAGAGTTATCTACAAGGTTCCATCACTTGTTGAGCGAGATGTTTGGTTTTAGAGTCACTGCCACTCCACAAGAAATGGTGAAGAGATTCGCTGATAGCTTACCAGCAAAGTGGAGCAGTTATCTTGAAATTCTCAAAGAAAATGGTGTTCTAGACACAATCACCGTTTATGAGTTAATTCAAAAATTGGAGAACAAGGATGTAGAAGAAAAGCTTAAGGCAAAAAGAACACTAACTCCTCAAAATCCAGAGATGTACTTTGGGATTGCAGGAGGTATCAGTGGAGAAAAACCAGCCTCTCAACATGCGAAGCTTCAAACAGCCTTCATCTCAAACACCGGACCTTCGACAACAGATCTGTTTGATCCTTCAGCTTACACGATGTTTTCAAGACCAGATGTGCAACCGACAGCTCAGCAATTCACACCACCGCCTTTCTTAGACCCAAGCAGAACTCAGCAGCAACAACCGCAACAGCAAGGGTTTTATGGAAGCTCTTCAAACTTTCAAGCCACTTCCAATCCGAACACAGTCAGATTAGACACTTCCAACTTTTCCAAAGTCAGTGTCGAAATAGCCAAGGAGCATATGGAGATGTTGAACACCTTGGTTAGTGCTTATTGTGGATTGGTCGCAGGTCAGATTGGGAATATCAATCTAACCAATGAAGATTATCAGCAAGTGGATAGAGAAGAGTTTGAAATGATGGATATCAAATGGGCTCTTGCTAGTGCAATTCGAAGAGCAAAGGAGTTTATGGAAAGGACGGGGAGAACCAACTTGAATAGCAACAAAGACACCAAGTATGGGTTCGACAAGCAAGCTGTAACGTGCTTTAACTGTGGTGAACGGGGTCATTTCAAAAGGGAATGCACAAGACCAGCTCAGCATGGAAACCAAAATCCTTTCAGAAATCAAGGCAACCAGCAGAACCAGAACAGGAACAATGTTCGTACGTTGATACCTGTCAATAACCAAAGCCAAGCAGGGCCATCAAATGCCAACCAGGCACTTGTGGTTCAAGTAGATGAAGGTTGTGATTGGTCGCTTCAGTTGGGAAATGATGCTCCAGATAGAACAGCATGTTTTGCTGAAGTCGTAAAGGATTTAAAGCACGCCAGTGGTGGAGAATCTTCCACCAATGGTGATGTATCTTCTGAAGATGAAGACAGTTCTGGTTATAGTGGAAGCTCAGATGAAGAATCCTCCACTTCAGGCAATGATCATGTGGATGAGACATCAAGTGCGTCAGTCGATGCAGATATTGATGAGCTTTTGGAAGAAGCTGCAACAGGAACTGAAAGAAGATCTATTTTGGTGGATCAAGCTGCTTATTCTTCGTCTTCTCTCCATTCAGCCTTTATGGCTAATGTCGACAGTTCATCAAGTCAGGTATGTGTCGATGAACCCACTGTAGTTAGTTGTGAAAATTGTGATAGTTTAAATGTTAAATATGCTGAAAAGGAAAGTCAGTTTGAAATCACACACAAACACAATCAAGAATTGATTGTAGATCTTTCTAAAGCAACTGAAGCTAACTTGTTTTTAACCAGAAATGAAAAGGAATTTAAAGCAACAATTGCGTCATTAAGACATGATGTTTCAGAATTACAAAAGGCTGTTTTGCGAAAACAACATGCTAACAATAATCTTATTGACACAATTGAAAAGCAAATGGTAGAGTTGGCAACAGCTCGATGTGAATGTGAGACAATTAAGCAGAAACTGGAAAGCTATTCCAATTCCCGCTATGTATTGGATCACATCATTGACGTTCAAAAGAAAAAGGGGGATGCAAGATGTATTGGATTCAAATCATGTCCTCCCCCAATGAATCACAATTACTCCAAATTGCCTGATGACGAGGATATGCCCCGTTTTGAACCTACTGTGCCACTCGGTCTAGATGACTTTACAGCAGGCCTCGGGTTCACAACTGGTACATCATCCTCGGGTCAATCAGAATCTGAATCTGAGAATGAGACAGATTCATCGTGTGTTAAGGAACAGAGTCCTCCCATTGTTGAGGATGCTGATTCTTCGGATGATGAATCTGAAGAAATTGTGAAACAACAGTCTAACTCGGTTACAACAGATATTCCAATCGAGAATCACATCCTGTGTGATCCACCAGTGAAACCGAGTAAGACTGAAATGTCAAAAGCAATGGAGTCCCTTGTATCTAGCAGTGAAGAGAATAACTTGTTGTACACGCTCAAAGGAGATAGCAAAATCTACTCTAACAAAGATTTTCCAATTAAAAATGTAAATCAAGATTTAATTGAGCAAATTTTTGAAGGATGTACTGATAAGTTTTTGGGGAACAAAAGTGGCAAAGTTACCGTCACTCAATGTGATCCAATTCCGCGTGAACAAATTAGAAAACAATACGGAAACCAAAAACAACAAGTCAACTCCGGAAAGGGTAAGGTACAGGGAAAGAAGGCTCAGAACAAGAATGTTCAAGCACCTAAAGTTCAGCAGCCTAAGACTGAACAACCAAAGGTTCAAAAACAAAAGGTGCAAAACAAAAGAGCTCCTGTTAAGAAACGAGAACCGAAAATGAACTTTGTTGGATCCACGGGTTCAGACAAACTTGAAACATTTCAGGATAAATCTAACATTGAGTTTATAAAACAAGTTAGAATTTTAAAACGAAATGATCAGAATAATTACACCCAACACACCAACGGATGTGATTTAGGTCCAAGCACGTCTAGATCACAAAGTTCATTGTCTGGTTCTCCGTCTGGTCATCAACATGTTTCTCCGAAGTTTGTAGAGCGGAGAACATGTTTTGAATGTGGGACAGTTGGGCATATTGTAAGATATTGCCCACACGTGCAAAAGCTGAAGTCAAAAACGAGTGCCCCCCAAGAAATCGATTACCGAAAACAATCAGTTTCCCTGAAACAAGACCCACGTGTCTTGAAAGAAAGGGAAAAGAAGTTAAAGCAAAAGAATCAAAAGGTAATTGAAAAGGCCTTAAAATCAAAGGTCAAAGAAGAAAAACCTGTACAAGCAAAATCTGAAACTGTAAAACCAGTAAATGCTAAAACAATAAATTCAAATACTGGTAAAGGACAAACAGCTTGGAAGCAAAAGCAGGTAATTCAATCAGGGGGAGCACCACAGGTTCTTTTTCCTAATCATCAAGTGATTGAAATCACTTTCCTTGATGATCAAGGACGACCCAAGTCCACAAAGGCTTGGGTCCCCCTCTCCAACTAATCTCTGAGTGAGTGTGTAGGATATTCCAGGAGGAACTTTCGATAGTCGTAAGATTGTTGATAGTGGAGCGTCCATGCACAAGTTCGGCGACATAAGACTCCGAAACATCATTATATCTAGGAGTTGTTGCTTTTGATGGAGAGAGGAGAAAAGAAGACAAAAATGTCTGATGAAGGAATGATGGTGAAAGAATGTTGTTGAATGAAGTTGAAAAATTCGACCAGATGAAATATGTGCAAAATATTTGGTTGTTATGGTTTTTGATCGGGTCCTCAGGAAAGATTCCAATGAAAAGTACGCACCTGCAGCACGGTTGAAGTTCAAAATCAACAAGATGAACATGCAGTGTACATTTCTTCGCGGTGTGATTGAAGAAAATGTGTTGGTTGATCAAACTACACCGGGTGTGCAGATGCCTTGGCATGGATTGAACAGCCGCACACTACTTCTCAAAGAGAAAGACAAAGACCTTCGCTGGTACAATGTGGAAGACCAGCCGGACCCAAAGGTTTATGATCTTGTTGCTGTAAAGAGATTTCTCAGTAGCTACAAAATCGACTTTGAAATCCACACCGGGTGGATATCCAGTTTGGGAGAGCGCTCAGATTCCTTGCAATGCAAGAAGCAGATGCAGGATACGGTTTTAAATTTCTAATCTCTCCTATACTTGTCGATATTTAAGCTGCTTTATGAATTAATTATTATCTCGTACAGCACTCTTTGGCCAGACACGTTGATCTCGAATATCACCTCACACGTGATTGTTTCACTATGAAACTCATCAATGTTGTCATGGTCCGCACCGATTACCGACATGCCAACTGGTTTTTCCAAAATTTGATAAATCATTTCTGACAATAATTTAATTTTGGTAAACGGCATTGAGGTAAAACAAGAGTAAAACCAACATCGGAAAATCATTTTTGTAAATACCTTTGTGTTTTAAATTTGTCTTAGTTTATTGATTTTAGGGGGAGTAAATCCAAAAATTTGAAAATCCAAAAACATCGAAAAATTTCAAAAACACAAAAACAATAGAAAAGCAAAAATGAGTTTCCTGGCGAGCAAAAGAGAAAATGATAGTACATCAGTGGTCTGTCCAAACCTCTTTAAACCTTAAATGAAAAACGATAAGCAGCTCTATATAAGATGTATCGGTAGGCTCACAATCATTTTAAAGTGTGCAGGGTGATATAAACCTTAAATCGACTGAAGACCAGGTGGGAACCATTCATTGGCATATGGTCTTAGTACCGAAATTTCGTTTGAGAGATTGCCGAGGTTCTGAAATATTCGGTCTTTATGCTGCTTATCATCTGGGTATCATGGTTGTATCTTTTACCGAAAAATAACGGGGACGCAAGTCTAGATCTTCCATGATACTATACATACGTGTACATACTGCATTCGACCTCAATAAGTGATCAACAATCACATGTCCCTCAAAATAAGTGATAATATATCACATTCATCCGGGAGTCAAGTTCGTCTCTCTGCTGTACGAAAGTACTGACCTGTTCACGGACTTGCTCCTGTGCCCTCATGCATCGAAAATCAAGCTCCTCATCAATAAGTGATTATATCACATAGGGCTTGTTTTCAAATCAAAATAAGTGAGTTTCTCACATCATATACGGTCAAACAGATGATAATCGGTATACTCACCGGTAAGATGAACCCTCGTGCATACCTTGATACGGGAATGTGTCGTGATGTGGATGAACACCGGTCGGTAAGTATAAATCATACCTTAACGTATCCCCTCGCCATGATTACATCTGATAAGTTGAGCTTATGTGGACAACAATACCGATAATTGTTATAGGATGCTTATCTTAATGTTAACTAAAAGAACAACAAGAGTGTTTTGGCATGACCGTACACTGATATGATTCTCTTACCCTCGAAACTCGCAAAAAGAATGTCTGTAAATATTTATTTAATGCTTTCAGTTTCTGCATCTTTGTATATATCTATTTACTGCTTTCTGTCTTTACATTTGAAATATTCAAAAATACCAAAAAGATTTTAGGTGTGTTTTAATTTTAACTTTCTAAAAGCCAAAAAGATTTTATTTCTATTTTATTTTCGATCGTACGATGTTGGATCTCGAGTCTTCGTTACCTGAAACCTGAACGAAAACCAAAACGACTACATCTTCATAAATGGTCGAAATTTGCAAGTTTTGAAAGTTAAAGACTATAATTGACAAATTTATTAAACTTTCAAACTGTCGGACGGTGTTTGATTAAACAATGGTCACACGTGTGTCGTTTGTTTATGTTTACTATATTCCAGGCAGTTGTTCTCATTACGCGTTTAGATTTCTTGCATGTGCAGATTCTAAAGGCAAGGAGAACATGGTCGATGACATGCTTCGGAATGAAGACACGACGTGAAGGCACTAAAGTGATGAAAATGATCGAGTTGCCGCTGGCCATCATCAACACCACAAGGATCTCAAGTTCTAAAGATCAAGACTTTCACGAGCATAACTCAAGGGGGAGCTTATGTTAAGGGGGAGTTTGTCAACACACTTCCTACATGAAACGGGGAGTTTGTTGGTACACTTTCTGCTTTCAAGACGTGAAGATTTTAAAGATCCTCCGACATTGAAGACTTGAAAGGACGTCAAAGACTTGAAGACACGAAAATCGAGACAAAGTTACAGCCAAGGGGGAGTTTGTTGGTGCACTTGTGTCTGTACTTTGTCTGTATTTTGTCATGATACAAAACGATGTCTTGTGTTAGTCTGAGTTACGTCTTAGGTTTGTTGTTATGTGTGTTCGATGTAAGTTTGACCAAGTCAACCATCCTCCTGGTTTGACTTGACCAAACAGTTAACACATGTTTGTAAGGTGTGTGTGTCGAAGGATGAGTCATCGAAGGATTGTTTAGATCCTTCGATGAGATCGAAAGATAACCTTCGATGGATGTTGTCGGACTTCGAAGGATATCATCCTTCGAGGTATATGTGATCCTTCGGTAGGTTTCAGATCGATAGATGGTCTTTCGATCAGTCTATCTGATCCTTCGACCATACGAGCTGAAATGGGTATATATACCCATGTATGTGTTCACTTCAGCATAGATGAAGACAAGTGAGAGCACACACACACACGAGAGAACTTTGAGAGTTTATAGAATACATCTGTAAACATTGAGCTTGTAACTGATCTTTTCATACGTATTAATACAGTGGTGTTAATCGGTGAATCTTGTGTGTCGTGTATTGTCGTCTTCGATCTCGGTTTGCATTCTAGCTTGGATTCCGCACTTGCTAGTGTGTTAAGCATAACAAGGAATAGGTTTGACCTCAACCTCCGAGGGACCTACAGTTAGTTATCCTAATAAAATAATCCATAATTAAAATAATATTCAAATTACACAATTGCCCTTTTAGTTAAAATCCTTCAATGCCACATGTCGCGTTCTTATTGCTTCCTAGACTTTCTAGGAAAAACACACTTTCCGCATGAACCCTACTCTACACACATAAATCAATATAAACCAGTAATATTTTTTTTATTAATGAAGTGATCATAGTATGTCGGATGTCTTTAGAATCACAAAACAAATTGTTGTTATTTGGTTGGTTCGTAAGATCAATCATGTTAATGGTTTGTGAAACATGATCAACAAGATAAAAGGTCAAAACATAAGTAGTGTTGATTTTCATGATGACTTTATGGAAAATGGTGGAACATCCATTTAATCTATTATACGTTTATACAAGGTCAGGTTGTCTTGACTTTTTAAAAAACTTCAACCTACATCCTCACTTATCTTGACTTTTTAAAAAACTTCAACCTACATCCTTACTGGTTACAAACCTCTTAACGCCCTTATAGGATAGGGGCAAAGAAAAATTGTCTTATATTACCTACCAACCCATCCCACGTAGCTTAATTTTCTTGCTCTAGTTCTACCTAATGCATATTATGTGTGTTTAATATTGTTTATTGTGGTTTACTACTCTTTGAATTTCTTTTAGCCACCACATCATAAAAGAAAGCATAGAGTTAGATGGAATGTTGGCACAATGTTGTATTTACACTTTCAAATCACAATTTGTACAATTTCAACATTTTATGTTGTTGATGGTGTTCATATATTCTCACCATTTGCTAGGTTGATAATGTGTAGGTTTTTTACCTTGTTAATATATTGGTTGTTGTTAACAATATAGTGTAACATTGGTAACCTATGATACCTATTTGTAATGCATGATTTCTTATAGAGAGCAACATTTAGGGGTAGGGGTGTTCAATATCTAGTTCAAACCGATTCCTAAATTGAAACTGTTTAAAATATAACCAGGTTGCATACTCAGTTTCTAACCGAAACAAAATTTGCAATTCGGTTTTTGGTTCTAACTTTTCTAAATCTATTCAAATCGAAAAATACATACCATATAGAGGGATAATAAGCAATGGCAAGCTTGTAATTTATTTCTTTAATTTATCTTTAAATGTAGTTGTTTTTTAGAGCCAAGTGTGGGGAATATATGTTAAACTAGGACTTTTTCCGCCCGCGCTTCGCGGCGGCGCCAGCGGGTTAGTCGGCCTTTACACAAGTTCAAAGCAACGATTTTTCTCTCCCTTTCTACCTCTTATGAAATAGTTGTACCCACGTATGCGACATAACTTTTTTTACGATTTACGAAGCGATAGCAATAAACATACTTGATCAAAACAAACGATGAATTAAAATGAGAAACCAAATACTGAATCAAACTGTGAGCTCATAAATGAGCATTATCAAAACAAACGATGAATTAAAATGAGAAACCAAATACTGAATCAAACTGTGAGTTCATAAATGAGCATTAGAACTTGTTCATGTCATGATAATCAATCAAACAGACAACACGTTGTATGGATCATCTCAAGGTAATCAACCAAAAGATGAATTTATCTACACAAATATGGAATTTAAAGGAGTAAACATTTTGAAATTAAAACTTTCTTCACATACTGAACTACTAAACTGGTCCATGAAAATTGAAAAACCACTAAATTGGTCATTCATTTGCATCTCATGACATACCTTTGACCCATAAATGACAAATAAATCATTAGCCATTCAACTATTCATGTGTTCCCACAACAAATCTCATGAAAATAGGATAGTCTAATATATTAATAAATAACCAAATGTAAGTGTAATGGCATTAAAAAACAAATATACATAGGAATAAGATGAACAAAACATATAACCTGTACATATGTATTTCAACATTCTAAATAAATAACTTATTGATGGGTAAAAAAAAGCGAAAAGGCCTATATAAAACGGAAACTACAAAACCATTCGACTCGTGACAAAGCGAAAAGGCTCAGAATGGCACTTCATCATCACCAAATACGACTCAGCGCTGGTACGGCTGCAAACGGAGTTGCCATGCCAAGTATCAAGCGACCATCATTGTCGGACATTGTTTCAAATCCCCATCAAATCGACATATACACAGCCTGTACTATTCAACACAAACATAAAAAAAAAGCCTGCCTGCCTTTTCACAGCTACTGTTAACACAACCACGACCAATATCACGACCAACAACAACATGACCACCATTACTAACACAATTATCTAATCAATCTCAGAAAGCAAAACGAAAATACCAATACAAATCGACTTAGATCTGAAAAGATCATCATCGTCGTTGAACCCACTCAGTGGCGTGACGGTTGCAACCGAAGTTGCATACCGGGTAGCAAGCCAACATCATCGCAGGGTTTAAAAATCGCCGCCGCCAAGACGGTCTGAATCCACCGGTGGTGACCCTCCGGTCACCGCCCCGACCTCTTCTTTAGGAGGGATAAGGTATAAAGATAGAAAACACGTCTCAAGAGAGGATGGTTTCCCAAATAGGTCAATCGGAACAAATCACGAACAAAAAACTGTGGTGGCCATGGTGGTGACGGTGGTGACCCTTTGGTCACCGCTACTCTATCTTCTCTCTCCCCTTCCCCTTTCTCTCTCTCTCTCTCTTCCCGTTCTCTCTCTTCTTAGGCAAAAATTCCCAAACAACAAAACCACCACTGAAACGTGGTGACAAGGGCGACGGTGTCACGATGGTGACCCTTCGGTAACCGCTCCGCCCTCTTCTCTCTCCCATTTCCCTTTCTCACTCTTCTCGTGCTCTCTCATATCAAGGGTTTTCAAGGGGCAAAAGGTGTAAGCCACATGTCTCAAGGGGAGGATAACCACACAAATAGGTGAATCAGAAGAAAGCAGAGAAGATGACCGCCCAAATAGGGCAATCAGAAGAAACCACCAAGCAAACTACTATTCATTTCACTTCTCTTATTAATAGATATAAATATGTAGGAACTTTTTATATTGAACATATTGGAGGTTTGCATTACGTATGAAATTTAAATAAATAAGCAATTAGAGAAAAAAACATTTAGGGTTTTTACATTATTAAAATAATGTGCTTAGTGAGATTAGTATAAGTGATAAAGTTTCGCGTGCAATTAAATGATTCGAGATTACTTCGTTAGTCAAAGTCTCATAACAAACCTATAGGTTCAAGAACAATGTTCTTTTTCTATTAAAATTCAATAAAAAACAAACTAAACTAAACAAAACATAAACCCTAATACTTATAGGAGTTCTAAAATGTAGTAAAAATAACTAACGGATAAACATTAAATAAAGTAAACCAAATAAAAGATAGTTGCAATTCAAATTAATACTCCTGCATCATACTTCCCCTCGTCCTCGAGTTTTGTCTCTGGGCCAAAGCCACCTAGATCAAAAGGAAGATCAATCAATATCCCATTTATTATTAATATCACGAGGCACCTAAACATCTTAACTTCACAAGTCATCTCGCCCGGTTCACAACTTGTACTACCTGGATTGAATGGGGTATTGAACGGCCTCGAGTTCACTTTTTCCATAATGTGTCCCTTAAAATTTATAACGATTTCCCCATAACCAATATCACATTTTGTAGACTCCAAATCAAGCTCAACGTCATTAATTGACATGGTGGTAGGTGCCCATATTTTTAATTGTTGAACAAATTCAAAATCACAATATGGATATTTTGAAGTATGCCCAATATCATTACCTTTATTCAGTGGACATTTATTCTCCTCTGCCACATCTAAATTTGCAAACATGGACCTGCAGTTTATCTTTAGTGGCATCCACCTTATCTATAGAAACCAAATTTTATCTATAGCAACCGAACCTTTTCCCTCACATCTATTATAATCTCCTATTTGAATACCCACATTCTTAGGAGATAACTTTATGAAATCGGTAACCAAATTCACCATACTAATCTGCGTGATATGTGGATCAACCAAGGAAATCTCCTGACCAACCTTAGCCACCATAGGAACAATAGCACCACCATTTGCAGCCGTTTTAATATCCTCAACAAAAATACCTGAAGAAACCATATCATTGTCACGGACGTTTCTTGCCCCCTTTTGAATGGGCAACTTGTTAAGAACCTGATTCACAAATACACATTCATCTTCATCTAAATCACTTCCATTTTCACAAACTTCGGTCCATCATCAAACTTAGACTTATCTTGCGACTCACCCTTAGGATAAGTCAGCTTATAGAACCGAGGATGGGGATAGTCGAAAGGATGCTCTTCTTCCTCGTTAACATCATCCCAGACAATGCTTTCCGATCTGGTTTCCTTTAAGTTTATCTCCCGTTGTAACTCAAGATCCCGGACTCGTTGACGGAGCCGTCCGATCTCTTCAAGGTTCCGGACTCATTGACGAAGCCGTTTGATATCTTCAATATCTCGGACTCGTTGACGAAGCCGTTTGATCTTAAGATCTCATGGGTCTAGATAGATTCCATCATTGCCTCATTCGGCGACTCTACGAGTAGGGTGCCGATCTTCTCCCCGAGCACGTGAAATGAACATACTTCTATTGTTGCCTCTGTCGGCGAATCTACGATCGAGCAAGCATCTTCCTCCATGTAGAGCCATTTGAAAACCAAAGCTCTGATACCAACTAATGCAGTTTCGCGTGCAATCAAATGGCTTAAGATCACTTCGTTAGTCAAAGTCTCATAACGAACCGATAGGTTCAAGAACAATGTTCTTTTTCTATTAAAATTCAATAAAAAACAAACTAAACTAAACAAAACACAAACCCTAATACTTATAGGAGTTCTAAAATGTAGTAAAAATAACTAACTAGCTAACGTTTAAACAGTAAATAAAATAAACTAAATAAAAGATAGTTGAAATTCAAATTAATACTACTGATCCAGTTTCGCGTGCAATCAAATGGCTCAAGATCACTTCTTTAGTCAAAGTTTCATAACAAACCGATAGGTTCAAGAATAATGTACTTTTTCTATTAAAATTCAATAAAAAACAAACTAAACTAAACAAAACACAAACCCTAATACTTATAGGAGTTCTAAAACGTAGGAAAAATAACTAACTAACTAACTAACGGATAAACATTAAATAAAATAAACTAAATAAAAGATAGTTGCAATTCAAATTAATACTCCTTCATCAATAAGGTTTTGTGAGATTATTGTGGAATATACATAGGATAAATTTGACTATGTATAGGTTGCTTGTTTTACAAATATATTACATGATGTGTGACATTATTAATCATTTATTTAGAACATGTGTGACATTATTAATCATTATTTCGAATATGTAAGATATATTTTGTTGTGTGTATGTTAGTTGTTTTATAAATGTTTACAGTAGATTGGTTTGAACTAGTCCATCACATCTATTTGTGTTTCTTTAATATTTTATGGGTGATTTATTTTGCTCCAACCCCCTCGTATAGTTTGTGTACAATAATGTTCGATGTACTCAAACTCATCTTAAAGTTCTGTGTAGGATAACATTTATGCGTAGGAAATATATACAATTTGTTATGTTCTCGATCTATCATTTATTTGTAAGAAATACATAAAAGGTTGTAGCTAATTCTCTTTTGAGTATGTAATAGGGCTTAGGTATCGTAATATGTGTTGTTTTAGAAGTTGTAGCAAATATATTTCTTTTGTGTAGAGCTAGTGTATAAATTTGTGAAGGTAAAAATAGTTACGTATAATGTTTTATCACATACATTGATGCCATCATTTGTCTATTAGAATTGATACATTTGTGATTTTTTTTTGCAAAATGTGTATTAATTTTTTTATTTGTGTCTTTAATAAATTAGTGTATGTTAAAGTTATTCCCTATTACACCAATCATTTGTATCACATTTGTGTCTTCATACAAAAGAAAATGATGCATATCTTTTTTCTTGATTGCATATGAATTAGATATAATAAATGAGTTGTTTTTCTATCTTTCCTTCCTTTTTCAGTCAAGATTCAACAACAAAAAAAATGAGGTTTCACTTTTTTTACTCCATAAAGCAATCATTAAGGATCTTTATATCTTAATTTATGTTATTAACAAAAACAGGATAACACAAAATAAACAATACTTGCAAACATGTTTTTTTTTTTTCAACCTAAGATTTTTTAGAATATAAGGAGAAAATAGTTCTTGAATTTTCTAATGGTTCAAACAAATTGGGCTCATCATATTGTGGTCAAGAACTTGCTCTTATGCAGATATTTATAGAGGGAGACTACAATGGATCCTCGATCCAAATTATTGTTATTCTACTCCCAAAATGCTTATATTTTGTGTTTCTTAAAGTTCACACAGAGAGATGTCGTGTTTAAAAGAATATTTGTATGTTAAAAGAATATTTTGTTGGCTATAGGATGATTCAGAGGTTTACTAAGAACAATACCAAGTTAGCTATAAAAATTGATTCTAACCTAGTTAGATAATAAAAAATAACTTCTATCTTAAGCGTATTAGATAATGTGCCATGTAGTTAAGATTAAGAATTACTTTGCACTAGCCCCTCATTATATAGAGAAATTATTCTTAAGCTTTTAATAAGATAAGATAAAAAAAGCCTTGGACAAAAGTTCTGGTTAATTCTCACACCTGCGTAAACCCTATATCTAACAAATCGGCATAAATCCTTATTTCTTTACAACAATGTATACTGAAATCAACCATGGTTATAAAAGATCAATCAATAAGAAAGTTACATTGTTGTTGCAACATAGCACTAAAAATAAAATGAATATTATTATGTTCAACCTTAATATAGTTTAATCACGCACAACGAGTTATGATCAAAATTTCAGTATATTCTACAAGATAGTTTGATCGAAAGCAAGTATAAAAGCACGCCTAGACATAATAGAGTCATCCATATTGTAAGCTAATTTAATCACATCGGGCTCTAGAGATAAGCAAATCATCAATGCAGATGCTCCATAATCGGAAAGTTCAATTATTATTTTTCCCCTTTAAGGCAAATTTTCATTTTTTACATCCGACACATTCTATTTGGCTTTCTTACCTATGTTAATGCATAATCATTAATCACCTATATTTTTGTAATTTCTTCATGTTAATGTTTCTACTTTTACTTAACATTCTGTAGTTATTTGTTGCTAATATTTTATCTTTATTTGCTTTTTTTACTTAGCTAAGTTTTATCTCCTCATGCATCTGAGAATTTTTTTTTTTTTTTTTTTGTAAAAGAATCATTTAGTGGTTCATGTGACCGAAATGGAAGCAAAACAAATTTCATGTCTTTCGATACGGGAGTATCTTCAAACATGCACATGTGTGATCTGTACTTTACCAATATCCTTTGTGAGTACATCTCTGTTTTATTTGAGTCAACATGCTTGCATAAATATAATAACATATATACATTTGTAAGTGGGATCTCATTATTACACTTGCCATAATTTTATTCAGGTGCTAGAAACTTGAGGGTCATTTTCAAATATGTTATCTAGTGACATCTTTATCTCATCAGCTAAGGGCTTTCCTTTTCAGACTATTGATTGAAAACAATCTTCATGAAGTGAGCGTACAGCAGAAGCCTACACACGTTGACAAATATGATTGGGAAGTTGAGGTAATGTCGACTATTAATTTTACATGTGAAAGTATCTTTCTTTGTGAAAATGTTACTCGGTAAATTTAAAGACTTATGTAGTGGTAGCAAGTCGAAATTTCTTTTTGAGTTCATAGTTTAGCAACAACTAGTTTCTCTCCTAGATACAACAAGCCACAAAAAGTAAAACAAATTCACAAAAACTAACAATCTATACTATATAATAAAAGAAAACTATTGGGATACATGTCATATCTATTGGAGCTATATACTTTTGGAACACTAATTTTTTAATTGAACATAGTTATTTTATCATTTTCCCGCTTCTCTTTCATATCTATTCATGGACACTTACTTTTAAATAAACATAGTTATTTTATTATTAACCAAATGAATTTAATATGAAATTAATTATTATTTAAAAAACTTATATATAGGATTAGGTTCAAGAGTGAACACTGGTGTATCTGTGAACTGAGTGAACTAATCCTGGGCATACACGTGTGTAAATCAATAGCCAGGATTTGTTCACTCAGTTCGCAAATACACTAGTGTTCACTCTAGAACCCCACCGTGTGTGTGTGTGTATATATATATATATATGTATTTGCTTAAAAGATTGGTGGTATTAAAATATCAAAGTTAATACCTAGTTGAAAATAATAATATTTTAAAAATTAACTTATTAAAATTTATAACATTATATTTTATTCTAGTAGTATAATACACATGCTTATTCAACTTTGCAATGCATGTGTTTTTTTAAACTTAACTTTGTTATTATTAATTATATAACATTACATTACATTTATCAGCTCGTGTAATACACGTGATTGTAACATAGTAAATAATATATATAAAAATACCAAATTACAGAAAGATTTATACCATGAGTATAAAGTTTCAAAAATAATGTCATTCTTGTAGGTCCCTCGGAGGATGAGGTCAAACCTTATCCTTGTTATGTCTAACACACTAGCAAGTGCGGAATCCAAGCTAGTATGCAAACCGGTAGTTTATGTATAAAGACACGAGATTCAACGATTAACACCAATGTATTAATACTATGAAAGTCAGTTACAGCACAAGGTTTACAAATGTTTTCTGTAAACTCTCTCAAACTCTCTCGTGTGTGTGTTCTCTACCTCTTTCACCTCTCTTATGAAATGAACACATTACATGGATATTTATATCCATCACAGCACGTCTGGTCGAAGGATCAGATAGACTGATCGAAAGATCATCTATCGATCTGAAACAGCTCGAAGGATCCACATATACCTCGAAGGATGATATCCTTCGAGGTCCATCTATATCCATCGAAGGTTTATCCTTCGAGCTCATCGAAGGATATAAACAATCCTTCGATAACTCATCCTTCGACCCAAACATCTTACAACCAATGTGCTAACTGTTTGGCCAAGTCAGACCAGGAGGATGGTTGACTTGGTCAAACTTACATCGAACGCACATAACAACAAACCTAAGACGTAACTCAGACTAACACAAGACATCGTTTTGTATCATGACGAAATACAGACAAAGTACAGACACAAGTGCACCAACAAACTCCACCTTGGCTGTAGCTTTGTCTCGATCTTCGTGTCTTCAAGTCTTTGACGTCTTTTCAAGTCTTCAATGTCGGAGGATCTTTAAAGTCTTCACGTCTTGGAAGCAGAAAGTGTACCAACAAACTCCCCGTTTCATGTAGGAAGTGTGTTGACAAACTCCCCCTTAACATAAGCTCCCCCTTGAGTTATGCTCGTGAATGTCTTGATCTTTATAACTTGAGATCCTTGTGGTGTTGATGATGGTCAGCGGCAACTCGATCATCTTCATCTTTTGAGTGCCTTCACGTCGTGTCTTCATTCCAAAGCTTGTCATCGACCATGTTCTCCTTGCCTTTAGAATCTGCACATGCAAGAAATCTAAACGCGTAATGAGAACAACTGCCTGGAATATCATAAGCAAATGACACACATGTGACCATTGTTCAATCAAACACCGTCCGACAGTTTGAAAGTTTAACAAATTTATCAATTTTAGTTTTTAACTTTCAAAACTTGCAAATTTCGACCGTTTATGAAGAATCAGTCGTTTCGGTTTTCAATCAGGTTTCAGGTAACGAAGACTCGAGATCCAACATCGTACGATCGAAAATAAAATAGAAATAAAATCTTTTTGGCTTTTAAAAAGTTTATATTAAAACACACCTAAAATCTTTTTGGTATTTTTGAATATTTCAAATGTAAAGACAGAAAGCAGTAAATAAATATATACAAAGGTGCAGAAACTGAAAGCATTAAATAAATATTTACAGACATTCTTTTTGCGAGTTTCGAGGGTAAGAGAATCATATCAGTGTACGGTCATGCCAAAACGCTCTTGTTGTTCTTTTAGTTAACATTTAGATAAGCATCCTATAACAATTATCGGTATTGTTATCCACATAAGCTCAACTTATCAGATGTAATCATGGCGAGGGGATACGTTAAGGTATGATTTATACTTACCGACCGGTGTTCATCCACGTCACGACACATTCCCGTATCAAGGTATGCACGAGGGTTCATCTTACCGGTGAGTATACCGATTATCATCTGTTTGACCGTATATGATGTGAGAAACTCACTTATTTTGAATGAAAACAAGCCCTATGTGATAGAATCACTTATTGATGAGGAACTTGATTTTCGATGCATGAGGGCACAGGAGCAAGTCCGTGAACAGGTCAGTACTTTCGTACAGCAGAGAGACGAACTTGACTCCCGGATAAATGTGATATATTATCACTTATTTGTGGACATGTGATTGTTGATCACTTATTGAGGTCGAATGCAGTATGTACACGTATGTATGGTATCATGGAAGATCTAGACTTGCGTCCCCGTTATTTTTCGGTAAAAGATACAACCATGATACCCAGATGATAAGCAGCATAAAGACCGAATATCTCAGAACCTCGGCAATCTCTCAAACGAAATTTCGGTACTAAGACCATATGCTAATGAATGGTTCCCACCTGGTCTTCAGTCGATTTAAGTTTATATCACCCTGCACACTTTAAAATGATTGTGAGCCTACCGATACATCTTATATAGAGCTGCTTATCGTTTTTCATTTTGCATTTCAGTTTAAAGAGGTTGGGATAGACCACTGATGTACTATCATTTTCTCTTTTGCTCGCCAGGAAACTCATTTTTGTTTTTCTATTGTTTTTGTGTTTTTGAAATTTTTTTTCGATGTTTTTGGATTTTCAAATTTTTGGATTTACTCCCCCTAAAATCAATAAACTAAGACAAATTTAAAACACAAAGGTATTTACAAAAATGATTTTCCGATGTGGATTTTACTCTTGCTTGACCTTAATGCCGTTTACCAATAATAAATAGTCAAATCTTGATTTGCCAAATGCTTTGGTAAAAAGGTCGGCACGTTGGTCATCGGTGTGGACCATGACAACATTAATGAGTTTCATAGTGAAACAATCACGTGTGAGGTGATATTCGAGATCAACGTGTCAGGTCAAAGAGTGCTGTATGAGATGATAATAATTCATAAAGCAGCTAAAATATCGACAAGTATAGGAGAGATTAGAAATTCAAAACCGTATCCTGCAACTGCTTCGTGCATTGCAAGGAATTTGAGTGTTCTCCCAAACTGGATATCCACCCGGTGTGGACTTCAAAGTCAATTTTTGTAGCTACTGAGAACTCTTCACAACAACAAGATCATAGACCTCTGGGTCCGGCTGGTCTTCCACATTGTACCAGCGAAGGTCTTTGTCTTTCTCTTGAGAAGTAGTGTGCGGTTGTTCAATCCACGCCAAGGCATCCGCACACCCGGTGTAGTTTGATCAACCAACACATTTTCTTCAATCACACCGTAGAGAAAAGTACCCTACACGTTCATCTTGTGGACTTTGAACTTCTTGTGAAAAGAAAAAAAAATCCATGAATCTTCGAAAAGCTTCAGACGTGCTACAGGCGCGTACTTTTCATTGGAATCTTTCCTGAGGACCCGATCAAAAACCATAACAACCAAACTTTGGCACATATCTCATCATGTCGAATTTTTCAACTTCATTCAACAACATTCTTTCACCATCATTCCTTCATCGGAATGTTTGTCTTCTTATCTTTTTCTTTTCTTTTCTCATTTCTCTCCATCAAAGGCAACAACTCCTAGATATAATGATGTTTCGGAGTCTTATGTCGCTGATCTTGTGCATGGACGCTCCACTATCAACAATCCTAAGATTATCAATAGTTCCTCCTGGAACATCCTGCACACTCGTTCAAAGATTAGTTGGAGAGGGGGACGCAAGCCTTCACAGACTTGGGTCGTCCGTCATCATCGAGGATTGTGACATCCATTTCCCGATGATTCGGAATTGATGTAGCTCCCCCTGAAACAGGTACTGGTTTTGGTTTCCAAATCTGTTTTTGTTTTTCATTTTTAACTTCTAACTTAACAGATTGCGTTTGGACAACCTCTGGTTTTAAAATCTTTTCAACTTCTTGTCGTTGTTTCTTTTTCTGTTTCATTTCTCGTTCTTTAACAAGACGAGGGTCCTGTCTTGGTGAAACAGATCTTTTATGGTAATTGTTACCATGGGGGGCATCAACTTTGGCTTTTTGTTTATGAATATATGGACAATTTCGAATGATATGTCCAATTGTGCCACATTCAAAACATGATCTTCGTTCAACAATCCCCGAAGCATCATGTGATCGTCTTGCCGATGATGATGAACTTTGTGATCTCGAGGTACTAGGTTTCGAACAATTTGGTTCATTTCTTTTCAACACTGTTGCTTGTTTAACAAAATCTAAGTTAGATTTGTTTTCAAACGTTTCAATTTTGTCCGTTCCCTTTGATTTCACAAAGTTTACCTTCTTGTCATTTTTCTTGTTTTGGCTCTGTTTGCCTTTTCCATTTCCTTGGGCAGCGTGATTTTGCTTTCGTTGATTGTTTTGTTTTTGCAATTTTTGATTCCCATATTTCTTTCTAACTTCGGATTTTGGGATAGGAGCACACTGAGTTACTACAACTCCTGGGCTCGACTTTCCCAAAAACTTTCTGGTAGAGTCTTCGAAAACTTTATCAATCAAGGATTGATTGACATTTTTGATAGGGAAATCCTTGTCTGAATATATTTTATCAGATCCAATCAACGTGTAAAGCAAGTTCACGCTTTCACAGCTTCCAGATGAGGATTCAACAGACTTGGCTGCAGCAGTCACAAACGGTTTTGCAGGTGGATCACAAAGAATGTGATTCTCAAGAGGTATGTCCTCTTCTTTGATCACCGCATCAGACTTTGCTGAATCAGTATCATCAGATTCATCATCAGAAGAATCAGCATCCTCAACAACAACTGAAGGATCCTGATTCTGTTCAGCAGAAGACACACTTGCATCTGCTGACACATCCGAATCTGACGATACTTCCTTCTTGTATCCGAGTCCTGTTGCAAATTCCTCAACGTCCAAAGGAACAGATGGTTCAAAGTGAGTTCTATACTCCTCATCAGGCAGTGCATCATAATTGTTTCTCACGGGTGGTGGACATTTCTTATATCCAATGCATGTGACATCCCGTTTCTCTTTCTGAACATCAATGATGTGATCCAACACATAGCTAGAGCTCAAATAGCTGTCTAACTTGAGTCGGATCGCCTCACTTTCAGTTTTAACACAAGCCATCTCTTTTTGCATTATCTCAAGCCTACTGATGTAAAGGTTTATTTCCGTTTGTTTTCTTGAAACCATTTTCGTTAGCTCAGTCTTATCTTTTCTTAAAGTTTCAATCATCGTTTTAAATTCCTTTTCATGGTTTTCATAAAACATGTTGGCTTCTGTGCACTTAGAAAGATCCACGGTCAACTTTTGATTGTGAATGAATGTCACATCATACTTGTTTTGCAAAGCCTCATGTTTGCTTTGCAAATCACACCACTTAGCATCTAAATCAACATGTTTGTTTTGCAAGTCGAACAAATTAGCTTTTAAAGCATCATGTTTGCCTTGCAACTCAGACATATTTGTATCCAAATCAGCACATTTAACGCTTAATCTAGCACAATTATCACAATTAACAGCAGTGGGTTCATCGACACATACCTGACTTGACGAACTGTCGACATTAGCCATAACGGCTGAATGGAGAGAAGAAGAAAAATAAACAGCTTGATCCACCAGAATAGATTTTCTATCATTCCTTGTTGCAGCTTCTCCTAATAGCTCATCAACATCTGCATCGACTGACACACTTGACGTGTCATCCAAATGATCATCACCTGAAGTCGAGGATTCTTCATCTGAGCTTCTACTGTAACCAGAACTGTCTTCATCTTCAGAAGATTCACCACCATTGGCGGAAGATTCTTCACCACTGGCGTGTTTAAGATCCTTGACAATCTCAGCAAAACAAGCGGTTACAGTAGATGGCCGATAGACTTGCTGTTGTGGAGCGGGTTTTACTGGAACTTGTATCGGATTGCCATATAGATCAGTTGTCACAGGAGGCCTTTGGGTTTGCTGTTGAGGCACTGGTTGAGGAACTGGTTGAAGCGGATTTCCGTACAGATCTGTTGGTCCGGTAGATCGAACAGGTAATGGATTTCCGAACATATCAGTTGCTCTGATAGGTCGTTGGCTTTGAATACTTGGAGTTTGATTTGATACGAATGCCCATTGACCGGTAGAAATTGCATTAGCTTGAGACGGAGACGGAGTACCAAAATACATCTCTGTATTTACCGGAGTACCCCATCTTGGATTCATTTTTGATCAAGAATAATAATACCTGAAAATCACAAAGTTGTTAAACATAAACAGACTAAGGTCGAAGGATCAAGACTTGTTCGAAGGATCAACAGTGTTCGAAAGATCACTGTTGAATTTCGAACAATGATTTCGAAAGATTCTCCAAACGAAGGATCCTTATCTTTCGAAAAAGAACTGTAGACCGAAAGATGTATGCTTCGAAAAGATTCCTTGGATCGAAGGATAAGTCACAGACTTCGAAGGATGTTCGAAGGATGATTATCTATCGAACTTCCTTTGATCGAAAGATGATCTTTCGACTTCGAAGGATATCCTTCGATCTGCACTGACACAGTTGACAAAAGTGACAGGTTGGTGAAAAGGTGATGGGTTGGTAGAAACTTTCGGCAGAAGGCAGAAGGTATGGTCAGACCATACTTTTTACCAAAACAAGATTTGAACCATAAAATATTACTTCTTATCCAGAAAACCGGTTACCGGAGGAAGCCGGAATTTGGCCGGAAGTTACCAAACTTCTCAAAAACAAGTTTTTAAGTTACCCAACCCGCCCTTTAACACACCCGGTTAGTTTAGAACACGTTTTTAAGTCAAGAAAATCGAGAAAAACACTAAAAACGAGTGCTAAACCAAGTGAGTTTTTGTCCAAAACACTCCAAAGTCTTGTATAAACTCGGTTTTTAACAAGGAAAAGAGCCACGGCTCTGATACCACTTGTAGGTCCCTCGGAGGATGAGGTCAAACCTTATCCTTGTTATGTCTAACACACTAGCAAGTGCGGAATCCAAGCTAGTATGCAAACCGGTAGTTTATGTATAAAGACACGAGATTCAACGATTAACACCAATGTATTAATACTATGAAAGTCAGTTACAGCACAAGGTTTACAAATGTTTTCTGTAAACTCTC
Source organism: Helianthus tuberosus (assembly GCA_030545235.1). Taxonomy (NCBI): domain Eukaryota; kingdom Viridiplantae; phylum Streptophyta; class Magnoliopsida; order Asterales; family Asteraceae; genus Helianthus; species Helianthus tuberosus. The sequence continues at coordinate 46,841,773 of CM060451.1, read as the reverse complement.
TCAAACTCTCTCGTGTGTGTGTTCTCTACCTCTTTCACATCTCTTATGAAATGAACACATTACATGGATATTTATATCCATCACAGCACGTCTGGTCGAAGGATCAGATAGACTGATCGAAAGATCATCTATCGATCTGAAACAGCTCGAAGGATCCACATATACCTCGAAGGATGATATCCTTCGAGGTCCATCTATATCCATCGAAGGTTTATCCTTCGAGCTCATCGAAGGATATAAACAATCCTTCGATGACTCATCCTTCGACCCAAACATCTTACAACCAATGTGCTAACTGTTTGGCCAAGTCAGACCAGGAGGATGGTTGACTTGGTCAAACTTACATCGAACGCACATAACAACAAACCTAAGACGTAACTCAGACTAACACAAGACATCGTTTTGTATCATGACGAAATACAGACAAAGTACAGACACAAGTGCACCAACAAACTCCACCTTGGCTGTAGCTTTGTCTCGATCTTCGTGTCTTCAAGTCTTTGACGTCTTTTCAAGTCTTCAATGTCGGAGGATCTTTAAAGTCTTCACGTCTTGGAAGCAGAAAGTGTACCAACAAACTCCCCGTTTCATGTAGGAAGTGTGTTGACAAACTCCCCCTTAACATAAGCTCCCCCTTGAGTTATGCTCGTGAATGTCTTGATCTTTATAACTTGAGATCCTTGTGGTGTTGATGATGGTCAGCGGCAACTCGATCATCTTCATCTTTTGAGTGCCTTCACGTCGTGTCTTCATTCCAAAGCTTGTCATCGACCATGTTCTCCTTGCCTTTAGAATCTGCACATGCAAGAAATCTAAACGCGTAATGAGAACAACTGCCTGGAATATCATAAGCAAATGACACACATGTGACCATTGTTCAATCAAACACCGTCCGACAGTTTGAAAGTTTAACAAATTTATCAATTTTAGTTTTTAACTTTCAAAACTTGCAAATTTCGACCGTTTATGAAGAATCAGTCGTTTCGGTTTTCAATCAGGTTTCAGGTAACGAAGACTCGAGATCCAACATCGTACGATCGAAAATAAAATAGAAATAAAATCTTTTTGGCTTTTAAAAAGTTTATATTAAAACACACCTAAAATCTTTTTGGTATTTTTGAATATTTCAAATGTAAAGACAGAAAGCAGTAAATAAATATATACAAAGGTGCAGAAACTGAAAGCATTAAATAAATATTTACAGACATTCTTTTTGCGAGTTTCGAGGGTAAGAGAATCATATCAGTGTACGGTCATGCCAAAACGCTCTTGTTGTTCTTTTAGTTAACATTTAGATAAGCATCCTATAACAATTATCGGTATTGTTATCCACATAAGCTCAACTTATCAGATGTAATCATGGCGAGGGGATACGTTAAGGTATGATTTATACTTACCGACCGGTGTTCATCCACGTCACGACACATTCCCGTATCAAGGTATGCACGAGGGTTCATCTTACCGGTGAGTATACCGATTATCATCTGTTTGACCGTATATGATGTGAGAAACTCACTTATTTTGAATGAAAACAAGCCCTATGTGATAGAATCACTTATTGATGAGGAACTTGATTTTCGATGCATGAGGGCACAGGAGCAAGTCCGTGAACAGGTCAGTACTTTCGTACAGCAGAGAGACGAACTTGACTCCCGGATAAATGTGATATATTATCACTTATTTGTGGACATGTGATTGTTGATCACTTATTGAGGTCGAATGCAGTATGTACACGTATGTATGGTATCATGGAAGATCTAGACTTGCGTCCCCGTTATTTTTCGGTAAAAGATACAACCATGATACCCAGATGATAAGCAGCATAAAGACCGAATATCTCAGAACCTCGGCAATCTCTCAAACGAAATTTCGGTACTAAGACCATATGCCAATGAATGGTTCCCACCTGGTCTTCAGTCGATTTAAGTTTATATCACCCTGCACACTTTAAAATGATTGTGAGCCTACCGATACATCTTATATAGAGCTGCTTATCGTTTTTCATTTTGCATTTCAGTTTAAAGAGGTTGGGATAGACCACTGATGTACTATCATTTTCTCTTTTGCTCGCCAGGAAACTCATTTTTGTTTTTCTATTGTTTTTGTGTTTTTGAAATTTTTTTTCGATGTTTTTGGATTTTCAAATTTTTGGATTTACTCCCCCTAAAATCAATAAACTAAGACAAATTTAAAACACAAAGGTATTTACAAAAATGATTTTCCGATGTGGATTTTACTCTTGCTTGACCTTAATGCCGTTTACCAATAATAAATAGTCAAATCTTGATTTGCCAAATGCTTTGGTAAAAAGGTCGGCACGTTGGTCATCGGTGTGGACCATGACAACATTAATGAGTTTCATAGTGAAACAATCACGTGTGAGGTGATATTCGAGATCAACGTGTCAGGTCAAAGAGTGCTGTATGAGATGATAATAATTCATAAAGCAGCTAAAATATCGACAAGTATAGGAGAGATTAGAAATTCAAAACCGTATCCTGCAACTGCTTCGTGCATTGCAAGGAATTTGAGTGTTCTCCCAAACTGGATATCCACCCGGTGTGGACTTCAAAGTCAATTTTTGTAGCTACTGAGAACTCTTCACAACAACAAGATCATAGACCTCTGGGTCCGGCTGGTCTTCCACATTGTACCAGCGAAGGTCTTTGTCTTTCTCTTGAGAAGTAGTGTGCGGTTGTTCAATCCACGCCAAGGCATCCGCACACCCGGTGTAGTTTGATCAACCAACACATTTTCTTCAATCACACCGTAGAGAAAAGTACCCTACACGTTCATCTTGTGGACTTTGAACTTCTTGTGAAAAGAAAAAAAAATCCATGAATCTTCGAAAAGCTTCAGACGTGCTACAGGCGCGTACTTTTCATTGGAATCTTTCCTGAGGACCCGATCAAAAACCATAACAACCAAACTTTGGCACATATCTCATCATGTCGAATTTTTCAACTTCATTCAACAACATTCTTTCACCATCATTCCTTCATCGGAATGTTTGTCTTCTTATCTTTTTCTTTTCTTTTCTCATTTCTCTCCATCAAAGGCAACAACTCCTAGATATAATGATGTTTCGGAGTCTTATGTCGCCGATCTTGTGCATGGACGCTCCACTATCAACAATCCTAAGATTATCAATAGTTCCTCCTGGAACATCCTGCACACTCGTTCAAAGATTAGTTGGAGAGGGGGACGCAAGCCTTCACAGACTTGGGTCGTCCGTCATCATCGAGGATTGTGACATCCATTTCCCGATGATTCGGAATTGATGTAGCTCCCCCTGAAACAGGTACTGGTTTTGGTTTCCAAATCTGTTTTTGTTTTTCATTTTTAACTTCTAACTTAACAGATTGCGTTTGGACAACCTCTGGTTTTAAAATCTTTTCAACTTCTTGTCGTTGTTTCTTTTTCTGTTTCATTTCTCGTTCTTTAACAAGACGAGGGTCCTGTCTTGGTGAAACAGATCTTTTATGGTAATTGTTACCATGGGGGGCATCAACTTTGGCTTTTTGTTTATGAATATATGGACAATTTCGAATGATATGTCCAATTGTGCCACATTCAAAACATGATCTTCGTTCAACAATCCCCGAAGCATCATGTGATCGTCTTGCCGATGATGATGAACTTTGTGATCTCGAGGTACTAGGTTTCGAACAATTTGGTTCATTTCTTTTCAACACTGTTGCTTGTTTAACAAAATCTAAGTTAGATTTGTTTTCAAACGTTTCAATTTTGTCCGTTCCCTTTGATTTCACAAAGTTTACCTTCTTGTCCTTTTTCTTGTTTTGGCTCTGTTTGCCTTTTCCATTTCCTTGGGCAGCGTGATTTTGCTTTCGTTGATTGTTTTGTTTTTGCAATTTTTGATTCCCATATTTCTTTCTAACTTCGGATTTTGGGATAGGAGCACACTGAGTTACTACAACTCCTGGGCTCGACTTTCCCAAAAACTTTCTGGTAGAGTCTTCGAAAACTTTATCAATCAAGGATTGATTGACATTTTTGATAGGGAAATCCTTGTCTGAATATATTTTATCAGATCCAATCAACGTGTAAAGCAAGTTCACGCTTTCACAGCTTCCAGATGAGGATTCAACAGACTTGGCTGCAGCAGTCACAAACGGTTTTGCAGGTGGATCACAAAGAATGTGATTCTCAAGAGGTATGTCCTCTTCTTTGATCACCGCATCAGACTTTGCTGAATCAGTATCATCAGATTCATCATCAGAAGAATCAGCATCCTCAACAACAACTGAAGGATCCTGATTCTGTTCAGCAGAAGACACACTTGCATCTGCTGACACATCCGAATCTGACGATACTTCCTTCTTGTATCCGAGTCCTGTTGCAAATTCCTCAACGTCCAAAGGAACAGATGGTTCAAAGTGAGTTCTATACTCCTCATCAGGCAGTGCATCATAATTGTTTCTCACGGGTGGTGGACATTTCTTATATCCAATGCATGTGACATCCCGTTTCTCTTTCTGAACATCAATGATGTGATCCAACACATAGCTAGAGCTCAAATAGCTGTCTAACTTGAGTCGGATCGCCTCACTTTCAGTTTTAACACAAGCCATCTCTTTTTGCATTATCTCAAGCCTACTGATGTAAAGGTTTATTTCCGTTTGTTTTCTTGAAACCATTTTCGTTAGCTCAGTCTTATCTTTTCTTAAAGTTTCAATCATCGTTTTAAATTCCTTTTCATGGTTTTCATAAAACATGTTGGCTTCTGTGCACTTAGAAAGATCCACGGTCAACTTTTGATTGTGAATGAATGTCACATCATACTTGTTTTGCAAAGCCTCATGTTTGCTTTGCAAATCACACCACTTAGCATCTAAATCAACATGTTTGTTTTGCAAGTCGAACAAATTAGCTTTTAAAGCATCATGTTTGCCTTGCAACTCAGACATATTTGTATCCAAATCAGCACATTTAACGCTTAATCTAGCACAATTATCACAATTAACAGCAGTGGGTTCATCGACACATACCTGACTTGACGAACTGTCGACATTAGCCATAACGGCTGAATGGAGAGAAGAAGAAAAATAAACAGCTTGATCCACCAGAATAGATTTTCTATCATTCCTTGTTGCAGCTTCTCCTAATAGCTCATCAACATCTGCATCGACTGACACACTTGACGTGTCATCCAAATGATCATCACCTGAAGTCGAGGATTCTTCATCTGAGCTTCTACTGTAACCAGAACTGTCTTCATCTTCAGAAGATTCACCACCATTGGCGGAAGATTCTTCACCACTGGCGTGTTTAAGATCCTTGACAATCTCAGCAAAACAAGCGGTTATAGTAGATGGCCGAAAGACTTGCTGTTGTGGAGCGGGTTTTACTGGAACTTGTATCGGATTGCCATATAGATCAGTTGTCACAGGAGGCCTTTGGGTTTGCTGTTGAGGCACTGGTTGAGGAACTGGTTGAAGCGGATTTCCGTACAGATCTGTTGGTCCGGTAGATCGAACAGGTAATGGATTTCCGAACATATCAGTTGCTCTGATAGGTCGTTGGCTTTGAATACTTGGAGTTTGATTTGATACGAATGCCCATTGACCGGTAGAAATTGCATTAGCTTGAGACGGAGACGGAGTACCAAAATACATCTCTGTATTTACCGGAGTACCCCATCTTGGATTCATTTTTGATCAAGAATAATAATACCTGAAAATCACAAAGTTGTTAAACATAAACAGACTAAGGTCGAAGGATCAAGACTTGTTCGAAGGATCAACAGTGTTCGAAAGATCACTGTTGAATTTCGAACAATGATTTCGAAAGATTCTCCAAACGAAGGATCCTTATCTTTCGAAAAAGAACTGTAGACCGAAAGATGTATGCTTCGAAAAGATTCCTTGGATCGAAGGATAAGTCACAGACTTCGAAGGATGTTCGAAGGATGATTATCTATCGAACTTCCTTTGATCGAAAGATGATCTTTCGACTTCGAAGGATATCCTTCGATCTGCACTGACACAGTTGACAAAAGTGACAGGTTGGTGAAAAGGTGATGGGTTGGTAGAAACTTTCGGCAGAAGGCAGAAGGTATGGTCAGACCATACTTTTTACCAAAACAAGATTTGAACCATAAAATATTACTTCTTATCCAGAAAACCGGTTACCGGAGGAAGCCGGAATTTGGCCGGAAGTTACCAAACTTCTCAAAAACAAGTTTTTAAGTTACCCAACCCGCCCTTTAACACACCCGGTTAGTTTAGAACACGTTTTTAAGTCAAGAAAATCGAGAAAAACACTAAAAACGAGTGCTAAACCAAGTGAGTTTTTGTCCAAAACACTCCAAAGTCTTGTATAAACTCGGTTTTTAACAAGGAAAAGAGCCACGGCTCTGATACCACTTGTAGGTCCCTCGGAGGATGAGGTCAAACCTTATCCTTGTTATGTCTAACACACTAGCAAGTGCGGAATCCAAGCTAGTATGCAAACCGGTAGTTTATGTATAAAGACACGAGATTCAACGATTAACACCAATGTATTAATACTATGAAAGTCAGTTACAGCACAAGGTTTACAAATGTTTTCTGTAAACTCTCTCAAACTCTCTCGTGTGTGTGTTCTCTACCTCTTTCACCTCTCTTATGAAATGAACACATTACATGGATATTTATATCCATCACAGCACGTCTGGTCGAAGGATCAGATAGACTGATCGAAAGATCATCTATCGATCTGAAACAGCTCGAAGGATCCACATATACCTCGAAGGATGATATCCTTCGAGGTCCATCTATATCCATCGAAGGTTTATCCTTCGAGCTCATCGAAGGATATAAACAATCCTTCGATGACTCATCCTTCGACCCAAACATCTTACAACCAATGTGCTAACTGTTTGGCCAAGTCAGACCAGGAGGATGGTTGACTTGGTCAAACTTACATCGAACGCACATAACAACAAACCTAAGACGTAACTCAGACTAACACAAGACATCGTTTTGTATCATGACGAAATACAGACAAAGTACAGACACAAGTGCACCAACAATTCTTCTTCCTCAATTCCGCCCTCCTCTTTTTGCACCAGAAGACATGCTTAATTGCTATATTTTACAAATATTAAACTACAAGTAACTGGGATGGAGGATTGTGATGAAGTAAGAACAATAATTTATAGGAGTTTTTTTGTCTATTCAGTTTTCATCAAATAATTATTAGTGCGTAAAACTTTCTAAGTAGTTGTGTCCCTTCAAGTTCTTTTAAATTGCTATCATGTTACAAGCAGTGGCGGATCTAGGATTCCGACCAAGCGGTAACGTTTTATAAATAAGCGGTAACGAAATCGAAAAAACGTCAAATTTTTCCAAAATTTACACTAATTTTTCCAATTTTTTTCCGACCAAGGGGTAGCGGACGCCACCCCTTAACTACCTATAGGTCCGCCCTGGTTACAAGTTGATTAAAAACTACCGGTTTCTTCTCAAAATTTAATGGATTAATATTAATTAAAGTAGTAATAAGAATTATATTTAATATTCATGTAGAAAGACTGTCCCTTACTAACTTAATTAAGTATTGTGCAATAAACATAAACTATTGTAATTACTTAAATTTTGATAGAACCCATCTCAAATGCATTATAATATAGTAAGTGCGTGTGTGTGTGTATATATATAGTGAAAGTTTTAAATACAATTGAGTCTTAACGTGCGAAGTGAGCAAATAACGTGCGTAATTTAAGTTTAACCCATGCGTAATTTTCATGTTTGATGGCATGCGGGATTTGGATTTTGTAACGTGCGTATTTTAAAAATGAACATGCGTAATTCACTTTGTACCTTCGCACGCTAACGCTAAGGGGATATTGTACAATAACCTTCCCATGTTCATTACAGAACCAAATTTATGTCAAGAATCATGAAAACGATTTACAACCATAGATTAAACAAATCAAAGGCCTCAACTAACGATGGGAATTTCGTAACTATTTTCGAAATTAGAAACCGTGTAATAGAGAGTATAAGGGTAGATTGAGAAGTTCGTTTCCATTTTTGTAAAATCCCTCTAGATAATGTGGCACCATGTAGAGATAGTGGAACTTTAATGCTCAGACAAAACATGTGGAAGTTAACTTTCTTTTTATCACAAAAAGGTAGCCTAGGGAAATTTGCGTATGCAATTTATCTTCTCGACATATGATCAAGGTGATAAAATATTTACAACGCCATTATCAACTCAAAGATTTATTTCTTAATGTTCTAGGCTATATGTCATTCCCCCTCATTAGATTGCTCGGAAATATTAGGCTATTACAATTGTATAAATATATTTTCCTATTATAGATACATTCAGCATATAGATGGCCTTTATTATGTTATCTCAACACGTCTTACGTATATAGATTGATTAGCCCTTTTCATATATATATATATATAGGAGAAGGTTTAAATGAGAATGCTAAATATTGTGAGAACCGTAAGAACAAATGAAAAAACCGCGTGAACTTGGTCAAAAACAATTCAAATTCAAAATTTTTTTCTACACTTATCATTATTATTCGAATACAATGTTAGAAATTTAATTTACACGTTTAAATTTACATGAATTCGTAAACAAAGAAAATTTACACATGTGTAAGTTTGCCATTTACACATGTGTAAATCTGTTATATTTACACATGTGTAAAAAATCTAAGAGTAAACTTCCGTTTTGCTCCCTGTGGTTTGGTCACTTTAACGGTTTTGCCCCAAACCTTTAAAAATAGCCATTTTACTCCCTGATGTTTTGGTTTTGTTGCCAGTTTGCTCCCTGCGGGGAGCAAAATGGAAAAACAAACAATTTGGATGGAGTTAGAGGCGGGGAGCAAACTGGCAAAAAAACCGAAACATCAGGGAGTAAAATGGCTATTTTTAAAGGTTTGGAGCAAAACCGTTAAAGTGACCAAACCACAGGGAGCAAAACGGAAGTTTACTCAAAATCTAAAAAGAGTGATTTTGAAAGGAGAAATGAATTATTTGATGTTGTAAATTCTTTTTTTGATGTTGTATCTTAATTACAATGAGGTTTGTATTAAAAAAAATTGGTTTTGATTGGTTTTTCATTCGTTCTCACGGTTCTCGCAATATTTAGCGTTCTCAAGATAACCCTCCCCTATATATATATATATATATATATATATATATATATCTATAATTCATTTATAGTCCACATATTATTATTCCTATATAACAATTCACGTAGGTCTTAGAAACAGTGTATACATTGGACAAAAAGACAATGTTAATTACGTTTGTGCCATCTCTTTGAATAAAGAAGAGAGAGCCTGAGGAAAGGGAGTAAAAGAGAGAAAGAGAATACGATGAAGATAGAGAGAGCTAGGGGCCAGCCACCGATCCTTACCGCGGATTCACGGTGGCGCACAGGCAGTCACATCACAACCTACCTTGTATACTACAGCAACTCGCTAACCGGAGTCGAGGGTTCCATCAGTGATGCAAGTTCAGTGGTAACGGTGGTTCGATTCCCATGGTCCTGGTGGTGTACGAGGTCGACGGGAGGCGGCGACAGAAACTGGAACTAGATCTTCCACCTAATTATAACCCTAATTCGACCACAGTATGCAAAACCTGTAAATCAATCTCCCTAACCAGACCCCAACTTCCGGTGTCGGATACTTCTTCAGTTCTGCCCATGGCTCCTCTGCTTTTTTTTCTTTTTTTCACATCAGTGCTTCACCAGTGCTTTTCTTTTGCTATCCAAGAGGGATTTCATGACGGTACTGATTGATGAAAATCAAAATCATCCTTGCGTTTGATGAATAGAGGGAATGGCGGAGTACGCCGGGCTTAAAGAAAGTCTGACTGCCGACTTCCGACCGCCACCGCAAATGTCACGGCCACCGTCACCGATGCCATACCTTTCTCATCTTCAGTTGATATTCAATTTTATACCTAACGCAGTATGTAATGTTTTACCGAGATTGTAATGTTTTAGGTCATGTTTGTTGATTGGTCACTTATTTATTAATTGTACACTTTGTTTTCCATCTGAATTGGTGTTAAATTTTTAATGCTTAACTCATCTTATGAATGGTGTTTGGGATTGCTTATATGAACTTAGTTATCTGCTTATTCTTTTAAAAGCAATGAAATGCTTTTAGTGTCTGGATGAATAAAAATACTTATGTTTATTGGTTTATTTTAGGGTGAAATAAACTATCTTTAATAAGAGATTCAGGATACTTATTTCAAACTTATTGTTCTTGGTGGAAAAACACATTATCAAATATTCCTATATCTTGATATTTCTGTTACGTCCATTATTATCTTTATCTTATTGGAGCACACCAATCAAACACTAATAGATAAACACATGCCATTTCTTTTGCATACATATTTAGGTAGATGTTACACAAGAGAATAATGTTGCGATTTGTTGTGAAACTGTGCTGAAAATTGTTGTGTTTGCTGTGAAATTTTGTCGAAAGTTGCTGTGAAAATGGTGCTGAAATTTGTCGTAGGATTTAGTTTGTTACTAAATTGGTAAAAAGCAGTTCTGTATGAAATGACAATCAGTACAGGGTCATATACATATAAGAAAAAAAGTAATGACCGGTAAACTTATAAGGATTGGTGATAGAATGGTCTTGAATGTTGAATGCTAATGGTAGTGAATTATATTTCGAATCATCTATATATATTTTGCCTATATTTTGGACAACGGCTCGGACGAGCATAATAAAAACAAAACATCCCGCCGCACCGCGGCGGGTCATCTTCTAGTTATATATAACAAGGTTCATGCTTGTGAATAGTGAGGTGGTGCTAAAATGCACCATCTCCACATAACTTATGAGCAACCCTATTTACGCTAAAATAAGCCCTTTTTATGGTTTTTGTCCTTTTGTGTGTTTTTAGAACTTTAAGTCGCACCCGTATACTTTAAATAATTTGTGTGCATCAATTATACCGATTGGGTATTGTACTTTTGGAGATTTTCTTTTTGGTTGTTACACTAAATGTCAGCACTGTATCGATATCGTAACGAATTGAACCGATACCGACTAGATTCCCGCTGGAAATTTACTACTTCAATATAATTAACCTTTTTGGTTTAACTCAATCACTTCACCATGACCGACACATATACTATATGAACGCAATGAGTTTTGTAATTAGCGTAAAATCACATCATATTCATTGCTGAATGCACTATATAGCCAAAGACCAATATACACTAATAGAAACTATAGTGTATTGAGTAATGAATACATGTACTCATGATATCACAACATATATTATATTATAATCCATTAAAGATCATACACTTGAACATTGTTTAATTTTTATCGGGCCACAAGGCGCCCACTACCTTTTTTTCTTCTTCTAGAACTACTATGTATAGAGTAAGTATTGAGGAGAAACCCCCATTTAGTGAGAAAACCCAACAAACCCCATTATGTGGCTAAGGTTGAGCCGCATCATGACATTCCAAGAGAAGATTCCCATGTCTTCAAGGGCAATTTCGACATTTGCACCATGTTTTCCCCATGTATCATCACCAACCCCATATCTATAGTACAAGTCACATAATACTCACACCAACCCATCACCTTTTGTACTTGACTCACCAACCCATCTTCTTATCTCCTTTTTTCTTCTCATTTGCTTTTTTACATTCTCTCATTGGAAAAAAAAATGGATGCTCCTCATGACTTTGTTGCTGATCTTGAAGATTATACTGCTCCTCATGTTACCTCTAACAACTTTTTTAGAGATTCACTCCCTTGCGTTATTCAGTTCAACGAGTATAACATATCATCAGGTTATGGTCAAAACATCAGTTTGTTTATACCTTTTTTTTGCATCGCTTTGTCTTTCGTGGATGATGGGTTGTGTCTTTGCATATCTTTATGTGAAACAAGTGTTTTACTTTGTTTTCTTATGGTTATAAACTTGATTTTTTTTCTTTTTCTAGGGTTGTTGAGTCATGGCCTATATTTTTCAATGCTTTTCAGTGTTTCCTTTATGTGACGTTTTTGGGTATAGTTTGATGTGTTCATGTTATTTTTGACTGAATGTTGTGTCTTATACAGATGTGATTATATATTTTTTAGGATATGATGTTTTTGTTGGAAATTTCGTGTGTTATAGTTTGTTGAAGATGTGTTCCTTTTTTTTAAGTTACGCTGTTGAAAATACATATGGAGCTAACTCGTAATCTGGGGGGATACAGTTGTGATGTTTGATTCTTGACTTTTGAGATTTTTTTTATTTGGGTGATGTTATTTTTGAATAAAATGTGTGTTTTTTTCATTATCACCGGGTGGTGATTCTGCTGGATGCTCAAATGTAAACTCTTATATGGACCTGTCACTCGAAGAAGGTGTTAGTGCGTGTCTTTACCTTTGTTTAAACTTTTTTGGGTTCTTGTTTCTAATCATATTGTTTCCACCAATACGTAGGTTAGTGGCGTGATATGGATGATGAAGACTCGTCATTATCTCCACGTATGGGCTCATCTACTCACAAAGGTTTTGAATTGATATTCGTACTTTCATGATACAAAGCAGGGCCCAGCCCATGTTTAACCAGGCTACACATGTTACATAAGATGTAACATGTGTAACACGGAGTACGTGTGTTAACATTTCGGTGTAACATAAGTTACAATTAAAAAATGGAGTAAACTTCCGTTTTGCTCCCTGTGGTTTGGTCACTTTAACGGTTTTGCTCCAAACCTTTAAAAATAGCCATTTTACTCCCTGATGTTTCGGTTTTTTTGCCAGTTTGCTCCCCGCCTCTAACTCCATCCAAATTGTTTGTTTTTCCATTTTGCTCCCCGCAGGGAGCAAACTGGCAACAAAACCAAAACATCAAGGAGTAAAATGGCTATTTTTAAAGGTTTGGGGCAAAACCGTTAAAGTGACCAAACCACAGGGAGCAAAACGGAAGTTTACTTTAAAAAATGTGTCGCCAAAACATGTTTATCTATAAGTACTTACATGATATAAAGTAGGCACCCAACTTTTAACCAGGTTACACACAATGTATAGAAGATGTTACATGTGCACACATAAGTACTTACCTGATATAAAGAAGGAACTCAAGTTTTGACCATGCTACACATGTTACGAATAAGTTGTGACATGTGTAACACGATATAAATGTGTTATATCTATGTGTAACACATGTAACATTTGTGGCAACATGTAAACGTGTTACATGACTCACGTAACTTTTGTAACCTGGTCACACATGTCATGCTCTGTATCTTTTTTTAACACAGGATAACACATGTACAACTAGGTTACCATGTTACATATAGGTAGTTACATGAGTTACACCAGAGACTAACACATGTATAGTCAGGTTACACATGCGACCTATATGTTGTAACACGTGTTATACTGCGGGTAACATATGTTGCATACAGTTGTTACATGTGTTACACTCAGTGGGTTAGAAATGTATACCTATGTTACACATGTTACATCTTGATGTTACTTGTGTTTACAGCCTCTTGTCTAACACATGAGTATATACTTGTTAATGTGGTTCTTAAATCCCTGCATGTCTACTTTCTAAAGATGATCAACAACACCCACCTCGTTACTATGTTTACGAGAAGACATACGGCACCCAATAGGCAAATACTGGACACCTATTGTCGACGAGCAATTTCATCCTCTTATTAGTAAATCATACGGGATGTTCTTGCCATGTATTAGACTTATGACGACCAAGCCGAGGTTCAATGTAATAAATATACGTTAATGTAGTTTTGTTTTTACCTACATATGCTTTGAGTTTGATGAACTTGTTGTTGGTGTAGATGAAGATATTTTTTGTGTCCAAGATAAAGATGCTTATCAAGAAATGAAGCACAATTAGATTTTTATTAGCTTATGATAGTTTTGGATCATTTTTATATATTTTAGTTGTATAAAACACTTTGTTATGTTTAATTTTGATTGTAATGATTTTTTTTATAAATTTATACAATCTGTTTGTAAATTTGATTGTAAATTTATACAATTTGTTTGTCCATTTATTTTGTTACACCAGTCTCATATATTACTAGTTTATCAATTGGTGTGACGTTTTGAATGATGCAATACGATGTTACATAAGTAACTCTATATGTTTTAAGCTCTAAAAACATTGATCAGATTATACAAAAGTTGGAGAGAGAGGGTTGAAAATGTGGAGAGAGAGAGAGAGAGAGTGGAAAAGGTGGAGAGAGAGGAAAAGGTGTAGAGAGAAAGTTAGTGAGAGAAAAAGGTGAAAAAGAAAATATGCATAAGATGATGAAAGATGGAGAGAGAAATAATATATTACTAGTTGTAAGACCCGTGTGAACACACGGGTATATTTAATAACAATCGAAATCAAATACTAAAAAACAGATTATAATATATCGTTTAAATTGTTTGCATTTAGTTACATATCTTTATAAAACAATGTTAAAGACAGTATGTAGACCACTCCAGACAGTATGTAAAGCAAAATTTTAGTGCTTTACTTGGTGGTGTCATAACGCCTTCTTCCTTTGGCGACTCAAGGTGGAAACGAACGTTGATTTTTTATGTGTCTATCATCTCCGCAAACCAAAAAACCTACATTTCAACCGGCCTCGCATAGTGCCTTTTACATCCAAAAGGAATACTGTCATCAACCATACATGACAGATTGTCTAAATCCATACATAACCATCTTAATTATTGTCTTCATACAAACAAACTTAAACCATCATTAAACACTTGAACATCATCAAACACCTGATCGTTCTTGTCCTTGTATTAGAATTTAGAAATATATGTTAACTATTTAAAAACAAAATACAAAAGCTTAAACCATCCAACTTATAAATTCGTTCTCAAATATAATCATGGAACATGTGAAAAAAATAACATAACTTTCATAAAAGTAAACCTGGGCCATTAAGTACCAAAATTCCCTTTGTATTCACCAGAAACCCATTTGAGTACATTAGATTATGAAACCACTTACTAAAAAATCACTAAATCTACTACCCATCTACAAATAAGACAACAATATCAAAGAAAATCTATTTTCTCCGGCGATAACCCAAGCCACATACTAAACAACCAACAAACCTCCATTTACACCATAAATCTTCATATCCATACAACAAAAAAACAATATCGTGAAATTAGGGTTCGCTTTGAAAGCCCTCCATTACACAAATTAGCAGTGTTGTCATAAAACCTGAACTAAAAAATGGAGTTAAAAGATTAGAACTTGAAATTGCAAAGAATTAAAGCATCAACAGGTAGCAACTTCAAACAACAAAGAGAGAAGAACTCACCAGTCACCAGATGTTCACCTACCGGAGGAAGTACCGCTGTCATCGTCGTTTGACACCATAGTCTTCGACCCGATGAATCTAATTCCCCTTGTACACCCCGCCAACGCTATCAACACATTCGACTTGTTTCTTACATAATAAAATTACTTCTAAACATAATGCACAATTTGAGTTGCAGAATCATAAGTTGGGTAATGTAATAAGTTTTCTAAATAATCAGAATCTAACAAATACACAAATCCATTTCATAATTCAAATATTCTAATCTAAAAGGAACCATTTTTCTAGTTTAAAACATAATCTATTTCAAAATCACTATACATGATTCAAAAACATAATAATTTCGATTATAGATTGTAGCAAGATATCACAGTTAGCAAATTACCAAGGTAGTTTTCATTGACTTGGTTAAAAAATGTCTGGATAGTTTTTTTTTACCTGTGGAGGTACCCCTGTGTTTATTAGTTTATTGGTTCATTTCATGTTAAGAATCTTGCTATAGATGAAAGATTGGAAAAAGAGGTAAATTTATGTTGTTTATACGGTTAAAATTTGTAAAAATATATATATATATATATACTTTTTTCTTATGAAAGCAACCAGGCAGGGGTCAGAACTCAGAAATCAACATCATTATCCCTGTTTTTTAACATGTTGGGAATAGAAATAAGTATGTAAAGCCACTTTTGGGATGAAATGTACGCTTGTTTGTTCTAAGGGTATAACATACAACAAATTAAATAGTACATATTGTCTTTTTCATTTCTTTCAACTCATTAATCCATATGTATTAAGAAACCAACAAAAGAGGGACCAAAAGCAACTTTTGATAAAAATTATGAGACCAATGTACAAATGAAAGAATTCATCTCTCTACTCGCTTTTAAATAAAAACCAAGCCCATGCCCACATGCTCATAGACCCCAATTCACACACAATCACCATTTTCAGGCATGCAAATGACCAAAGAAGCTTGCCCCTTATAATCATTATAGAAAAACAAAGCATGCACACCATTTGCTTGTTTAAAATCCCCACTTAATAATTTAAAAAGAATTTCATAGGCTTGATGCCCACCTCCACTGACCATAGGAAGATGTAAATAATGCTTGGGGGGAGGCTTACGTATTTGTCAATTAGTAGATATCAATGACCTTCCCGGTGTTGACTGGGTTCTATTCGATGGATCCTCAAGTTGTCCACCATTGACTCCCTGCATTGCATGTTCGGTTATAGCACAACATGTTAGTGGTTGTATGATAGACTTTAGAGATCTAAAATAAAGAGACATTTTGATAGCTTTATTAAAATTAGAGGTTACATTGAGGAGAGAAACTATTTTAAATTATACCATCATGTAATATATTAACACTAATATAGACCAGTGGCTCAGACTAATGATAATTCTTGCTTTCAAACACAACATATTACTGGTAGCTAAAGAAATGTTCAAACCTGAGCAGCAACTTTAAATTCTAGCAACCGATTAGTAGTTTGGGATAAGTTAAACTTTAAATTTAACACTCCCTTTCACACTTTGAATGTTAACACCTGCACATATGTGATAAATAGAATTAACTAACAATTAAAAAATAAAGAAAAGATCCATATGTAAGCTTTGAGATCTAAAATTGGTGACCGGTAGGGATGAGCATTTGGTACCGGGTACCGGTACTGAATTTCCTGTACCAAATTATTTTCGGTACCGAATCAGTACCCACTTTTTGGCTTTTTTGGTAACTGGCCATTCGGTACGGTACGGGTATTTCACCGAATTTTGCCTTCAAATACCGGTACCGTACCAAACATTTTCGATACCGGTACCCATATTTGGCGAATTTCGATAGTACCGTCACCGAGCTTATCCCTAGTGACTGGTATCTGATCTTTAACTCTTGGCATGAATCCAAGACAATGGTGAAGTTACCCTTAGCCTAGTGTATAAGAGATAACAATTTCATTTAAATCGATTGCATAAGCCACTGAGCGCTAACTGCATATCCCAATTGAATCAAATAATATTAAAACTCGAACTTCTTAGCCCAGAAAATAGCGCCGCTGTCCATGGTGAAAAGGGTTGTGCGTGTGATATATTTGAAAAGGTTGGGTTTTTTACTAAACCACTTTACTGCATACACATTGACATCCAGATTATAGGTTGAAATAGTGAACATGAAGAGAACAATGGGAAGAAAGAAAGCCATGGATTGAAGTATTGTGTGCTTAGATGGAAGCACAATAGATTAAGGGAGAAATAATGAGAGGCATGTATAAAGAATACATTAGAGAGGATATAAATAGAGAGGTTAATTTGGGACTAAACCACTTTACCGCATACACATTGACATCCAGATTATAGGTGGAAACCGAGGAGACATCGTTCACATTCATAAACGTTATAACACAAGAACTCTCGGTCATTCCATACCCCTCGGATACAGGACAACCAAAGCACCTGAACCTGAAAACATGTTACTTTTCTGTTAAAAGAATTAATAATAGGAATATATGACCTTTGTGATAAAAAAGTATTGAAAACTAACTTACACTATAAGAAAATCAATGACATTAGCAGACAATGGAGACGCCCCTGAAACCATAAAACGAACCCGCCCGCCACGTTTGGCTTTTATTTTGTCAAATACTAATCGGTCCCACATTGGAGATGCGTTCTTGCCTATAAAAAAATAAAAAATAACAATCCGAAATCTTAAAATATAAACTTAACTGATAAATACCATACATTACCTTTAAGTAATGCTTGCCTCTTTGCATTATATGCAGCATTAAACAACTCTTCCCTCAAACCACCAGATGATTTCACTGCATTCATAACGCTGCAAAAACCACATGGCTGAGTCAGCATTAAATAAACTGGTGATTGCAAAATAAATCATTCTGTTTATCTGATCATACCCATCATATACTCTGTTATATAACCGAGGAACACTGCAGAAAATCGTCGGTTTTAATAAAGCCATGTCATCCAATAATTTCAAGTTGTCCTGCATAAATGAAAATACAGCGTAAATCTAACAAATTTGTCATTGTGTGATTAACCAAAATGAATATTAGAGGCCAGTGAGTTTAAAAATAAAAATATTATTTAAAAGAGAATTGTTACGCAACTTTTTGTTCGTTTACCTGTTATTCTAGTGTTAAAAATATATTACTAATGAAAATATGTACCATTGAACTAAATATACATATTTTTTACAAAATATTTTTATTTCTTAGGTTACTTGACGTGTCAAATTTCACAACCTCCGACCTTCTAAATTTGTTTGTTATCTCACCACAAATCTACATAAATACTGAAACTTTTTATTTCGTTTGGACGTTATTTGTGAAAATGTTATCTTTACAATGAACAGGCTATTAGTTCTTTCAAGAATATGTGAAGGTACTTGCCTTCTAGACTGTCTAGGATACAAATCATTTAGATTTGGTGGTTCAGGTAAGCAAGCAATGGGGCCCACTTCAATACAGTCAAAATTAGCAAATTTGTATGCAATTCGAACATATTCATCAGCATCCAAACCGTTACCTGTAGAAGTTCACACTCAGAAATATAATTAATAATAATATAGACAGGCACAAAAACTAATATTACAAAAATCAAACTCGATAAGAAGTAAGAACCTACCATTAAAGACCATTCTGCAAATGAAGAGCATATTGATTGCTAAAGCAATTGCTGACACCCCAAAAAAGAATCCAGAAGGTGAATACCGTTGCAGAGCAGTTGAGCCAGCTGTCACAAAAACTGCACACAGTTCCTATGCACATAGCAATGCAACGACCAGTTAATATCAGCTCATATAATCAATCATATATTCATATCTATAATCTGCATGGTTAGATTCGGGTTGAATTGACTAATGAATTAATCTAGCCCATGACCCAAACATATACGTTATGATCTAACACTTAAATAACCAATCATGACACAACCCATGGCCCTACCAATAAAAATATTTCTTATTCTGTTTATTTAGCTTTTTTCAGATTTTTAAATGGTTATAATTAAAAAAACAAAAATTGACCATGAAAATAAAGTCATATTTATAAAAAAGAAACTGAGGTGATGTAACCATAAAAAGCATACTTTGCAAAGAATTCCAGATAGTTGGAAGAGGCTTGCCATGAACTACTTCACACTCGGCTACCACGCGAATATTCTCATATCTCACCTCCACAGAGAGAAATTTCACACCAACTCTAACAAAACAGATGTATATATATTATGATGATGACAAAAAATATCATGGTCTACATTTAGCAGTAATTATTAAGTATTTAAAAAGCAAAATAAAAATATTACTTGGTTGTTTGTCTCCGAAGTTTCTGCAATAAACCAAAGGTTGTCATGCTCAATCTATTTAATATAGCATATTAATTTACACACTCTTTTGACATTGTGATTCAAACACCTGCAAACACTGATTCAAAAGTCAAATTAAAAAAAAAATTGTTTTACCAGGCTTCAAAGAATGCGGAAATAACGTATAAATGAATGAACTCTTACCTTTTACCTTTTGAAGAGTATTCACCGAGTTTTCTCAAAGGCAAGTCTAGTTCTTTGGCTTAAAGCAATAGGCGATGTTATCACAAAAAACGACAACCAATAACATATAAACAATGTAATCCATATAAACAAAGTTTTTTACTCATGATGATATCAACAAATATTCAGAAATCCCCAAATTCAAACTAAGAACCCTAGAAATTGGTTGCAGAATTCGAGACAGATAACCTAACTATAATCAAAGTTTTTTTTCACCCACCATTGTTGATAGATAAACAAATATTCAGAAATCCCCAAATTCAAACTAAGAACCCTAGAAATTGGTTGCAGAATTCGAGACAGATAACCTAACTATAATCAAAGTTTTTTTTTCACCCACCATTGTTCATAGATAAACAATAATCAAAGTTGTTCAAAAATCAATACCGGAGTTCGGTTCTGAAAACATAGCAAGAGGAACAAAAACGAATTCGGCCAACCACCACCGTTGATTGATTTTGACATCTCCCCCATTCTGCAAAACAATTCACTGTAGCGATTGCATCTCCCGCATTCTGCAAAACCACGGACATCAGCTTCTGATTCTTGTCTGTTCGCCATTGTTATCCATCTGAGGCCGCCATCATCGGCGCTAGTCAGGTGATTCACCCATTTCAAATCCACTATGGGTCTTGATCTCTCTCATGGTGCTGCTGATAAGCACACACATGGTGTAGTCGTGGATTGAGGAAAAGAATCCAGATCTGAGTTTATTGTTCATCGTAAGAGAAGGTGTGAGTGAGAGAGTTGATGTTTTGAATTTTGAATTATGGATTCTGAGAGAGATGCTTTTTAGGTTTTGAGGACATTTATTGAGAGAGAAATTATATTAGGTTTTTTGAATTTGAAATTTAAAACACCCGCTTTTTTTTTCAACTCCCTTTTATTTTATTAGAGATTAAGATTATATTAACATTTGAAATTGTGATTTATGACATCACCTTGGACTATGTGGCATCGCTGAGAACTTGACACGTATGCAAATCGATGTCATCATCTAAGCTCCCTTAATAGATAGTATAGATTCCTAACATACCCTTAATAGTACATTTTCTTTATTATTCCTACCATGGAGTTTACTAGGTTTTCTCAATAACTAAGGTCTACTATATAACCATCCCTTGTATGTATGTACGTACGCATGTATGTACGTACGCATGTATGTACGTACGCATGTATGTGTGAGTGTGCGCGCACATGTTAAATAAAAACCTTAACAAGTATGCCCAGTGATAGTGTTATCCTCCCTTAACATGAAGGTCATGAGCCCTGGCCTCTTCCCTATACTCGGTTTGATGATGTCAGCAATGCATCATGCTGATGTTGCATTTAATAATTTTTATTTATTTTTTTCACATTTTAAATCTTTATACTTACTTTTAGACTAAAACTTTAATATATTATGTTTTTTTATATTCCAAATGTATTGTTGTAACGTGTTTATCTTTATCTATGTTTTAAAACGGAGCCGCTACTACGCGCGCCCCGCCACCGCACACTAGTTCGTTTTATATTTCTTTTTAACTTTTGTTTTTTGAAGTCTTATATGTTATTGTTTAACTTTTTCAAATTCATTTTTGTGTTTGGCCCGTAACGTTAACGTTACTTTTTAAATTGAGTCGAGTCTACGTTACTATTCAAATTTTGTTAAAAATCATTACCTTTTATAACCGAGTTGCCCCTATATGTGCCCCACCACCACACGCGGTTTTTATAATATTTTTTTTAACTTTTGTTTGTTTCTAACTCTTATTTGTTATTTCGTAACTTCTTTTTAATCTATTTTCTGTCTGTTCCATCACGTTAATGTTATTTTTTACACGCTTACATTTGTATTAAAATTTTGTTAAAAGTCGTTCCGCCTTGTCACGGAGCGCGAGTTCACCTTAGTTAGAAAAGTTTCACTATGTTCTAATAAAGTCTTAAATGGTTGTTATATTTTTATTGGTTCTAGTATAATATTTGGTAAATAAGTAGTTAGGCACAAGGATTAAAAAATATGTAATATTATTTTTAGTAAATGTTGGTACAAGATATTATCTTATAATGTTTCAAATCCAATAAAATTACAAGTTATTAGTCCATTTTTCATTTTTGACATTAAATACCTTCTCTTTTTTTATTGAAGGAGGATTAATAGCTTACCTGAAAAGTGAAAACTAAGAGCGTCATATTAGTCCTTAACAATTTAATGTTCCCCATTACCATTTAATACTAATTTTTTAATCAAACAAAACAAAGGTGGACATAACCTGATACAGTTTGAATTAACACATAATCACACGTGTAAAATAGGTAATGTAATTAGTATTACAAAATGTATTAACTCAACATTACTGATGTGCTTAAGAAAAAGAAACACAAATAGAAAACAAGTAAATTCTTCAATATGAAACTATTTTGAATGAAATTTTGGTCTTAGCTGTAAATTCAAATCCACTTTTGAAAGAAAATCTTATTACCAACATATGATATTAAGAGTATGAACACCATTTATTGCCCTTTTATTATCGTTGTTGTCAAACATCCGTGTGTGTATATATTCATGAAATCACTTATCATATTTCATTCACTTTTGTGTTACAAACTTGAAGAAACAATGGCTTCACAAAACTCAAACTATCCCCAAATTCATGCTTTTGCTGATTTGGCACATTTTGAAAAGAAAAGTCCTGATCAAATCCTAGGACAAAACAGTGGGACCAATGCATCACAACCAACTGAGACAACAATCTCAAGTAGGGTTGCTGCAAAAAACCAAAATGTCAAGTTGAAGAAGCAGCTGGATCTACAAGAAGAAGGTGGTCAGCCAAAACCGCTAAGATTCTCCATTTCGCTCACACCAGAGGAGATTGAAAAAGATCTGATTGCCATGACAGGCAAAAGGCCACTTAGGTCCAAGAAGAAGAGAACCAAGAAAGTGCAGAATGATCTTGATGTAAAGAAAACACTCTACATACGTATTCACTTTTATAAATAAATTTATACATCATTATGTCGTCGCTAATGTACTTCGCTGTTCTACCTTTGCAGGTTCTCTTTCCTGGGAGTTCACTCGATGGCCATACCCCAGAGACTCTTCGCAAGACATATGGGCCGTTTTCGTCAAAACGCTTTTAGATCTGTTGTTTTTTAGTTGCATAATAATAAGTGGACTGTTTGGTTTTAGTTTTCAATGATTATCATTCCTAAGTTTAATAAAACAAACTCCATAAAATAATGTGGCATGGTGAAGTATTGTTTTTGTTCTTAACTTTCTTTAAAAGTTGACTATTTGAGTGTTTGATATATTGATTTACATGTTACATTAGTTCCTGGCCCATTGCTTTATTTATTTTATGGGGCATTTCAATATAAAGTTAGTTGATATATAAAGACAACTCATGTAAATAAAAACGGCAGCACTTCAAATAACATTTGATTTTAAAACATTATAAGTGTAACAATAGTTGCTTGCTACCCTTACTCCTAAACTATACCAATAAATACTAAATTACACCTCATGTCAGGTTTGAACCCTGGTCTTTCTCCAAGTGGCAAGAGCCTCTACCACAGCCTCTGCTACCCAGCCAAAGCTGGAATGGCAATTTGAAGCTGAAATACATTTAGTTTTTTAGTTTTGATATAGATCCTGCCAAAGTAGTTTTTGCATAGTAGTTCCAAGTATTTTCATTTGCATAAAATTGGTTGGCTTGCCATATGATGAAATCGAAAGGGTTCATTGCTGTGATTCCATATGATTCTTTTCACTGTCAATAAATATCAATCAATCGAATTTAGACATTTGATTTCTGCTTTGTCTTCATAGTACTGTCTTTCAGATCTGTAATACAACAGATACCGGCATGGACATCCTTAATTCTTTTTGTTCATCATGTCTGAGTTTATGCAAGTCTCTTTTGTTCTGGAAAATTAATTGATTAGCTGGTAAAAAGCTATTGTTGTTCGGATATACACTACTAGATTTGGTGCATATATAGTATTCTGCTAAATCGAGCTGGAGTCTTGCGGGAGCACGCAATCTCTCTATCTCCTGGGATAGAGGAAACGTTTGCCCTCATCCCACCTTCCCCGGACATAAGTGGGATTATATTGGGTACGTTTATTTGTTATAGTATCATGCTTAAGTGCGCACTGTGATAACTAGTGAATTTGGTTGGGAAGGGATAGTTGTTTCTTGAAATGCATTTTAAGGTCAAAACCATACCGAGCAACAATTTGAAACCATAATTAACACACTGAAACAAACTGAACAATTAGAACTGTATATGATTGAAAGAAAAACTCGTGTCCTCGGAACATGGGGTGATCCAAGAGCTAAAACCTGAAACTTTTTGAGTGTTAGAACATTAACTTGGACATCTCAAACAAACAAAGGTGACCTGACTTGAAGCCTGTAATAACATTGTGATTTGATAACTGATCTTGATACTGAATTCTTCCAACCACTGAGCTTGCTCTTATTTGAAATGAAGAATTCCATTTACTTGAAGGAACCATTTACTTTTTAATATTGCCTTAGTGTTACTTAGGACTTAAATGTGGGTAATGGACGGTGCAACCTAGCCAGCTTAGAGTAAATTAAATATTATTAGCAAAGTCGATCTATTATACTTGTTTTACGTTTTGACCAAAACATTTAACAATTTTTATACAATTGTCGTCGGTATTTTTATGACAATGGGGATGCAGTACAAGAAACTAGCTAGTATGTAAATGTTGAGCTTTGTTTCTCCCTACATCTTTCATATGATTTTTCAAACATTAGCACACTGTTAGTTTAATAAACGATTTAGTTTTTAGTTTTGAGTATCCACCATGCTATTCAGGAAGACCACTTTATCAGTTTTAACCTTTCAGGGCATTTTATTCCAAAGTGGTCCATAGATAAGTTGGTAAGGGTGAAGACATTAACTTACAGTGCAGGTTCTGCATAATTAGTACCAGGTTCTCAATGTGCAATCCAAATAGCTACCACACTCCTTGAATTAGGATAGGCATCAAACAAGAGCTCGACAAAGATTCTCAATTTGAGGTGCCTAATGAAGCAACTCATCCTTATTTGGTTCAACATATGTAGCATATGTTTTCTTTAACTCGTGAAGGAGTTGGCGCACCATTACTGAATTCAGCTTACAATTTGATTTCTTTTCTTATGCAATAAGTGCAAAACTTCATCAAAATCTGAGACTAGTTTTGTAGCCAAACTCATTCGTAGGAGACGTAAAGGTGATGTTACGTAAACAGCAAAAGTTGCAACATATTGCTCAGAATTATGGAGATAAAAGTGAATTTACAATCCAACTTCATTCAAAGCTCTATCAAGATTTTATGGGATCCATTAACTAAATGCCAATTTCACGAATGCATTTCCACACGTCTCTCACGGTTCCTATTCTTAGCTCTCTACTGTTTCGTGTGAACTACAATTGTTAAATGAGTGCTAAACAGTTGCATGAATCTTCTTCGGCTACGTACTAACCAAAGGTCCACAACGTGTCTCCCCCAGCCTTGGTTCCAGTTTTTCCCCTGATTAGCTCTACCATTTTTATTAAGTAATATTAAGTAATTCTGAAATGCAACATACATTCATGAGTCACTTTAGTCTCAAATCTCTTGGTGATTTTGTTTTACAGGTTGCGGCTGTTAGTTATATTTACGAATTGCATGTGAACTAAGCGTATCAAAAATTAAATGGTGATATTTTATCTTTACCATAAGATTAGTTGGCCTGTATATTTTGGTTTTGTCACATGTTGATATTTCATTTTT
This sequence comes from Helianthus tuberosus, assembly GCA_030545235.1. Classification (NCBI taxonomy): domain Eukaryota; kingdom Viridiplantae; phylum Streptophyta; class Magnoliopsida; order Asterales; family Asteraceae; genus Helianthus; species Helianthus tuberosus. The sequence continues at coordinate 46,816,119 of CM060451.1, read as the reverse complement.
TTGCATCATCTAATGCATGGGCGAAGCTTCTAAGGGGCGGGAGGGGGTGGCCGACCCCCGAACTTGTCGCTCAGTAGTGGAGAAGTAGTGGAGAGTATGTAGTTTTCGTATAGAAATTTTTGGGTATATACGTTTTCGACCCTCCGGTTTTATAGAAATTTTTAGGTCCGGTGACTTTCGTCCCCTCGGTCTGAAATTTCAAGCTTCGCCACTGATCTAATGTTATTTATAGGATTTGAAGTGGTCACCTGTTTGTTTAATTACTGTTTGATAATTGTTGATCCATCCTAAGTCTGAGGAACCGATTATTTAAAATTCAAATTAAGTTCAGATAATTCCTAGTTTTTAGAGTTTAGTATTTGGGTCAAATTAGTTTCCTTTCCATGTTTTGGTTAAGTATAAATAGATGTGTTAGGGCTAGGTATTTTTTGAATTTTTTCGGTTCATTAACATAAATAAAAGAGTCATGATCATGTGTTGATCAAAAATTACATGCTTGATAGCATGCATGGTTACCAATTACTTGGTGTCAAAGCTGGGAGAAATACATCTGCTTTGATTCCATTAAAATGAGACCTTGGTTGTCTATGATAGTGTGATACCTTTTACGAAATGGTATGACTTTTCAGTAATAAATTGCCAGGAATATCTGTTCAGCCGTTCAGTTCAGGGCGGGGAGTTCGTTCTCAATTTTTTATATATCTTTATAATCTACGGAAGCAGAAAATTTAGCCAAACAATTATTACATAAAACACACAAAGATTATTATTTAATTTCCAAACAACTATACATAATGTTTGGAAGTTTTCATGAATGCAAATACACACAGTCTAACGGATAGACATAAAATATGAGGATACTACCAACTATCCATTTTAGGATGATAAAAATGGACACATCAATGAAGCAATAAACCTAGAGTATCCTATATAGTTTGCATTTTCCATTTAGATACCACCACATCAGTTTAAACAACTTAATTTAAAACTTTCATATAGCTTAATTAATTAATTTGTACATATTATGCATAGCCATATAATCACCCAGTGTATAGCCTGATCCGGGAGCTGATTTGTTGACGACATATGTGGCAACGACTTAATTGTGATCCACATTCTTTACAAGCCTGTTGCATCACTTAGTTAATAAATAATCGACAAATCTCACTGCAAGTAACACTTTTGTAGTCATGCTTGCTTAGTTAATTAGTAATGATTTTAGTGACAACAAGTGGTTTTTGTGCCACATCAGATTAATGGGCAGAAAACATGCCACAACATTATATATTCTTGACACCTTCGAACAAAACTTTTGGGCCACTACTCATTTTATAAGATGTCTTACACAGAAACAAGAATATAAACTTAATAAGAGCAACGCGACTCACCATGTGTCCACATCCGAAGGCCATATCCTTTTCATTTGTTAGACAGATTGGGCAGATCTTCATTGGAGCAGAAAAAAAGAAAGAAAGGAGTCAAGTCTAATAAAAATACAGGGGGAAATTAAACCCTTGAGGTCAAACTTTATTATTGAGTTAAAAAGGGATGTGAGTTTTGTAACAAATTTAATGATACAGTTTCCTAGTTTGGAAAACCTTTTTAAATATCAATGCAGTTAAGGTTTTTTTTTTTTTTTTTTTTCCAAAACTTAGAATAATTTCATATCAGTTTTGAAGTAATAAGTAGTTTGATCTCCAAAGTCAATGAAAGTACTATTGGAGTATTGAGTGAAGTGGTAGAACCTTATTTTCATCATCTTGTGTTGGTGTTGGGTCATTTACAGACTGTGTGCGGCCCCTTGGACGAGGAGGTCGCCGTGGAAGAATTCTCTTTGCCTTCCCAGTCACTTGTCTTGTTTGGCCAATACAAACATTAAAAGAATCATTCAAGATTAATCATATTTGCTGAAAGTGTATCAGAAATTAAGTATTCCTTTTCTTTATCATTGATCATGTTTATCTTCTGACGAAAAATGGAGAATAAACTAAAATACATCATAAACTTGATGGTATGCATACCCAAGTAAGCCAAGTTCATTGACTGCCGTATATTGTATCGGGATCTCCATAAGCGCAGCGAGTGCAAAAGCTGCTTCCTTGTGAGCTGGGCTTAGATCTTTGGACATGATACCAGTAAAATTAACAAACTGCAGTTAATAAGGCCAAAGTACCGTGAGTTGTCTTTTGAGATAAAAACTACTAATGTCATCTTCAAACCAACAAGAATCCCTCCAACCTTTAAAAAATTTCCTAATAACCAAACCTCTATAAAGAAAATCAGTAATAAACATTCTAAAAAAACTTGAATATGAAAAGAGTTTATTGAAAGTGAGGGATGTGTTTGTACCTGAAAGTTATCAAATCCACGAGTAGGAATCTTGTCATCAAACATTTTCATGTCGTCCCAAGGACCATCGCCAACGCCAACAAGGACGATTACTAGAGGATACAAACTAAAAACAAAAAAAAATGTAGATTTCTAAAGTTTGATTATAAAATAGGGTAACTAGAACAGTAAAATAATAGTCTACTAATCTATTTCATCACCATATATTAGAAAAACATAAATGGAGACTAGTCAAAGGGAATCGATTACCCAGCAAGTTGAAACATGATTCAAACTGATAGTGCGAAAAATAATTTAAAAGGCATGGACCAAGGCATTTTTTACACATAGATAAAGTTGATTGTCATTTGAATTTTATACCTTGCTTCAACAATTGAGCTAATAGTTTTTTGTTCCTGTGGACTGAGTTCCCCATTACTTGTATTGACGCTTCTTGTAACCTTCACTTAAGATGAACCTCCATCACAAAAACATCATTCAATGCATAAAGCTGAATTTGCAATAGAATATTATAGTTGTTTGAGAATAGAATATTTTAATCCGTGGGAAAAATGTTGGGAAAAGCATGAATTGGGTTGTGTCTCTTTTTAAAAGACCAATTATAATGAGGGAGTTTTAGCTCTTGCATGGGGCAACACACTTGCAAATTGATTTTTTTCTTGTTGTTAGAGATAGGGAGATTGATCTTTAATACAGACCTGGCCATCTGCTATGATAACTAGTATATGGAATTGACCTCCACTTTTCTCTACTATATCCATGGCAGCTTCGACAACAGGCGCGTAAGATGTTGGCCCTTCAAACAGAAATTTGTTTATGGGTTCAATTTTCAATAATAGTCTGTTTTCCATCAAGAATAGAAACATATCAAATATACCAGCCAGCTGCACGTTTGCGACAACCCTCTTGTAGCAAGTTAAGACTTCTTCAAATCCATGACATGGGGAGCCATCATCATGAAAGTTAAACACTTCTTGATCATGTGTTGTTGCTAGGAAAAATAATGAACATATTTAGATGACTAGTAAACATTTCTTTCAAAATTGTGTTTTTGGGATGAAGACCTACCATCACCAAATCCAAAACAAGGAATTAAATTGTCATCATCAAAAGGAGCAAGAGTTTCTCCAATAATTGATATGGCCTTTTCATATGGATTTGGAGAATCCCCAATGGCATGAAGGCTGCGGTTATTAAACGAAGCTTTACCTATCACAAACAAACCTTGGGGTTTAGATTTCCTAGCTTTTATGATCATACTGATTATAATTGTGGCAAAATGGGAAAATCGAACACGTACACATACGTGATTCGGCAATGTGCTTACATATATCTATCGTATATGCTAAGATTCATGTTCTGTTTCTTATTTTATAGTAGTATTATCATTGACTAAAGAGTGTCCCTATTTAGAAGGATGTGGATATAATACTTGAAGACTATCTTTTATGGCCTAACTATCAAACTAGAGTAACTTTTTTTCTTGAAAAGCCTGGTCCACATGTACACAGATTGAAAAGATAATTGAAAGAACATCCAACAATTGTACTAAAGATATAGAATCTAAAACTATCATATAGTTAGGAAAAATGATTAGAAATCATTGCAAAAGTAATGGAATCACAAAGCAAAGTATTAATGCTAGAGTTTTCTCATGCCAACAAACCTGTCCATTCGTTACTCTTAGTGAAATCTACACCAAGGATAAGGTTAGATGACTCCAATCCAGATTCTCTTAGTGCCTTTGTAACCTACAAAATGAAATTCAAATCCAGTTCATATCTCTCTATGCGTAAGTAGTAACTTTACATTGGCATTCATGTGCAAGAAACTTTTTCATGTACGTTTTACTAAAACAATCCTTTTCGAAGGGGATGCGATCAGCAATCAGTTTGGTTCTCCAGAAGCAGCAACCCAATTATTGGCCGGCTCGTATGGATTTTAACCATATAAAACCTCTAGAAATACAACTCTTATGTAATGTTACACCATGATAAATCTCTACCAAAAATAGAAACAATAAGATTGCTTTTGTTACCATGGCTGTGGACCATGTCTTTCCCTTTGACCCAACCTTGTAAAACCGATCTTTATGGGTTTCATGCTTTATTTGATTCAAGTTTCATAGAATTGTGTTTATGTGATCATGATCATATGTTTGTTGGATGATTTATCCCAAGAGTTCATACAAGGCCTTTTAGGTTCATCAAGAGCAATAATAGAAGACAGCAAGACGAAGATTGACAAGTTTGAAGGCTGTGAATTAAACTTTTAGACAAATCTAACCAAAGACTACATACACAAGTGAACATGAGAAGACGCATCACACATGATGTGATATGTGTTGGGTTTACTCGGGTTTGTTCACAGGTCATCGGGTCGGCACGTTATCGGTTACGGTTCACGTGTGGTATTGTGGTGTGTTGTTGCATGAATGGTTTACGTGCATGGCTGGAAGCTAAACATTTGTGTGTTATATTTGATTTATTTAATAGTTTAATGTAGTTGGACTTGGTATAATTTGACCGAGTTTTCTGCAAGTTTACGTTAGGTAGAAGTGTCAAGAGTGGGTCCGGTTCTTTAGGAGTATTTTATTGTTTTTCTTTGATCACGTTTGTTATTTGTAAGGCTATATATAGCCTATTTGGTTAATGATAGAAGTACCCTTTTTTTTGTTTATCAAATACACTCCAAGCTTTCAATTCCTTTTCATTTCTGCAAAACTTATTTTCACGAGTGTTTGTGTATTATTGAGGGGCCTGTAAGCAACATTTAGTATCAGAGCCTAGGGCTCGAGAAGATCGGAGGAAGCCTCTGCCGCCGGCGGGTGTGTCGGTTGGTGGAGGGCCGGAGTGAAAGAAGGTGACGAAGGTTCGAGACGGCAAGTGGCTGTTTTCGGATCGTTTAACAGCAGAAGACGGACGCGTTAAGGTGTTTCGGTAGGCCGTTGTTGTGGTAGACGTACCGGTTACGACGACGGGGGTGACCGGTGATAAACACTTGTGTTCGGTGGCTGTCAGTCGTGATAAAAAAAAGGTTCAAGGCTGTTCGGATGTTAGTTACGGGTTTGCGCAGCTGTTATACAACGATAACAACAACATAATGTTTTGCGGGAGCCTTGATCGGCTTGTTCGTGATAAGAGGAGACCGGCGTTGCGCGTGAAAGGCGAGCAGAAAGTATCCGTCAAAGCAAGTGGCTTTGGATTCGTCTCGTTTGGAAAGGTGAGAAAACGGAAAAAGTGGGTGGCTTTGTTTTCTTGGTCGGTGGAGAGGCCTCTTGGAACAAGGGTGATCGGAAAAAGGTAAAGAAAGAAAAAACGCAGTGTAACATTATGGTGTTGGAGTTCAAATCGGGTGACTCGGATGTATTGTTGTTTTAAACTAAATATAGGTATAGGGGTCGTTATGTAATTAGTAGTTAGTTAGTTTTATGTTGTAATTAGATTAGTTAGTAAGTGCGAGGACCGGAAGCGACAAGATGAAAGTTTGTAACCTACAAACTTAATCAAGCGACATCTCCAGGAGACGTACCTGTTCAGTTCGACGCCTGCATCACAAGAACACAGGGACGTGATTTTTTCTAAGAGACACACCTCTTCAAGATCAATCTCAACCACAAGTTAAAGAATCGCAACCATTCGTGAAGATATATGTCTCTACAATCGCATCTATTCGTATAGTATATATAGGGTTCAACTATGTCAATTGTAATCGATCACTTTTCATTCAATACAAGCAAGTTATTGTTGTTTATGATTCTCAATTCTTTTATATTAAAACCTGTGATTTGCAAGTTCGATTACCAACAGTGGTATCAGAGCACGTTACGAATCCGGGAGGAAGAAACGATTGGATCACAACACGATTCAACCAGTTCGAAAGAAAGGAGGCGTATATCCGTTTTCGCCATAATCAAATTCCGGTGGTGTTAGTGTTCGAAGCAAGAAAGAAGATTGCAATTGGTTCCTATTTAGACCAACACGGCATCGGTATTTTCTATTGAAATCAGCGGGTTCCAAATTAATGGTTAGAAAGTATTGAACTTTTGAATTCAATAATTTTGTTTTGACACAATTGATTGGTTCATCGTATTATGTTTCTTTGAAAAGTAAATCTGAATAAGTTTTTTTTTTGCTTTTTGATTAAATCATTCTTAAGAAAAACCAATTTGAATTGCTTTTTACAAATTTGATTATAATAGTTTTTTTATTTGGAAAACCCAATTTGTAAACAACTTGAAATCTGATTTTAAAAGTGAAAAAAGGAAATCAAGTTTTCTGTACGTCGAAAAGGGATCATAATAGCATGCTTTAAATAAAGCAAGTTAATTTCGAGTCATAAACAATACGCATAGCAAGAAATCGAACCCGTATCGGTTCTAGCAAGTCAAACCGATTCTTGGTTCAAATAGCAAGTTCCGGACCGTTTGGTTCAAAATAGCAAGTAGCACGTCGAATCATCACGATTCAGTCTACCAAGAAACGACCATTCTTGGTCAAAGCAAGAAAAAGCAAGTACAGCGGGTCGATCAAATTAAGTCCAATGAGTAAGTTGGTTGGATAGTTTTGATCTCACTCGCAATAGCAAGTTAGCAAGAATCTGATCAGCAAGTCGGTCAGAACCTGATTAGCAAGTGGGTCAGGGTACATAAAAATCTGATTAGCAAGTCGGTCAGAAACGCAAGAACCTGGTTAGCAAGTTGGCCAGACGCAAGTACCAAGTAAGAAATTTGATCTACTCGGTCAAGAAAGGGATCATCCGATCATAAGCAAGATAGGCAAGAAAAGCAAGGAGAGAAAGAAAGGAGGCATGACAGAAAAAGATGGAAACGCATCAACGTCACTCCACGAGCAAGGGAATGTATCTCTTCAATGCCCAAAATTGAAAGAGACGAATTATACCCAATGGGCAGTTATGATGGAAACAATCTTGAAGGCATATAGTATTTGGGAAACAGTTGTTTCAATGGAAGGGATAAACGAAAAGAAGGCGCATACAACGAAAGCAATTATCTTCCAAACGCTACCAGAAGATGTTTTGATGCAAGTTGCGCAATACGAAAAAGCAAAGGAAGTATGGGATGCAATCAAAGTTCGTTATCTCGGAGCAGATATGGTTCAGAAAGCACGTCTACAAACGTTGAGGAGCGAACTAGAAGTTTTAAAGATGGATGAGAACGAAACAGTAAGTAGTTTCGCAAGCAAGTTGAGTGGTATAAAAGCCAAATTTAAAACTCTCGGTACCACTATCAAAGACAAGAAACTCGTAAGAAAATTACTCATCTCCGTTCCGAAGAAGTTCCTACCCATCGTGGCAAATATCGAGCAATATTCGGAAATAGACAAAATGCCATTTGAAGAAGCAGTGGGAAGAATAATAGCTTTTGAAGAACGTCTCAAAAGTCAAGACAAGCAAGAAGATAATAATCAAGGAGGACTCATGATGGCAAGTACAAATAATCAGTTTGAAAGTTTGCATCATGGAAAGGGTCGTGGTGTTCAAAACTATGGCAGAAGTCAAGGACAAGGATCTTTCAAAGGAGGAAGAGGACGTGGAAAAGATATGGGTCCAAGAAACCAAGACAAGAGCAAGTTCAGATGTTATGATTGTGGAGAACTTGCTCATTTTGCAAGAGATTGCACCAAGTGGAAGGAAAAGGAGAAAGACACGCAACAAGAAGCCAATCTCGCATTGGAAGAGGAACCAATGCTACTGCAAGTCAAGCAAGTTGAAGACCTTTGTTAAACTATATTTAGTTTACGGGGGAGTATTGGTGTTTTAAACTAAATATAGGTATAGGGGTCGTTATGTAATTAGTAGTTAGTTAGTTTTATGTTGTAATTAGATTAGTTAGTAAGTGCGAGGACCGGAAGCGACAAGATGAAATTTTGTAACCTACAAACTTAATCAAGCGACATCTCCAGGAGACGTACCTGTTCAGTTCGACGCCTACATCGCAAGAACACAGGGACGTGATTTTTTCTAAGAGACACACCTCTTCAAGATCAATCTCAACCACAAGTTAAAGAATCGCAACCGTTCGTGAAGATATATGTCTCTACAATCGCATCTATTCGTATAGTATATATAGGGTTCAACTATGTCAATTGTAATCGATCACTTTTCATTCAATACAAGCAAGTTATTGTTGTTTATGATTCTCAATTCTTTTATATTAAAACCTGTGATTTGCAAGTTCGATTACCAACAGGATGTGACCGGGTGGGTCGTTGATCCGTGATGAGTCAAGATGTGAATGGACGGTTCCAGCGTTATGCCATGTTACATGTTACTGGAGTGGTGTATTTTTTATTATGGTTGAACCGAGACATTGGACGTGATCGAGGAGAAGATCGGGTGTCCGTTAGATGTCTTAGTGGTTCGAAACCGAGGTGATTCGGTGCTGCGGTGAAGGTGCAAACAAACACCGATTAAGGGGGTGATTGTTGGGTTTACTCGGGTTTGCTCACAGGTCATCGGGTCGGCACGTTATCGGTTACGGTTCACGTGTGGTATTGTGGTGTGTTGTTGCATGAATGGTTTACGTGCATGGCTGGAAGCTAAACATTTGTGTGTTATATTTGATTTATTTAATAGTTTAATGTAGTTGGACTTGGTATAATTTGACCGAGTTTTCTGCAAGTTTACGTTAGGTAGAAGTGTCAAGAGTGGGTCCGGTTCTTTAGGAGTATTTTATTGTTTTTCTTTGATCACGTTTGTTATTTGTAAGGCTATATATAGCCTATTTGGTTAATGATAGAAGTACCCTTTTTTTTGTTTATCAAATACACTGCAAGCTTTCAATTCCTTTTCATTTCTGCAAAACTTATTTTCACGAGTGTTTGTGTATTATTGAGGGGCCTGTAACCAACAATATGGGATGTGTCGCTAAGAATGTGACTCACAATAATGTCACTTAAAAGATTACTCACAATTTCATCGTTTGTTGTCCAACAGAGAACTGGCCTATAAAAATGTATTAATTAAGAACTCGCCTATAAAAGAATGTATTAAGGAAGGCCCACGTGTTACCTACAAGTTTGAATACCGTGAATTAAACTTTTGGATGAATCTAACCAAAGACTACATACACAAGTGTATATGACTATATGAGATGCATCACGCATGATGTGATATGGGATGTGTGCCTAAGAATGTGACTTGCAATTTCATCGTTTGTTGTCAACAGAGAACTGGCCTATAAAAAAATGTATTAAGGAAAAGCTCGCATGTTACCTACTAAGAAGACTATTTCAATTCAATAATGCCAATACTAATGTGTTAATATTAAGTTTAATGATGAAGTTCGAGACTTGTTATTATCTTCATTATGTAAGAGCTAGTAAAGAAACCTTACCATAGTTAGTAGTTCATACACACAGTGGTGGTGATGAGGGTTTGCGGGGAGGATCCCCGCACAGGGCCCGTGATTTCGAGGGGCACGTGTTTTAAAAAATCCGATATATATAGTAATTTTTTTTAAATAGTATACCCATACCAACTCCAAGATAGGCCCATTTACAAAACAATTTTATGGTTTAAAAGTTAACCCATTGGCATTATGTTTAGTGAGTCCAATACCCATTTAATTAAAAATAAAAATAAAAACATTACGGAAAGACACATTTTTTCAAGCTCGAACAGGGTGCATGAATTCTCGGAGACGCCTCTGCATATACAGAACCACTAAGGTAACATTTGAAGGTATTTGAGATTTGATTCTTAGTAAGGTTATCTAAAGAATATATACATAATCAACTAGTTTCCATATAGAGTAAGGAAGATGCAAGAGCGTGTAGAGACTTAGAGGTATGTTAAGATCCATAAAGAAAGGCTAGTGAAAGAAACATATGATGTTACATATCGAAATTACATAATAAACTAAATACTTCTATTGTTTACCAACTATCTCGATGTAAATTATTATTATCAATTTATCACAAATTTATATCTAAATACTTCTATTGTTTAATAAACTAGGAACTTATAGAAATTAGTGCCTGTGTGAAAAGGTAGAACCGTTGTTCAATGTTGATATCAGAGAATAAAGTGATACCTTAAGGGCTTTATTATTATTATTGTTTTAATTTTATTTTCTTTTTGTCTAGGAAGTCTTATTTACTATATAGGATCATTTTGGAGTTAAAATACAGAGCAAGAGCCTTATACCCTTTAACATTGAAAGACTTTAAACTCTAATAATTTTGCAAATCTTGGCTTTGAGGAGCCTCCTTTAAAGTAATTTTCTTTGACACCACTTTCTTCCCCCATCAATGTTGGATGCAGCACCTATGTTATTGATATTTTCTTATCTCATCAATGTGGGATAATTTATTTATTTTTTATATTTGCACTTCTTTCTTATTCACCAATATGGGATGATAATTTGTAGATGTATTAAAATATACTGATTATAAAAAAGGCACAAAACTAAAATTTCGATTGAGGCCTGAATCAGTTTGAGCCTGCCCGTGTTTACGTCATGCTTTCAAGGATGATGTGAACTTGAGATAAGTATGTTTTGGTTGTGTTTAACTAGCTATCTCACTCGTTAATAATGAATCTCTTTATAGATAGGCATATGAAATGTAGTTCTCGGCTCACCAAATGGGATTACTTGTTTTACAAATTACATTGTGTAACACACTTTAGTTGATGTTATCAACCTCCATGTGGAGATTGTAAAGTGGAGTCTAATCAGAATTGTTGCGACACACAATTTGTTTTACATGGTGTAACAAATTGTGGGATTCTATCCTCGAGGAACAAGTTATAGAATACTTTGTTGCCACTATACTGCGGAGAGTCGTGGACACTCCAACTATGTAGTGAGCGGGTGTAAGGGGGGATGCCCTTTGCAAAGTTCTCCAAGAGCGAATTAGAATTATGAATTATGGGCTTGGCACTAAGGAGATTTTAACACAAATTCAATCTCTATAAACATAACTCTTAGGTAGTTGTAACCTAAATCAATGTGTATCCAAAAACATATATAGGTGGATAAGATAGGCATACATGCATAAGGTCTTTTTCCTTGGACCAAAACATGAAAACTTTATCATTCTATTTTTAATATTCCTATGCTCTGTGATTCGTGATCATATGTTTCATGGACGATTTATACCTAACAAACACTCCATGTGAAGATTTTTAACCGAAGAATTCAACTTCTATTAATTCTTATCCTTGGGGAACAACTACTTGATAATCTACTGCTGCTATGGCGCAGGATCTACGGACACCCAAGCGCCTCAGCTGAGATCCGGCTGGTTAGCTAGGAGTCAAGGGAGACACGTTTGCGGAGTTCTCCTAGGGAAATTAAGGATCAAGTCCAACCCTTGTGGTATATAATTAACATAATCTGCTCCCCACAAATACTACTTTTAAGCACTTATAAACCTTAATCAGCCAGGATTTTGCGAAACTACGATTTATCCCTAACAGTACACATGATCAAGAAATCTTTTGCTTGTAGTAGTTCCTATTAGATTAATTAATTTATGTAACTTGCATTGGAAAGTTATTATATTTAAAAACTACACATATACAATTAGATATGAAGAATGAACCTGTTCTAAGGATGAATAGTTGTCTGGGATGTATTCATACTTTTTCCTGAAGCTTTTTCCAGACTTTGAAGAACCAAAACTTGGACCTTTCCGATTAAAAGACGTTGATGTATCCCGTTGCGATGATGATGATCTGTTTGCTGGTGTTTTCCTTTCTCCACAAATTATAGATACTAGATTTCCCATAATCTCATTTTGTGTAAATTCTTTCTACACAAGCACCCCTCTCCGTGGCTTTTTATGGTCGATTCTTTGCTACTTTCTACGTAGTTTCGCAAAATCCATAGTAAAATATCTTGTCTTGTTCGTTAAGTTATTCCATGCTTCTACATGGTCAATTATTATTTATCACTTTAACTTTTTCTTTAGTAGAAGAATATTCTTATTTACAGTTAGATTTTTACAATATTTCAAGCGTATGCACTCAGGAAGCACATATTCTATTCTTCTTAAGCTTTAAAGCCTCATCACGAACTTTGGTTGCATAGAAATTTCCACCTTCTTTCCTACAAGTTGATGATGTCCAATCTCCTTTTTTAAGCCAGATAATTGTACAGAAAAACTAGTCAAGAATCTAGTGTTCAAAAAAGATACTCCGACATTGGATACGGGGCGGACCTACTGCACCCGTGGGTGGGCGGCCGCACCATTTGAAAAAAAAATTAGTGTTAATATTCCGGTCAAATCCCGATCGCACCCTTGGAAATTTTCAACCGTCCCCTTTAGAAAAAAAAAATCATATTTTTAATTTATAAAAAAATTGTAATAAACACTGATTTTTATAAAAATATAACCAAAACACTGATTTTTATAAAAATATAACCTAAACACTGAATTTTATAAAAAATGACCTAATTTATCAGTTTGTAACTCACTCAATTTCATTAAACAATTTAGCCCAAGCCAACTTAACTCAACCCAACAAAATTTGAAGTGTAATAAAATAACCTAACCCAAACCGACCCTTCCTATTCTGTTTCAGCCTTTCTCCCGCTCTCTCTCTGCGATCCCCAGCTTCCCAATGCCAACTACGACAACAGTAGCGAACCCCCAATTTCAAGTCGAAATTTGTCAATATCTGGCCACCAAATCCACCGGAATCCAAACAATACAAGGTACCTTCGTTTTTTAATGTTATATTTTTGTTTTATGTTGTTTTTAGAAGAATAGAGTTACAAAAATGATAAAAAGGTTTAAAATTTTATGTCTTTTGATTTTTTTTGCTTGTTCTAGACTTTAGTAGGGTGATTTTGTTGTTTAGATGAATTTTTGGTTGTTACAAGTAATCAAGAATTACTAGGGCTTGAAAACTAAATTTAAATTATGGAGCGATGAACTTATGGAGCGATAAACTTATTGAGCGATGAACTTATGGAGCGATTTATATGTTTAGTAAAATTGAAAATTATGGAGCGATGAACTTATGAAAACCCGTAGGGCGACATTTTAAATATGTTGGTAACAACGTTTGACGTGTTCTTGATGATTATATGAATTTTAGCTTGATGTTCTTTTGTTTTAAATGACCCGACCCGAACCGATATGAACCCATCTTCTTTTATATACATAGGGGCTTAAAATCTTTAAAAATATTTCGCGTATGAAAAAATTCCTGGGTCCACTACTGATTAGATACCATATATATTATATACTCCAACAAAATGATTACAATATATGGGTGAGGTTCCTGTAAAAAAAACCATTTTTCGTAAGAAATGTGAGTAGGCATAGGAAATGAGATGTAGGCATCATGTTTTAGACTTAGGCATGGTGTTTTGGCAAGAAAACAACAAACGTAACAATTTAAAATACAATGCGATGTATTATAGGCATGAAATTTAAAACACAAGTAATACACACTCCTTAACACTTAAAACACACTACTTAACGTTATTGACATGGTGCTTTAAGTTTTAAACCTAAAATTCATTGCATGTGGAAAGTTCAAATGAGAAGAAATTTTTTGTAAGAAGAAAAAAGAGTAAGTTTCAACCAATAAGAATGTTTCATTTTACATCATTTAATATTTGCATTTAATTTTAATGTAAGTGTATATTTGTAAACTTACATAGATCTTCCTTTTTGTAGGTCCACTTGGAGGATCAAGATTAAACCTACTTCCTTGTCTACTAACACACTAACGAGTGCGGAATCCATGTAAGTATGCAAACCAAACAAAATGGAACAAACACCAAGTACTCAAAGATTCACAAAGCTTTGATTGATTGAAGAGAATCAGTACATACACAATGTACAGTGTTACAAAACTCACAGGACTCTCTTAGGTGAAATGGTGAACAAGTGTGTCATTATATAGGCCCTGATACCCAGTAACACTACGAAGGGTGTTACTGGCCACGAACTGTTAAGGAGCCCACGAAGGCTATGAGCCTTCGTGATGATCATCGACAATGTCCCACAGTCCACGAACTGTTAATCCCCACGAACCCTCCATGTGCCACTTGATACATATTATGTGGTCGCGACTCGGTTCAGTTCAACTCGGTTAGGTTCGGCTCAAGCCCGACGTCACGACATTCCTCCGTCGTGCGTCCCAGAGTTCGACAAGAGTTCGACACTCATAAGTTACAGGATGTACATAAAGCATGTTTGGGCCAATCAACTTCAATGCAGAATGCGTGTTGGGCCAATACATTTGGGCCTAAACCTTCAACTGGGCCGAACCCCCACTTGGTGAAATGCATGTCGACGAAACAAGGGTGTGTTTCGTCGACTTTGAAGAACTTGTCAAGTGTTTCGTCGACTTTGTTGTTTCGACGAAACTCAATGTGTTTCGTCGACAACAACTGTTTCGTCGACCTGTTCAGTTTCGTCGTGTCTGTGACTATATATATTCAGATAGAATTCACAGACTAGGTAGAACACAGAACACACACGAGAGAACCAGAGAGAGTTTACAGAGATTATTTTGTAAACATTGTATTGTAACCGTTTCATAGCATTAATACAATGGAGTGTTAATCGTTGAGTCTCGTGTTTATCATTTACGTGTTCTAACTTGGTTTAACTTACCCGTTTGGATTCCGCACTCTCGGGTTTGTCGGAAAACAGGGAATAGAGGTTACTCGATCCTCCGGGTGGACCTACAATTGGTATCCGAGCATTGGCTCGATTCCTTGTTAAAACCAAGTTTGTGTTCTTGATTTTGCTTAGTTTTTAATGAGTTTTTCTTGATTTTTGGAGTTTAAAATCATACATTTTCTGGAAAAACGTTGTTAAAACCTTGAAAATCTTGATTGTTTTGCTTCTAGTTCATATAAAACCTTGTTAAAACTCTTGTATACATGTTAGTATTGGGTTTTTGTTGAACTTTATTTGCAAAAGTGTGTTCGGAAATTTTCAGGTAACTTGTATCTTCATCCAGTTCTTCACATCTTCAAACTGTTCTTGAATAATATCCATGTTTGATCTTATTTGTGTTATGAATTATTGATATGATTATAAAATTGTTATTTGACTATTGTGTACACAAGCATGATGATGAGTTGGTAGACCGTATGTAAAAGTAAGGTGATGGTTTGACAATTTGGGTTTTTGTCAGAAGATAAGATTCAAGATAAGATCAACCTTCTGTTTCGTCGCACAAGGTTTCGTCGATCAGAAGCCCAAAAAGAATTCTGTTTCGTCGCACATTATCAACAACTCAGTTTCGTCGTTCATCATCATACAACTCAGTTTCGTCGTTCATCATCATACAACTCTGTTTCGTCGTTCATCATAATTCAACTTGTTTCGTCGTTCATCATCATTTAACTGTTTCGTCGTTCATTAACTGTTTCGTCGTTCATTAACTGTTTCGTCGATCATTAACTGTTTCGTCGAGTAATATAGTTTCGTCGAACTTGTTAAAATTTTTAACAGAAGCTTTGCAAATCATATTTAACGGTTTGATTTGAGTGATTTTTTCAGGTATTCGTCATTATATACTCGAAATGAATCCGAATTGGTGGGGTACTCCGTCAAATGCAGAGAGCAAGTATACCAACACACGTTTATCTCCCTCATGGGCTGAATCTCCTGCACCCACATCTAATACAGAAAGCAAGTATCGAAGCACCGGTTTGTCACCATCATGGGCTGAATCTCCCGCACCCGCATCTTCGCAAGGGAATCAAATGTCGACAGGTCAATGGGCGTTTGTTTCAAATCAAACTCCAAGTATTCAAAGTATACTCCTAAGCGAAAGCGAGACCGGAAGTCTAAATCGTCCACCGAAACTAATGCACATAAACGAATATCCTGGATGGGTAGATAGATTCCAGACGTATGTCAATGGGCAAAACACGGAATTGTGGTTATGTTTTACTACAGATTTCGATCAAGCTCTTGAGGTTTCCGCTTCAACTGCCGTGACATTTGCCGATCTTTCGGAAGACCAGAAAAAGGCATATGATTTAGAAAAGAAAGCATATGCTATTCTGACTCAGGCGACGAGCAAGGAAATATATCATCAGTTCGTCAGCTTCATGACGTCAAAGCGATTGTGGGATGCATTGAAGACAAGGGGTCTAGGAAATGAAAAGTCACGCCAATTGCGACATGATTTACTCAAAAAGGAGTTTGATGGTTTCACATGTATGGAAAATGAATCTTTGGGAGATATGACAAGTCGATTCTATCATCTGCTGACTGAATTGAGTAATTATGGGGTAGTAACAACGCCAGCAGAGGTAGTCACAAAGTTTGCCGATGCATTGCCACCTCAATGGAATAGTTTCTTGGAAATCCTGAAATACAATGGCGCATTGGCTACAACAAACATTAATGACTTCGTTCAGCTCTTGGAGAACAAAGATCAGGAAGAAACCCTAAAGGCGAAAAGGGTTCCAGTGCGACAAAATCCTGATATGTATTATGGAACTTCTAGCACTTCTGCAAGACCTGTTTCACATGCTCCACTTCAGATGGCGTTTGTCACAAGCACGGATTTATATGGCAATACGATACAAGTTCCTGTGAAGCCAGCTCCAACCACAGACTTGTATGGAAATCCATTACCACCAGCTCCACAACAGCAAGCTTGTTATGGAAGCACATCATCTGCTGGTCAGCAATCAAAGTCAAATACAGTACGGCTTGACACGTCAAACTTCTCCAAAGTTAGCGTTGAAGTAGCTAAAGATCATATGGAGATACTAAACACATTGGTGAGCTCGTATTGTGGGTTGATTGCAGGGCAGATCGGAAACATCAATCTAACTCAAGAAGATTATCAGCAGATCGATAAAGAAGAGATGGATATGATGGACATCAAATGGGCTTTCGCTAGTGCTGTTAAGCGAGCTAAAGACTCCATGGAACGGATGGGTAGAACCAGCTTGGAAAGCAAGAAAGATACCAAGTATGGGTTCGACAAGCAATCCGTCAAATGCTTTAACTGTGGCGAACGTGGTCACTTCAAGAGGGAATGCACAAAGCCAGCTCAGCATGGGAACCAAAACCCTTTCAGAGGTCAAGGCAATCAGCAGAATCAAGCTAGGAATGATGATCGCACCTTGGTCCCTGCAAACAATCAAGCAGGACCATCAAACAACAACAATCAAGCTCTTTTGGTGCAAATAGATGAAGGTTGCGACTGGTCAATGCAATTAGGCATTGGTGATCAGGGAGGAGCAGCTTGTTTTGCTGAAGCTGCTAAGGATTTGAAACACGCCAGTGGTGGAGAATCTTCCGCCAGTGGTGGTGAATCTTCAGATGAAGAGAGTTCTGGTTATTCAAGGAGTTCAGATGAGGAAACCTCAACCTCAGGCGAAGATCATTCTGATGATGTATCTATTGGGAGAGTCGGTGCTGATGTCGATGAATTGTTAGCAGAAGCTGCATCAGGGAATGATAGAAGATCTATTCTGGTGGATCAAGCTGCTTATTCTTCTTCTTTTCTTCATTCAGCCTTTATGGCTAATGGCGGCAGTTCATCAAGCCAGGTATGTGTCGATGAATCAACTGTCGTTAATTGTGATAATTGTGCTAGCTTAAGTGTTAAATGTGCTGATTTGGATGCTAATATGTCTGAGTTGCAAAGCAAACATGATGCTTTAAATGCTAAATTGTTTGACTTGCAAAACAAACATGTTTCTTTAGATGCAAAGTGGTGTGATTTGCAAAGCAAACATGAGGCTTTGAAAAACAAATATGATGTGACATTTATCCACAACCAAAAGTTGATCGTGGATCTTTCAAAATGCAAAGAGGCTAACATGTTTTATGAAAATCATGAAAAGGAATTTAAAACGTTGGTTGCAAATTTAAGAAAAGATAAAACCGAACTGACAAAAATGGTTTCCAGAAAACAAACAGACATAAACTGTTATATTAATCGTCTTGAGATCATGCAAAAAGAGTTAGCCTGTACAAAGTGTGAAAGTGAGGCGATCCGGCTTAAGCTAGACAGTTATTCTAACTCTAGATACCTGCTGGATCACATCATTGGCACACAAAAAGAGAAAAAGGATGTCACGTGCATTGGATATAAGAAATGTCCACCACCTGTTAGACAAAATTATGATGCAATGCCTGATGAGGAGTATAGAACTCATTATGAAGAATCTGTTCCTTTAGACATTGAGGAATTTGCAACGGGACTTGGATACAAACTGGAAGTATCATCAGATTCGGATGTGTCAGCAGATACATTTGTAACTGCTGAACAAAATCAGGATCCTCCAATCATTGTTGAGGATACTGATTCTTCAGATGATGAATCTAATGATACTGACTCAGCACAGTCAGATGCGGTAATCAAAGAAGAGGACATACCTCTCGAGAATCATATTCTGTGTGATCCTCCCACAAAACCTGCTATGACTGTTCTGACCAAGTCCACGTCCACTTCATCACAAGAGTTTGAGAGTGTGAATTTGCTGTACACTCTTGTTGGTGATGATAAAATCTACTCTGACAAAGATTTTCCTATTAAGAATGTTAATCAATCTTTAATTAGTAAAATTTTTGAGGATTCAACAAGTAAGTTCTTGGGAAAGATAGGATCACACGTTGTGGTAACACAATGTCCTCCGATTCCAAGAGCTGAAATTCGCAAACAAAATGGCAATAAAAAATTACCAACTGAGAAAGTCCAGCAAAATCACACCAAACCAAAAAGTAAATCACCGACTCAAGGTCAAAAGAAACAAACTCAGAAAAAGGACAAGAATGTGAACTTTGTGAAATCAATGGGAACGGATAAAATTGACACATTTGAAAACAAATCTAACTTAGATTTTGTTAATCAAGCGAAAATTTTGAAAAGAAATGAACAAAACAGTTCAAAACCAAGTACCTCGGGATCACAAAGTTCATCATCGACAAGACAATCACATGATACTTCGGGGTTTGTAGAACGAAGATCATGTTTTTCATGTGGTACATTTGGACATATTATTCGCAATTGTCCATATCTTCATAAACAAAAAGCCAAAGTTGATGATCCCCTTGACCAAATTGACCGCAAGCGATCTGTTTCATCAAAACCAGATCCCCGTCTTGTAAAAGAAAGGGAAAAGAAACAGAAACGTCAACAGGTCAAGAAAATTGAAAAAGCGATTAAAACCGATGTGGTTAACAAAACATCTGTTTCTGTCAAACCAGACAATTCAAAAACTTCAGACAATCATGAAGTTAAGTTTTTAAAGAATAACACTGGTAAAACAAAACAGACCTGGAAACCAAAAACGGTTAATGAATCAGGGGAACATCACAATTTCCACAACATCGAGAAGTTCAAGTGACTTACGTTGATGAAAATGGAAGACCCAAGACCACAAAGGCTTGGGTCCCCATCTCCAACTAATCATGTGAGTACATGTGCAGGGTGTTCCAGGAGGAACTTTCAGCAGTCATTGGATTGTTGATAGTGGGGCATCCAGGCACATGACAGGCGACATGAAGCTTCTCTACGACGTCAAATCTATTAGAGGAGGTTATGTTGCTTTTGCTGGAGATAAAGAGGTTATATTACGGGAGAAGGAATGGTATCCAACGGGGTTGTAAGTTTTGACAAGATCAACTTTGTACAACAACTTGATCACAATCTTCTCAGCGTTTCACAAATCTGTGATAAGCAGTTTTCAGTACACTTTGACGCTAATGGATGTTATGTGCTGAAACCCAGCTTCAAGATTCCAAAAGAATGGATTCTCTTATCTGCTCCAAGGATAAATGATTTGTATGTCCTTGATATGAGCCAAGCTATTACAACGACTGCACAAGCAACTTGTTTCATTACAAAAGCCACAGAAAAAGACTCTATCTCTTGGCACAGACGTATGGGTCACATTCACTTACGGAAAATGAATCATTTGGTGTCGAATGACTTAGTGAATGGTGTTCTTCTTAAAAATTTCCATCTTCAAGACGTCTGTGTTTCATGCCAAAAAGGAAAGCAAACGAAGAAACGACATCCGACAAAGAAGATCAACACGGTGGCAGTTCCTCTTGAACGTTTGCACATGGATTTGTTTGGTCATGTCAAGCACAAAAGCATCAGGAATGATCAATACTGCCTCGTGATAACGGATGATTATTCAATATTTTCTTGGGTGGCGTTTATGGCTCACAAGAGTGCAACTTTCGGTATTATCAAAAACTTGATCGTTCAGATTGAGAATTTGTATAAGTTGAAGGTTAGACGGATACGCAGCGACAATGGTACTGAATTTAAAAATCAAGCCATGGCGGAGTTTTACACATCAAAAGGTATTTTTCACGAATTTAGTGCGGCTTATACTCCTCAACAGAACGGCGTCGCTGAACGTAAGAACCGTACATTGATCGAGACTGCTAGGACTATGTTGGTAGAGTCGCAGTTGCCCATTCCATTCTGGAGTGAAACTATGGCCTCCGCATGTTACACGATGAATCGAGTCCTTACAGTCAAAAGGCACAACAAGACCTGCTTTGAGCTTCTTCACAAACGGAAACCAGATTTGTCATATCTTGAACCGTTTGGAGCTCCTTGCACAATGATCGATCCTAATGGAAAGTTTGGGGCAAAAGCTATTGAAGGTCACTTTCTTGGTTATGCCACCCCGAACTTAAGAGTATGGAATCTAGAGACTAAAAGGGTTGAGGAATGGTATGAGGTCAGAGTACAAAGGCACACTTTACCAGTCAAAAATCCAGGTCAACCATGGATGTTTGAGTACGATGACTTTTTCAATTCGATCAATGTTGAAGCAGTTGAAGAAAATGCTGCGACAAGGATGTTTTTCGAGAGTGACAATGCAACAGATTCACCGTTGGTTCGTCCAATTGTTGTCAATCAAGAGCCATCTTCAGTGAACAATAATGCTCTCGACAATGAGGATTTTCATGATGCAACCGAACTGAACGAATCTTCAGAGGATGAAGAATTTCTAGATGCTGATCAAGAAGCTCCTACATCAGCTGTTCATGGTACTTCAGAGGCTACACCTCCAGTGGACGCCCCTATAACAGCTGAAGCTACTGCATCATCCTCTTCGGCAGTTTCGGGTATTGAATTGGTTGTTGATCTCAATCTCAACAATCTGGGTATTAATGTTCCTGTCCCAGATAATCCAGAAACTAGAATACATAATACCCATCCTCAACAAAACATCATAGGCAATGTACAAAGTGGCATACAAACAAGAAACATGTTGCGAAACAACAACAACGCAGGCTTGTATGCAGCGATTCGAGAATCTGGTCAACAAAACGATTGGTCTTTCGCGTGTTATGTCTCACAGGAAGAGCCAAGAACTTGGAAAGACGCTTTGAAAGATAACTCTTGGGTTGAAGCTATGCAGGAAGAACTGCAACAATTCCAGAAACTTGGTGTCTGGAAGATCGTAGAGAAACCTGCTGGTTATAAGAAGATTGGTACCCGTTGGGTGTATAAATGCAAAAAGGACGACCATGGAATCGTTATTCGCAACAAAGCAAGATTGGTCGTTCAAGGTTTTCATCAGATTGAAGGTATAGACTACAACGAAGTGTATGCACCAGTTGCACGTCTGGAAGCAGTTCAGATCTTTCTGGCTTATGCCTCATTCAAAGGATTCAAGGTTTACCAGATGGACGTCAAAAGTGCATTCTTACATGGTCTAGTGGAAGAAGAGGTGTATGTTGAACAGCCTCCAGGTTTTGAAGATCCTATCCATCCCGATCGGGTTTGGTTGCTGAACAAAGCTCTCTATTGTCTACATCAAGCACCGCGAGCTTGGTACGCAACCTTATCAAATTATCTACTGGAGAATGGATTTCGCAGAGGTCTTATCGATTGCACTCTCTTCATAAAAGAACAAGATGGAGATCTTCTACTGGTTCAGGTATATGTGGATGATATTATATTTGGTTCTACTAACAATGTTATGTGTAGGGATTTCGAGCGTGTAATGCAGGATAAATTCGAGATGAGCGCTATGGGGGAGATGACTTTCTTTTTGGGCTTGCAAGTGCAACAAACGAAGTCTGGGATTTTTATCCATCAGACTAAGTATGTCCAAGACATCTTGAGCCGATTCCAGATGTCCGACACATCGCCCATTGGTACCCCACTGCAGCAAAATCATGGAATTAATCCAGACTTGAAGGGTGAAGTTGTTAGCTCTTCATACTACCGCGCAATGATTGGATCCCTTATGTACCTCACAGCATCAAGACCAGATATAATGTATCCAACGTGTCTGCTAGCCAGATATCAAGTGAACCCGAAGGCTTCACATCTTGCAGCTGTAAAAAGGATTTTTCGTTATTTGAAGGGTTGCCCAGACACCGGTCTATGGTACCCTAAGGATGATAACTTTGATTTAGTCGCTTTCAGTGATTCTGATTTTGGCGGATGCAAAATCGACGGCAAATCCACAACGGCTGGATGTCAGTTTTTAGGAACTCGCCTCGTAACATGGCAATGCAAGAAGAAGACTTGTGTCGCTACATCAACTTGTGAAGCTGAATACATTGCTGCCTCAAGTTGTTGCTCCCAAGTCCTGTGGATACAACAGCAAATGCGCGATTACGATTTTGAATTCCTAACTACTCCTATTTTAGTCGATAATTCTGCTGCCTTATCTATCACTAGAAATCCTGTGCAGCATTCAAAGACCAAACACATCGAAATCAAGTATCACTTCATACGTGATTGTTTTGATAAAAGGCTAATCGATGTTGTTAAAGTCCATACTGATGACCAACGTGCCGACCTTTTTACCAAAGCATTTGATAAATCAAGATTTGACTTTTTATTATTGGTAAACGGAATTAAGGTCAAGCAAGAGTAATCCGCATCGGAAAATCATTTTTGTAAATATCTTTGTGTTTTTAAAATTATTGTAAGTTTGTTGATTTTAGGGGGAGTAAATCCATATTTGAAAATTCAAAAACATCGAAAAATTTCAAAACTCAAAAACAATAGAAAAAAAAATGAGTTTCCTGGCGAGCAAAAGAGAAATGATAGTACATCAGTGGTCTGTCTAAACCTCTTTAAACTGATATGCAAAATGAAAAATGTTAAGCAGCTCTATATAAGATGTATCGGTAGGCTCACAATCATCTTAAAGTGTGCAGGGTGATATAAACTTAAATCGACTGAAGACCAGGTGGGAACCACTCATTGGCATATGGTCTTAGTACCGAAATTTCGTTTGAGAGATTGCCGAGGTTCTGAGATATGTGGTCTTTATGCTGTTTATCATCTGGGTATCATGGTTGTTTCTTTTACCGAAACAAACGGAGACGAAGTCTAGATCTTCCATGATATCATACATACGTGTACATACTGCATACGACCTCAATAAGTGATCAACAATCACATGTCCACAAAACAAGTGATAATATATCACATTTATCCGGGAGTCAAGTATGTTTTAATATAAATTTTATAAAAATCAAAAAGATTTTATTTCTGCTTTAGTTTGGATTAACCGATGTTGGAACTCAAGGCTTCGTTACCTGAAATCTGATTGAAAACCAAAACGACTGAATCTTCATAAACGGTCAGAGTTTGCAAGTTTTGAAAGTTAATAATCTAAATTGAAAAATCTGTTAACTTTTCAAACTAAACTATCGGACGGTAGTTGAAAATATGGTCACATGTGTGTCATTTGTTTATGTTAACTATATTCCCAGCAGTTGTTCTCATTACGCGTTTAGATTTCTTGCATGTGCAGATGCTAAAGGCGAAGAGAACATGTTCGTTGACAAGCTTTGGAATGAAGACACGACATGGAGGCTCTCTAAAGACAAAGATGATCGAGTTGCCGCTGATCTATCATCAACACTACAAGGATCTCAAGTATTGAAGATCAAAAGATTCACGAGCATAACTCAAAGGAGAGCTTATCTTAAGGGAGAGTTTGTTAACACACTACCTAAATGAAAAGGGAGTTTGTTGATACACTTTCTACTTACAACGCGTGAAGACTTTGAGGATCCTCCGACATGGAAGACATGGAAGATGAACCTTACTAGTAGCGTCCAAGGGGGAGTTTGTTGATACATATTATGTGGTCGCGACTCGGTTCAGTTCAACTCGGTTAGGTTCGGCTTAACCCCGACGTCACGACATTCCTCCATCGTGCGTCCTAGAGTTCGACACTCATAAGTTACAGGATGTACATAAAGCATGTTTGGGCCAATCAACTTCAACGCAGAATGCGTGTTGGGCCAATACATTTGGGCCTAAACCTTCAACTGGGCCGAACCCCCACTTGGTGAAATGCATGTCGACGAAACAAGGGTGTGTTTCGTCGACTTTGAAGAACTTGTCAAGTGTTTCGTCGACTTTGTTGTTTCGACAAAACTCAATGTGTTTCGTCGACAACAACTGTTTCGTCGACCTGTTCAGTTTCGTCGTGTCTGTGACTATATATATTCAGATAGAATTCACAGACTAGGTAGAACACAGAACACACACGAGAGAACCAGAGAGAGTTTACAGAGATTATTTTGTAAACATTGTATTGTAACCGTTTCATAGCATTAATACAATGGAGTGTTAATCGTTGAGTCTCGTGTTTATCATTTACGTGTTCTAACTTGGTTTAACTTACCCGTTTGGATTCCGCACTCTCGGGTTTGTCGGAAAACAGGGAATAGAGGTTACTCGATCCTCCGGGTGGACCTACATCCATGAACTGTTAACGGTTCGTGGTTAAATCTCCTTAACATCCATGTTCTACGAACTGTTAAGTGGGCCGAAGACTTAAGTTGGGCCAACTAGGACTTTTATGATGGACTAATATATGTTAAGTCCAAAATAAAATCCAACGAACAGTTAGAGTGTTCGTAGACTTCATGCAAGCACACTATATTATATGATGACATCATCATGACATCATTGTCACACCCCCAAAATCCACATGCGGAGTATCACCGCTTGGAGGCGTGACTGACCAGGATCAAGCCACCAATCATATTGAACATAACAAGTAATACGTAAAATTCAACCGCACAATATGAAAGGTGTTCAAAACCAAAGCATAGTTAAGTGTTTAGCGGAAGCATAATTGTAAAACCCAAAGGAAGTATAAGTACGACCTGCAAGCTCCATGTGTCCCACAACGACCACGCCTCCCTGTGCAAGCTCCATGTGTACCTAACGACCTGCAAGGCATGTATCAATGAATCAACAACAAAGTTGAGCGAGTTCACAGTTGGTTGTTTAGTTATAGCATTCGTTTCGTAAATCAGTTGTTCGTTTTGTAAACCATGTATCGTATTAATTCGTATCGCGGTCTCTCAGACATGTTTGCGAAGATTGGTGGGGGCTTCCCATGTATTACTAGACCACGCGTATCGACTGCTATGAAAATGTAAAAGGTGCCCTAAGTCAATGTCTATCAGCATTGACCCTTTGCCCGTAGTCCATTAGTACACGCCCGTCCGACTGGCACGGTGTGAGGTTTGTTAAACCTAATAGCGCTATTAACTAATGACCCGCTCGCCATAGGCCTCGGCGATTAAGTCGATAAATGAGGGACTTCAATTGATAGAGTTGATGGTCTTATGGTCGTGTACATAGGTTTTACGTACGTGCCCTTCAATCCGAGGACAGTAGTAAGTATAAGTGTACGTAGGTTTTACGTACGTGCCCTTCAATCCGAGGACAGTAGTAAGTAGTTTAATAGTATTGATAGTTCGAGTAGATATTCAATCCCATTCCCAACCCACCGGGAATCCCATGCCTTAGGAGTGTGAACACACCTTGGTTTGCTCGGTAGAATAAATTACACGTTTCACACAATGATCAATCAAACCCTATCATATTACACATAACAATCAGTTCCCCATTTACGTAAGTCACATGTTTCACGAATAATGCACTAATATTAGACTTGAACATCTCTCAACACATTGTAATTATTCACATCATAACACATTCCCTACTCAAGCCCCTAGCTCGGGTAACAGTTTCACAGCCCAACGGTCCCTAGCACTAATGCATGAGTAGTCACTTGGTAACAACTTATCTACACAAGCAACATATAAATCCACAATCCAACATAATACACACCTTCAAATATTTCTCACATACATGTATTGCTCGGCCCAAACATAATCTTTATACCCGGCACAAACAGACTAAGATTCACGTAATTATAATTGGGCTCGGGATCCAAAGATTACTCAGGTTCAGCCGGATTCAAAGAGGCACAGCTTGTGCATCACTACCCAACCGATCCACTAACATTATACATGATCACCTATGTTTTTGTTTGAGTCCATGTTTATATATCAAAGCTCCGGCCCAGTTATCCAATCCTTATGGGCGGCCCACTTATATATATCAAATTTTTATTCAGATTTCAATGCACATAACAGTAAGGATGACTAGTCATGCATTCCTAACCTTAACCCTATTGGGCCACCATTATCAGTGAAACCACATGCAATCGAATAGTTAAATCATTATGTCAGGTTCCATGATACTTGGTTTCAATTGGACCGAATCATAGCGTTTAATACTATCCATCAAATAAGAATCCTTAATCGATATTCAAACAGTTGACATCATCATCATTCATTATTAATTTTCATGTGTGCAAGATTAATTGAGATCAAAATTACTAATACCTATGGCCGCCATTTATTTTTTAGAGTGCACATGGTTTGATGAGAACACATGGCCACCGTTTACATATTTATGATCATCCAATCTTATCACCACTCTATCTATAAGTCTATTGAACCTTTTTATCAATTAACACATATAGTCTATAGCATGCACATGCAATAATATGAAATCACCAAAAAATAGCAGACTCACATACTGCACAAATGCAAGGACATAAGAGACGGTGCCTCGAAAGTAAAAGAGCTTCGATGGAGGGGGTAACCGCCGTCGATCAAAGGTGTGGTTGAGTGTCTA
Organism: Helianthus tuberosus; assembly: GCA_030545235.1. Classification (NCBI taxonomy): domain Eukaryota; kingdom Viridiplantae; phylum Streptophyta; class Magnoliopsida; order Asterales; family Asteraceae; genus Helianthus; species Helianthus tuberosus. The sequence goes on along the minus strand of CM060451.1, from coordinate 46,788,852 downwards.
GGGTTTCGTGAATTTAGGTTTACACGTAAAGGTTGAGATTAATATAACTGGTCCACTACTGGGCCTAAAGCCCATTTGATTTCGTCGACCCAGCTTATTGACGAAAACACTTATGTGTTTTCGTCCTGAAGTGTTTTCGTGGGTGGGGGGTGTTTTCGGCTATGGCTCCAATTTGTTGATATTGAGCATGTCACTAATACAAAACATATATTACATACACACTTAATGCACACCATATATATCATATCAATCACAATACGATTTAACATATTACAAATGTGTACAGTTGTGAAACAAACAAGTCGTGTAACCAAACAACTTAAACAATTAATCGTGCAATAGTGCGAAGATGGAATCTTGGAAACTCGAGTTGTCACATTATCCCCAACTTGAAAGAAATTTCGTCCTGAAATTTAGCACGCGGTTACTGAGGAAGCTAGTTGTGTTGTGTTGTTTACTGGTTTTACCTGGGGTGTCACATCATCCCCCCGTTGATTTGGAATTTCGTCCCGAAATTCTGTAGTAGCTTCAGCCTCAGTAGTGGTTGCACTGTTTCCGAATAACTGGGGATACTTGAGTTTCATTTGATCTTCGCGTTCCCAGGTGAACTCTGGGCCACGTCGGGAGTTCCAACGAACTCGAACAAGAGGTATTCTGGTGTGCTTGAGGACCTTAACATCTCGGTCCGTGATTTCAACAGGTTCCTCGACGAATCGCAACTGATCGTTGATAGTGAGCTCCTTCAAAGGAACTATGAGGGTCTCATCTGACAGACACTTCTTCAGATTCGACACGTGAAAAAAATGTTGTGAACTGCACTGAGTTCTGCGGGCAGGTTTAGTTTGTAGGCCACTTTGCCTATTTTCTCTATGATTTCAAATGGTCCGACGTATCGCGGATTGAGCTTGCCCCTTTTGCCAAAACGAACCAAGGGTCTCATCTGACAGACACTTCTTCAGATTCGACACGTGAAAAAAATGTTGTGAACTGCACTGAGTTCTGCGGGCAGGTTTAGTTTGTAGGCCACTTTGCCTATTTTCTCTATGATTTCAAATGGTCCGACGTATCGCGGATTGAGCTTGCCCCTTTTGCCAAAACGAACCACACCCTTCCAGGGTGAGACTTTGAGTAGAACCCGGTCCCCGACCTGGAATTCTAGAGGTTTCCTACGCTCATCAGCGTTGGCTTTCTGACGATCGCGAGCTGCCGCCATGTGTTGTCGTTTCTGAGCAATCCTTTCTGTTGTGTCTACTACAAGTTCTGGACCCGTGATCTGACTATCACCCACCTCTGCCCAACAAAGAGGTGATCAGCATTTACGCCCGTACAATGCCTCAAATGGAGTGGCTTGAATGCTGGTGTGGTAACTGTTGTTATACGAAAACTCCACTAACGGGAGGTGTTTTTCCCAGCCGTTGCCGAAATCGATTACACATGCACGAAGCATGTCTTCTAGAGTTTGGATGGTGCGTTCAGACTGCCCATCTGTTTGCGGATGGTAAGCGGTGCTCATATCCAATCGTGAGCCAAAGGACTTGTGCATTGCTTGCCACAGCTCAGAAGTAAAACGTGCATCACGATCGGAAATAATAGAGGTTGGCACCCCGTGCCTCGAGACAATTTCCTTAAGGTATACGTCTGCTAAGGTGGAGAACTTATCCGTTTCCTTGATAGCCAAGAAGTGTGCAGACTTTGTGAGTCGATCCACGATCACCCAAATAGTTTCATTCCCACGTTGAGATCTAGGCAGGCCAGTAACAAAATCCATGGAAATTTGCTCCCATTTCCATTGTGGAATCTCTGGTTGTTGGAGCAGGCCTGATGGTTTCTGGTATTCAGTCTTGACTCTCGCACAAGTCAAACATTTGCTAACGTAAGTTGTTATATGAGCTTTCATGCTAGGCCACCAATACGTAGTTCTGAGATCGTGGTACATCTTATCCGAACCAGGATGTACCGAGTAACGAGACTTATGCGCTTCATCCATCACAAGCTCGCGTAAGTTTCCATAGTGTGGAACCCAGATGCGTCCTGTTACGTAATAGGCGACGTCTTCCTTTTGTTCTAACAGTTGCCTTGAGCCGCGTAGGGCTTCAGCCTTGATGTTTTCTGGTTTCAATGCTTCTACCTGAGCATCTCGTATCTGTGCAGGAAGACTAGATTGGATAGTGAGTTGTAAAGCACGTACGCGTCTAGGTGTAGTATCCTTTCGACTGAGGGTGTCGGCCACAACATTGGCTTTGCCCGGATGGTACTTGATGGCAGATTCGTAATCATTCAATAGCTCGACCCATTGACGTTGTCGCATGTTCAACTCTTTCTGCTTGAAGATATGCTCGAGACTCCTGTGATCGGTGTAAATAGTGCACTTGGTACCGTACAGGTAATGTCTCCATATCTTGAGTGCGAAAACAACAGCTCCCAGCTCCAAATCGTGTGTAGTGTAATTCCTTTCGTGAATCTTAAGTTGGCGCGAGGCATAAGCAATGACCTTATCCCGTTGCATCAATACACAGCCAAGACCCTGGATTGACGCGTCACAATAAACCACGAAGTCGTCTGTGCCCAAAGGCAATGAAAGAATAGGAGCGCTACAAAGTCTATCCTTTAAGTGCTGGAATGTTGATTCCTGTGTATTACCCCAACGGTAGATAACGCCTTTCTGAGTTAGTGAGGTGAGGGGTTGTGCAATCTTGGAGAAGTCTTTGATGAACCTTCTATAATAGCCCGCCAAACCCAAGAATTGGCAGATTTCTGTTGGTGTGCGAGGTGCAGGCCAGTTCTTGATCGAATCTACCTTGGATGGATCAACATGAATCCCATCCTTGTTTACCACGTGGCCTAGAAAGTGGACTTCACGAAGCCAGAAGTCGCATTTTGAAAACTTGGCGTAGAGCTGTTCTACTAGAAGGAGTTCCAAAATGAGTCGTAAATGCTGCTCGTGTTCCTCCCGACTCTTAGAGTAGATCAGAATGTCGTCGATGAATACAATCACAAACTTATCCAAGTAAGGCTTGCACACTCTGTTCATAAGATCCATAAAGACTGCAGGCGCGTTTGTTAGCCCGAATGGCATGACCAGAAACTCGTAATGGCCGTAGCGTGTTCTGAATGCTGTTTTGGAGACGTCCTCGTCCCGGACTCTCAGTTGATGGTGGCCTGACCTCAGATCAATCTTTGAATAGTAGCTCGACCCTTGCAGCTGGTCGAACAAGTCGTCAATGCGTGGGAGAGGATAACGATTCTTTACGGTCACCTTGTTTAGTTCGCGGTAATCTATGCACATCCTGAAGGTACCGTCTTTCTTCTTCACAAATAATACGGGAGCTCCCCAGGGCGAAGAGCTAGGACGAATGAAACCCTTATCCAAGAGTTCTTGCAACTGTTTGGACAGTTCTTCCAGTTCGGTTGGAGCTAAGCGATAAGGTGCTCGAGCTATGGGTGCTGCTCCAGGAGCTAGCTCGATCTGAAATTCGACCTGGCGATGAGGCGGTAGCCCAGGTAAATCTTCAGGGAACACTTGAGGAAAGTCGCGTACTACTGGAATATCCTCTATTCTCTTCTCTCTCATTGATGCGTCAGTAACAAGTGCTAAGATAGCAGTGTGACCCTTTCGCAAACACTTCTGGGCCTTAAGGAAGGAGATGATGCCCACTACAGCACCACTCTTGTCGCCTTGAATTTCGAGAGGTTATTTGCCAGAACGGGGAATACGAACAATCTTCTCTTTGCATAGAATCTCTGCTCGATGTTGAGGTAGCCAATCCATACCAATAACGATGTCGAAACCATCACAACGTTGGGGTCATTCCTAGCATCACCCTGACCAATCGTGAACACTCGACCCCTGGCACCATTGCCGTCGTTATTACCCCCGTTGTTGCCTCCATTATTGTTCCCGTTTCCTTGGTTGTGGTTCTGACTCTGGTTCTGGTTCAACTGTGGCCAGTGTCTCTTGAAGTGACCTTCAGCACCACACTGATAGCATCCCTTGTTACCCTGCTGTTGCTGCTGATTCTGTGGAGCTTGTGGTTGCTGTTGTCGGTTCTGGTTTGCAGGACGTGAGCTTCTACAATCTTTGGCTTCATGACCAAGCTTGTTGCATCTCTGACAACGATCTTTGTTGCACGGCCCGCTATGGTGCGTGCAAATTACATCGATTGCACTTAGGGTGGTTTCCCCTGTATCCACCCTGACTTCGATTACCAAAAGACTGCCGACTGGGGCTCCTGTACTCATCCGTTTTTCGCTGCTGCGACTGAGACTGAACCGAAGTGGAACCCTTGCTCGAATTTCCCATCCCACTTGCGTTTGTTGTCACTGGGAGCATCCGAAGTAGTTGTAGCAACATTAATACGTTTCGGCAGTTTGTTCTGTTCTACCGCCTGATCTGAGAGACGATGAGCAAGACGAGTAACATCCTGGATAGTAGCAAGGTTGGCCGATGTCACATGACTTTGAATTTCTGGTACTAAGCCTCTGAGGTACAGCTCGATGCGTTTGATGGGAGGATCCACCATAGTTGGACACAACACTGCCAGTTTGTTGGATCGTTTCGTGTATGCTTCTATCTCTGATCCCGTCATCTTCAGATTAAAGAACTCCACTTCCAGCTTGTGGATGTCATCACGACTACAGTATTCACGTTTGATCAGTTCCTTAAAATCATTCCATGGGGTGGCATTATCAGCCGCCAGCCCCAGCATCTGAACTTGCGCGTTCCACCAAGTTAGAGCAGTGCCTTCGAGAGTCCCAGTGGCATATTTCACCCTACGAGCCTCGGGGCATTCACACATTTCGAAGATTGATTCGAGCTTCTCGAACCAGTGGAGGAGTCCAACGGCCCCCTTCAGTGCCACTGAAAGTAGTAGGACGACAGTCCATAACAGTTTTGAATGTGCATACTGGTGGCTGAGCATGTTGACCTATCGTGTGCGTAAGAGTAAACAAAATTAAGCACAAGTGTTGGTTTACGAGAGTAGGATCTAAAAATCCTAGGGTAAGTTGTGATGGCAGGCTATACCTCCTGCCTGGGCAGCTGCGAGCGCTGCAGTAACTTGTTCAGTGATCAAAGCCGCCAACTGGGCTTGAGTTAGGTTAACGCGTCCACTCATGATCATCATATCAAAGGAAACATGAGTGAGAGAGGTTCGCGAAAGTGCGATGACAGAAGAGAGTAAGCACAAATGTGTTTTCAATCTATAGTTGTTACGTTTATCTAAGCATACCATGAGCAAAGTTCTATGTAATCTAGCAAGTAGGCAATGTAATCATAAATCGTATCACCTAGAATGTTGAGTCTTGCACGTGGAGCGAAGCGTCGTTGTGGATCGTCGAGCACTGTTCAGGTTATAGTCTGGTTTTAACAAAAACTTTTTCCCTTATTAAAACCAAGTTCACTATAACCTGGCTCTGATACCAATCTGTCACACCCCCAAAATCCACATGCGGAGTATCACCGCTTGGAGGCGTGACTGACCAGGATAGTTAAATGTAAAATTCAACATAACAAGTAATACGTAAAATTCAACCGCACAATATGAAAGGTGTTCAAAACCAAAGCATAGTTAAGTGTTTAGCGGAAGCATAATTGTAAAACCCAAAGTAAGTATAAGTACGAAATAAAGTAAGGTTTTAGCATGGCACACACTGCCATGTCCCACAACGACCACGCCTCCCTGTGCAAGCTCCATGTGTACCTAACGACCTGCAAGGCATGTAGCAACGAATCAACAACAAAGTTGAGCGAGTTCACAGTTGGTTGTTTAGTTATAGCATTCGTTTCGTAAATCAATTGTTCGTTTTGTAAACCATGTATCGTATTAATTCGTATCGCGGTCTCCCAGACATGTTTGTGAAGATTGGTGGGGGCTTCCCATGTGTTACTAGACAACGCGTATCGACTGCTATGAAAATGTAAGAGGTGCCCTAAGTCAATGTCTATCAGCATTGACCCTTTGCCCATAGTCCATTAGTACACGCCCGTCCGACTGGCACGGTGTGAGGTTTGTTAAACCTAATAGCGCTATTAACTAATGACCCGATCGCCATAGGCCTCGGCGATTAAGTCGATAAATGAGGGACTTCAATTGATAGAGTTGATGGTCTTATGGTCGTGTACGTAGGTTTTACATACGTGCCCTTCAATCCGAGGACAGTAGTAAGTATAAGTGTACGTAGGTTTTACGTACGTGCCCTTCAATCCGAGGACAGTAGTAAGTAGTTTAATAGTAATGATAGTTCGAGTAGATATTCAATCCCATTCCCAACCCACCGGGAATCCCATGCCTTAGGAGTGTGAACTCACCTTGGTTTGCTCGGTAGAATAAATTACACGTTTCACACAATGATCAATCAAACCCTATCATATTACACATAACAATCAGTTCCACATTTACGTAAGTCACATGTTTCACGAATAATGCACTGATATTAGACTTGAACATCTCTCAACACATTGTAATTATTCACATCATAACACATTCCCTACTCAAGCCCCTAGCTCGGGTAACAGTTTCACAGCCCAACGGTCCTTAGCACTAATGCATGAGTAGTCACTTGGTAACAACTTATCTACACAAGCAACATATAAATCCACAATCCAACATAATACACACCTTCAAATATTTCTCACATACATGTATTGCCCGGCCCAAACATAATCTTTATACCCGGCACAAACGGACTAAGATTCACGTAATTATAATTGGGCTCGGGATCCAAAGATTACCCAGGTTCAGCCGGATTCAAAGAGGCACAGCTTGTGCATCACTACCCAACCGATCCACTAACATTATACATGATCACCTATGTTTTTATTTGAGTCCATGTTTATATATCAAAGCCCCGACCCTGTTATCCAATCCTTATGGGCGGCCCACTTATATATATCAAATTTTTATTCAGATTTCAATGCACATAACAGTAAAGATGACTAGTCATGCATTCCTAACCTTAACCCTATTGGGCCACCATTATCGGTGAAACCACATGCAATCGAATAGTTAAATCATTATGTCAGGTTCCATGATACTTGGTTTCAATTGGACCGAATCATAGCGTTTAATACTATCCATCAAATAAGAATCCTTAATCGATATTCAAACAGTTGACATCATCATCATTCATTATTAAATTTTCATGTGTGCAAGATTAATTGAGATCAAAATTACTAATACCTATGGCCGCCATTTATTTTTTAGAGTGCACATGGTTTGATGAGAATACATGGCCACCGTTTACATATTTATGATCATCCAATCTTATCACCACTCTACCTATAAGTCTATTGAACCTTTTTATCAATTAACACATATAGTCTATAGCATGCACACGCAATAATATGAAATCACCAAAAAATAGCAGACTCACATACCGCACAAATGCAAGGACATAAGAGACGGTGCCTCGAAAGTAAAAGAGCTTCGATGGAGGGGGTAACCGCCGTCGATCAAAGGTGTGGTTGAGTGTCTAGGGTTTCGTGAATTTAGGTTTACACGTAAAGGTTGAGAATAATATAACTGATCCACTACTGGGCCTAAAGCCCATTTGATTTCGTCGACCCAGATTATTGACGAAAACACTTATGTGTTTTCGTCCTGAAGTGTTTTCGTGGGTGGGGGGTGTTTTCGGCTATGGCTCCAATTTGTTTATATTGAGCATGTCACTAATACAAAACATATATTACATACACACTTAATGCACACCATATATATCATATCAATCACAATACGATTTAACATATTACAAACGTGTACAGTTGTGAAACAAACAAGTCGTGTAACCAAACAACTTAAACAATTAATCGTGCAATAGTGCGAAGATGGAATCTTGGAAACTCGAGTTGTCACAATCATGGTGATGTCATGGTGATGTCATCTCGTGGCTCTTCGTGCTTCGCGTGTCGAACTCTGGGGTGCACGACGGAGGAATGTCGTGTCATCGGGCTTGAGCCGAACCTAACCGAGTCAAACCGAACCGGGTCGAACCGAACCAACCCGCATCCACAAAGTGCATCAACAAACTCCCCCTTGGATGCTGCTCGTGATGGTTCGATCTTCACATGTTGTCGGATCTTCAGATGTCTTCACGTGTCACAAATAGGGAGTGTATCAACAAACTCCCCCTTAAATGATGCTCGTGAATCTTTTGACCTTCAATACTTCAGATTCTTTTGGTGTTGATAAGTGGTCAGCTGCAACTCGATCATCTTGATCCTTTGATTGCATTCATGTCATGTCTTCATTCCAAAGCTTGTCATAGAACACGTTCCCTTTGCCTTTAGCTGGTTTGAGTGCCACATCTGCACATACAATAAAGCTAAACGTGTAATGAGAACAACCGTTTGAAATATAGTCAAACAACACATGACACACATGAGACCAACTCTCAATCAAACACCGACCGACAATAGTTTGAAAGTTGAAAATTTTGATCAATTTAGATTTTTAACTTTCAAAACTTGCTAAATTTTGACCGTTTATGAAGGTGCAATTGTTTTCCGGCTTACAATCAGGTTTCAGGTGGTGAAGACTTGAGATCCAACATCGTACAATCAAAAAATAAATAGAAATAAAATCTTTTTGGCTTTTATAAAGTTTATATTAAAACACACCTAAAATCTTTTTGGAATTTTTGAATATTTCAAACGTAAAGACGGAAAGCAGTAAATAAATATATACAGAGATGCAGAAACTGAAAGCAGTAAATAAATATTTACAAACATTCTTTTTGCGAGTTTCGAGGGTAAGAGAATCATATCAGTGTACGGTCATGCCAAAACGCTCTTGTTGTTCAATTAGTTAATATTAAGATAAGCATCCTATAATGATTATCGGTATTGTTGTCCACATAAGCTCAACTTATCAGATGTACTCGCGATAAGGGGATACGTTAAGGTATGATTTATACTTACCGACCGGTGTTCATCCACTCACGACACATTCCCGTATCAAGGTATGCACGAGAGTTCATCTTACTGGTGAGTATACCATTTATCATCTGTTTTCAACGTATATGATGTGAGATACTCACATATTTTTGGGTGAATACAAGCCCTATGTGATAAAATCACTTATTGATGAGGAACTTGATATTCGATGCATGAGGGCACATGAGCAAGTCCGTGAACATGTTAGTACCATCGTACCGACAAAGAGACGAACTTGACTCCCGGATAACTGTGATATTTTATCACTTATTGATTAGGACATATGATTGTTTATCACTTATTGAGGTCGAATGCATCATGTATGTTTGTATGATATTTACACGTATGTATGGTATCATGGAAGATCTAGACTTGCGTCCCCGTTGTTTTCCGGTAAAAGAAACAACCATGATACCCAGATGATAAACAGCATAAAGATCATGTATCTCAGAACCTCGGTGTTGATACATATTATGTGGATACGGCTCGGCTCGGTTCGACTCGGCTACGAAGTGAAGGCCGTAGTCAAGACAACCTCCTGTCTTGACTCGGTATGCGATTTACTTTGTAACGTTTGTGTAAATGCAACTGCGTGTGTGCAGTTTGCATTTAGTATAGCTTGTTTGTTTGTTTATTTGGCCCAAACATGATGAAACCCATGTCAAAGCCCATGTGGCTAAATCATAAGCCCAAGCCAAGTGATGAAATCCAAAGCCCAAGTCTGAGGCCCATACATATGATGAAAACACATGTGGGACGAAATCCATGTTTTGGTGAAAACACCCTTGTGGTGAAAACCAAATGGGACGAAAACACATGGGACGAAATCAAGGGATTTCGTCCAGATCTTGGATTTCGTCGATCTGTTTTCGTCGGCTTCAGGTTTTCGTCTTGGACTAGATTTCGTCATGTTGTTAGTATAAATACCCAGACAACAGACAGAAACACTGACGGAAGTCTGAATAGATTTCGGAGCGAACACTGTAAACACACACACACTGAGAGTTTATGAGAGCATCTTGTAAACATTGATTTGTAACCATTTCATACGCATTAATACAATGGAGTGTTAATCGTTGAATCTTTGTGTCATACGTGTTCGTAACTTGGTTTAACTTACCCGTTTGGATTCCGCACTCTCGGGTTTGTCGGAAAACAGGGAATAGAGGTTACTCGATCCTCCGGGTGGACCTTCAATTGGTATCAGAGCATTGGCTCGATTCCTTGTTAAAACCAAGTAGATTTTCATGTGTTTCCAGATTTGTTCTTGATTTTTGAAACAGAAAGTTTATATTTTCAGAAAAATCAGGCTTAAATCTTTGAAAATCCTGTGTTTTTGCTGATTGTTCTTATAAAAATCTTGTTAATTTTCATTTATACATGTTAAGAAAGGATTTTTATTGATCATTTACGCAAAAATTGTATTCGGAAAATTTTCCGGTGGCTGGAAAACTCATCAGATTCATCAGGATATTCATCCAGTTCATATGTGTTCTTCAAATATGTATATGTTTGATCTTTGTTTGATGAAATACTGAAGTGTTATCTGAATTATTGTGATTAAAATATTATTAGTTTGAAAAAGGTGACACAAAAATGATGAAAGTTTGACATTAGTGTCTTTCAGTAAGGTGTGTTTGACATTTGTGCCATAGGAAACCTCTTTTGTCAGAAAGAAGATAAGGATAAGGTTTACCTTTTTCGTCACATGTGGGCTAGACGAAATCACCCCCATTTTCGTCAACATAACCAACGAAATCACCCCCATTTTCGTCAACATAACCAGCGAAATCACCCCCATTTTCGTCAAAGTCACATCAGCGGCGAAAACAACCCCTGATTTCGTCATAAAAGGCATATCAGCGATGAAAACAACCCCTGATTTCGTCAAAGGCACATTAGCGACAAAAACAACCCCTGATTTCGTCATAAAAGGCACATCAGCGACGAAATCACCCTTTCAGCGACGAAATCACCCTTTTAGCGACGAAATCACCCTTTCAGCGACGAAATCACCATTTCAGCAACGAAATCACCCTTTCAGCGACGAAATCACCCTTTCAGCGACGAAATCACCCTTTCAGCAACGAAATCACCATTTCAGCGACGAAATCAAACATATCAGCAACGAAAACCCTTATTTTCGTCACAAATCTTTTCATATTATTAACAGAAGCTATTGAAAATCATATTAAACTGTTTGATTTGAGTGTTTTGAGCAGGTATTCGTCATTATACATTCAAAATGAATCCGGCTTGGTCGGGTACTCCGTCTACTGCGGAAAGCAAGTATAGAAGCACTGGATTATCGCCATCATGGGCCGAATCTCCCACACCACCTCGAATTACGGCAGAACAATGGGCATCGGTTACTAATCAAAAGCAAAGTGAACCGAAAATGACAACAGATTTGTATGGCAATCCGATACAAGTTCCTGTAAAGCCAGCTCCAACCACAGACTTGTATGGAAATCCACTACCACCAGTTGCTTCACAGCGCCATCGTTCTACTGTAGCACCATCATCTCTTGATCCAAGGAACTGTAGTCAGACAAAAACGACGTTTTATGCCAAAATTGTTAAAGATGCCAGCAATGGTGAATCCTCGGGAAATAATGACAGTTCTGAACATGACAGTAGTTCAGTTGAAGACGTTTCAACTTCAGTTGAAGATGTTACAACTTCAAGTTCAAGTTCAAGCGAGCATGGATCGGAATATAAATCATCAAGGGAGGTTGTTAATTCTGATGCAGATAGGTCAACATCTGAGAGTGATTCCAGTCAGGTACGTGTCGATGAATCAAAATCTGATAGTTGTGATAGATGTGATATTTGTGTTGGATTAAACGTTAAATTGTCTGATTTGCAAAGCAAATATGACGATTTGCAAAGCAAATATGATGTGACATTTATCCACAATCAACATTTGATCGTGGATCTTTCAAAATGCACAGAGGCCAACATGTTTCGTGAAAATTATGAAAAGGAATTTAAAAAGATAATTGAAACATTAAAAGAAGATAAGACCGAGCTAACGAAAATGGTTTCAAGAAAACATACTGAAATAAACCTTTACATCAATAGGCTCGAGTTAATGCAAAAAGAGTTGGCCTGTGCTAAGTGTGAAAGTGAGGCGATCCAGCTTAAGCTGAATAGTTATTCAAACTCTAGGTATGTGCTGGATCACATCATTGACATACAGAAAAAGAAAAATGATGTCACGTGCATAGGTTATAAGAAGTGTCCGCCACCTATTAAACACGATTATTCTTCGATGCCTGATGAGGAAAATAAACCTCATTTTGAGCCCTCAGTTTCATTGAGCCTTGAGGAATTCACAATTGGGCTAGGTTACAAAAAGGAAGTATCCTCAGATTCGGATGAATCAGCAGATGCGAAAGCATCAACAGCTGAACGAAATCAGGATCCTCCAGTCATTGTTGAGGATGCTGAGTCGTCAGATGATGAATCCGAGGATACTAACTCTGAACAGTCAGAAACGGTAACAAAAGAGGAAAACATACCTCTCGAAAATCACATTCTTTGTGATCCACCTGCAAAACCGTTTGTGACTGCTACAACCAAGTCTGTTGAATCCTCATCTGGAAGCTATGAAAGCGTGAACTTGCTTTACACGTTGATTGGATCTGATAAAATATATTCAGACAAGGATTTCCCTATCAAGAATGTCAATCAATCTTTGATTGATAAAGTTTTCGAAGATTCTACCAGTAAGTTTTTGGGAAAGTCGAGCCCAGGAGTTGTAGAAACTCAATGTGCTCCTATCCCAAAATCCGAATTTAGAAAGAGATATGGGAATCAAAAATTGCAAAAACAAAACAATCAACGAAAGCAAAATCACGTTGCCCAAGGAAATGGAAAAGGCAAACAAAGCCAAAACAAGAAGACGATTCAGAAGGTGAACTTCGTGAAATCCAGAGGGACTGATAAAATTGAAAATTTTGAAAACAAATCCAACACGGATTTTGTTAAACAAGTTAAAATTTTGAAAAGAAACAGTCAAAACAATTACACACAACACACAAACGGTTGTGATGTAGGACCAAGTACCTCAAGATCACGAAGTTCATCATCAAGCTCTTACAGTTATGATACTCCGAGGTTTGTTGAGCGGAGATCATGCTTTGAATGCGGTGAGTATGGACACATTGTTAAGAATTGTCCATATCTCACCAAGGGAAAGTCAAAGGTTGATGTCCCCCGTGGTAACAGTTACCATAAAAGATTTGTTTCACCAAAACAGGACCCTCGTCTTGTTAAACAACAAGAAGTGAAAAAGATAAAGAAACAACGGAAAAATATTGAAAAGGTTTTAAAACCGGAGGTTGTCCAAACAAAATCTGTTAAATCAAATGTTAAACATGAAAAACAAAAACAGATTTGGAAACCAAAATCGATAACTGTTTCAGGGGGAGCTACATCAATTCCGAATCATCGGGAAATGGATGTTACAATTCTCGATGATGACGGACGACCCAAGTCTGTGAAGGCTTGGATCCCCCTCTCCAACTAATCTCTGAATGAGTGTGCAGGATGTTCCAGGAGGAACTATTGATAGTCTTAGGATTGTTGATAGTGGAGCGTCCATGCACAAGATCGGCGACAAAAGGCTCCGAAACATTGTTATATCCAAGGAGAATATTGTTGCCATTGATGGAGAGAAAGAAAAAGAAAAGAAGACAAAAATGTCTGATGCAAGAATGATGATGAAAGAATTTGACCACTTCGACAAAATGAAGATCATTCCAAAGTTTGGTTGTTAGAGGTTTTTGATCTTGTTGCTGTGAAGAGATTTCTTGGTTAGTTGAAGTAGCAACAAAAATCGACTTTGAAGTCCACATCGGGTGGATATCCAGTTTGGGAGAGCGCTCAGATTCCTTGCAATGCACGAAGCAGTTGCAGGATTACGGTTTTAAATTTCTTATCTCTCCTATACTTGTCGATTTTAAGCTGCTTTATGAATTATTATCATCTCGTACAGCTCTCTTTGACCTGACACGTTGAACTCAAATATCACCTCACACGTGATCGTTTCAATATGAAACTCGTCAACATTGTCATGGCCCGCAACGCTGACCAACGTGCCGACCTTTTTACCAAAGCATTTGATAAATCAAGATTTGACTTTTTATTATTGGTAAACGACATTAAGGTCAAGCAAGAGTAATCCGCATCGGAAAATCGTTTTTGTAAATATCTTTGTGTTTTTAAAATTATTGTAAGTTTGTTGATTTTACGGGGAGTAAATCCAAATTTGAAAAATTCAAAAACATCAAAAAATTTCAAAACTCAAAAACAATAGAAAAACAAAAATGAGTTTCCTGGCGAGCAAAAGAGAAAATGATAGTACATCAGTGGTCTGTCCAAACCTCTTTAAACTGAAATGCAAAATGCAAAATGAAAAATGTTAAACAGCTCTATATAAGATGTATCGGTAGGCTCACAATCATCTTAAAGTGTGCAGGGTGATATAAACTTAAAATCGACTGAAGAACAGGTGGGAACCGCTCATTGGCATATGGTCTTAGTACCGAAATTTCGTTTGAGAGATTGCCGAGGTTCTGAGATATGTGGTCTTTATGCTGTTTATCATCTGGGTATCATGGTTGTTTATTTTACCGAAATATAATGGAGACGAAGTCTAGATCTTCCATGATATCATACATACGTGTACATACTGCATTCGACCTCAATAAGTGATCAACAATCACATGTCCACAAAATAAGTGATAATATATCACATTTATCCGGGAGTCAAGTTCGTCTCTTTGCTGTACGTTTGTACTGACCTATTCACGGACTTGCTCCTGTGCCCTTCATGCATCTGAAAATCAAGTTCCTCATCAATAAGTGATTCTATCACATAGGGCTTGTTTTCAATTCAAAATAAGTGAGTATCTCACATTTTCATATACGTCAAAACAGATGATAAATGGTATACTCACCAGTAAGATGAAATTCTCGTGCATACCTTGATACGGGAATGTGTCGTGATGTGGATGAACACCAGTCGGTAAGTATAAATCATACCTTAACGTATCCTCTCGCCATGATTACATATGATAAGTTGAGCTTATGTGGATAACAATACCGATAATCGTTATAGGATGTTTATCTAAATGTTAACAAAAAGAACAACAAGAACATTTTGGCGTGACCGTACACTGATATGATTCTCTTACCCTCGAAACTCGCAAAAAGAATGTTTGTATATATTTACGTTTCTTAGTTTCTGCAACTCTGTATATATTTATTTACTGCTTTCAGTCTTTACATTTGAAATATTCAAAATATCAAAAAGATTTTAGGTGTGTTTTAATATAAACTTTATAAAAGTCAAAAAGATTTTATTTCTACTTTAGTTTTGATTAACCGATGTTGGAACTCAAGTCTTCGTTGCCTGAAATCTGATGAAAACCAAAACGACTGAATCTTCATAAACGGTCAGAGTTTGCAAGTTTTGAAAGTTAATAATCAAAATTGAAAAATCTGTTAACTTTTCAAACTAATTGTCGGACGGTAGTTGAATGAGAATTGGTCTCATATGCGTCATTTGTTTAAATGTTAAATGTATTCCAAGCGTTTGTTCTCATTACGCGTTTAGCTTTCTTGCATGTGCAGATGCTAAAGGCGAAGAGAACATGTTTGATGACAAGCTTCGGAATGAAGACACGACGTGAAGGCACTCAAATGATAAAGATGATCGAGTTGCCGCTGATCACTCATCAACACCACAAGGATCTAAAGCATTGAAGATCAAAAGATTCAAGAGCATAATCAAAGGGGGAGTTTATTGATACACTTCTTAAATGAAAGCGGGAGTTTGTTAATACACTTTCTACGTGCAACACGTGAAGACTTTGAAGATCCTTTCCGAGAATGAATGAACCATCAAGAGATGGAGAACGAGATTACGAACCTCGCGAGCAGCATCCAAGGGGGAGTTTGTTGATTCATATTATGTGGATACGGCTCGGCTCGGTTCGACTCGGCTACGAAGTGAAGGCCGTAGTCAAGACAACCTCCTGTCTTGACTCGGTATGCGATTTACTTTGTAACGTTTGTGTAAATGCAACTGCTTGTGTGCAGTTTGCATTTAGTATAGCTTGTTTGTTTGTTTATTTGGCCCAAACATGATGAAACCCATGTGGCTAAATCATAAGCCCAAGCCAAGTGATGAAATCCAAAGCCCAAGTCTGAGGCCCATACATATGATGAAAACACATGTGGGACGAAATCCATGTTTTGGTGAAAACACCCTTGTGGTGAAAACCAAATGGGACGAAAACACATGAGACGAAATCAAGGGATTTCGTCCAGATCTTGGATTTCGTCGATCTGTTTTCGTCGGCTTCAGGTTTTCGTCTTGGACTAGATTTCGTCATGTTGTTAGTATAAATACCCAGACAACAGACAGAAACACTGACGGAAGTCTGAATAGATTTCTGAGCGAACACTGTAAACACACACACACTGATAGTTTATGAGAGCATCTTGTAAACATTGATTTGTAACCGTTTCATATGCATTAATACAATGGAGTGTTAATCGTTGAATCTTTGTGTCATACGTGTTCGTAACTTGGTTTAACTTACCCGTTTGGATTCCGCACTCTCGGGTTTGTCGGAAAACAGGGAATAGAGGTTACTCGATCCTCCGGGTGGACCTTTACTCGGCAATCTATCAAACGAAATTTCGGTACCAAGACCATATGCCAATGAGCGGTTCCCACACAGTCTTCAGTCGATTTAGGTTTATATCACCTTACACACTTTAAAATGATTGTGAGCCTACCGATACATCTTATATAGAGCTGCTTATCGTTTTTCATTTAAAGTTTAAAAAGGTTTCGACAGACCACTGATGTACTATCATATTCTCTTTTTCTCGCCAAGAAACTCATTTTTGTTTTTCTATTGTTTTTGTGTTTTTGAAATTTTTCGATGTTTTTGTATTTTTAAAATTTTTCAATGTTTTTGTATTTTTTGTTTTTACTCCCCCTAAAATGCAAAAAGTACGAGAAATTAAGAAGACACAAATAAATATTTACAAAAATGATTTTCCGATGTTGGTTTTACTCTTGCTTGACCTTAATGTCGTTTACCATTAGTAAATAGTCAAATCGTGATTTGTCAAAAGCTTTGGTAAAAAGGTCGGCACGTTGGTCATCAGTGTGGATTTTCACAACATCGATAAGTTTCTTTTCATAACAGTCTCGTATGAAATGATACTTTATCTCGATGTGTTTTGTCTTTGAGTGCTGTACAGGATTACGAGTGATCTGTAAAGCAGCTGAATTATCATCATAAATAGGAGTAGTTAGGAATTCAAAACCGTAGTCGCGCATTTGCTGTTGGATCCACAGAACTTGGGAGCAACAACTTGAAGCAGCAATGTACTCAGCTTCACAGGTTGAAGTAGCTACACAGGTCTGTTTTTTACATTGCCACGTGACTAGACGATTCCCCAAAAACTGACATCCCGCTGATGTTGACTTTGCATCAATCTTGCAGCCGCCATGATCAGAATCACTGAATGCAATCAAATCGAAGTTATCATCCTTAGGATACCACAGACCGGTGTCTGGACAACCCTTCAGATAACGAAAAATCCTCTTAACAGCCATCATATGAGAAACCTTCGGATTGGACTGGTAACGAGCAAGAAGACATGTTGGATACATAATATCGGGCCTTGAAGCGGTAAGATACATGAGAGATCCGATCATAGCACGATAGAGAGAAGGTTCCACATGTTCACTGGTACTGTCAGGAGTAATTCCATGATTTTGAGCCAGAGGAGTTCCCGCAGGCTTCGAATCTTCCATCTGAAATCGCTTTAAGATATCCCCAACGTACTTTGTCTTATGAATGAAGATCCCTTTCTCAGACTGATGAACCTGCAAACCCAAAAAGAAATTCATTTCTCCCATAGCACTCATCTCGAACTTCTCTTGCATCACCCGCTCGAATTCCTTGCACATTTCATCATTTGTAGACCCGAAAATGATGTCATCCACATACACTTGAACCAGCAACAAATACTAGTTTCTTTCCTTGATGAAGAGAGTACAGTCGATCAACCCATGCCGAAAACCATTCTGCAACAGATAGGTAGACAACGTTTCATACCAAGCCCTCGGAGCTTGATGAAGACCATAAAGTGCCTTGTTTAGAAGCCAAACTCTGTCAGGATGAATTGGATCTTCAAAACCAGGCGGTTGCTCAACATATACTTCTTCCTCGACCACACCATGAAGAAATGCACTTTTCACATCCATCTGATAAACAGTGAACTTCTTGTAGGACGCATAAGCCAAGAAAATCCTTATTTTCTCCAAACAACAAGTTTTCACTAAGTTTTAAACACCTTTTTATAGAAAAACTTGACCATTTTGTTTTTAAAACTCAAAAACAAACTTACAGGAACTTCACAATTTGCTCAAACACAAGGTTTTGCTTGGTTTTAAACAAGAAAGAGAGTCAAAGCTCTGATACCACTTGTAGGTCCACTTGAAGGATCAAGATTAAACCTACTTCCTTATCTACTAACACACTAACGAGTGCGGAATCCACGTAAGTATGCAAACCAAACAAAATGGAACAAACACCAAGTACTCAAAGATTCACAAAGCTTTGATTGATTGAAGAGAATCAGTACATACACACAGTACAGTGTTACAAAACTCACAGGACTCTCTTAGGTGAAATGGTGAACAAGTGTGTCATTATATAGGCCCTGATACCCAGTAACACTACGAAGGGTGTTACTGGCCACGAACTATTAAGGAGCCCACGAAGGCTATGAGCCTTCGTGATGATCATCGACAATGTCCCACAGTCCACGAACTGTTAATCCCCACGAACCCTCCATGTGCCACGAACTGTTAAGGGGTCGTGGTTAAATCTCCTTAACATCCATGTTCTACGAACTGTTAATGGGCCGAAGACTTAAGTTGGGCCAACTAGGACTTTTATGATGGACTAATATATGTTGAGTCCAAAATAAAATCCAACGAACAGTTAGAGTGTTCGTAGACTTCATGCAAGCACATTATATTATATGATGACATCATCATCATGACATCATGGTGATGTCATGATGATGTCATCTCGTGGCTCTTCGTGCTTCGCGTGTCGAACTCTGGGGCGCACGACGGAGGAATGTCGTGTCATCGGGCTTGAGCCGAACCTAACCGAGTCAAATCGAACCGGGTCGAACCGAACCAAGCCGCATCCACAAAGTGCATCAACACTTTTTAATAGCTAACTACATTAAATTTGTAATTTATTTCAAAATACATATTTTTTTCAAAAAATAGTTTATAGTGTGGGACAAATTACTAGATGTGTAGGATAAATTACGAGTTGTGTAGGATAAATTTACGTATGTGTAGGATAATTTTCGAAATGTGTAGGATAACTTTTTATGTGTGTAGGCAATGAAAATTAGTGTAGAGAATAATAGTCTTTATGAGTAATTAGGCTAGTCGGTATGGGGTTCGGCCCCGGGTCGTCGTGGGTCGGCGACGGAGGGAACACCGTGCCGCCCCCCCCCCCCCCCCGCGTCCCGTCCTCCCCGTCCGGTCTTAGCCGTTTGCGACGATCCAAATGAGGTGGGGCCCAAAGAAAAAGTAACCGTTGTAAAAAAAAAAATTTAATTTCTAATTAAACATAAATTTTCAAACGGTTATAATTCAAAAAATCCCCCATTTCACTTCCATTTTTATAAATACTTACCTCTTTAACCATTTTTTTCACAACTTTTCACCCACTACCACCCCATCTCTCTCACATTTTATAACCACTCTTCCCTTTTTATAAAAACTCATCATATTTTATACCGTTTTTTACCCACTACCACCCCATTTCTCGCTCAAAAATTATCATGGCTTCACCCATGTCTTCCATTTCTTCAATGTCTTCATCGGCTTCGTCTGCGTGGTATTCATCATCTTCGGAAGAGGATGATATTATGCACAACATGATTATGAACGCGGCTCAAGTCTTCATGGCGGCTGATCAAGGGTCGTCCCAACGGCTAACTAGACGAGCAAAATATAACCGAGACCAAGAAGGTATTTTACTTTTTTTTCCTTATGTTTTATATAGATTTGAAAATGTATTTTATAATTAATTTCATTTATGTTTCGTTTTAAATTTATAGCCGGCCACGCTAAACTACTAGCCGATTATTTTGCCGACGAACCCGTGTACCCAGCCGAGATTTTCCGACGTCGGTTCCGCATGAGTCGTCCACTGTTTTTACGTATTGCAGGCGACATGGCCCAGTCTGATCCGTTTTTTTACATTGCGGAACGACGCTAGGGGGCTAAGGGGTTTCAGTAATTTACAAAAATGCACGTCGGCCATTCGCCAACTTGCGTACGGTTACGCACCCGATGCATTAGACGAGTATATTAGGATGTCTGAAAGAACCGCACGTCGATGTTTGCACAAGTTTTGCGAATGGGTTGTCAAATTGTATAGCAAGCGATACCTGCGGAAACCTAACGCAAACGACGTTCAAAAATTATATCAAGCACACGAACAGAGACATGGTTTCCCAGGAATGCTCGGGAGCATTGATTGCATGCACTGGGCGTGGCAGAACTGCCCAGTCCAATGGCAAGGTCAGTATACTAGGGGAGATCATGGACATCCGACTATTATTCTAGAGGCGGTTGCGTCACAGGATCTCTGGATCTGGCATGCTTTTTTTGGTCTACCTGGTTCGCTCAATGACCTTAACATCATATACCAGTCACCGATATTTGAGGATGTAGTGGCGGGTACAGGTCCAGACACAAGCTTTACAGTTTCGGGGGTGGAATACAGGCGAGGTTACTACCTAGCCGATGGGATATACCCAAAGTACTCGACAATCGTTAAAACTATTCCGCACCCGACAGACGAAAAAAAGAAAAAAGTTTGCGAAGTTTTAAGAGGGTGCGAGAAAAGATATTGAACGGGCTTTTGGTGTTCTACAAAAAAAATGGCACATCATTGAACATCCAGCACGTTCGCAAACACCAAAGAGGTTACGACACATTATGTACGCTTGTATCATCCTTCATAACATGGTCATTGAAGACGAAGGTAGAGCGATATGCGAGTACGACGAAGACGCGTCAACTGGAAATTATGTTCCAGTTAGTGCGGAACAACAAGATTTGAACATGTTCGCTCTACGTAACGAGTACACACATCATAACCTACAAGCGGACTTGGTGGAGTACATTTGGAACAACGCTCAAAACGAACCCGGCCACGACATGGAAGACGAAGACTAGTTGCTTCTTTTAATATATTAGGATATTTTTAAGTTTATTTTTTTAAGTTTATTTTTTTTTTTAAGTTTATGTTTTTTTTAAATTTTTTTTTTTTAAGTTTATGTAATGTTTTTTAATATTAATGAAAATATTTTGTTACTTTATTTGTTAAATGTTAAAAAAAAGTTGAAGATTAAAAAAAATAAAAAAAACATAAAAGTGGTGGAGGATGATGACTATGACCATCTTACCATGTCCTCTAGTTTTGGAGGATGGACCATCATTGGGAGGATGATGACGTGGCGCCTACGTGGCGGATCATCCTCCAAGGATGGTCCATCACCATACCGAGTAGCCTTAGTTACTTAAAGATTGTAATAAATGAGATGAAAGAATAACTAACTACTTGATATTTTACAATTGTATCATTTGTTCTTTTTCTTCTCAATTAAATTTTCTTCTCAAATGAACCTCCTCCTTCATTGCATTATCTTAATTTGTTATGTTTAGTGTTTTTTTACTAAAACAACCCAAAACGTCATTTCTAAGTCCAAAAACATGATAACTACATGTTAATTCCTGTGTCTTCTCATATTTCTCACGAAAAATGTCATTTTTACATGAACCTAAAACTACAATATATAGCATACAAACTGTAGAAAAAAATCAATTCATGATATTATAGCTTTCATCCATGATTTATTATAGAATTTTGAACAAAAAGTAAACTCTTTTTAACTTTTTTTTTAAACAATCCGTTTTTCACTTAAATTCCACGTAACAACGTGTCACCATGTAGGCATGTACCAAAGTTTAGATGATTCATGCTTGAAAATCACATCACTATAAAACCTCCTGATATAAGAGCTCAACTTAGAGTTATATAAATTATCAAAACTTTATACCATAATTTGTACAAAAAAAAATATATTAGTCTTGCTTTAAATTCCACACGAATTTTAATTAATTAGATGGAAACATTCTATTAATTCTATTATATACAGAAACACCAAATTTATCATACAACTAAAAATAGCAAAGGCCTACCTACATGTATGGATCCTGTTATAATATTTTCACTTGAAGCCCCTTAACATCTCAGTTCCAAACTCCTTAGATCTGACAAAAATTGTGCAAAAATGGTGGACGCTGAAGACATGATCACAAGGATCGAACAAAAGTCTCGAAAGATCGAGAGTTTAATCAAACAGTCAGTTAATTCACCATATCTGTAATTAATTTTCTAAACAAATTTAATCTTTTCCGCAATAAATAAATGGTGAATTGATCACAGGTACAGGCCGGTAGAAGCACTCAAAACCGCTCTCGAAGGATCTCCACCCAAAACCAAAGATGAAAGATGCAAGGTTTGATCACTTGATACGACATTTATGATTCATCGCGTTAACTTTTCGAATACTTTGATCTAACTGGTTGAAATAAAAGACGGTCTGTGCGGGTTTTGTGTAGTCTGCAAACTGGAATGTGGTGCATAGAGCAATAATGGCAATAAAAGCTGTGGATCTAATGTTTTCCTCTTTGGACCCTGAGTACTATGATATCCTCATGAAGTTAGTTCCTTGTTTTTGTTTTTAAAAAAGTTTAAATGATATTTACTCTTGCACTTATAATTTAAATTTTATGTTTTATATTTTACATTCGACAGGTATTTGTATAGAGGATTGTCTACAGGCGATCGCCCGACCTGTGAACAATGCCTAAAGATTCATGAAAAACTTACACAGAAAGCCGGTCTTGGATGCATTCTTCGAGCGCTAAGCGATACTGTAAATACGGTTTAGTTTCTACGATACCCATTATTACAATTCATCAGGTTATTTACAAATAAATCATCTTACCATTTATCATGTTTTGATCTTCGGATGTTTGGGAATTTAAGGTTCTTTTTTTTTTTTTTTTTTGTCGGGTCAATCAGGTAACCAATGTTCCAATACTCATGTACATTTTAAGATCAATGTGTAAATGCATATAATGGTAGACACATAATAATTTAACTCATGGTACTACCAATCCAAAAGTCTGAAATTCTTAGTTGTTAACATTTGCTTATTTATTAAGGTTTTATGGTTTTATTTAGTTCCATGTATAATGTTATTAGTATCGTAAGAAATCTTTAAACGGGCTTGAATCGACCCCGGATTAAACAAGCTTGAGGTGAGCTTAAGCCTATATGTGAGCCTACTTGATAAATGAGTTCGAGTATGAGTCCGAGCTATACCACCGAACTTGGAAAATGTGATCAGACTTACGAGGTTAAATATAATGTTACTTATTTGAATACGTGATATACAACGTAATAAAAAGTAAGGGTGATGGTATCTATACATCCCCTAAAATTTTTGTACATCCCTCAATAGAAACCATATAGGCCAATACGCTTCCCATAGGGTTTGAAGCATTAAATGCGACACCAATAGGAAGCGTATTGGGCAATACGGTTCCTATTGGTACAATATTCTCTGACGCGCACGCAGTTCAAAACTATAAAGGTCTGAAAAGTGACCCAATAGGAAGCGTATTGCCCAATACGATTCCCATAAGTTTAATAGGAAGCGTGGGTAATACATTTCATATTAGTTTTACTTAAAAATTATAAGTTGCATCAAATTTTTAACTTATTATTGTTATCTTATAATGTTTTTATAAAAACACTTATTAAACAAAACAATATATATATATATATATATAGGAAATGTATGGGGCAATATGGTTTCCTTGGACCCAAAGTATAGGAAGCGTATGGGGCAATATGGTTCCCCTAGAGCCAATGTATAGGAAGCGTATGGGGCAATATGGTTCCCCTGGTCCCCTAATCTGAATCCCTTTTATAAAAATGTGTCAAAAAAATATTTATACATTATTGTAATACCCAAAACATATTTATGATAACCATGTGGGGTGGCGGACACTGTTCGACAGGTTATCGGGCAGGATAGCCCGTGGGATCGTTTATTTCGAATAGGAGCCGCACCATCTTATCGGCCATTGATGGTGGAGTTTCTCTCCACATTCCGCTATAGACCTCGATCGGATGACCGGCCGAACTCAGATTTTGATGATCCGAACTTGCCGGCCCCATCACCCGAGATCACATTCCGTCTGTTCGGCGAGGTATTTGAGATGCCGCTTCGTCAATTTGCCATCACCACCGGTTTTTACACAGACGAGGAGTTGGTTCAGGACGTGTATACCACGGCTATCGATCGTATGCCCGAGGATGAGTTGTTTGCCTGGTGGCCCACTATTGGTGAAGGTCCATACACCAAGGCGGAGGAGGTCCGATCCTCAGAGATTCGCGACCCGTTAGTTCGTTACTTGCATCGTTGCTTTAGCACGGGCATCGCGGCCCGTGGCAAGAGTTGCAAGCACGTAATGAAGGCCGATATTTTCTATCTCTATTGTTTATTTACTGGTCGTCCGTGCGCTCTCTGCCTGGTGGATTATTTTGTCACACGTTGAAAAAAGCAGCGCCGTGGTAGTATATATGGAGGATCGTTTATCGGCCGGATAGCCCAGAGTGTTAGTCGGTACTTTGGTTGAGTCGAGGATAGGTATCCACCGCCGGCTCCCTGCAAATATTTGGACATGAGGTCGATGACATGGATGAAAGTGGCGGCAAACATTCCTAATGTTGGTTATAGGTTTGTCGGGAGGAACCGTCGGGTTTGGACATGGCAGCCGTTGGTACATCACCCGCGTTTGGACGTACCGTCAGGTTTGGTCAACCAACCGTCTTCTCGATAGGATTTTGTGTAACCAAGATGAGCAAATGTGACTTCTAACACTGCATGGTCAGGAGTTAACATCCCACGGTCGCTAGATGGATCAGATGCATGATGACATAGGGTGGCTGATGACTGGCATGGGTGAAATGTATAAGTACATGGGTATATCGATTCCACCCCGTCCACCACCACGAGTTTATCCGGACCAGGGCCCGTTCTTTACGCAGCAGCCCGACCCGTCCGTGCCATCCTTTACCCAGCCCCTCCCGTCCATGTAGGTATATTATCTTATTTTTATTTCATTTATCTACGAGCAATTTAATGTTATGTAATGGGTATTTTGTTTAAATTCTTATAGCCTTACGACCCGTCCTATACTCAGCCCGACCTTTCCTTGCCACATTTTCCTCGGCCGGGCCAGACCATGCCGCTCTTTCCTCTGTCCGACCTTTCCATGCAGGTATGTTATTTTGTTTTATTTCATTTTCTACGAACAATTTTAATGTTATGTAATGAGTATTTTGTTTGAATTTTTTATAGGCTCCATGCACGTCCTATACACGGCACAGCCCGTCACCCTCTACTAGGCGTGGCCCGAACTTTACAGAGGAGGAGCTCGCTGAGTCTGACGAGGAGTCTGACGAGTATTGATGATGATAGTGGTTTTTATTATCATATTATGTAGTACTGTACGAACAATTGAATTTAATTTTAAGTATTTGTAATATTTGTTTAATTTGGATATGTTTAATTTGTTTGGATTGCTTAATTTCACTACATCTTTTATAAAATTTATAACAAAAAAACTAACATCATTTTATAACAAAAAAAACAACTTAATTAATGTTTAAAAAAATAAAGTTCAAAAAGATACTAATAACAATATGTTGTTCTTGCAAAAAAAAATTCCTCCAGGGAACGTATGGCCCTATATGATTCCGCTTGTCTTTTGAAAAAAAAAACATTAAGGGACTGTATGGCCCTATACACTTCCTTTTAGCTGACCATCTTTTGAAAAGTTTGGTACACATATAGGAAGTGTATTGTTTAATACGCTTGGACCCAGAGGAACCGTATTGCCCTATACACTTCCTTTGGTCCCCTAATCATTAGCTGACCATCTTCTGAAAAGTTTGTACTTCAAGTACACATATAGGAAGTGTATTGCTCAATACGCTTGGACCCAGAGGAACCGTATTGCCCTATACGCTTCCTATAGGGTTCAAGGGATGTGCAAATAACCAAGGGGGATGTGTGAATAACCAAGCCCAAAAGTAAACAATGTATATTGATTATATATAATACTATAAGGGCTTGGTTATTCACACATCCCCTTGGTTATTTGCACATCCCTTGAACCCTACAGGAAGCGTATAGGGCAATACGGTTCCTCTGGGTCCAAGCGTATTGATCAATACACTTCCTATATGTGTACTTGAAGTACAAACTTTTCAGAAGATGGTCAGCTAATGATTAGGGGACCAGAGGAAGCGTATAAGGCAATACGGTTCCTCTGGGTCCAAGCGTATTAAGCAATACACTTCCTATATGTGTACCAAACTTTTCAAAAGATGATCAGCTAAAAGGAAGCGTATTGCCCAATACAATTCCCATAAGTTTAAAGGGAAGCGTATAGGGCAATACACTTCATACTAGTTTTACTTAAAAATTGTAAGTTGCATCAAATTTTTAACTTATTATTGTTATCTTATAATTTTTTTATAAAAACACTTACTAAACAAAACAATATATATATATATATATATAGGAAATGTATAGGGCAATATGGTTTCGTTGGACCCAAAGTATAGGAAGCGTATGGGGCAATATGGTTCCCCTAGACCCAAAGTATAGGAAGCGTATGGGGCAATATGGTTCCCCTAGAGCCAATGTATAGGAAGTGTATAGGGCAATACGGTTCCTCTAGGTCCAAGCGTATTAAGCAATACACTCCCACGGTCATCATCAATACTCGTCAGACTCCTCGTCAGACTCAGCGAGCTCCTCCTCAGTAAAGTTCGGGCCACGCCTAGTAGAGGGTGACGGGCTGTGCCGTGTATAGGAAGTGCCTGGAGCCTATAAAAAATTCAAACAAAATACTCATTACATAACATTAAAATTGTTCGTAGAAAATGAAATAAAACAAAATAACATACCTGCATGGAAAGGTTGGACAGAGGAAAGAGCGGCATGGTCTGGCCAGACCGAGGAAAATGTGGCAAGGAAAGGTCGGGCTGAGTATAGGACGGGTCGTAAGGCTATAAGAATTTAAACAAAATACCCATTACATAACATTAAATTATTACATAACATTAAATTGCTCGTAGATAAATGAAATAAAAATAAGATAATATACCTGCATGGACGGGAGGGGCTGGGTAAAGGATGGCATGGACGGGTCGGGCTGCTGCGTAAAGAACGTGTCCTGGTCTGGATAAACTCGTGGTGGTGGACGGGGTGGAACCGATATACCCATGTACTTAAACATTTCACCCATGCCAGTCATCAGCCACCCTATGTTATCATGCATCTAATCCATCTGGCGACCGTGGGATGTTATCTCCTGACCATGCAGTGTTAGAAGTCGCATTTGCTCATCTTGGTTACGCAAAATCCTATCGAGAAGACGGTTGGTTGACCGAGGCAACCTAACCGCGCGATAAGCTATCTGTGGATGCTGATGATCCCCCTGTTCATGCTGAGGCGGGACCTCAACATCATCATGCCCGCCATCCTGCTCAGCCATCTGAGGCATCTGAACCTCCTCGGCCTCCAAACGCGGGCGATGTACCAACAGCTGCCATGCCCAAACCTGACGGTTCGTCCCGACAAACCTATAACCAACATTAGGAATGTTTGCCGCCACTTTCATCCCTGTCATCGATCTCATGTCCAAATCTTTGCAGGGAGCCGGCGGTGGATACCTATCCTCGACCCAACCAAAGTACCGACTAACACTCTGGGCTATCTGGCCGATAAACGATCCTCCATATATACTTCCACGACGCTGCTTTTTCCAACGTGTGACAAAATAATCCACCAGGCAGAGATGGAGGGCGCACGGACGACCAGTAAATAAACAATAGAGATAGAAAAGATCGGCCTTCGTTACGTGCTCGCAACTCTTGCCATGGGCCGCGATGCCCGTGCTAAAGCAACGATGCAAGTAACGAACTAACGGGTCGCGAATCTCCGAGGATCGGACCTCCTCCGCCTTGGTGTATGAACCTTCACCGATGGTGGGCCGCCAGGCAATCAACTCATCCTCGGGCATACGATCGATAGCCGTGGTATACACGTCCTGAACCAACTCCTCGTCTGTGTAAAAACCAGTGGCGATGGCAAATTGACGAAGCGACATCTCAAATACCTCGCCGAACAGACGGAATGTGATCTCGGGTGATGGGGCCGGCAAGTACGGATCATCAAAATCCGAGTTCGGCCGGTCATCCGGTCGAGGTCTATAGCGGAATGTGGAGAGAAACTCCACCATCAACGGCCGATAAGATGGTGCGGCTCCTATTCGAAATAAACGATCCCACGGGCTATCCTGCCCGATAACCTGTCGAACAGTGTCCGCCACCCCACATGGTTATCATAAATATGTTTTGGGTATTACAATAATGTATAAACGTTTTTTGACACATTTTTATAAAAAAGATTCAGATTAGGGGACCAGGGGAACCATATTGCCCCATACGCTTCCTATACATTTGCTCTAGGGGAACCATATTGTCCCATACGCTTCCTATACTTTGGGTCTAGAGGAACCATATTGCCCCATACGCTTCCTATACTTTGGGTCCAAGGAAACCATATTGCCCCATACATTTCCTATATATCTATATATCTATATATATATATCTATATATATATATACATATATATATATATATTGTTTTGTTTAATAAGTGTTTTTATAAAAACATTATAAGATAACAATAATAAGTTAAAAATTTGATGCAACTTATAATTTTTAAGTAAAACTAATATGAAGTGTATTGCCCTATACGCTTCCTATTAAACTTATGGAAATCGTATTGAGCAATACGCTTCCTATTGAGTCACTTTTCAACCTTTAT
This sequence comes from Helianthus tuberosus, assembly GCA_030545235.1. Taxonomy (NCBI): domain Eukaryota; kingdom Viridiplantae; phylum Streptophyta; class Magnoliopsida; order Asterales; family Asteraceae; genus Helianthus; species Helianthus tuberosus. The sequence continues at coordinate 46,759,803 of CM060451.1, read as the reverse complement.
AGTTTTGAACTGCGTGCGCGTCAGAGAATATTGTACCAATAGGAACCGTATTGCCCAATACGCTTCCTATTGGTGTCGCATTTAATGCTTCAAACCCTATAGGAAGCGTATTGGCCTATATGGTTTCTATTGAGGGATGTACAGAAATTTTAGGGGATGTGTAGATACCATCACCCTACTATAATAAATACACTATGTGAGCTTATATATTTAAATTAAGGGGCTGTTTGGTAGCCTCTTAATGACCATTCAGATGCTACCTCTTAATGGTTTAAAACCTTTGAATGAATAAGAGGTAACCTCAAGTCTAAATGGTTAAGAGGTAACCTCTGAATGGTAAATCATCACATGTCACATTCTTCTATCTTTTCATTGCTAAAATTCTTAATGATTCCATTAAGAGGTAGCCTATTAATGACTATTCAGAGGCTACCAAACAGCCCCTAAGTGGTCGTTTGGAAAAATGTGATCAGACTTACGAGGTTAAATATAATGTTACTTCTTTGAATACGCGATATATAGCATATAACGTAATAATAGTTATTACACATATAATAATGATCTAAAAAGTCAATAATGTATATTGTTTATATATAATACCATAAAAATACACTATGTGAGCTTATATATTTAAATTAAGTGGTCGTGGGTTCAAATTTTCCGAAGTGTAGGTGCGGTGATTTTAGATGTAAAGTAGAGTGTTATAATGTGTGTTTGCGGCTAAAAAGACAAACTTAAATAAATTTATAAATACATGCAACAAGTGGCCTGAGTCTCAAGTGGTTGTAGGTTCAATTCTTATGAGGTATAGGTGCGGTAAATTTTAGGTGTAGAGTAGAGAGTGTCATAGTGTTATATGTGATAAGTTATAAGGTTGGATAGTGTGATATAAAGCTCGTATACTAGTTATTGTGTCACGTTAGCGCCACTTAGGCAGGAGAGCTCAACTACCCCACCCTTTTAACTTTGATGCTATATTTTAACTAAAGGTTAAAAAAGAGAAAAAAGAAACAAGAAAGTTGGCGATTTGTGGATAGGAAAAGGGGCTTCACACATGGAATGGATGGCGCTCACCAATACATTGGTGGAGGTGATGATACTGCCCCTTAATGGTGTCGAAGGGGTGGTATTGCAGGTGTTATCTGTGTGATGTGGCAGGGACGCCACTCCACACATACCAGCCTAAGTGTGACTTGTGGCCAATTAATTTACACGCTTGGCTTTCGAAAAAAGAAAATAATTTACATAGTTGGTCCTCTATTTTGAATGTTTTTTACATTTCAAATTTTCCGTCAATAACTAGAAAATATATCCTTTGATCAAAGTCGGCCTAACATTTACTTGAGGTCCTTAGTGAACTACAAGGTCGTGGCCTTTTTGAATTGACATAAAAAACATTGGTTCTGCTTTCTGCCTTCCAAGACTCAATCATGAATTCGCAAGCACAATATCAATATCAATATTCAAATATTCGAACTATCAATTATGGATTTAGGGCAACACTCATTGAGTAAATTGCATTAAATAGAGAGTACTATAAAAATAGTTGTTAACCAACCTAGATTATCCTTGTGACACCATTAATTTTTCCTAATTTTGACTCTGATTTCTCACCAATTGGTGCGGAATGAGCGCACTCTACATTACAGTTAGCCAAAATGACGATGACGGCCTAGATTAAAGACGAACTGTATATTGATTGGAGTTGAAATTGGGTCTTTTTTTATATTAAAGTTGGTTTTTTCGGTTGAACCATGCAATAAATATAGCTTTTATTTAGTTTATTTTGTCCTAAAACAATATTACACTATATAAAAGGTTTTTAAAAAACTAGGACCCCTATTTTGAGGATCCAAGGCGGTATGGTTGCGGGGACTCATTCGGGGATGGGGGTCACCGATCGGTGAACCACACCGGGTCCATCGGTGAGTGGGGATCGGTGAGTGGGGATGGTTGATTTCGGTGTATAGTCACCGATGAGAGGAGAGAGGAGAGGAGAGAGGAGAGGATAGATACAACCAATCAAGTTTTTTTTTTAATTGAGGGGTGTTTGAATCATACCTAATGATTGAGTGTAAAATAGGGAGTGGAATGGGGAGTTGACATGGCATGCTATTATTGGGTAGAGAATGACTCAAACACCCTAGAGTGATTGAACCATACCCTCCACCCTAAGCTCTTATCTAGCCTTGTAATCAGTTTCTATATACCAGGTTATAAAATAAATTAGAGTAAACTGCAATTTTACCCCCTATGGTTTAGGCCAATTTGCACTCTGACCCCTCTAACGAAATAATTACAATTTTACCCCCCAACCTTGGTGTTATGTCGCACATTTACCCCCCGGTGTCAAATTCCCTGTTTATCTTTAAATGGTCAAAGGGCAGAAATGTAATTTTACCTTAATATTACCTTATATAATACTATTACCCCTGTACTATTACTTCCAACTTCAATCTTACCCCCTAAGCTTATCGATCACACTCCCCCCACTCCTTCTTCCTCATCAACGGCGACCACACCCACCAGCGATCCTTCCTAAGCTTGTCCACCGGAGAATGAGCGAATCAGAGGACACAATGCTTCCACCTCCACCAGCAGAGCCATTAACGACGACCACACCACCGGCGATGCCCCTATCCACCGGCGATGCCCCTGTCCACCGGCGATCCTCCCTGTTCTCGCACTTGTCAGGTAAATCGAACAAGTATTGTGATTGTGGTTAATGAATAAGTAATGTCAGGTTACAGAACAAGTAATGTCAGGTTAAAAAACAGGGGTTGTTGAACATGGATCTTTCTGTGTTTGCAGTGGACATGAGGATTCGGGTTTCACTAGGATCGATTGTGGTTTCCTTGGTTGTCAAAATGTGAGGCCGCCCTTTCCTGCACTTCCAGTTTCCCCCTCAGCAGGAAATGGTTGCGTAGTTGAACTGTAATATATTAGGATGTTTTGTGTAATATATAGGTTAAGTTAAGTTAAACTTGCATTTTGTGTATATATCATGATCCTTGGTTATGACAATGTAGGACTAATGATCTTTAACAATGATCCTTATTTAATTGTTGAATGTCTATTGGAATGAATGTCTGTTGTGAGTTATAAGGGAAGGGACTGATAGGTGGTTATATATGCTTGATCAGCCGGTTATTGTTTGGACAAATTGTTTTTGAATGTCTATTGTGAGTTAGTTATATATGCTTGAGACTGATAGGTTGGGTATGCTTGTTTTTGAATGTCTATTGTGAGTTAGTTATATATAAGGCTGGCAAATCGTGTCTTAACAGGTTTAACAGGTTTCTGACGGCGCGCACAACATAAGTTTCAATCATGATTACGACTCGTTTAACTACTTTCTACCTCATGTTTATAAAACAGTTTTATGTTTTATGTACAAAGATGAATAAATGATAGATCCTAACATTGTAATTTTAATTATTTTAAAAATTAAAAAAGTCAAAGGGTGTATTTTTCAGTCAAACAGGTCTAATCGTGTCTTAACAGGTACCCAATTGCCATATATGCTTGATCAGCAGGTTATTGTTTGGACATATTGTAATAGTCATAAGAGAAGGGACTGATAGGTGGTTATAAATGATCAGCAGGTATGAAACTGATTGTTAGCATAAGGAATTAGTTGAGGGGTATAATTGTAACACCCCAAAACCCGAATGTTTATAATTGTCGTATGTTCCTATATGACCTAGCATGAAATAAATAACTAGGCTATTTAACCTAGTTAAGTGTGTGGTTAAAAGTATTAAAAGACAAGAGTTGTGCCAAATATGTTTTAGTGGCAAACACGAGGGTCTAAAGTGGGACAAAATGAAAGATGAATTACCAAATTAAAAGAACTCAACACACACATAAACACACACATCGTGTGTGTTCGAGAAGGAGCCATGAGCTCCATGAAAGCTCACAAACCCTAACCATGAAGATCACCAAATTGAAGGGTTAATTGTAGCTCAAATTCAAGAAGAAATATGGATTAATGATCACCTTCACGAGGAGATCATAAGGTATGCCTTAAAAGTTAGATTGGTGATCTTTCACGAAGTGGGTTATGATGTAAATTGCGAATTTGTATGAAATTGAGAATGGGTGTGTGTTAGAATCATCATATAGAACATGGATTATGCATGGTTTAGGTTAATTTGATATTTAAGGGTGAAACCCGTTTGTTATGGTGAAGATGATGACATGGGTAAATCATCCATGTCCAAATTCTTGCCTATTATTGATGTATTTTGACATATATGATGAATTGTTGTTAGATGAATTGAATAAAATGTGATACTAGTATGTTTGATGTTTATGCATGAATGATTTATGTTGATTAGAAAGAGGAATTTGATGAATTATGTATGAGGTTAGAAGAATATGCATGAATTAGTTGTACCCTATGCTTAGGAGGTAGTATACACACCAAATGTATGATGAAATATGAGGTAATTAAGATTAGATCATTTGTAAGTGATTAACAAAGTAGTGATGAAGTGGGTTTTGTATAACATGATGAAAATGATGAGTTGCGTATGTTAATAATGTTTGAAATCATATATGTGTGTGAATGTTGAAGAAATCGGATAAGATTTGATAGATTAGTATGTTATGAGGTCGAATGATGATTTTGATATAAGATCCGCGTGATGAAATGGCCGTGATGAATGATGAATAAGCTAACTATCTTGAGAATGATGTATGATAGTTGATGCTTGATAAGCGACATGGAAGCTTGGGAAAGAAGCGGGTCAAACGGGACTAATGCGCACGGGAAGCATTTTCGGACGCTAGGTAAGTAAAGCTTACACCCCTTTTTGTAGAATATATATTCAATGTATAGATTACGGACATGGTAAGTAAATATGTGAATTATTAAATATGTGAATTATGATGTTCCGGCAAGTTTTGGTATGGGCCGGAACATGTGGTTATGTTAAGAAACTAAGCTTGATGGTTAAAAAGGGTAAAAAGGGCATCTTGGTAATTTTGGTTGCAAGTTAACGAAAGAATAAGTTACATGGAAGGGGTAACGAATAACTAAAATCCCACAAGGATAAAAAGGATATTTAGACTTAACGGGTCGAATGGTGAAGATGTCACCATTTGGCGTTATCGACTAATGAATTGTTTTGTTAAGTATTATGAATTCACATAATGTATAGCAAAAGGATTTGCGTTGCTATTATCTAGCAATTTAGCGGATGAAGTATTAAAACGGGTCATAGCATTGATTCGAGCTAGGTATGTATGAGTAGAGTCGTTGCTAAGTCATAGGATTGGGTAAATAGGTAAGGAAGTCCTTTGTTGTAAAGGATGGGTCAAAGTTGACCAAAACGCCCTTGATGGGTATATCGGGCAAACAACCGTAAAAGTTGTTTAGAGACAAGTTAATTGATTAAGGGAAATGTTTTGGACACGTATGAAATTGAGAAGTATGGTTTTTGTTAGTCATAGACCTTAAATGCGCAAATACCCTTAACGGGTCAAAATAAGGTTTTGAGCAAAAATGGGTTAAGAAGATGCAAGAAATCAGGAAATTGAACCTTATGTGATAAGCGACTTTGAAATTATAAGGTTCGTATAAAATTAAGGTCAAACAAACATGTTTTGTTGATAAATGCATGAACGGGTCAAAACTTTGTAAAAAGGTAATAAGTCGATAGCTTAAAAGTTCAGAATTTTTTTAATCCGGATGTCGGATGTTAACTCCATGTGATGGAGAATTAAATTACGATCGCGTAGGAAAATGAGTCGATTGATGGCTTTATGTGAGAGTTGTTTAGAGATAGATTGTACGGGGACGTTGGTGTATGTAATATAGTAAACCTAGGTTATGTTTTTATTTAGTAAATGAGTCGATTGATGGCTTTATGTGAGAGGGTTATGTTAAAATGAACTTTTGAGAAGGTCAAGGTATTTATAAGGAAAGAAATTTTATGGCATGAATTTCCGCGGCGACTTTTTGTCAATTACGTGTTAGGGTCTTACAGTGATACTCATAACAGCCCCAAGATAACAGCAGCAGCCATAAGAGAAGGGACTGAATACATGGAAACATAGAACAGGTATGCTTGATTGTGAGTTAGCAGGTATGCTTGATCAGCAGGTATGTGTAATACTCATAACAGCCCCAAGTTATATATGCTTGATCAGCAGGTATGTGTTTAAATTGAATACATGGAAACATAGAACAGGTTTGATTTTAATTTTGAGTGTGCAGCCAAATGTCTGAATGCTGCAGATTTGTTGTAATGTTTCTGATTTTGTGAAGCCAGGTATGTTCTGAATGCTGCAGCCAGGTATGTTCTGATTTTGATTTCTGAATGTTGCAGCCAAACATGTTCTGAATGCTGCACCAGGTATAACAAATGCTGCAGCCAAACATGTTCTGAATACAGGTGTTGATAATGCTTATAGGTTTCTGATTCAGCTATAGGTGGTTATAGGTGGTTATACATGAACAAGTTTGAATACCTGGAAGTTGGAAGTTATAGGTGGTTATACATGAACAGGTTTGAATACAAGTGTTTATAATGTTTATAATACATTGTAATGCTTATAGGTTTCTGATTTTGAGTATACAGGTGTTTATTAAGTTTAAATCAGATTTCTTGTGAATTTCCATGTGTAGTTGACTTTGGGTGGTCAAATTTTTTTGGCGGGAAGGGTTTTGGAAGTTGCAGGGGGTAATATTGTTTCTTAACTCAAAGTATAGGGGTTAATTATGCGAGGACAATTGAGTAATTTACCAGTGGGGGTAATTATGCGACATAACAAGAACGTTAGGGGGTAATATTAAAGGGTAGGATAGTCATTTCACATTAAAGTTAACAGATCTGTTAACATAATTGACGCCGGGGGGTAAATGTGCCACATAACATCAAGGTTGGGGGTAAAATTGCAATTATTTCGTTAGAGGGGTCAGAGTGCCCAATTGGCCTAAACCACAGGGGGTAAAATTGCAGTTTACTCAATAAATTAACTCTCACAACATTATTTTAAGCTGATAATCGGGTTAGAATAGACATCACTCACATCTTTTCAGAATCTTTCAAGAGGTCGACTTTTATATGAGATATTACATAAATTATTTATCAAAATCAAGAGGTCGACTTTTATATGAGATGTTACATAAATTATTTATCGAAAAAATGGTTTAATGTGTATCGATCTGTTAGTAGTAGTATGAAAGCATAATTGTCTTTTTATTTTTTTGCTTTGCAATTTAATGTTAAATCATTTATTATGAAAGATGTTATTTTTGTTGCGAAAAAATACGAAAAAAAACTTACAATTAGATTGTGATTTATGTATGAAAGATGTTAATTTTGTTGTGAAAAAATACGAAAAGAACTTACAATAGATTGTGAATTATGTATGATATGAAAGATGTTAATTTTGTTGCGACAAAATTACGAAAAGAACTTACAATTAGATAAAGGACAAATTGTTTTCAAACAAATCAATTTTGCAACGTTGTTTGATTTTAAAAGTTTTATTCACCATGCATAATACAAATTATCTATAAAGTAAAGGGATACCTGAAGTGAACTTGTGTGTCAAGGACATGAATACACTTCTCACATAAACATGTTTAAACACATACGCTTGAACAGTTGAACACACATAAAATCGTAGTGATCTATTACAACTTACAGTGGATAAATCCGTCTAAAATTCACTTCGCCACGCACTCAAACATCTCCGAACATGAATTGTTAGGCTGGATGGTGTGGTATAAAGCCCCTAGGGGCTTTATCACGTCACCTCAGCGCCACGTCATGTCCACGTCACACAGGGAGTGGCTTTGGCTGAAGATGGCGTCCCCTTTAACTTGCTGGGTGTGGCTTTGGCTGAAGATAGTGCCCCCATTTAACCACCTTCAACTTCGAAAATGCCAAGGCTGCTCGTTAACGTGCTGGCGGAAGGAGGATGGCACCCCCGAGGCGCTATGGATGCAGATGTGGCGGGGTGGTGCCTCCGATACCCTGCCTTAGTGTTTTCGTCAATTCAATTGAATGAATGCTTTCTCGAATTTTCAAGCCTAACAAAAAAGTTTCAAGAATAAGATTTTTATATATAATAGTTCTGTATTTTTTTTAAACAAATATATGTATTTGAGATTAAGTAAGACATGTGATGCTCATTTACTAGGATGTTTTCTAAAATTTTACATATATACATTCCTTAGTTTTGTTTATAAGGATTTGATTAAAATGATTGCCACCTATAAATGTTTTCTAGTTTTGCTGTATCAAAAGATATTCTAGAAATTCGATAAATATTTGCCTTTCAAAAAAAAGTTTAATAAATTTTACATTAAGACCATCCGTAGTGGAGGGTTTTTGGGCGTTTTTCCCTACCCCCTACCCCCCCCCCCCCCCCACACACACACAGAGACCGCCCCTGGGCGTTTTTTACAAAAAATTGACCCAAACCGTTCTTTTTTCCACGCCTCTCTTCATTTCTTTTGATCAATCACAGTTGTGTGTTTAAAGGTTTGTCCAATAAATTTTTTTGATTTTTTTTTATTTAATTTTATTTTTACCCATTTTTAACATACAATGTCCCACAATGCCAACATCTTCACTACACCCATTTTAGAAAAACCCCTCATACTGCCTCATTGCTGGACTGTCACATAGCGCACAACATCCATGGATAAAGGCATTATTTATGTGTACCACTACATACGATCTAATATTTATGCAAATTGAGTATGTACAAAGACCTTAGTTGCTTAAAAAAATACAAAGACCTTAGTACCTTTCAACCAACTTATCATACAAGTAGTTAAGTCCTGTTAAACAAGAGTATATCTTTTAATAATATAAATATATATGTACACATACATAATATATGTTAGCTTTAAATTTTAATACGTTTTTATGAAATTAAAATTTTAAATCAAATACATATGATACAACTAACTAGAGTTTTTTCCCAAACTAGTGTAAATACAAAAATTATTTACCTATTTGGGTACTTTGAAAAATATTTACATATTTGGGTACTTTTCTATGTCCCTTTAATTTTTTACCTAATTTATACATTTCTTTTTATTTTTCTACCCAAAGTTAAATTCGATTACTCACAGAATTAGAATCAGCAAAAATATGAGTAATTATTTTTTGTAAAAAAATAAAAAATTCTGCAAATATTCAAAACAAATGTGCAAAAATTCTACAAAACAAATCTACGAAAAATCCAAAAAAAAATCTGCAAAAATATATTAAAAAATTCTACAATAATTCTACAAAGTTAAAAGGAAAATTTGCAAAAGATATTATAAAAAAACCATATAATCTACACTAGTTTGGGAAAAAACTCCATTTCTTTTTAATAGGATTAAAAAAGTTAAAACGTGAATAACACGTTAACGTTGAGTTCTTTTTAAAAGTACATATCCTAAGGTGCCTTTTACATAAAGTAATATGCTATTAGAAAACTAATATCTTTATTATACATAAAACTAAGAAGAATTGGCCTGTAATAATCCAAACTAGACGTTATTGGTCATTACCAATCCCACCTTTGAATATTCCCCATGCCAGTCTCACCTTTCACTTATTTTTTCTCCACCGGTCCTCAGTTAAAAAAAACCTAGCGGAGTTAAGTTTTTTTTTTTTTTTTTTTTTTTTTGAATTACAAGCTGACGTTTTAGGTATTTAGATCACAACGAGGATACGAGTCAAATGATGTAAAACTTACCTTGAAATTGTGCTCCAAGCGATGAAAACAGTGTTTTAATTCGGGTGTTTAAACTTTCAATTAACAAAAATCAAGTTATTTGGAGCACCGTTTTGAGGTAAGTTTTACATCAATAGACTCGTATCCTCGTTCTGATCAAAAGCCCTAATACGTCAGTTTGTAATTCGGAAAAAAAATAAAACTTAACTCCGTTAAGTTTTTTTAACTGAGGATCGGTGGAGGAAAAATAGGTGAAAAGTTGGACTGGCATGAGGAATATTCAAAGGTGGAACTGAGAATGATCAATAACGTCTAGTTGGGATTATTACAGGCCAATTCCGCTAAAACTAATCAACTTTTCAATGTCAAATTAAAATAAGTTAACGGGTAGTCAACGAACTATAACCATATAATATCGACCCGATCCAAAATGTAACCAAAACGTGGTCAAAATAATTAAACAAGTACGTCCACCACGTTGTCTCCACAAGGACCAACTATGACACCATTCAAAACTCAAAGGACCCAATTTGAAAAACCCCAAACCCATGTTTTCGAAAGCGAGAAAAAAGGGGGAACATGGGCGATAGGAGCAGTAACCGTCTTAACCGTCACTACACCCCCCACAAACACACTTCCACCCTCTAAATATTACACAACACACACACACACATCCCCAGAATCTAGAAACAATAATCGAGTGTGTGCAGTTGGAAAATTTTATGGAAACGAGAAAGAGAAAAGTGTACGATGAAATGGGGGAGATTAAGAAAGGCCCATGGAAAACTGAAGAAGATGAAGTTCTTATGAAGCATGTTAAGGACTACGGGGCCAAAGAGTGGAGCTCCATTCGATCCAAAGGTCTTCTGCAGCGAACCGGGAAGTCGTGTCGCCTTCGTTGGGTTAATAAACTTCGACCCGATCTTAAAAGGTAATGTTTTCCGATTTCTTTTTGGAAATTTTTTGGTTTTTAGATGATGGTTTTGTGTTTTGGTTTGTGGGTTTTGAAGTTGTGATTGTTGTGATGGTGATTGGGGACTTGAAAAGTTTTGGTTTTTGTGTAATTGTGTTATGTTGGTGTGCACACACAAAGTGTTTGTGTTTATGTTTGACTGAATGGTTAGAGGGTGAATTCATGATTTATGTTGTTGATTTGGTTATGAACTCTATGAATTTGACTTCAGTTGACTTATTTTGGATGTTTTTTTTATCATATTTTCTGTTGGTTTAGTTTGATTTTTATAAATTTTTAGTGTAAATTTTGAACAAATTTGTTTGATTTCTGTGTGTGTGTTATCAGTGGTGTGAAGTTTTCTGCAGAAGAGGAGAGAACGGTGATCGAATTGCAGGGGCAATTTGGGAACAAATGGGCAAGAATCGCGACGTATTTGCCGGGAAGGACAGACAATGATGTCAAGAATTTCTGGAGTAGCAGACAAAAGAGATTGGCTCGGGTTCTTCAGTCACCGCCTCGACCACAACCGTCACAAAAATCCCACAAATCGGTCCGGGAAACGCCTGTCCTTCATAAAGTTCCACCCTTTGAGGTAAACAATCTCATTTTCTACTTCTGTTTGACTTTGAAGGTCAACATTAATGCTTGTTTGACCTTAAAAGTCAAAATAAAGTGACCCCTTTTATAATTTATACATACAATTATTTTGTATTTACAATGTCAGGCTCCAAAAAGAAGTTCTTCAACAGATGGAGAGTCATCAGTCACTTCACCAAAAACATTATCTTGTTCATCATCTTACTGTGAACCTATCAAGATGATGCCACTGCCTGAACTTATTGATCCCACCACCACCACCACTGCAGCAGCCACCGCCGCTGCAGGCTTGCTTAGCCAGGATGAAAACCAACCACCGTGTCCATTCGAGTACACCACCATTCCCGTTGAGGAAAACTCTTGTAACCAGCCGCCTTTACTACAAGATTTCCATCATATTCCACCACCACCGCCACCTTTCGACACACATGACATTTTCAACCAGCTGGCAGACCCCAATTTCTTTGCTGTTTTTGGCCAAAGTGGTACTTCTGATTTGGTCCACTTCCCTTATATGCCACCAGGTATACAGTCATATATCCATAGATATATTAATATAACATATATATACACACACACATAGAGGCGTTCATTTTAGAACCAAGAATATGTTAATGTTTGTGTTGTAGGTGGTGAAGGAGAGAGTGGTGGGAGCTGTGGAAGGGAAGAGGGCAATGATCCGATGATGATGGCACCCGATACGTTCATTGATGATTTTCCGATGGATATGTTTGATAATATCGAACCGCTTCCGAGCCCATCTGAGTGGTGATGTGGGAGCTAGCTAGAATTAGGTGTTGTTGTTCTTGGTGTTATGGACAAATTTTACTTTCTTAGATGAATGATGTTGGTTATGGCAGAATCTTTATGCAATTTGGACTAATTTACATTTATATGTATCACATTATTTGGTTATGTGTCACTTTTTTTTTATGGACTGGTTATACCTTTAAGATCAACTATTCATATGGCAATACCCTCATACAACCGAAAACATGACACAAAAATAATAAGGGCTTTGCTTATTATATCTAAAATACGTATCGAGTTGTTTAATCCTGTTCAATTAAATAGGTCAATGAACTGCTGAGGTGAAATACTACAGATTGTGTTGTGTATTTTGAACAATTACAGTTTATTAGTTTAATAGTTTATTTAGTAACTACCTTATGGAACTTATGTAGTCCTAAAAATTAATATGCTTATGAATTGAACTTTTAAAAGTTATCTAGATTATCATACATATCAAGTATATTTGTAAATTCTGTAAAAAAACAGTTTATTATTAAAATTTGTAAAGAAATTTGTGTTGGCACGAGCTCAAAATTTTAGCTCGTTAAGGTTAAGATAAACGAGCCAACCCGAGTTGTCGTCGAACTAGTTAAGCATCCCTACATGTGACACCATATCGTGTATAGATTCACGTATACTTTAGGGTTTAGGCGGGTTAAAATAGTGGTGCACAAAACTGGTTTTTTTAGAACCGGAACCAGGTAGGAATCGGGTCCGGGTTTGGTCAACAAAGTCAACAACCGGTTCCGGGTAAGTTCGGATTTTTGACCGAGTTTTGACCAGTTTGGCCGAGGGTTTTTTTTTTGTTGTACTGAATGGTTCAGGCCCGGGTTTTGACCGGGTAAAGGTGGAACCGGTTCCGGGTTGGTTCCTTTTTCTAAACCCGGGTAGGAACCGGGGTCCGGGTTTGGTCAACAAAGTCAACAACAGGTTCCGGGTACGTTCGGATTTTTGACCGAGTTTTGACCAGTTTGGGCGAGTTTTTTTTGGGTATTGAATGGTTAGGGTCCGGGTTTTGACCGGGTAAGGTGGAACCGGTTCCGATGGTTCCGGGTTGGTTCCTTTTTTCTAAACCCGGGTCTAGAACTGGTGTATTTACCTATAAATTTCGTTCAAAACAAAAACCCATCATCTTCCATTTCTCCCCCTCTCACTCTCACTCTCTCAAACTCAACCTATGCCCACACAAAGTACAAACTATGATACATATTTGGTAATTATATTTTGAGGTAATTGTTGTATTTACCTATAAATTTTCAGGTTGTTATTTTTTAAAAGGAAAAAAGTGTAACAAAGTTGCCCTTTTGGTTATGAACAAGTGAACCTGGAAATGAAGGATAAAATAGTAAATTCATAAGTGCAAAAGAGAAATTGATTTATTTATGGTTAATATTAACATTAATTAATAACCACAAGCTTTAATATAAATAAGATTTTCAATGGAGGTAAGAGTAGGCCACTCTTTTCTCTTCAATGAGCTCTCTTTGTAAAGCATCCATCTTCCCCCTAGCAAACTCATCAATCTTTAGTCCTGCACCATTGCAGAATAATTATTTAATTTAATTTCTAATTAATTCATCATTCCCACATTAAAAAAGTTGAAGTTCATAACCTGTTTACACCATATACAATATAGGATGTTCAATGGAAAAATACCTTGAACGATCGACCATTCGCCTTTCTCACAAGTGACCGGAAAAGAATAAATCAAGCCCGGTTGGATGCCATAAGACCCGTCAGAATAAACTCCCATCGACACCCATGTTCCCTGACTCCCGAAATATGAAAATAAAATTAAGAAGATTATAAAATAAATATAAAATCTGTTAGCATTGTACTGGGGGACTCATGAGTTTTCCAGTGACAGGATCTCAGTGTTATCAACAAAGAAAAAAAAAAGGTAAATAAAATGAGGAAAATTTGAAGACAAAACCATACCATTGGAGTACCGAGAATCCAATCCCGCATATGATCACACACGGAAATTGCAGCAGAAGATGCACAAGACAACCTTCGAGCTTTGACAATAGTTTGACCTCTCGTTTGTACATTTGTGATGAAATTTGTGTTCAACCTGAATCATTAAACATAATCAACAACATAAGTGATACAAATTTTGAATAAGAGTAAAATGCCATTTTCGTCCCTGAGGTTTGGCCAGTTTTGCGATTTTTGTCCAAATGTTTGTTTTTCCGCACATGGATCCAAAAGGTTTGAGATCTTGCCATTTTCATCCGGCTCGTTAACTCCATCGATTTTTCTCCGTTAAATCAAGGATATTTTCGTTCTTTTTGTTAACTTAAAGGGCAATTCGGTTGTTTGAATACTTGTACATTATGTTAAATGCTTGTACATAAAGTGAAAAAGAGCGAATTACCCTTTAAGTTAACAAAAAAGACGGAAATACCCCTGACTTAAATGAGAAAAATGGATGGAGTTAACGATCCGGATGAAAATGGCAAGATTTCAAACCTTTTGGATCCAAAATCGAAAAAACAAACCTTTGGACGGAAGTCGCAAAACTGACCAAACCTCAGGGACGGAAATGGCATTTTACTCTTTGAATAAAGTTATAAATTTTAGAGAGTTTAAGGCTATAGAATATAAATAACACCTACCAATGATCATCATCAATAAGTTCTTTCACAGATTCATATACCACACCAGTATTGACTGTAGCATGATTGGCCTCTGGATATAGATTCGAAGAGTGATTTCCCCAAATTATAACGTTTTTTACATCACCGACATTTACATTTAATTTCTCTGCTATCTGGTTTAATGCACGATTATGATCTAATCTTGTGAGGGATGTAATATTCTCTTCTGGGATCGAAGGTGCATATTCTTTCAAGATTAGTGCATTTGTATTTGCAGGATTAGCGACCACAAGCACCTGCCAATTTATCTTTTATTTATATATATTTTTTTTTTCAATTTTCACCTATCAAATAAACAATAGACACAAACCTTGCAATCTGGATCAGCATGCTGTTCCAAAGCCGAAGCTTGAGCTTTATATATAGCAACATTACTAAATATTAAATCTTTGTTATCATCTTTTCTATGAGGGAATCCACCGAGCATTATTGCAACATCAACACCTTTACAAGCTTCAATAACATCACTTGTCGCAATAACACCTACAAGATACATAAAAAAATCTTCAAGAAGTCAAACACAATTCATATTCATATTTTTTATAAACAACTGTACATGAACATTGATGTGTTGAATATTAACCTTTAAGAAGAGGGAAAGCTCCATCCATCAATTCCATTTTTACCCCTATTAACGTTTCAGCATTTGGCTCGATATCAAGCATGTGTATAATTACAGGTTGATCTCGACCCAACATTGCCCCTCTCGCAATCATCGGAAGTAGGGCATAGCCTATTTGACCTGATACATAAGTTGATTTTTATTTTTTAGTTACAAGAATCAAGAAACGAGCATGTAACGATACAATAAAAACTAGACAACATATTTTATTAGTTTTCTTTTCAAAAAGCTAAGAAACTTATTGCAAAAGAAGTTTGTAAGACCGAACTCGAAGATTAAGACCAAAATAATAAACTGTAAACAATTAATTGCGAAAACAACTATGCAAGCAGACTTGATAGTTGGTCAAGAACATGCCTGCAGCCCCAGTAACAAGCACAATAAGAGGATCTTTTTCAACATCCACAAAGCTCCATAAGTATCTAATGATCCTCCAAGACAGATACAAACAAACCAAAACAATCACTATTTTCTGAATCAAATCCAAAGCTTCCATTTGATTTTCCAGTCAAAACAAACAATGAACACACAAAGGAATGACACCCTGTATGGAACCAAAGCTTATTTATACAAAATCAAACCCATATCTCACAGAAGGAATTTATCAAACACCTGGTGTGCAAGGCAAAGAAACCCAAGAAACCTCAATTGAGGAATACAAATACAAAACCCAGAAGCCATGCAATGCAATGCAATTAATGGTTTCGTGATGATAAAGAAAAGCATTAGATGATGAAAAGTTACCGTAAGTCTCGTGATACGACCCAGATGGGGTTCATGGGCATGATTCTGAAACTGGAAACTGATGAATGATAGTATATTGATTTCAAAAAGTGAAAGAAATTGGTGGGAAAGGGGAGCTTGAAGTGATGGTTGATTAATGATCGCACGGGTAGGAGCAAAGATGGACTCTTTATATGAAATGATTTGTCACCATCGTCTTCAATGTTGGACACTTATTCATTCATGTTTGATGTTTATTACGAGAATTTTTAGTTTAAGAAAAGAAAACAAAACTTTTTAATACAACAGATTTTTTTTATTCACTTTTAACTGTTTTACCCACAAAATTTGGTGAGTAATACTAAAAACAATAATATGGTGGTTTCTTAGTTTTTTAGGATGTCAACTCCTTGTTTCTTTGAATTTTAGTTATCTCTAAGTTTGATGCTTCGTATACAAATTGTTCCTAACTAGTTCTTTTACACGCCGCGTGTTGCGGCGGCGCCGGACGCGAGATGATAAATTATAGACTACAATCAACCCGACTCGTATCCGAACTAAATTTACGTTGAAACATAGAGCAATCAGAATTGATGCCGTTGAATGAAAAAATATTATATTTGACCCGATTTGTTTCCAAACAAAATTTACGTCGAAACGTAGACCAATCCAAAACAACATAAAATAAACACGTGTGGTGGCATCGTACGCAGCGTGATAAAATATAGACTAAAATTAACCCAACTCATTTCTTAACTAAATTTACGTCGGAACATATAGTAACTCAAATTTATCTCGCCGAATGAAACGTATTATATTTGACCTGATTTGTTTCCAAACAAATTTTACGTCAAAACATACATAAAAATAAAACATTTTTAATTGACTTGACTCATTTAAAAAAACTACGTTAAAGCGTAGACGAACTCGAATTTATATTGACACGTACATCAAAATAATAACGTAAGAAATTAGATTTAGAATAAACTCGAAACTTTTGAAACTTGATGGATCAAAATGACATGTATAAAATTAGAGGGTTAATTTTGTCATTATAACAAAGTTTAGGGATAGAAGTGGTTGGTGGCTTATGCCACCGACCTTCTTCTTTAAGGTATTATAAATGATTTTGAAAGTTACATTTCAAAAATTTAAATGCGTTTGTTATCCGAATTATCCCACCAATTCTAGTACGTGCTTAAAGCTTTGTTGGTATTCATTTTTATACACAAAAACGTGCTTTATATATATATATATTGTTCACAATACATATTATATGTATTAAAATATAAATAAAATAGTGAAACTTCTTCGTGTGTTGCGGCTAGAATTCGGTCAATATCGGTTCGGTTCGTTATGATGGCGGTACACTACTGGCATTCGGTATGGAATGGAAGCTAAAAGATAAAACTCAAAAATATAGTTGTAGTATGCCCAAAAGAACATTGACACATGTTTCACATTGATCAAAAACCATAAAAAACGAATATCAATACCGATGTTTGAACGAAATTGAAGTGGAACTCATATTTTTGTAAAGGTATCCGTTAGTACCAACACTTGTTATAACTTACAATATAAGAAAGATACTCCATTTCATTGCGTATACAACTCTACTTTCAACAAAATATGTCAAAATTAAAAAAATTATATTTACATGTATGGTATAAAAATATCATTTATCATTACAACAAAAACCACTAAAGTAACATATACAACTCATATATGCACAAACTTGTAAAATTTTTTGAACAAATTGGTTTAGAACAAAAAACCACTAAAGCAACATGTACAACTCATATATGCACAAATTTGTTGCAAAATAGTATATAAATGTAAAATTGCAGTAGTCATCTTATTACTTTAGAATTAAATAAAATTCCAATTGTTTTATAGTTAAAAAAAGACATACTTTCAATTAATATTGTTTTCTTCAACATCGCATAAACCTTCTAGAAATTCTAAATCTAGAAAACTAATTATTCCACTACACAAAAAAGTATTTTAAAATTTTGATTATAAAATAACAAAACCTTAGATATCACCTAAATACTAATTTAGTTCATTTATGTGGACTGCAATAAAAAAATATAATTTGTGGACATAATCTTTTTTTGTTTTTTTGAAACACATCCAAAGCCAAGGATACAATCACCTTAAGCTAAAACTTGTTGCCTATTTATAATATATAATAATTAAGTCTAAACTAAATCATATTAAATAGATAATTATATAGGTTTAGTTTAGAGTAAAAAGTACACGAAGAAGACCATATCAAACACCCTCATAAATCAATTCGACCCAATAAGCTATACTCATGCAAATAAATAGAGCAACAGATGTTAAGTCCAACCTCATTCGTAGGAATACGTATCTGTTTGGGGTGAAAACCTAAGTGTGCGGCGTTGCATGTCGTCACTGGAACCCTAGTTCCAAATTCCGTCGCTGCCTCTGGTCGACCTCGTACACCACCTAGACCATGTGAGTAGAACCACCGTCGCTTGTACCACCAAACCGACATCAATGATGGAACCCTCGTCCTCCGGTTAGTGTGTTGTGGTAGTGTACACGTAAGGTAGTGATGTCGTTGCCGTGAATCCGTCGTAAGACCATATGTAGTGAGGCTTGATCTCCAAGTCCCTCCCTTGGGCATGAAACGACATGTGACATCCCAGTCAGCATGGGGCATTACGGGGGTGAAGTTCAAAAGTGATGTAGTGGTATAATGTCCTTGAAATGATTACCCAATTATTTATTTTTAATTCTTTTCTTTTTTAGGAAAATACGTCAAATAATATTACATTAAATAAAAAATTACATTAATATTAAAAAAACACACAAATAATACTATTCGTCTTAATTTTCATCTTCGCTTTCGCCATACTCATGTTCATTTTTGCCTTCGTCGTCATCTTCGCCTTGGTCTTCATCTTGCCCTTCTTCTTCACCTCGTGAAATATACCGAACCGACCATGCATCAAAGCTAACGCGCAATATGCTATATTGGAACACATTTGATGTGGGTATGTGTTTTTATGTGTAGGTATGTATTTGTTTTTATGAGAGGTGTGTGTGAGGTGTGAGTATGGGTTTATATACAGAGAGTGATATTGAAGTTTTTTTTTTTTAAATTTGACCATTGCCTAACGGCTCTATTGGCCAAACCATCACTTGTCCGACGTTTTAATAAACATGCCCAATGAAGTTTTTTTTTTTTTGACAAAACACGCCCTTGGGGGCGGCGTGGCCGGCGTTATGTGGTGTGAAGTCGGCAACTTCACGCTACTTCACACTATCACTACGGGTGGTCTAAGGATTTGTGGCCGATCCTAAATCTCTTTATCTCTCTTTACCATATTCTCTTTCTCTCTGTTTGTCTCTCTCTATTCCTATACAAAGAGGATGGCACAACAATAATTAACACTCTGTTTTTTCCAAACTGTGTACTGTTCATAAGACCTACGTTAATTCATATTATATAGGAATAATGCGCATATGATTACATTTTGATCATTGTACCTTAGTTTGTTCTTCACTTAATAGTATTTTTGGTACTTGGCGTTGTTAATGTTATTGGTGCTCTTAAGTTTGTTACCGATGTCACTTGAATATCAAATACTAAAAGTTAGAAAAGGTTTGGGTTAATTAGGCGGTGCCAGAGCCAACCCATGACTACACAAGCTATATCGGGTTTGAATCGCCTACCTGGTAACATGATACATCTAACACCCAAAATCTCGCACTCCTTTTAAGTGTTTTGGAGACTACACGAGTCATATCGGGTTTGAATCGCCTACCAGGTAAGGTAATATGATACATCTAACACCCAAAATCACACACTCCTTTTAAGTGTTTTGGATAAGCCTCGCAATAAAAACCCATATATGTCAATTTGGGCCTTTTTAAAAAAGAAACAAGTCAGGAAATAAGTTAGGAAACATAGGGTCAAGTTATTCTACAAAGACTTCTAATTGTAAGAAGTGTAAGAAGGATTCATAGAGTGACAAGTGTCCAATAACTTAAAACTAAACCCACTACATCACCACCAAAAACCTAAACACCCACCCCCACCCCACCCCACCCCACCACCACCCAAAAACCTAAACCCCCCCCCCACCCAAAAACCTAAACCCCCCCACCCCCACCCCCACCCCCCCACCCCCCCCCCCCCCCCCCCGCAAAAAAAAAAAAAACAAAAAAAAAAACTATACCTCACCAAAAAAACCCCCAAAAAACCTAACCCCCCCCCCCCACCTCCACCCCCCAAAAACCTAAAAAAACCTAACCCCCCCCCCCCCCACCCCCAAAAAACCTAAAAAAAAAATATAAAAAAAACTAAACACCCACCCCCACCCCCACCACCACCCAAAAACCTAAACCCCCACCCCCCACCCCCTCGGCAAAAAAAAAAAAAAAAAAAAAAAAAAAATTTTTTTTTTTTTTTTTTTTTTTTGTGGGTGAGGTGGGGGGGGGGGGGGATGGGCGGGGTGGGTGGGGGGGGGGGGGTTGGTGGTGGTGGATGTTTAAGGTTTTTTTTTTTTTTGTTTTAGTGGGTTTTTTAGGTTATTGGACACTTGTCACTCTATAAATCCTTCTTACACTTCTTACAATTAGGATCCTTTATATTTGATCCTAATCCAGGAAACATATATTTAAGTTTTTTTTTACCAAACAGGATTCTACTGGGTAACCCATAACCCTAAAACGCATCATTGTTCCAAAACACTGACCAACTCCTACAGAAACCAACCACTGATCAATCTGTTTGTTCTTCAATTACGGGATAAGGGTTTGTTCTTTGAGGTGAGATTTCTGGAAATTATACATTTATACAGTTTAATAGGGTTTATATGTTTCAGATTAGGGCTAGTTTGTGTTTGTGATGATATTGAAATTAGGTTGCCATTTGGTATGCCCACCAACTGTTCGACAAATTGCCTATATTTAGGAACCGTTGTAATCGTTTGCTTCTGTTCGATGGATCCCCTTCCTTGTTGCAATTTGATATTTAAAAGTTGTTTTTAAGTAATTTTTTATGGCAGCATATGAATTTGTGTTGTTTTTTTTTTTTTTTTTTTTTTTTTTGCTACTAGTTATCAATTTGGGTCGGTTTAAATCTATTTCCCTATATGAAGTATACAGGTTATCAGGTTCGAGTTAATCAGGTCAGTTTAAATCATGTCGTGTAGATGCATATAGAGGTGCACTGAATGTTGGTGTCTATCACTTATGCTTGGATTGGACATAGGTTGTCGAAGGCACAACAGTGTCAGTACCTCGCTTGTCGCTAGAAACAAGGCATAAAAATGCTTATATTACTGAAAAATAGTTGCAGGACAAATGGGAAAGATATAACACTAGCATAGAAAATTTGAAAACTAAACCACATATTTATTAATTTTTTTTATTTTTTTTTATTTGTTTTATTTATTTTTAGCCCATCATGACTCAAACCCATCCTGACCCAAACCCATCCTAACCCATAACCTGCCCAACCCACCCACTTTGCCACTACTAGTTTTGAAAAATGCTTGCAGATCATAAATCTATAAAATAAGAAAAAAAAACTTAGAAAGAAAAATCCGCTCTTACAGATTCTGAGTGATTATTTTAACTTTTTAAGTTTTTGGATTCATTTGGGTCACAATAGAAGTTAGAAACAGGTTATGGGACCAATGGACCACTTTTAATCTGTTGATAAACTATGACGGGTCAGTCCGAACGGGTTGTGTAATCTTTGTTCATCGTCTTGCTTGAGAGGGCCGAGAGGATTCGTCTTCAATATTCATCTTCTCTCAAACCTTGATTTTAAATCCCCAAAATTTAAGTTTTCAGGTCTGTTTCTTATCTAATTCTCTTGATTTCACATTAAAGTTTCATCAATCTTACTTGATTTGTAAAGGTATATAATAATCTAGTTTAGAAAACAGGTCTAGTGTACCTAGGGTTTCAACTTTCATACTTTTAGTTAATTTCAATGGCATCATAGGATTAGACGATTATTTTGCAGTTTTTTTAGATGATCACAAAAAATAGGTTATTATTATGCCTCTGTTTTGGTGAAGACACTGTAGATTACCTTGTTGCTCAAAGTTGAGATGAGATGACATATGATATAGTTATGGCTGAGTTAAATCAACAAATGTTTAGATGTCGTAGTTCTTAGTGCTAAGTAATAGTTGTAATTCATCATCATCATCATCATCATACTCAGTAAATCCCACCAATAGCAAAGCAAAGGTAGGGTCTGAGGAGGGTAAGATGTAGACAACCTTACCTCTACCCCGTAGGAATAGAGAGGCTGCTTCCAGTGAGACCCCCGGCTCGATAGTAGTTTTGCATCAAGCCTTGGACATAAGGCACATAACACTCAGCAATCGGGACAAAGACCGATTAGTGCATGTGCCCTTTTGTCTTTTAGCTATCAACGCCACCACATGATGCATGATTAACCGTCCTCAGCTTTTAACGTTATTTTCACGAAATTAGTAAAACAACGTTAAAATTAGTGTACTTTCACTTTTGCCCCCCGATGGCCCACACATATATACATTATATGCGCATACCGCAAGCGGGGCGTATAAGTAATAGTTGTAATTGTGTTCAGTATACTGTATACTGGTTGTTTACGAAGTATAAAAGAAAATGAAACACGTTAATGGGTCAACCGGACCTTGGTTTAAAAATGCGCGCATAATGCGTGATGCGTTTGATGCGGTCATGGAAACGCATCGTTGTGGTTCATGTGATGCGTATGTGATGCGGCTGAAGCGGTGCCTTATGTAGTTGACCAGTCTTTGAACAAACTAGATTGTCTATTGCAATGGGCTATGCAGTTAATGCGGTAAAATATCGGATATCGGTCAAGGACCGATATTTGAGATATAGGTTATCTCGGTGAGATATCGGTGGGATATCGGTAATTTTAATATAATGCAAAATTTACATATATAGCAATTCAACAATAATAATTCAGTGATATATCGGTTATATCGGTGAGATATCGGTTATAGCGGTCAAATATCGGTCAATATCGCCGATAATATCGTTACCGATATTCTGACCGATATTTGACACCGATATTTTACTAGGGGACCGATATGACCGATATAACCGATATCTCACCGATATATCACCGATATTAACTGCATAGGCAATGGGCCCGAGTTCTTCAAAGCGGGTTAAACAAATATGACCATTGAGTGAGCAATGGGTCTGAGTATTTGAAAAAGTTAAGACTATCATTGAACAAATCTGACCAGAGATGATCAGAATGTGTTATATTTTTGTGTTGAAAAGTTAACAAATGACAAGTTAAAATTAGACTATCTTGAACAAATATGACCAGAGATGATTAGAATGTGTTATATTTTTGTGTTTAAAAGTTAACAAATAACAAGTTAAAATTAACTATGATTATTTTTTTAGAGTTTTCTTAAAAGTTAAAAACGAGAGCATCGGCTTTTGTGACCAAAATTCAGCGGAGCACCTTGCTCCTTATAACACCAAGAACTGGACTGTATGTTGAACTTGTATAATAATTACCAATCATTATGAGATTTTGATGTGCAAGGGTGTTTTGGTCAAACACACTCTTATTAGCTGGAATATTCATTGTTGCTGCCTGCAAGTAGATTATCAGTTGGAAGATCTGTGAACGCATAATCTCATCTTATTATTGTTTTATGTTTTAGTTCTAATGATCTTTGTTATTATGCTCTTATGCTTCATCTTTATTCATTCATATGCGTACATAACTAGTTCATTACCTCTGGTCTTATCCTAGGGTTTCATTTGTTGAATGAAGAGATTATACAATCCATTATTTTAATGAGAGTTTATATTCGACAGATTAAAAATGGACGATACAATGAAGCAATTTCAAGAAAAACTACGTGAAATCGAGACAGAAGCAGAGAATCTCCTACTTGCACGACACGAGGTAACTAAATTTCCCTCACTTTAACTAAAATTTTTCTCATATTTTTAAAACTAATGGATTTTTTATAATAGTTAGTTGAGATTGATAGAATGAGAAACGGGAACAGGGAAGCGTTAACTGCATTAAGGAAGCGGGCCCGGACCACAGTAACTAGTGTCCCTTCACCGTTCGAGTTGATGATGAAAGAAATTGACGAATCAAGGCCTTTAGTTAAGGAGATTTGTGCAACTTGCGGGAATCACGATTCTAAGGAAAAAACATGGATGATGTTTTCCGGAACCGATATATTTGCGCGGGTCCCGTTTCATGCAGCCCATACCATCTTGGAGAAAGGTAACGTTGTTACTACTAGGGGTGAGCAGAAAACCGAAATAACCAAACCGTAACCGAAAAAACCGAACCGAAACAATAACTGACGGTTCGGTTTTTGGATTTTTAATAACCGAAAAATTTGGTTCGGTTTTCGGATAATCATTTTCAACAACCGAAAAAAACCGAACCGATAAGTTACAATAGTAGGTCTAGTCCACATATCTTTATGTTTAAGTTTAAGTTGTTTAGTTGTTTAAGTGTTTGACCCGTGCTAGTAGAAAGTATTAATTTTGTTCTTGAATGTTAAGTATTTATAATAAAAAATATTTTATAATTGAAATGATTTAGCTATTGTCTACAAGAAATAACAAAATTTAATATAAAAATTAAATGATCTTAAAAGTATTTAAAAGAAAATTTCTTAATAAAAATTTGGAGAAACATAAAAATAGATTAGAAGGTTAGGCTTAGTGAACAATATTAATTAGAAAGGTTAAATATAATAACTAACTTAAGTGTAAACATCTAAGAAAGATAAAAGATTTTTAAAGTTTGGATTATGCTATTTATTTTTGAATGTTATGTAATTTTATTCTAAAAACCGAAAAAACCGAACTGAACCGTTGCTAAAACCGAAAAAACTGAAACCGAACATTTCGGTTACGGTTTCGGTTTCGGTTTTACCATAAAACCGAACTGTGCACACCCCTAGAACTACATCATTAGATTACCAAACGGTGAAGGAGATTTACTTTTGTATTACATTTGTTTTGAAATGTAGATCAAACAAAGCTAGACTACGATGTTAAGAAGCTACAAAGTTATGTAAAAGAGAAGTCTTTTTTTATATCGGAACAAGGTGTTCTTGCTGACAAGATCGGTCCAGGAGTTTTGAAGTCAATGGTCACATTACAAGACAAACCAAAGTGAGTGTTTTTTGTTATTGTAGATTTGTTTTGGATTGTTTATGTTAGACACAAGATGGTGTTTATGATC
This sequence comes from Helianthus tuberosus, assembly GCA_030545235.1. Taxonomy (NCBI): domain Eukaryota; kingdom Viridiplantae; phylum Streptophyta; class Magnoliopsida; order Asterales; family Asteraceae; genus Helianthus; species Helianthus tuberosus. Next base: position 46,734,508 of record CM060451.1, on the reverse strand, counting down.
TTAATATTTGATCACCAGTCAAACATTTTTATTAAACCACTGTTGTGATCCCAACAACCTTATATGTGTTTCAGGAGAGTTGACAGTTTAAACAGATGCCCAACAAACAGGAAACGTATAAATTCCTCTTTGATTTAAATCGCTTTGCTAGGTTCATATATCACAAACCTTTTCATTTTACAATGAATATTATAAAAAGTGATCAGTATTATTGTAAAACATTCTAAATCCTTTATAAACAAATATTTCAGAAGCATGTTTCTCGAAGTATATTTCACATTATTGACGACTTAATGTCAATGTACTGAAAACCGAATCTGTTGCATTACTTGTTCACTTGTCAAACCGGCCAGGCAGGGCATCCGGATTTAGAAATTGGAATACATTATAATTAGTTTAAAAATATACAATGTTGTAGAGATCGCTAGCCGTTAGTCTGCCGGTGAGGTACAACCTAAGGATCAATCGGATGGATTTTTTATGTATAGTTTTACAATTTTATAAAAATATGTAGTTAACGTTATACTTTTTATATACAAATTTACAAGTTTGGGGGTATATGTAAACTTATGAAAGATAGAGGGGTTAAATGTTAAAAAACCCAAACTTAATTAAATATAACTCCACCATCTTGTTCATTACACGCCGCTTCTTCCCCTCTCTCTTGTTCATCAGACATGACGCCCCATAAAGAAGCCGTAGCCCCAATTTTGGTTCAATGTTTGTTTGATTTTGGTTCAAATTGAGGTAAGAACTCATTCCATTACGTCGATTTGGTCCAATTTTGACCGATTAGGCCTGATTTTGGGCGACTTTTGACCGATTTCCCTCGACTTTGACCAATTTTGACCACTGCCGCCTAGTTTGATCGATTTGCCAAAATCCAGGCGACACGCCTCCGATGATCGATTAATCACTGCCTAGACGTGATTTTTACAACCTTGAAAATATATGATTATATTTGCATTACATAAAATATAATGCTATATCAATTAAAAATTAAAAACATGTAACTATTTATTTTCATGACATCGGTAAGCTCTTTGTAAGCCATCAAAACCTAAAGTAATAAACTGCTTGTTTAAAGCTCTATAAATATTATAGACGACTAGACATTTTGTTAGGCTGGTTCTTGTGGGTTAAATAAGGCTTTGTTAACTGTGCCACGTAGGCCGTTAACGACCGCTACACCGCGCCCCTTAGTTAACCGTGGTAGTGAATGAAGATTTTGTTAATGGGTTAACTATGTTAATATGAAGAAAAGGTCATGATGGTGGGGCCCACGTCAATCTAAACCAATCACATGTCTTGCTTTATCTATTATTTTTTTATATTTTATCGGTATTAAATGTTTAGTTAATCCAAAGTATGCGGCTTTTTGATATGACTGCAATGCTAGTTGTAGGAAACTCTTGTGTTCTCAAGTGATCAATTTATTTTATTTTATTTTATTTTTTTATAATTGTAAACCTGGTTGTTTCCTTATGTATTATTGTGTGTTACTTGAGAAATAAAATTGGATATAGTATAGAGATGGCAAAGTGGACAAATCACCTAAATTACAAGTCAAATTTCAATTTCTGCGTGAATTCCCATTCCAATTCCATTACAATCCATGAAACGAACACTACCTTATTGTTACTAGAAAACTGAAACATTATGCAACATAAATATCACAACATATATATTATCTTCTTATCATCGTGTACCTCTAATGCACTCATTAACTCCAAACATTTCATAGTGGTCACCATCTTCAACTTGTTCACTTTCTGAATCTTCGGAGAAACCACTTGTAATACCTTCTGGTTACATGATCCCCACAAACGAGTGCAACTATTAGCCCACTTACAAAACCAATAACTATAACAACCCAATCAACTCCATCGGGGAAGTCAGACTCAGTGTCTTCTTCGAATGAAACTTTTGAAGGCTCGGACACTTTTGCATCCCCACATTTCATGGATAAAGGGTATCCACACAACGCCTGATTTCCCATGTAAGAATCATTCGAAAAGGTATTGAATTGTCTACCTTGTGGTATGGGTCCAATGAGGTTGTTGTTGGATACATTTAGGAACTCAAGGAAATTCAGTTGTTCCAATTCTTGAGGTATCCTTCTAGAAAGCTTGTTACTAGAAAGATCCAGCGATTCAAGACGTGTGAGATTCCCCATGGATGGTGGGATGACACCTGAAAGTTCATTATTGGAAAGGTTGAGCAACTGAAGACCAGTGAGGGTTTTAATAGACTCTGGAATCTTCCCTCTAAACATGTTACTTGAGAGATCAACTGCATAAAAGGTTTTTATAATCTTCTGATACTCCATATTTACACCTTTGTTGGTCAACTGAATCGAGAACCAATAATCTTTCCACATCCGAGGCATGGACATATATGTTGCATTGGCCTCGGTCTCCTTCATTGCTGACCACACTTGAAAATACTGATGAGGTAAATCACCCGAAAATGAATTGTATGAGAGGTCAATTATGCGCAACAATGGGAAGTTGACGTTGATGTCACTTGGTATTCTTATAATACCATGAAATTTGTTGAACCTGAGAATGAGAACTTGTAGCTTTGAAAGTGTTCCCAACCAGAAGGGGAATATATCTTCTATAAAGTTATGTCCAAGATCTAGGAACTGGAGTGATTCACAGTTCTCCAATGATCTAGGTAACGGCCCCTCCAAATTATTTTCACTTAAATCGATCATCTCAAGCTTACTTTCATTGGTGAATACGTTGGGTATGGTTCCTTGCAAAGTGTTGCTTCTAAGATTCAACACTACCAAAGAATTGCTTATTTTCTCCAAGCAAGGAGGAATCGAGCCGGTAATGTTGTTGAACGACAAGTCAAGCAAAGAAAGATACAACAAGTCACATATGGATGGTGGAATATCTCCGGTCAGCATGTTGTGACTCAGGTCCAGTGTCTCTAAACTAACCCAAGAAGCGACTGGTGAATGTTGCTCAAAACCAATTAGGAGGTTTTGGCTAAGTGAAAGTATACTCAGTGTTTCCTTGCTAATGTTCCACATCCATCCCGGTATCAGGCCCTCAATTTTATTGTTAATGAGGAACAAATACTCTAGTTGTTGTTGAAACCGTAGAAATTCAGGAAAGACTTTCAAGTTGCAGGATTCCATCCATAAAGCTACAAACTGCGGTTGAGTTTCATTTGTGTGGTTATCTTTGACTGAAAGTGTGACAATGTTTCCATATAGATCCAGATATTTAAGTTTCTTGAGAGAAAGAAAAAGATGAAAGTCCATGGTGACCTCGTTACCATCCAAATAAAATTCTTCTAGATTTTGGAGATTGAGCAATGAACTTGGAAGTTCTCCTTTTAACTGATTTCTAGAAAGGTATAAGCTTTCAACTTGTGTGAGATTAAAAAACGATGATGGAATTTCACCATATAGATTGACATAACCAAGATCCAACTGAGTCATCTTCTTTAGCTTACCGAACCAATCAGGCAACTTCCATCTATCAAAACTATTATTGGAGAGGATCAAATATGTGAGGTTTTCAAACCTTTCTAAAGAGGGAAGGCTACCAGTGAACTCATTATGAGAAAGATCCAGCAATGTAAGTTGTGTCAGATTCGAAAAAGAGGACGGTATTGTACCAATCATGCCATTATAACCGAGGTGAAGTTCTCTAAGCTGTGTCTGATTCCCAATAGATGACGGAAGGCTACCAGTGAACTCATTATGAGAAAGATCCAGCAATGTAAGTTGTGTCAGATTTGAAAAAGAGGATGGTATTTGACCTATCATGCCATTATAACTGAGATGAAGTTCTCTAAGCTGTGTTAGGTTGCTTACAGATGCAGGTAGAGTCCCCGTGAAAGCACAACTACTTAAATCCAAGATGTTCAAGTGTGTGAGATTCCCGATTGAAGCTGATATGGATCCTTGAAAATGTGTTCCCGCTATAATCAAATATTTAAGTTCACTATTACAATGAAACTTGGGGATATAGCCGGTAAGGTCGGAGTTACCTGAAGAAAGTAAAGAGCTCTCATATCAATCATGAATCAAGCAAGTAACACAATGAAATATCCTCTGTATATATATAGAGGATGAATCTAGATACTAACTACCATAACAAACTCTAAGCACACATACAAAAACTAAACCAATTGTATACACATGAATCATCTATATACACTAATATGCCCCCTCAAGATGAACGTGGGAATCCACATGAAGCTTGGACCGCAGAGTGTCAAAACCAACCGAAGACAACCCTTTGGTCAAAAGATCCGCTAGCTGAGCAAAAGCAGGCACATATCGTACACAGAGAGTCTGTGCTAACACCATATGACGAATAAAATGCAAGTCAATATCTAGGTGTTTCGTGCGCTGATGAAACAGAGGATTAACTGCAAGATAAGTAGCACCAATGTTGTCACACCAAAGAGTAGGTGGACAAGAGGAAGAAATATGAAGCTCACTCAATAATGACATAACCCAACGAATCTCAGTAGCAGTGTGAGCTAAAGCACGATACTCAGCCTCGGTGCTAGAATGAGCAACAGTATGCTGTTTCTTGGAGCTCCAACTAATGAGGTTGGGTCCAAGAAAAACACAATATCCAGTAGTCGACCGACGGTCATCGGGGCATCCAGCCCAATCAGCATCAGAATAAGCATGTATATCAAGACTATCAGATCGTCGAATACTCAATCCATGAGAAATCGTCCCCCGAAGATATCGCAAAATATGCTTGACTGCAACCAAGTGACAATTAGTAGGTGTCTGTAAGAACTGTGACACCTTACTAACCGCATAAGCAATCTCGGGTCGAGTCAAGACCAAAAATTGTAAAGCACCAACTGTACTCCGATAAAAGGTAGGATTAGACAACGGAATACCTGTATGACGGGAAATCTGACGTCCAGAAACAACCAGAGTAGATAAAGGTCTACACTCAGCTAGACCAGTGCGCTGTAATAAATCAAGTAGATAGCGCTGCTGGGATAGATGTAGAACATCATCAGTAAAAGTAGCCTGTATACCCAAAAAATATGATAAAACTCCCAAATCCTTGAGAGCGAACTCTGAATGTAAGCACTCAATCAATCCAGTAACATACTCAAAAAAGCTCCCAATAATAATAATATCGTCCACATAAACCAAGACATAACTAATCACCGAATCCCGACTATAGACAAAGAGAGAGGTGTCAGAGAGACACTGAGTAAATCCTCTAGAAACAAGAGCCGATGATAGCTTGGAAAACCAAGCTCTGGGTGCCTGCTTCAGACCATAAAGAGCCTTCTGTAGTAAACAAACATGATGAGGTCGGGAAGAGTCAACAAAGCCTGGAGGCTATGACATATACACAGTCTCAGATAAATCACCATGAAGAAAGGCATTGTTGACATCAACCTGCCTGATGACCCATCCACAGGAAAAAGCAACAGAGACGAATAGTAGTAAGTTTAACCACCAGGTTAAATGTCTCAGTATAATCAACACCCTCAGTCTGATGAAAACCCTTGGCAACAAGTCGGGCTTTGTATCTACTCACATAACCATCAGGATTATGCTTAATCATATAAACCCACTTACAACCAACAATGTTGGCATCAGTGGGAGCCGAAACCAGACACCAAGTCTAGTTGGCATGTAAAGCACCAATCTCAGAACGCATCGCATCCTACCAAACAGAGTACTCTTGAGCCTGTCGAAATATGGAAGGCTCAGTGGTGGGAGTAGTAGATACATGAAAAAGAACATGATCAGGAAACTGACGCCGCTGCCGTGTATGATCACGAGATCGCGTAACCATCAGGTGAGTTGGAACAGGGGGAGGAGGAGAAGGGGGAGAAAAAAGATTTGAAGGAATATCAGGAGAGGAGATATCAGGAGAAGATGAGGAAGGGATAATAGGAGGAGATGAAGAAGAAGGAGAAGAAACATAAGTTGGAAGCGAAGGAGGAGGAATAAAGAAAGGAATAGAACCTGAAGAAGCCGTGGGAGTAGTAGAACTCCCTGGAATGTCAAAAATCGACTCATGGAATCAAACATGTCGAGAGGTATACGTACGAGAAGTATGAGGATCGTAATGGAGATAACCGAGATGAGATGGAGCATAGCCAACAAAGATACAAGGGGTAGACTTGGATGAAAGTTTACCCGCTCGAGTATCACCTAGAAACGTATAGCACAAACACCCAAAGGTACGAAGAAGAGAGTAATCGGGACGAGATCAAAATAGAACCTCGTAAGGAGATGAGTCATGAAGAACCGGTGATGGTAACCGATTAATAAGGAAGGCAGCAGTGGCATATACATCATACCAGAATTTCTTTGGTAACCGAGCATGAAACAATAAAGCTCGAGCTACCTCAGAAAGATGGCGGTTTTTCGGCTCAGCAACCCCATTCTGTTGGGGAGTATAGGGGCATGAAATGCGATAAACAATGCCAGAATCTGAAAGAAAACGAGCCATAGAACCATGAATGAGCTCAGGAGCACCATCACACTGAAGATGTTTGATGGTACAAGAGAAGAGGTTCTCAACTAGCGGTTTGAAATGCCGAAAACAATTAACCGCTTGAGAACGACAAGTCAAAGGATACATCCATGTAAATCGACTAAAATCATCAATGAAAGTAATGAAATATCGGTATCTATCTCTAGACATAACAGGCGAAGCACCCCAAATGTCACAATGTATAATATGTAAAGGTAAAGTAGAGTGGGATACAACTGATGTAATAGGTAGTCTAGTCGATTTTGAAACACTACAAGCAGTACAATGTGTGTGTTGGGTTTTGTTTGTCAAATGTAAAAATGAACATCTAGACAAAACATCATCAGATGGATGACCCAATCGAGAATGCCAAGTCGCATGAGAAACAGAAGTGAAAGCAGCAAGTGAGTATAGCTGATGCGGACTACCACGCGTGTGATGAAGGAGCTGTCCATCAAGAGTCTGAATGGACAGACCAAGATATGAGAAAACAACAGCTATAGGATGATCTATCACTAACTGTGTGATCAATAAAAGGTTCTTGGCTAAGCCAGGAACCACAAGAACATATCTAAGACTAAGAGTACGATCAGATAAATGGAGTGTGGCAGTGCCAATGTGAGAAATAATAAGAGCCATACCATTGCATACACCGACTCGCTCAGAGCCGGTGTAGAGAGTAGCATCAAATACAATAGAAGAGTCGGCAGTCATATACACAGTGGCGCCAGAGTCGGGTATCTATGAATCAACACGCTCGCATAACCCAGAAAAAATACGCCGATAATCCAAAATGTGGCCCTAATCCACTAGAATCTGCTATGGTGGTGAGCTGACAAAGAGAAGAGGTTGGCCCACTTGTAACATTAGTTTGTTGAAGATTGTTTGGCCCAAATGAATTAATATGTGGCTGAGTCCACACTGAATTATTAAAGATTTGTGAGCCTGAGTCCAAAATGGAACCTCCATTATCTCCAATGTTTTGTGAACCAAATGGGCCATGAGATCCAATTTAATGACTACGCATATTCAAATGTTCACCACCAAAAACATTTTCTGTAAAAACCCTAGAATCATTATCTGAGTGTGTTATACAACCATTCTCTGAAAATTTCAGATGGCATCCTCCATTATTCTGCCATCGTCGACCATCATAATCTCGCTCAATACCACAACCACCACCACTAAATTGATGATAATCTTGAGCATTGTTGCCGTTGTTCGGACTAAATAGATTATAAAACAAATCCTCAATTTGATTCCTCAGTGCTGAGGAAGAATTCACACCATTTGTGAGGTGAAGCAAAGAAGAATTAGATCTGATCCACGCTTCTCTTGAATCTGAGTTAACCGGGGGTGGTGCAATCTCGTGATTCAGAAAATGTAATAGACCGAGAGCCTTTAAAAGAGTAAGAATTTGATGCCTCTAATTCAGAAAATTATCATTATGAAGCTTAATTGGCATGAAACTGGTGATATTTGGTAAAGTTTGTGTAGAATTTGAAGTGAAATAAGTCATGTTTAAAGAAGAATTAGAGTTTGAAGATGTTGCCATGAATGAAGAAAGAAGAAGAAAAGAAGCTCAAAAAGTTGATCGAAAAAAAAAACGAAGAAGATTACCGGAGTTGATGAGTTTGGCTGGAAAATACTGCCGGAATTCTGAATAACTGGTGGAAGTTATAACAAAATAGATCGGAGTTGAAAGATTTTGGCCGGAATTGTAACAACTCTCCGGAAAATTAACAGAAAGGGCAGAGCATGGCTCTCATACCATGAAGAAAGTAAAGAGCTCTCATATCAATCATGAATCAAGTAAGTAATACAATGAAATATCCTATATATATATATTGCAGATCCTCATGAATCAAGTAAGTAATACAATAGTTAGTGTTCTGTAATGATCCTCATCCTATATATATATATATATATATAGGGAGGGGCTCATGCGAGAACTCCATTTATTGTGAGAACCAATGTGAACACAACCTAAAATAGCTAAAAAAACCTAACCCCCACCCCCCCCCCCCCCCAAAAAAAAAACCTAAACCCCCCCCCCCCCCAAACTAAATGCTAAAAACTAAAACCCCAAAAAAACCTAAAAAAAAACCTAAACCCCCTCCCCCCACCCCCCAAAAACCTAAACACCCCCCCCCCCCTCAAAGCTAAAATGCTAAAAACTAAACCCCCAAAAAACCTAAAAAATCTAAAAAAATCTAAATTTTTTTTTTTGATTTTTTTAATATTTTTTATGTTAAAATCGCTACTTTTCGAATCAAAAAAAAAAATTTTTAAAAAATAAATTTAAATTTTTTTTTTTTTGCTTCGAAAAGTAGCGATTTTAACATAAAAAATATTAAAAAAATCAAAAAAAAAAAAAATTTGTGTGATTTTTAGCTATTTTTAGGCATTTTTGGTTGTGTTCACATTGGTTCTCGCGGTTCTCGCAATAAGAGGTGGTTCTCGCATGATCTTCTCCCTATATATATATATATATATGTAGGGTAAGGTTCATGCAAGAACCACCTTTATTGCGAGAACCGCGAGAACCAATGTAAACACAACCTAAAATAGCTAAAAAAACCTAACCCCCCAACCCCCCCCCCCCCCAAAAAAAAAAAAAAAAAAAACCTAAACACCCCCCCACCCCCCAAAAACCTAACCCCCCCCCCCCCCCTCCCCCAAGCTAAAATGCTAAAAACTAAACCCCCCAAAAAACCTAAAAAAATCTAAAAAACACACAAAATTTTTTTTTTTTTTTTTTTAAGTTAAAATCGCTACTTTTAGTGGCAAAATTTTTTTTTTTTTTTTGCTACTAAAAGTAGCGATTTTAACTTAAAAAATATTAAAAAAAATTTATGTGTTTTTTAGGTATTTTTGGTTGTGTGCACATTGGTTCTCGCAATAAAGGGTGGTTCCTAACGGATCTTTGTCCTATATATATATATATGATGAATCTAGATGTTAACTACCATAACAAACTCTAAGCACACATACAAAAACTAACCCAACTGTATACACATGAATCATCTATATACACTAATATTACCTTGCACATCAAGAAGTTGTAGTGTTGGCATGTTAAATATACTTGTTGGGAATTCACCACGTAGCCCGCAATTACTCATTACCAGTGATGTCAACAAAGAGGAATTTACCAAGCTATCAGGTAGTTCAGAATCAATGTCGACCCATGAGAGAAAGAGTTCTCTTAGAGTCTCACTTGAATTTTGAACAAGATTTTGGAAGTCGGAACTTTGCAGCTTTAACCCGTAGTTTCCTGTTAGATCCAAGGAAACCAAATTCCTAAGCTGTGAGATTTGTTTTGGGATCTCTTCACTGAAGGCAGAATACGACAGATTCAGATATGCTAACTGCGAGAGTCGTCCTACTCCAGATGGAATTTTAGAGTAACAAAAATTGTTATCAGCAAGGTTAAGCGTATAAAGGTGAATGAGGTTGAAGAGACTGTTGTTGGAAGAGATGGGGCCAGAGAGAAAGCTGCTGCTCAAGTCGAGCCCGATCACATGACCTAAGCTGCACTCGACCCCATCCCATAAGCAGCAATGTCGTCTCGTACCATCTGATTTCCATGAAGCAACCTTTGAATGATTGTTAATAGACATGTTCTCTTTGAATTGGAGTAACAGAGAACACTCATCAGCATGGCTCAATGAAGAAACCTTGTTGGCCAAGGCAGATATAAGAACATGTAGTACCAGTAGCATAAACACATGAATAGATTTCGCCATGATGTTTAAGTTTATGAAGATGAAGAATATTTGTGCATTATATAATCAACTTCCATGACTATGACTAGAGAAAGAAAAAAATAAAAACAAAAATTTTAATTCAGGTCAAAAAATAGAAGAAAAAAATCAAAGTCTAAAGCTAAATTTATGATGTTGATGGGGAAAATATAGCATAAAACTGAAAAAGGAAAATGAAAATAAAAAAAATGAATACAATAAACATCATACGATTATATTCATTCTACATAAAATATATAAAGCATGTTTTCCAAAGTATTAAAACACAACAATTATTATGTATTTTTTTTTTCAAAATAGGTTTTATTTTATTTTATTTTAAATATAGGTTATCCAATGAGATTAAAGAGGAGAGACAATCAACTCTTTCAGGAACAAAATTTTGGTAATATTTTTAATTCAACTCTTTTTTGGTAAATAAGACCGAGCGTGTGGGGTTCATCCTCGGGCCGGCGAGCTCCGGCTAGGGCCAACACCACCAACCATTTGGGCCTGTCAGCATCGCCTCCGGCTTCCCCTTGCCGCCTGCGATGGGGCTATCACATACATTATACAACTTTTATTCGATAAACATTGTGAAACTTTTATACAACCTTTATTTGGTAAACATGGTGAAACTTTTATACAACTTCAATTCGATAAACATGATGAAACTTTTATACAATATAATTCTCTGTTAGTTTTAAGAAAAAAGAATGCGATACATAATTGTATAAAAGTTGCATTATTTGAGATATATCACTGAAAACTTGCTAAATTGGACGTGTCGACATGAATACTCTAAAATAATGGGAAGGAGACAAGTAATTTTTAGTGGTTGACGTCTTGACTCATATTGCTAGAAATGGATGGTGTGGAAATGATAACTTTGAGTTAATGGGAAGAGGACAATAAATCTTTAGTGGTTGAAAACTTGACTCATATTAAAGAAAATTCTGTTCACAAAACACGCCTATCTAAGACTATCGGGTATGGGGGTGGGGTTGGGGCGTGGGTTGGGTACAAACGCTTAAGTCACCACCCCGGGTGGGCTTGGGTTTCGGCGTGGCCCCTTAGGCGGGGGTTTCAGCCCGGATGTTGGGCGGGCCTAGCGGTCTTCCGTGGCTGGCTCTCATTGGCTGGGTTGGCTAGGCTATAGGTGGCTAGGATTTAATTTAAATTTAAAAAACATTTTTTTTTATTTTGTGTGTATTTTTATACTAATTGAAAAAAAAATTATAACACGTGGCCAACCAACGCGGGCTAGCCACGCCCCGCCATACCATACCGACCCAATATGCAACTGACCAGCGGTGCCCCTCGAAGTTCACGTGTCAACCCATGCCCAAACCCCCGCCCCACCATACCCCACGGTCTAAGACAAACGGTGTGGGGCTTGATGCGGAGGGTGGAAGCTCCTTCACGCCTAAACACCGCCTCGTCCAAGGGTTTGAAGATGGCGAGGGTGTAGGGTTTGAGGATGGTGATCGGCGTGGGGGCAAAAGCGAAGATGACATGGTGAGGTGTGGTTGGTTGTTGTGTTTATAGCTTTTACCAACAGCTTTACAAAAAAAATATATTAAAACTAAAATTAATTATTTACTATATAAATCATACAACATTCAACCATTTTGCCCAACTCTCTTCTACCACACTCCAAATTTTATACAAACTAGGTTTAAAGAAGTGTGCTGCGTTGTGGCGAATTTCTTTTGTTATTTAGTCTGTGTTTACATGTGTTTTGAAATCACTACGAGCGTACTGCGAACGGAACTGCTGACAAGAATAAAAATAAAATGTAGAAAAAAACACTAAAAGATGACCGAAAGAAAATCAACCAAAAAAGTTGTATGGTAACGATGTTGTTCGTATGAAACCCGTGGTCAGAGATGAGCAAATTGTTCTGGGTACCGATACCAAATTTGCCAAACCGAAAGATCTTAAGTACCAATTCGGTACCGACTTTTGCCGTTCCTGGTACTGGTTCACTACCGTTTTTTACCTTCACATACCGGTATCGTAACCGGTATTTTCGGTATCAGTACCGATTCTGTATCGGTTGGCACCGAGCTCATCACTACCCCTAAAACTAAAAAAAGAAAAAATTAAAAGTTAAAGAAAATCAACAAAAAAAGTTGTACGATACCGTTGTTCGTACGGTAACCGTGATCAGGGATGAGCAAATGGTAGCGAGTAGTAACACTGAATTTCTCGAACCAAAAGATTTCCAATATCAATTCGGCACCAACTTTTGGCGTTTTCTGTATTAGTGCCGGTTTTTACCTTCATGTACTGGTACCGAACAGGACCGTACCGGTATTTTCGATACCAGTACTGGTTCGATACCGGTTGACACCAAGCTTATCCCAACCCTGATATTAAAAAAAGGATTAAAGTTAAAAAAAATAACTATTATTATAATATTAAAATAATAAAAGTATTAAAAAACTATATATTATTATAATATTAAAATCACTATTCATTTCAATTCGTTTAGTAATATATAGTAATTCTTCTACTTTTATAAAAAAACAAAATGCATCCCTAAAACCGTTCCTTTGACCAAAACAATCCATATGGCCGACCCGAAATGTTAAAAAGAGAAGCCACAAGAAGAAAACCGAGGAGGAGAAGGCTCAAGCCGGTGACCAAGTTGTGGTAAAATGGACATCCCACGAAGAAGTAGTTTTAACAAAATCTTCGATACACGTATCGGATCGGTACTTTTATTTTAAATTTTAAAGAAAAACATATATCTTGTTTTTTTAGTTTTATATATATTTTTCTAATTTGTCATTTTTTAAATAGGTACTGACTTGAGTGAGGGTGTATATGATTTTTGTATATATTTTTAAGTACTTTTTACTCGTTTATCAAGTTTTACACTTATAAAACACGATATAACACTATCACTCTCTACAAAATGCTAGGGCAAGTGCACCTATCGTTGGCGTAGTATAGTGATTGTAAGATACCGAGGTCGTCCAAGGACACAAAAGCTTTTAATACCGGATTATCGTCAACGTCTGATCGACCCATTTTTTGAGAAAAGGTTTTTAATAAGAAAAATAAAGAAAGAAACTAAAGTAATAAACGAAACAAATAAACAAGATAGAATCACTTGGTTCCGCCTCATCTTTCATGTATTCTTTGATGATTTCCGCACTTTGGATTTTTTAAGAAATTATCTTAGTTATAGTGGCATGTCCCTCTTTTGGAGGCAACGTTACCCTCGACCATATTGGTCTGAGTCAGCAGGGATACAGTCCCGCAAGGCCGGAATATCGAAATATAATTAAGTAAGTTATTAATGCAAAATGTGGTATGTCCCTCTTTTGGAGGCAACGGACCATATTGGTCTGAGTCAGCAGGGATACAGTCCTACAAGGTTGGTTTAAAGTTTAATTAGTAGTTTGTTTATAAGGTATTCAAGCCGTTCTTACTTCCCCCAGTTTGATACTATCTACCTCAAAGGAAGTCCTAATAAGCTTTAATCAAGTCCTCGCAGGATCTATACACTGAACAGGGTAAGAACTTTACCCAAACAACCCTTCTAACCCCCTTCCAGGCAGTGAATCAACAAAACATGAAGAGATGATATGATAAAGTTCCCTTTCAATATAAAAAACTAGTCATTAATACAAACCCAATTAAAAAATTAACCAAAGATTGGAAATCAAAAGTAATACATAAAAGATTTTGTCTTCATCAGTGATGTAAGAGATTAGCCAAGCATGGCCATAGTTTGACAAAGGCTCTCACTATCAATCTAGGATCCCTAGACTACTACACACTCGAAATTCTAACGATTGCAGTGGATGATGGTGTTGGAGTGGTGGCAAGTGTGAGAGAAATGGTTTGCCAAGTGATGGATTACAATTGAACCAATCACCCCTATTTATAGCTGGAAACAGAGGCTTTACAGGGCCCTGTGCCTTCCTTATTCTTTGTCTTCATTTAATGAGCTGTCAGTCTGGATGCTTACACGGCCCCGTATGTCAACGGCACGGCCCCATGGCCATTGTACTTGATGTACTATCTAAGGACCGATACTTGAGATATTGGTTATTGCGGTGGGATATAAAAAATTTTAATATCATGCTAAATTTATATGTATAGCAATTTAACACTAACATGTTAGTATACTCACCTACCGATGTTGTTCATCACTCTAACGCCGAAAACTGCACACAACATTGAGATTCTGATGAGTAACATGCCACTCATCTATCCTATGACCATTATCACCCTGATTCCGCTCTCTACATCCGATTAGCAACCGCTTGTAACCACAACGATGCCTGCACAAGCCAGCGCACCGCCGGTGCGTTCAGGGTCAGAGATCGCGACTTTAAACATCCATCTCGTTGTTTACCAATTGTTTTTACTAATCGTTGTAGTTGTTAACAGAAGTGTATCGATTTCTATGAAATAAAACAATAAGATTTTCATTGTTTCTTTATATCACCACCCTCATCTTTGTCGTGATGACGTCGATTACAGTGTAACCGTATACGAACCCAACTGGAAAACACGAAATGGCGCTGGAATTTTCATTGTTTCTATAGATTGCAACCGAACGAAATGGCATTGAGGCCATCAGATCAAATTGGGCTTGATGCATTTTTTTACATTAAATTGTATTCTACGTCCTTTAACTTTGAGCCAAATAGTAGACTATGTCCTTTAACTAACAAAATTACACTGGATACCCTTTATATTACTGTTTTTCATCAAGCGTTGTCCTTTTCTCTAACCCAGTTAACTTTTTATGTTAACTCTTAACACGTGCCACTCGCATGAGAGCATAATGGTTATTTTCTCTTATTTTGTTGTTAATATATATTATTTTTTAATTAATTTGTTTTAGTTATTAAGTTAAAAATTACCATTATGCCCTTATGTGAGTGACAAGTGTTAAGAGTTAACAGAAAAAATTAACAGGGTTAGGGCAATTGGACACCACCTGTTGAGAAAAAGTAACATAAAGGACATCCACTGTAATTTCGTTAGTTAAAGGACATCTGCAATTTGGCTCAAAGTTAAAGAACGTAAAATGTAATTTACTTTTTTTTAATTAATAATTAAAAATATAAGATCACTTAATTGTATACGAACCCAGCTAGAAAATACGGAATAAATGGACCATAAGCCTTGAGCCCAAACAAAGCCTGTAAGCCCCCATAAAGCCCAATACCTTAAAAGCCCAAATTTGGAATCAACAGATTATGTTGTTTTATAATAAGTCTACCACAAACCTGCTTGGAATTTATCAAACACATAGTGGGCTAGGCAAAGAAACCCCTATTGAGGAATTCCAATGCAAAATCCAGAAGTCGTGCAATGCAATTAATGGAGTTGTGAACAAAGATAACTTAATGATAAAGAAAAACATTGGATGATCATGATCTGTTAAGTGTTGGGTGGGGATGCCAATGATGCCATCGTAACATGGTTGAGGCATTCTGGTTTTCCCCCTGAGACCCGGGTTCGAGTCCCACCCATTGCACTTTGGGTGGGGGCACTCAACTGGTTAGGAGGTCTTTAGGGGTTTTCTTCAGTTGAACGTCATGTCACTCTCTGTGCCAACGTGGGCCCTATTGTAATGAATGACTGTTTGGCCTTAGTAGGGCCAAGCTTCCAATGGAAAGGTGCGATAATTTGTCTTTATAGAAAAGCATTGGATGGGGATGAAAAGTTACCCTAACTTTCATAATACAATTAGATTCATTGCAATGATTCAAAAACCGGAAACTGATTGGAATTTGTAAATGGTGAATATATATATTTCAAAAAGTGAAAGAAATTGGTAGGAAAGGGGAAGTTGAAGTTTGAGGAGTTGAAGTTTAAAAAATAAAATAGTGAAAGAAATTGTTTGTAAAAGTTGTCTTTCAGAAAAATAAAAGAACTATCTTACTCACAAAATTTGGTGAGTACACCTAAAAAACAATAACATTGTGGAAGTTTACTTACGTTGCTCAAAAGTTATCAAGCATAGAGTCGCGTAGAGTCACGATGGTTTGACTGCTATCGTAGTTTTTTGTGGAAGTTTACTTACGTTGCTCAAAAGTTATCAGGCGTAGAGTCACGATGGTTTGACTGCTATCGTAGTTTTTTAGGAAGTGATCCATAAATTTTAATTATATATGGGTTCTTTTTTTTGACGGCCAACTAAATCACCGGATAAGCATCCTGAGATGCTTTCAATCGAGCAAATGCATCCCCTCCTCCATAACGGTCAGAGTTGGATGCATACCCAGGCCACCAAGCCACCGGTTCCGGGAAAAACCCGCTACCCGAAGGCCCACTGCGGTAAAACCCGGTTCAGCTCGTTTCGAACTGGCGAAACTTCATTGCCATCATCAATGTCCTTCAAAGTGATGCTAGTGAGAGTTGAACTTGAGATCTCAATGAGAGAAACTAAGTAACTAACCAATAGACCAACTTGTCAACGAATTATATATGAGTTCTAATAGGTAAGTGTCTATGCTAGAACACATGATGAGCGTAACAATCCAATGATCATGACATCCAACTCTGATTATTAGATGGTATCCGTTTATATACAAATACAATATATTTGACCTTCTAATCGATGCATTTGTATATAGACGGATACCATCTAGTAATCAAATCCTTGTTACATAGTTTTATATTTAGCTAGTATGTCATGATAATTGGATTGTTACGCTCATGTCATTTACCTTGTTTTGTTGTTAAGATTCAACATATATCATACTTGTTTTCTTTTTTAAGCATCCTTCTTTACTTACTGCATAGTACAACAATCTTCATATTTGTCATTTCATCTCACATCCTTCTCCATACGTATAAAAACTCTTTATATTTAAGAAACAAATGTAATAAATACATACACAAATTTTTAACTTTTTTTTCTATAGTTAAAGCCAAAACATATATACAAAAACACATTTAAAACTAAGAAAAGTGTGTGTTAATTAGCTGGTGTCAATGTTAAACCATGACAACACAAGTCATATCGTGTTTGAAACGTCAACCCACCGTTAACATGACATGTTTAACACCCTAATTCTCGTCGCATCTAGACATGTTTATGTTCCAACACTGTTGTTTAAGGAGGCTAGCGGTAATTTCAAGTATTTTTGTCATAGAATAGTAACCAAGTTTTAAAAGTGTTCTAATTAGGTCACTAGTATCGTTTTTGTCCAAATTAGATAACTTAGCATTCAAATCAAGCCATGTCCTTTTTTTTCCGTGTGTCAAGAAAAAAACGGAGCATAAGATGCAAGGGTCGAATTGTTTTAATATATGAAATTATATTTATTAAAAATAAAAACACTTTAATTACATTAAAAATTAAAAAATAAGTTAAAATCCACGTCATCACTCGACATTAGCATCAAATAAAAGGGAAAAAAGAAAAAAAAAATCCACATTACCACGGTTACCTATGAAATTGATGAAAAAACCCTTAATTTTAATGAAAAATGAATGTTGAGTGACCTGATTGGAACATTTTTAAAACTTGAGTGACCTAATTGGAACACTTTTAAAACTTGGTTATTATTCTACAAAGTTACCCTTTTTCTATTTGATCTCTTTTTTTTTTTTCATTTTAATGTGTGCAATAAAGGGTGTTTTAAGTGTTTAAAAACTGCTTGCATGTAATAAATCTACAGAATAAGAGGAAAAAATATAAAAAAAAAACATTTTAGTTATTGGATTCATTTTGGTCAAACCAAAAGTTAGAAACAAGGTTACGATTTTTTTTTAGTAAATTGCAAAAATCATCCCTAAGGTTACGGTATATTTGACAGATCCATCTAAAAAGTTTTCTCTCTTATAACCACTTAGGTTTAATAAAAGTTGTCAAGTCCATCCATTTCTCTTACACCAATAAAATCTTATATTAAATGAGTGGTATTTTGGATGGATTTGGCAAAAGAGCTCCAAACTCGGGGTTGATTTTGACATGTACGTTTTCTAATATTTTTTCTAACTTTTTATTAACATTTTCTTATAATTCATGCTTAAACTAGATGTAAGACCCGCCGCGTTGCGGCTAGGGTCTTACATATTACGACACAATGAATCAACTTTATACGGCTAGGCCCTTACAAATTACGGCACAATGAATCTATTTTATACTTCTCTATCGACCCGCTCGTTGCGTTTTAAAACCACAAACCTAAGGATTAACTACACACCTTTGTATCAAGTTAGATATCCAAACGATCACATTGTGTTTCCAAATGTCTTGTGGAGGGAAATACAAATACTTGATGTTGATTAGGGATGAGCACGGTACATGTTCAGTATTGAACCTGTACCGGTACCGAAAAACGGAAAAAGTGGGTACCGGTACTGAATATACCGGTTCGGTACCAGTACCGGTATTTTACCTGTAAATACCGGTACCGTTCCGATATTGGTACCAAAAAGCGGGGATAATGGGTACCCGCACAATTAAAGAGAGTTGACCCAAAACAATAACCCACACCACCTAGTTTTGTAAAAAAAACCAATGTCCAAGAATATATGCTTAGAGTACAACTTCTAATGCACCATAATGTTAAAAATTAATAGTATATAAATAATTTAACAAAGTGTACAACCCCAACACATAAAGGTACAACAAAACTAAGCATGAAACACCATTAATGCAAAAGTTACAACCATTTAAAGCCTAAGTGTATTACAATTTGATATTATATTATATAAATAACAATTTGTCTTTAGTGGTACAAGCCACTAAGCATGATGTTACAAATAACAATGCCAACAATTGTTGCAAATTAATATATATATATATAATTTTATATTCTGTAAATATTTTATTTTTTTTGGAATTCCTTTACTAATCATTTTTTAAAATAGTAACTTTCTTCTTAGAATTGACCTTAATTTATATATTTTACTTCAAACATTATCCAATAATTTCAACAAGAATTCTACAATATACATTTTTATAATATTTATCTTAACGTTGTCATTTTTTGGCTTTTTATGTAAGAATGTTTTTACAAATTTGATTTATCACGCACTTTAAATATTTTTATCTGCTTAAAGAATACTTTAATCTTAAGTAGATACCCCTTAGGTTGCAATCCTTCGTGAAAGGCAAATGTATAATATTAATAGAGCTAAACTAACAAGATTTGGCTTGATTTAGTTGTTAATAAGTTTTTCATTTTTGTGTAGGAAAGATTTGGTTTTCTAGGAAGAAATTTACTAATATAAGTATAGAAAACGATGTCCTTTATCAAATAAAGATAAATTGTGATCCTTGTTAACAACTAGTGGTTTCCGCCCGCGCTTCGCGGCGGGGAAGACCGATTGTTAATAAAACTCAAACGGAAAAGTATGCACAATGGTAGTCATCGGATGGATTTCCACCCTAAGAACTAAGAGTGAAACAAAGAACCATAGAAAACACAAAACAAATTAAAATCCTAAGAACTTAAGAATCCCTATGTGCGATGCAGTGGGAATGTTGAACATGTATATGTTAAGCGAACGTAAAGCTAACGTTATCAAACTTGTGTTGGGGAATTTTCCTTTCATATACTTTTTATACGTGATATTATGAAACCTGTGGTTTTGGTATTCAATTTTATGTCTTATTTCTTGTGATATAATGATGTAAAAAATAGTTTAAAACAAAAGGAGTCATAAAAACGTTATCTTTACCCTACTTAGACATGATGAATTTATATAATTGTTATATTTATCTTTGTTGAGTCTAGCTCATTACTATATAGTATTAATTTTAAACATTACGAACAATAGTTTAGTTTTGCTGTTTTACGTTTTATCATCAAACTTTCAACTTTTCCTTACAAGTTTATTCAAACATAATTCTTTCTCCCTTTTTCTTTAGTGTTTTTTTCTATTTTCTATTTCTTCATTCTTCCTTTTCATTGATTTCCTTTTAACTATCTATTTCTTCATTAGTTATTAATTATTATTATTATTATTATTATTATTATTATTAACATGAATACTTCGGTTGTTCTTTGATATGCTTAATATTTTGAAATTGTTTTTATACCAATACAACTCACTTTATTTTTTTTACTTTATATCGTTTTAGACATATCACAATTTTTTTGTTTACACTTTTAGTTGTCATAGTGAGTGTGGGTATCATAACAAACTGAACCGAATCGACACTGACTAAATTACGCCGCGTAGCGCGGGGTAACCCGCTAGTTTTAATAAAAAAAACCCATCTAGTGACTGTGGGCCAGAAATGACGTTTAGTTTTTGTGTGCCACATGTATAATTTAGTGGATGACATAAATATAGATAAAATAATGATATGAAAAGTTGAAAACAACTTAATTTCGGATTTCAGTTGATGAGTTAAATGCTTGGTTGGTCCCTGTGGTTTGCAAAAATTGCAAACTTGGTCCCAATGCTTTACTAATTACACTCGTGGTCCCGGAACTTGTCAAAAGTGCACTCGCTTGGTCCCTAGCCCTAACTGAAGTTAAATTTCTCAGTTAAGTCCATGTTAAATGACCAAAATACCCTTGCTTATTAACTCTCTTCTTCACTGTGAGACTGAGTTCATTTTTTTTAAAAACCCACCACAACCTGCATCATCTTCATCACCTGCATCATCTTCCCAACCACCACCGCCATCAATCCCCACCACCACCATCAAAAACGGATAACAGAATTTGAGTGAGATATCACCCCCACCATAAACCACCGATCTCCACTACTTCAGCGAATGCACTACCTCCCTTAACTTTAACTCCTGCCAAATGCGTATACCAGTTTGAAAACATGCACCAGTTTGAATCCACACACACCACCCAAAATCACTCCACTAGTTCTAAAGTTCACAATTAACATACAAATTTGACTTTAACGGTCAAACCTATTAAGTTCAAATTCCAAAACTTAATATGCATCATGTCACAGGTTCTTTATCAAAAATTTCCCATAGCTAGTACTAGTTTCAACATTTCATCCACTACCCAAATTTCACCAAACCTCAAAAAAAAATCTTACTAATCTGAACATTGACCATCACTTGCATTTGACCAAAAAAAGTCAGCTAAAAGTCAAAGATAAAAAAACCAACCTTGAAACCATAGCAGCAACTGCCCCAGCCCACAAATGCTTTGTAGTATTCATAGCAGCAGGCTTTCTTCTCACTTTCAAACTAACCTTCTTCTCCTCAACCACCACACCGCCGCCACCCACCGCCGCCGCCACAAACTGTTTTGTCGAATTTTTACCCACACCCTCATCACTCCCCTTAACCCCTTAACTGACAAACTAACTGACAAAAACCCACCTCCAAAACCCAACCTTTTTCGCGGGAAAACACCCCCACCACCGTGGCTCCGCCGGGTAGAACAGTTCTCCGGTGAAACGACGGCGTTTATTATATAATGGGGAAGAACATTGTTATCAAGAAATAATCCTCCTGGTGATGAATACGCATTTGAAATTGCGCATCCGGATGTTGAAGTGGGAGCTTCAATTGGGATAGAGCCGCTTGACATGTTGTGTGAATGTTGAAAATTTTGGGGATTAGGGTTAGGGTTTCAAATCAACATTATGTAGCAGCAATTGGGGATTAACAATGACGAAGTTGGTGTGGATAGTGACGTGAAGAAAATGGCGGAATCATTGCATTGCTCCCGTCGCCGTACACTGTTGCAAGTCTTAACAAACACTTTCAGCTGAAGTAGTGGAGATCGGTGGTTTATGGTGAACCTGGGGATTGGTGATGAAGATGATGCAGATTATAAAGAGAGATAATAAGCAAGGGTATTTTGGTCATTTAACATGGACTTAACTGAGAAATTTAACTTCAGTTAGGGCTAGGGACCAAGCGAGTGCACTTTTGACAAGTTCCGGGACCACGAGTGTAATTAGTAAAGCATTGGGACCAAGTTTGCAATTTTTGCAAACCACAGGGACCAACCAAGCATTTAACTCAATTATTAACTAAATTTAACTTTCTTGTACTGTATCGAAGACTCCCAGATCTCTTCCATATCTTGCTTTTCAGTTTTGACACTACAAATTTTCTCTTCTACAAAACCATGACTTTCTTTTCTACAAAACTATGACTCCACCACAGGTAGCCAGAACAACCATCACTCCACCATCGTCAACCTTGCAGTCGTGGTGTACGATGGTAGATGGGGAGCTCTCAACGCCGATATCTCCTCTCACTACCATATACCGTAGACCACCACATAGCACCGCCGTCTCCATCTTTAAGTCCACCTTTGTCGCCACCGTTGGATTTCACTTGAAGGTTGAACGGTCTCCATTCTCTATCTTCTCACTCTCTCTCTTTCACCATGATCTTAAGCCTTAACCTCCCCTCGACCAACCATGGGTCACCATGGCCGCCGGATCTTGTTTATCCCATTCGCTTTTGATACATTTGGTTCCCTAGCCCCAAAGGCTGTGGAATTTCTAAACAGGGTCCAACAGGTTGTGAATAATAATCTCTCAACCTTTAAGGGTCGTTTCGTCTTTAGTAGGATTGGTTTTGCAATTCAAAAGAGGATTGCGGCGCAGCTTGTTGCCCGTTTACCTGCCACTTGTTTGTAAATTGCTACTTTGGTATTTTAATGTGAATTTCTCAAAAGAAATCTACAAGGAATCTAAAATTTGTTTAGATCAAAATATGCAACCCCGTCGTTCGTCCTTGTCGGAAATTTAGCCAAATTCCGCAGCCGTCCTCGATTTGCTGCGGTGGTGGGTGTGGTAAAATGGCAGAATAATAATAAAAAAAGAAGTCAAAATGTGGTCCAACTTGGGTGCCGGCGAAGCAAGTTTTCCGGCAAACTTCCGGCAAGCCGATCTAACCTTGCGTGGCTTATTTTTGTGTGAATCGACATCGTTGAAGTACAATTCAACAGCATGTAGCTCGTTTCAGGCAATTTTACATTTTCCGAAACCGACGTTAACGGGTGAACATATGGCCTCTCCGGTGACGTGGTTGATTGGCGCCGAGGGTCGGAACCGTTGAGCCTGCGGCAGTGGTGGTGACCGGATTTTGCTTACGGAAATAAGAACCAAGAATCATGGGCAAAACTGTAATTTTCTTTGCCGCCCTCGCCGCCCAATGGCCGGGAATAGTGCCAGGGTGACCGGATTTTGCTTACGGAAATAAGAACCAAGAATCATGGGCAAAACTGTAATTTTCTTTGCTGCCCTCGCCGCCTAATGACCGGGTGCTAGGCAGTTGCCTGGCACTATTCCCGGCCATGGGTTTTGTATATGTAGTTTAATTTAATTTAATGTCGTTTTGTCTGTAACAAAAACTATAGTTCGGTGATAAATAAATATTTTAAAGAATTAAAAAAAACATTTATATTGAAAATGGTTTGAAAAAAAATGTTATAAGAAAATAATAATAAGAAATTAGAAAAACATTAAAAAGAGTAAACTGCCAAAATCGTCTGTGAAGTTTGGGCACTTATACGAGATCCATCCAAAATCAGTGGTGGAGTTTGAACAAAAAATTAAGTGGCTGAAAGTCATGGTATAACAACCCTCCTAAAACCCTAAAACGTTCATTATATACCCCGTATGCGAGAAACGAGCCCGAAATACCCTTATACTTATAAAAATCAAGAAAAACAATATATATAAGGTTGTCGCGGGCCGCGACCCAGACACCTTTGGTCTTTCGCGGAGCGCGAGGACTAGTAACTTGCCGGACAAACAAAGCCGCCACGTGTCGACACGTGGCAAGCCTATACTCGGTGACCCATCAACCCTAAACCCTAGTCTACTTTCTCGCGGGCCGCGAAAGAGTTAGCTAAGGTTTACGCGGGCCGCGAGCCGCCTTAAATCTGGCTTATAAATAGAGGTCGACGAGTTCATTTCAATTCGTTCAAAATCTAAAATTCTCTCTCAATTTCCGTTGGCAAAAATTATACCAGGGCATAATACCCACTATAAGCGAAGCTCTGCCTCGTTGTAAGTACTATAACCCTGCTATTACCCTACACGATCGATTTAGGGCTCCGTAACGTATGTCAAGGCTCTGCCTGACTCAGTCGTTGGAGTTCTGTCTTGTGTTACACCCGATTGATCTAGAATTTCGTAATGCATGTCAAGGCTTTGCCTGACTCAGTCATTGGAGTTCTGTCTCGAGTTGTACGGTTAATGTGATTTGGGTTATTTTACTAACACGTATGCATTGTTTAATTTTAATAGATAATAACTAGGAGAATCACCAGGAAGCTATAGTAGTATCACCTAAGTTTACAATGTAAGTACATTCACTTTTTCTCACTATTTGAGAGTACATTTTTGTGAGTCAAAATGTTTTACCAAAACCTCAAATGTTTTCAAAAACAATTACAGTGATTAAGTCTTTGTGATTCTACAATTGCTGCCAGTATTATGGGGTTTGTATACAGTACTTGATAACCTTCACAATTGGGCACGGGTATCCAAAGTGTGATATGGCTATAGTCACAGATCCGTCGAGTGACACGTACTGACCGAGTAATTGTGTAGATATAAACATTGTAATCGCCCTTAATACTGTAATGTGTAAACAACTGATGCTTTACCAAAATGAAATGTACTTGCCAGTATTTCTTGCTGATAAAATGTTTTTAAAACGTGTTTCAGGTAACACGATGTGAAAGCCAAATAGAAGCCAGCTGAAGAGCACTGAAGGCTTGGAAAAGTGGCTATAAAAGTTACCTAATTAAAAAGGAGTTTTTTGTTTTCAATAATTAGGGTTTATCCCTACAAATGTACTGTCAAATGAACTTGGGTTTTACCCCAATTATTTATTATTATAAAAAGTTTGGTGTTTAACTCTGATAAAAATATTTCCTAACTACAGTCCTGATGTATTCCGCTACCAAATTAATAAACACCGATACCACTAATCTGGATCTCGCGGCACCCGCTCCCGGGATAGGGGTTGCGACAGAGAGTGGTATCAGAGCTACAGCCACTGGTTTAAGCCAAAGAAGTGTTCTGCTGACACCTAAATTCTGTGTTAGGAAATAACTTATGTGTAAATATTATTTTGTGTTATTTGACTATTTGTTAGTTTATAGTATGAGTGAGCAAGGAACTTCGGACGCTTATCGTCACTTAGATAGTTCACCAAAAGATGAGGGAACATCATCTCAACCTAATCCCTTAGGATACTCAGCCGATACTGATGAAGGGATATTTATATTTAAGGCACATTCTAAGGAACCCTTTACTACTAAAAAGAGAGGTTGGTTTAATAGAGGAGCACATGAGAGAAGAAAGAGAATGAAGAAGTTACAACAACAGAGGGCGATAGTCAGAGCTAATAGGGAAGCAAATGCACAAACTAAGGAAACAGTCAATAGGCCACCTTGGGAAGAGGAACTAGATAGACAGCTTGCAGGCTTCCATATGTAAGCCACTATAGCAGTAGACTCTACCCTAAACCAAATAGCCGAACCGCCACTGTTACCTTTATTCCCTGACCAACAGATGCTAGAACCCGGCCAGGAAGACCAGTTTCCAATCCCAGACATAGATCCCTATGAAATTCCCAGAATTCCCCCACCAAACCCCATAGCTCAGTACACTGACCTTAACCCTTTAGATCCCTTTTAGAGCAGCGAATGGTGGACACAGAGTGTGATACATAATCCATACCCTTATGGACAACCTATCCCTCGACACCCTGATCCAATACCAACACCCATGCCACCTATGAGCCAGGAAAATTTAGAGGAACTTCGCTAATTCGGTGACGAATTAGTAGAGTAAGGAGATAGGATTCGGCAAATAGAAGAAAAGCTTATGTGGAAGCATGTCGAGCGTGATATACATGATACTTAGAAAATGCTTAGATATATGTGTAATTTTGTATTTTGATAATATATATATATAATCTATAGATACAGATGCATAACTACTAGTATATTTGATTTGCAGTTGTAGTTTGTAATTGACACATATATATAGAAAGAGTAAAAGTCGCAATGATCGATGTTTTTGATCAAATTGTTTGTGTGATTGTGCATAAATATTTGTATTAAATATATTCTGTGATAATTAATACTTGCTAAATATTCATAATTCAGATGGAAAACGAAGTAAATTAGGAAAACCAGAATAATGAGAATAACAGAAACCAAAGAGATAACAGGGTCATCTGTAACACCCCGAAAACGGGTTTGGTAATCAAACCCCATTAATAGTAAAAGACGGGTAAAATACCGTTAGTGGTAAAATTAACCCGGTAAATATTAGGATTTAAATAATTAAACCTAATATTAAATAAAAAGAGAATAAAAGTTTTGAGAAAAACAAGGCTTATGACAGGCCGACTTAGCGGGACTTAAATAAGACGGGTTATAACTCCCGGAATCCAATAAGTTAACTAGGAATAATAATAACCTAGTTAGATAAAAGTCTTGTAGTAACTCATAAGTGGGATAAAACACTAAAAATAAGAACTAAACAATAGTTGAGGGACTAAAAGTGTTTAGTTCGAAACTAACAATAATAAAACATAAATTAAAAACTCAAAACACACAATTGTGTGTGTTTGAGTTCGATCAGAAGCACAGGGCGACCAGGAGAAACCCCCACAACCCTAGTTCTTGTCTAATCTCTCAAATTGAAGGTCCAAATCAATTCTAAATCAAAATCTGAGCACGAATTAGTGATCTCCACTGAAAAATGAGTCACAAGGTATGTAAATTTCATGAGAAATCTCTAGTTGAATTTCTGAGTAAACTTAGAGAATTCGATACTATGGTTGCATGTTTGTTATATATGTGATATAGGAACAATATAGTGTCCAGAGGTAAACCCTAGACAAGTATATGATGAAATCATGCCTAATTGTAGCAAAATTCATAATCACCATTGAAGGTGATAAGTGGGTTTTGTAGAAACATGTTAAACACTAGGATTTTGATAGTTATTCTAGTGTAATTTGAGTTCCATGAAGTAAATTCAGATTTGTTGATGCTAAATTCGTGTATGTGATGTTTTTATGGTTTTGATTGCTAAAAAATAGTGTTATAATGTCATAAACATATTTTAATTGAAAGCTGAATTCAAACAGCTTCTGATCAGAATTTACAGCCGACTTGTATTAGCTGTAACGTGGACAAAACTTGACAAAAACATGTATTTCTTGAGTCTAAAATGTAATTCCAGGAAATATCTTTAAAACCCCACTGGAATTGCATTTTTTCGACGAAAATTGAATGTTCTATGAATTTTTCGGTATTGAAGGTTCAGGCTGCGTTTTCTGGAAGAATTTGCAGCCCATTACGAATATCATAACTCAATTTAAGAATTGATTTATGATCTCAAATTTTTACTGTAGGTAACTTCCGGTAATTCCAAAAACCTCCAATTGGAATTTCGTCAATCGGATAAACGAGGAATTTTAAATGAATTTTTTCGTAAGCTACAGTCAGAAGTGACGAATCTGATTGCAGCTTAGTAAATGATTTTTTACGAATTTTTGGTAAAGAGTTAGATCTTGAAATATTAACACAAGGCCTAACCCTCCGAGAGGTACGTTACATAAAAAATCATAATTTTTGAAGACTTGTAAACAGGTTAAACAGGTCACCAAAAACAGCATATTTTTCGGTGATATGAACTTGCCTAATTGATGTTAATCTTGGCTAAACGACAAGTCACAAACTAGTTGTTGAATATATGGCATGCTTTGATTGATAAGTGTGTAAAAAAAAGGGGGGTCCATAGGGTGATGGTCATTGTATAAAATGACCAATCTAACCATCTTATGGATGTTATGATATAGTTTGACTCTAAATAAGCTAGGTGGGGGCTTGGAGAGGAACCGGTCAAACGGATCATGGATGCGAAGATTGTTTGCGCGGACGCGAGGTAAGTAAAAGCTTACACCCTTTTTATAAGACATGCATTTATTCATAGATTGTAAATATGACAAAAGCTATATCCGAAATACGTTTCCGATACGAAATAATACGGATCGGAACATATAAAAGGATGAAAATCCTTGGTTAATGGAAAAAGGGATCTAATGATAAAATCCGAAATGGGTCGGATGGGCGAATTGGTAGTTAAAAACCATGTTTTGTTATGTATGTAAACATTTGGTCATATAGGCCAAACGAGTCAATGGTGATGATAACACCATTTGGCAATATCAACTTACATTTGGTTGTCAAGTTATATGTCCACAGGATTGAACAGAATTTGAATAATTGTGTCGCCTTGGAGTAGTGACTAATAAAAGCAAGGTATAAAAATGAAACGGGTCTATTTGTTGACCGGGCCAGGTACGCATAAATAAGATATTAGTTATAAGCGCGATTTTGGGTCAAATGGATAGAGAAAATCCTTCACCGTAAAGTGGGGGATTAAAATTGACCAAAAGGCCTTTAATGGGTAAGTCGGGCAAACGACCCATAGAAGTTGTTTAGAAACTCGTATCATGACTATGCAACCCTTAGATAGGTATAAGAGTTGTAGGCATAAATTTCGCGGGTTGAATGTCTAAGAATTGGTCATTCGCGTAAAATGGCTAACCGAAGGGTAATATTCGGGTTAATTAGTATCTTTTGTTAAATCCACCGCAAATATAGTTCTGGTGGACGATAAGTAGTTGATTAATAAGGGAATGCGAAAAGGGAAAAACGGGTTTGATGCTTAAGTGCTTAAAAGACCTTTAAACGGGTCAAAATAAATTAAGTAGTTAAATGTGGATTAAGTGACTCGAAAGATACATATAAATCGGAGAATGTAAATGTGTAAGCGAACCCTTAATAGGTGTGAAAACGCTTTTGCTTGATAAGCCCGGGTTGGGTAGGAAATGCTAGAAATGACTCTTAATAGCATTCTTGTAATGTAAATTAAATGAGTCGAATAATAGGAAAAAGGGATTTATAGACTAGTTGCCTATAAACCGGTTTTTAATACGAACTATGATGGTAAACAAGTCCGTATTTTGATTACGGACACGTAGGAAAAAGAATCATGCAAAACAGAGGTCTAGATTAAAAGTTATGCTAGTTTGAAGTTGATAATTTGGTTAAAAACATAGCTGGGAATCTGCAGCATTAAACAACAAACCTGCTGGAAAAATAAGGCCGTCGCGCTACGCGACGGCGGAACAACAAAATGGTCATGCGACGCGACGCTGGTCGCGGGCCGCGAAGAATGAGTCGAAACCGGTCGCGGGGCGAGACCGACTTATATGTCAGAAATTTCGTTTTGTTTCCATTATTGAGCCTTAGAACTTGATTATACGTGCTTAAACATTGTCAAAACTAACAGTTTATTTGGTTTTGGCACTAGGTTAATGCTCTCAAGATTTCCGGATGAAGATCAAGCGACTTTCAAGAACCGAACACATCGAACAAGCTTCCACATTGATTTATTTTGTTTTAAATAAATATGTAAACATTAAAAATTGCATTTGATTGTTTAGACTAGTTAGAATGTTAACTTAAACACTTTGATCATGTGTGGTTGTTATCCAAACAAAGTTTTTTGTAAGCTCACATTTTTAATATAAAATGTGTGCAATATTATTATAAATGCGTTAAAACATGACGGGCGTTACAAGTTGGTAATCAGAGCCCATGGTTAAAGAGTAAAGCGTGTTCGGTTCGAGGCTTGATCGCAAATCCGGTAAGTACATGTATGTTAATAGTTTAGCATGCTAAAGTGTTGTAAACAACACATAGGGCTATCGTGTGATACACGTTACCTCAATTAAATGATAAATATAGTTGACGAAATTGCGCGCGTTGACGCGTATAGTAGAAAATCCTTGTATTATAATACGGGCGATTATTGAAGTTGATGTTACTAATTCTTGTAAATGTTTTAATTGAAGGACACTCGCATCTGAAGATAGCGAGAGTTTAACAAATTGCGGATATGACGGTGGAACGGTCCGAGGTATGACAAGCAGAGCATACTCATCAAGGACTTAAATCGCGTGACGATCGTGAGCAAGGTTAACGACATAAAAAGCCCGTTAGGGCAAGCATTTACAGGTGCGCATTTTAAATTATTACGTGAATAGTAATATGCAACAAATACGTAGAGATTGAAAGTTGCATATGTAGATTAAAAACTTGGAAAAACCCGAATAGAAAACCTATCGGGGATATTGTTTCCAAGAGAAACAAATAGAGGCATTACTTACATGGGGTGTAATGTGAAAATTATAAAAAGGTCATGTATACCAGGTATTGATCGCTTATTCTAGCCAAGTAAGTGGTGAGAACGTGGTACCATGAACTTTTTATGATGGACATACTTACATCCGATGTAGTAAGGACAGGGTAAATGGGATAAATTAAAAGTACCCAAATGAATCAAATAAGCAAAATACTTGAGAATAATGTAAACACAAGCCGGGTGACGGAAGCGTATTACATTAGAATAATGAGCCCGAGAGAAGGGACGAAAGAGCCATGGTTGATAAAATGGGCAAGTAAAACCAAAGTATAGATGATCCGTCGGATCATAAAAGCGAAGGTATTGCCCACACGAAAAAGAAAATCAAAGTTGTTAACTTTGGTCGTAGTAAAGAAAGGATGACGATGATAATCGTCATTCATAATCTATAAGGCCGTCAAGGATGGTCACATAAAGAATAAAAGACATTGTCGAATGAAAGCGATGGATTTTGCTAAGACGACCAAATAAATCAAAGCGAAGTCTTAATGCATACCGGAAGGGTTGCAATAATAACGACTTCGATAAAACACCCGGTGGATGGGTAAGGATTTAAACACATGCGTAGACCGAGAAGCGGGAACTCGGAAGGAAAGTCAAAAGACTCAGGTTTCGTATCATGACTAAAAGATGATAAGATGATGTAGATATAAATTTTGAAAAATTACGTTCAACTATTTTAAAGTTGAACGGGTCGAACAAAGAATGAGGCTTGACACTTATAAGCGACGAAGTTCACACGAATAAGTCAAACGAGTTAAATAAAGGATGACGCTTGCTAATGCAAGTAAGCGCGAACTGAATAAATAAGAGCGCGAAATATTAATAAACCTATGTAAAGGGTCAATGGCGTTAAAAACATTAAGATAAAAGAACCCAAGTAATGGGCTGTAAAGAAGTATAAGTATGAACCGGGAAACGGTAAACGCAGAGCAAACCGACGTGTATATGACGTGAGGAGTCATAAAGTCGGAAGATTAGTCCGAAATGGGTTATGAATGAAGCCTTAGACTACGGTCAAGGTCAACTAAAGTTCAAAAGTAAAAACAAATGATTCCAAACAAACAAGGGATGTCTTAGGTACATTTGCATAAAGACAAAAATAAAAGATGATCTACGAGATCATCATAAACTACGGGATTATAAGTAGTGGTAAAGTCTACGGACCAAAATGACTCACGGGTCATAAATAGAAGGAAACGAACTGTTGGGTCTCACCTTAAAAAGGGAAAAATCTAAAGAATTAGCCTATGAGACTAAGTGAAAGAACCTACGGGTCAATAGCGTAAAAAGAGGGAACTGATTATGATTCCCCGTCTAAAACGAGAACGGAAAAAGAATAAATTGTGGGTTGTCAATTTCCTTGACATGAGTAATTGACATAGTCAAAGAGAAAAGCGTTAAACTAAAATTTAGTATTAGTAAGAAACAACGTTTTAACAAATATGAATATTATGAGATGAATTCGGAAAATGATTAGTATCAAAGAATAAAGATCTTGACACTGACAGGTGCAAGGCGATACATTCAAGAGAAAGATTTACGGTAATGAAAAGTCGACATAAACGTAAACAAGACGTGATGTGGTCACGGTCACAAAAAAAGAGGGTGATACATAATATAACCACGTCATAACGTGAGTTACGAGATATGAAATCAGAAAACACGCAAAGGGGCGGGTTGGCAATAGAATACCCGGGTGACGGGGTATGAAGTGACGGCGACTAACAAGTCTAACCGCCAAAATAGATAATTAATAAGGATAACGGACACGAACTGAAAGTAACGGCCCACGAGGCATTACACGTGAAAGACGTACGCGTCAATATAAATGAAAACTTTGACCAAAAGAAACGGGTGCCTTGAAAATGAAACTAGGTTCGTTTGATTAAACCAACAAACTACGTAAATAAGGTTTCGAGGACGAAACCTCTTTAAGGGGGGTAGACTTGTAACACCCCAAAAACGGGTTTGGTAATCAAACCCCATTAATACTAAAAGACGGGTAAAATACCGTTAGTGGTAAAATTAACCCGGTAAATATTAGAATTTAAATAATTAAACCTAATATTAAATAAAAAGAGAATAAAAGTTTTGAGAAAAACAGAGCTTATGACAGGCCGACTTAGCAGGACTTAAATAAGACGGGTTATAACTCCCGGAATCCAATAAGTTAACTAGGAATAATAATAACCTAGTTAGATAAAAGTCTTGTAGTAACTCATAAGTGGGATAAAACACTAAAAATAAGAACTAAACAATAGTTGAGGGACTAAAAGTGTTTAGTTCGAAACTAACAATAATAAAACATAAATTAAAAACTCAAAACACACAATTGTGTGTGTTTGAGTTCGATCAGAAGCACAGGGCGACCAGGAGAAACCCCCACAACCCTAGTTCTTGTCTAATCTCTCAAATTGAAGGTCCAAATCAATTCTAAATCAAAATCTGAGCACGAATTAGTGATCTCCACTGAAAAAGGAGTCACAAGGTATGTAAATTTCAATAGAAATCTCTAGTTGAATTTCTGAGTAAACTTAGAGAATTCGAAACTATGGTTGCATGTTTGTTATATATGTGATATAGGAACAATATAGTGTCTAGAGGTAAACCCTAGACAAGTATATGATGAAATCATGCCTAATTGTAGCAAAATTCATAATCACCATTGAAGGTGATAAGTGGGTTTTGTAGAAACATGTTAAACACTAGGATTTTGATAGTTATTCTAGTGTAATTTGAGTTCCATGAAGTAAATTCAGATTTGTTGATGCTAAATTCGTGTATGTGATGTTTTTATGGTTTTGATTGCTAAAAAATAGTGTTATAATGTCATAAACATGTTTTAATTGAAAGCTGAATTCAAACGGCTTCTGATCAGAATTTACAGCCGACTTGTATTGGCTGTAACGTGGACAAAACTTGACAAAAACATGTATTTCTTGAGTCTAAAATGTAATTCCAGGAAATATCTTTAAAACCCCACTGGAATTGCATTTTTTCGACGAAAATTGAATGTTCTATGAATTTTTCGGTATTGAAGGTTCAGGCTGCGTTTTCTGGCAGAATTTGCAGCCCATTACGAATGTCATAACTCAATTTAAGAATTGATTTATGATCTCAAATTTTTACTGTAGGTAACTTCCGGTAATTCCAAAAACCTCCAATTGGAATTTCGTCAATCGGATAAACGAGGAATTTTAAATGAATTTTTTCGTAAGCTGCAGTCAGAAGTGACGAATGTGATTGCAGCTTATTAAATGAATTTTTACGAATTTTTGGTAAAGATTTATATCTTGAAATATTAACAAAAGGCCTAACCCTCCGAGAGGTACGTTACATAAAAAAATCATAATTTTTGAAGACTTGTAAACAGGCTAAACAGGTCACCAAAAACAGCCTATTTTTCGGTGATATGAACTTGCCTAATTGATGTTAATCTTGGCTAAATGACAAGTTACAAACTAGTTTTTGAATATATGGCATGCTTTGATTGATAAGTGTGTAAAAAAAAGGGGGTCCATAGGGTGATGGTCATTGTATAAAATGACCAATCTAACCATCTTATGGATGTTATGATATAGTTTGACTCTAAATAAGCTAGGTGGGGGCTTGGAGAGGAACGGGTCAAACGGATCATGGATGCGAAGATTGTTTGCGTGGACGCGAGGTAAGTAAAAGCTTACACCCTTTTTATAAGACATGCATTTATTCATAGATTGTAAATATGACAAAAGCTATATCCGAAATACGTTTCCGATACGAAATAATACGGATCGGAACATATAAAATGATGAAAATCCTTGGTTAATGGAAAAAGGGATCTAATGATAAAATCCGAAATGGGTCGGATGGGCGAATTGGTAGTTAAAAACCAAGTTTTGTTATGTATGTAAACGTTTGGTCTTATAGGCCAAACAAGTTATTTTGCACCCTACTGTAAGTTTTATAAAAAGAAGCACTCAGGAAAGTGTGTTGTGTCCTGCAACTTTTGCAAATACCCAGGACATAAGGAAGAAGATTGTAGGAGAAAGGATAGTGCCAGGATATGCTATAATTGTGGAGAAACTGGGCACATCAAACCAAACTGTCCGTAACTAGCTCAAGCCACAACCAATAAGGCTAAAACAACTGAAGCGCCTAAGAAGAATGCCAGAGCGTTTGTTCTGACAGCTGAGGAAGCCAAGATGATTCCGAATGTGATTGCCGGTACGTTCTTAGTTAATAATATATTTGCCAAAGTATTGTTTGACTCTAGTGCAAACCAAAGTTTTATCAGTACTTCTTTCTACAAACTTCTTGACCAACCCTTAGCCAAACTCCAACAAGATTGTCTGGTAGAGACAGCAAACGGAGAATCTGTTAAGATTAGTGAAATCTTGCAGGGAGCAAGAATAGAAATCCTAAACCATCATTTCTTTGCTAACCTTTATCCAATGAATCTAGCCGGATTCGATCTTGTACTAGGAATGGATTGGTTGGTAGCTAATCGTGCTATTATATTATGTGATCAAAAGTCAGTACAATTAAGTACGCCAACAGGTGAAAATATCACAATCAAAGGAGATAAGCCAACCAGATTGACAAAATTCATCTCTGTGATGAAAGCCGCAAGTTATGAAAGGAAATGAGGAGTAGTATACATGATTTCCGTAATCATTAATACTAAAGGAAAAGAATTAAAAGATATCCCTGTGATATCTAAATTCTCAGACGTCTTTCCAGAAGAGTTAACTGGATTACCGCCTGATAGAGAGGTTGAATTTAGAATTCACCTAATACCAGGAACGACACCGATTTCCAAAGCACCATATCGATTAGCACCAACGGAGATGCAGGAATAAAGAAACAATTGGACGAACTTCTTGACAAAGGTTTTATACAACCAAGTTCATCACCGTGGGGAGCACCGGTGATATTCGTTAAGAAGAAAGACGGATCGATGCGTATGTGCATTGATTACCGAGACTTGAACAAGGTTACAATAAAGAATCGGTACCCACTACCGAGAATCGATGATCTGTTCTATCAACTTCAAGGAGCTCGATTCTTTTCTAAGATCGACTTACGCTCAGGATATCATCAACTGAAAGTACAGGAAGAGAACATTCCTAAAACTGTTTCAGAATAAGGTATGGTCATTATGAATTTACCGTCATGCCCTTTGGTTTAACCAATGCCCCAGCCGCATTTATGGACATGATGAACAGGATATGTAAACCATACCTGGATGAATTCATAATTGTATTTATAGATGATATTCTAATTTACTCTAAGAGTAAAGAGGAACATGCAGTGCATCTGCATACACTTCTGACATTGTTGAGAAAAGAAAAGCTTTATGCTAAATTCTCAAAATGCAACATATAAATTACATCAATTGTGGCATAAAACTAACACTTTTTTAGTACTAATGTTGGAAAAAGTGTGCTTTTGTCTTCCTTTTGTATTTTCAGGATTAAATGAGCTCAAATTAACAAAAGAAGCAAAAAGGCAGCTAAATCTAACATAAATACAAGAAAAGGAACAAACGTGGCATGCCCGACCTCCCCGACAG
The DNA here is from genome assembly GCA_030545235.1 of Helianthus tuberosus. Lineage (NCBI taxonomy): Eukaryota > Viridiplantae > Streptophyta > Magnoliopsida > Asterales > Asteraceae > Helianthus > Helianthus tuberosus. The sequence continues at coordinate 46,698,530 of CM060451.1, read as the reverse complement.
CATCTTCCCAAGCAAAGCAAAACAAGAGAACAGAAGGCTGAACACTCCCTGTGCTCAGTGAACACGGGGGCGTGCCCAAGTGCCAGCATAAAAGACAAAGCTATAGAAGCTTCTATCGCCCACCACGGGGCCGTGCTCAGCGGACACGGGACCGTGGTCAACTATAAGATTCGCAGAATCCAGGAAAATCTTGATAGTACAGATACGCTTCTGCACACGGGGGCGTGCCCAGCGGACACGGGGGCGTGGTCAACTAATGCAGACAAACTGCAATTAATGAAGAGAGAGAAGAGGATGGACACGGGGCCGTGCCCGAGCTACTGTTCAGGCTATAAATAGGGGTGCTTGGCTCACTTGCAAACCATCCCTTGGCACACCACCTCTCTCACCCACCACCCACCACCCACCACCACCATAACACCATCATCCACCACCATCATCCATTGTCCATCATAGAGTGTGTGAGTCGTCTCGGGATCCAAGATTGATCGTAAGAGTTCTTGACAATCAAAGGCCATGTTTGCCTAAGTCTCTTACATCACTTGGTGAAGACAAGTGTCTAGTGTAATACTTTTTATTTTTAATCTTTTCGCACTTTTTACTTGGTTATGTATTAATGACTTTAATAACTAGTTTCTTATGTTGAAAGTGATTCTTCCTTATCGTTTGTCCGTGGTGTCTTGGCATTATTTTACTGTCTATATAAAATAAAAGTTTTTCACCATTCATATCTCCACGGTCTATATGGAGGCATGTTGGCTACCTGGTCGGGGGTTAAGGGAACGGTTTGGTAAGAGTCTTGCCTTGTTCAGTGTATAGATCCTGCAAGGACCTGGGTCAAATTTAGTAGGACCTCCTTCAATACCCAACGGTATTGGATGGCGGGGGTCCAAACTCTTTGATCCCCTCATATGTAAGCTACTATTAATACTTTAACCCGGCTACTTAGGACTGTATCCCTGCTGACTCAGACTACTTAGCTGAGGGTAACGTCACCTTCAAAAGAGGGGCCTACCATAATATGCATTAATAACTTAATTAATTATCTTTCAATAATCCGACCCTTTAGGATTGTATCCTTGCTGACTGAAACTACTGGGTTGAGGGTAACGTCACCTTCAAAAGAGGGGCCTACTACAATAACTAAGATAATCTCTTAAAAAGTGCAAAAGTGCGGAAATAATCAAAGGTTACACTAAACACGAGTCGGAGCCAAGTGATTCATCTTGTCTATCTGTTTTTATTTTTATTTTTATTTTTCAACATTTTAGTTAGTTTTATTTTTCTAGTTTTAAAACCTTTTTTCTAAACTTTTGATTTGATTAGACGTTGAGGATAAACCGGTACTAAAAGATCTTGTGTCCTTGGACGACCTCGGTATCTTACCAACACTATACTACGCTCACGATGGGTGCACTTGCCCATATGTGTTTAGTGTTAGTAAATATCGTGTTTTATAAATTTAAAACTTGACTAAAAAGTGTAAAAGGGCTTAAAATACACATTAAAAACCATACACACTTCACACGCATCAGAGTTTATGGCGTGCAAACCGCCAATTTACAACGGGGAGGTTGACCCGATAATATGCAAAAGATGGCTAAGTGATGTCGAAGGGGTGTTTGAAAGGACCCTAATACGTGGTCGAAAACCGGTGTTCGTTATGGTTTAAGTTCATATTTTTATGTGACTTTTAATCACGGATAGCCTACTTTTAATGAGGATTGTGTTTTGCAGGTCTTATAGAGTTTAAGGACCTATTCGGGAGCTATTTGGAGTATCGGGAGCGAGCGGGATCAACCGGAAACATGTGAAATGAAGAAACGATGAAAAACACCCTAGAGGGGGCGTTGGCGACGCACTATGGGCGTCGGCGATGCGTTGCGTCGCTAAAAAATGGCGTAGACAGCATGAAATTGCGTCAGCACAAAAATGGAAGATCTAGGCGGCGTCGGCGACGCAGGGGGGCGTCGGCGACGCGGACCCCTGCTCTCTGACGGGTTTTTCTTGTTTGTTGCTTGTTTTGGCGAGTTACAAGGGGAATTTTGACCCAATTCGGGGGGTTACACTTCATAGAGGTTTGAATACTCATCTTGGAGCCAAGAATCACCATCTATCACCTACCATTCCATCTATCATCATCTCTACAACCCGAATCAACACCCTAATCATCATCAATCAAGAACCCTAATTCACCATCACATCCTTCATTCCAATCCGTCATCACCAACCTTCCATAACCCTAACCATCCATCCATTCATCCACTTTCAAGCTTCACGATGATCCAATTCAAGCTTTCTACATCCGGTGATCAAGTTTCTTCGATCATGCTCGGCTAAATTCGTGGAGGTTTCACCCCGGTGTAGGTTTTTGTAAGTCTAGGGTTTTAACATTGTTCTTGGATTGATTTTGTGACAAATTGCTTTTTTGATTTGAAGCTTATAACAATTGTCTTGCATTTGTATTGAATTCATAAATTGTCGAGTGAAGATTAAATTTGACTTTATGAAATGTTTATGTGCAATTATGCCTTGTCTAGGTTAGAGTTTACATGTTCTTGGTAACGAAGTGCATTGTGGTCCGTTCTTTATAACGTTGATAGCTCTTGGCACCTAAGCCGTGTAACACTAAATTCATTAGTCACTTTTGCAATTGAATCAATTCTAAAACTTGTAGAAATCCTAGGAATGCAACTACCGAACCGGGTGTGAGCCTTGTTTTCTCTATATTGTTTAAACTTCTAATTACCTTCGTTGCAATTGTTAATTGTGCGTAATCAATCAAACCAATCACTTAGTAGTTTTAATTCACATCTCTCAATTAAACCAAAATACAAAAATATATCATAGCGAGCTTCATAAGTGTGACATCTTTTACAATTCATTCAAAGTCCATTCGCAAACCACAGACTCTTCGTGGTTCGACCCCTTGCTACCACTAGCTATTTGTTAAGGGTAATTTGGGACTATAACTATTATCTTTGACCGGGGCGCGACACTCCGATCAAATTTTGGCGCCGTTGCCGGGGAGTGCGTGCGCTTTGTGTTTGGATTATTGTTTGAATTTGCGTGATTATCTGTTTAAGTTGTTTAGTTTCTTTTTGCACTTTGTCTTTTTCCTTGTTACGCGGGTGTGTTACTTGTGCAGGTTACAGGTAGTGCATGCATACGCGGAAATCCGGGAGGACTTCACCTTTAGTCTACGAACCGGAAATCGGAAGAGTCGCAAGAAGAAACCTAGCAAGCCGGTTAGAAGCAACTCTTGCTTCTAATCAAACCAACCAAACACCACAACTCACACCGACCATTGAAACCGATTCGATGGCAAACCAAAACTCAAACCAAGACCTCAACCAAAATCAATTCCAATACCGAAGCAACTTTAATCCCGCCCAAAACGTTCAACCTATACCTCAAGAGCGACCGGGTGGTAATAACAATACCGGACCACATACACCACCTTTCCAAAATTAAAATCCCAACAACACCCAAAGAACACCCCCACAACAAAACCTTCATCGACAACAATCCTTACCCCTAAACCTTGATGATCGAAATGTCATTTCCGACCGTCGAGGCAACCGAGATCGTGGCAATCCCGCGAACGAAGACCCATTTTTCAACATAGACGATTTGAGAAACGCCATTCCCGATGACGAACCTTATAGTGTTCCCGGTTATCAATCGCCGGAGCATGTGAGTGTTCATACGGAAATTTCAGATGACGGGGGCTACTATGATGATCGGGTCAATGACGAGGAAGATTGGGGATACGTGAATAGGGGAAATGTCTACAATGCGAGAGGCTTTGAAGATAACGAGTTCGGCTATCAAAATGCCAACTTTGTGGGGGATGATGATTATGGGTACGGGAACGTGAGAAATGATGGTTACGGAAACAACCGTCAACCGCGAAATAATAACCAACGGAACCGAGATGATGGGTTTTACAACAACAACAATAATAACAATGGTAACCCTAATCGGATTCCTCGTTTCGTGGGAGGTGGTAACCAAAGAGGAAACCAAGTTAGAAATCAAGGTGGGGATAGAAGAGGTGCCCGAAGAGACAATCGAAGACCGGTCGATCAAGAGGTTAACGGTCCACAACGTCGTCAACAACCTCCACGGGGAGTGAATAACCGTTTCCGACCGGTGGTCACCGAGAATGATTCACCGATTGTGTGCGAAAGAAGAATGTTCGATTGCAAACCGCATTACATCAATATACTTCCCCATTTCAACGGGAGGTCTAATGATGAACCGTATACACACTTGGCGGAATTTTCATCGATATGCAACACGATTGGGGGGCACAATTTCACATTAGAGGAGGTCAAACTTCGCTTGTTCCAATTTTCGTTGAAAGACAAGGCAAAACAATGGTTTCTCACACTTCCGGCGAATAGCATCCGGACATGGGGAGAGATGCAACAAGTCTTTTTAGATGAATACTATTCGATGGCGAAGACCGACGACGCTAGGGATGAAATAAGGTCATTTCGGCAATTATCGAGTGAACCGTTACATGAAGCATTCACTCGATTCAAAGAATTGATGCGGAGATGCCCACATCACCAAATAGAAAAGTGGGAATTGGTGAAGTGCTTTGTACGGGGTCTAGATGACAATACATGGAACCGCCATGAATCAACGAGCAACGGGACTCTCTTGAGCAATCACGAAGATGATGATTGGGATTTTTTGGAGCGGATGAGCAAACGGTCAAAAGAGAAGGAATCGGCCGATAGAGCTAAGAAACATCCCATTTCCCGGTCACTTCCCGATCTTGATTCTAAGGATCGAATTTCTACCTTAGAGCGGGAAATGGCTCGTATAAAGAAGAAGGAAGTGAACGCGGTACAATTCGCGGTTTGTGAAGAATGTGGAGATATTGGGCATAGAACCGAGCAATGTCCAACGGGGTCGAGTGACTACACCGAGGAGGTAAACCAAGTGTATTGGGATCGAAAGCAATATGACATGAACTCCAACACTTACCGTCTGGGCTTGAGAAATCACCCTAATTTCCGGTTTGGTAATGCCTCGAATCAAATGAACCCGAATTTCCAAGCGGGGAATCAAGGTGGTCAAGGAGGGTCTTCGTATAACAACCGTCAAGGTGGTAACCAAGGGGGTTACCAAAGGAATTACAACCAAGGTGGTAACCAAGGCTATCAAAATCGTGAAGGCAACTATCAACGGGGTTACAACCAAGGTGGAAATGGGGGTGGTGCATCAAACTCCCAAGGTGACGATTCGATTAATTCGAAACTAGATGCCATCATGAATACTATGAGTACTCTTACCAACTCACATCAAGCTCTCATGAATTCAAATCAAGAAATTAAAACTGAAATGCGGAAAGAGTTCGAAGTGAGGGATAAATCTCAAAAGGCATTAGAGAAGCAAGTGGGACAACTTGCTCAAGAGATGGCTCAAATTCATGGAAGTGGAGGAGGACTCCACGGTGAACCCTAAGCATCAAGGGTCGAACTCGAGGAACACACGTGAGGTACCAATAAATAAAATTTCTTTACGTAGTAGTCGAGTCATAGATAGTGGTGTTGAGCCACCACCACCCGAGTTTGTTGAAGGGGTGGTGGAAGATGCGAGTGATGATGAAGGTAAAAATGGTCAAACGGGTCAAAAGAAAAATGATGTTAAAATTAATAATACTACACCTGTTGTGACCATTACCGTCCCAAAGGCTAAGGAAAAGGGCGTGGAGGTTAGTACCGCCCCTTATCCCGAAGCTTTGTTGGGACTATCTAAGAAAGTGGTAAACAAGCGAGGCCCACAACAAGAAGAGATGTGGGAAATTTTTAAACAAGTCAAAATCAATTTACCACTTCTAGATGCAATTAAGCAAGTACCTTCATATGCTAAATACTTGAAGGATTTATGCACCCAAAAACGGACTCACAAGTTTCCTAAGAAACTTGATTTGACTGAAAATGTGAGTTCGATTCTTTCGGGTGCACTCCCACCAAAACTTCAAGATCCGGGGGCGCCCATTATTTCAATACAAGTTGGTGAATTCAAAATGACACGGGCACTTTTGGATCTTGGGGCAAGTGTGAGTATCTTGCCGGGTAGTTTATATGACCAATATGATTTTGGTCCACTTCAAGTGTCTAACACCACCGTGGTGTTAGCCGACTTGACCCCTAAACTACCCCGTGGGATAGTCACGGATGTAATAGTCAAGGTCGAGGACTTTTACTATCCAGTGGACTTTCTTGTTTTAGATTATGTTTCTTTGGACCGAACCAAGCAACCAACGGTGATCCTCGGTCGACCATTTTTGGCAACATTGAATGCCCAAATTAATTGCAAATCGGGTACGGTCGACATGACTTTTGGTAACCGTCGGTTGTGGTTAAATGTCTTTTCAGGATTAACGGATCCTCTAGTTAGCGATGAATGCTACATGGCGGACATCGTTGACGAGTGTATACCTCTATGCGACATTAGTGTCGATGAGGAAAACACAATAGAGGAATGTTTCATGTTTGACAGGTTACAAGGAGAGACAAATCGGAGCATGGATGAAGAAGTGAGAGAGTTGGAGGTTATGGCGGCAAGGGAAGGAAGGCCCACTTGGACACATCAAGTGGAAAGTCTTCCGGAAAGCATTGACACAAAGTTGAAACCGTCATTGGAAGAGCCTCCGGTGCTAGAGTTGAAGGTGCTACCCAAGCATCTTAAGTATGCATATGTGGGTGAAGGTAGCACGCTCCCGGTTATCATTGCATCTAACTTGACCGGGGAGCAAGAAGAGAAGTCGATGAGAATTTTGGTCACTCATAGAGCCGCTATCGGGTGGACCATTGCGGATTTGAAGGGAATTAGTCCCTCGGTGGTGATGCACAAGATCATCACGGAAGATGGCATGAGTCCTTCTCGCGACACACAACGGAGACTAAATCCGAACATGCGAGAAGTAGTTAAGAAGGAAGTACTGAAGTGGCTAGATGCGGATATTATATACCCTATTTCGGATAGCCAATGGGTGAGCCCGACACAAACAGTTCCGAAGAAGGCGGGTATTCAAGTCGTCACAAATGACGCAGGTGAAGAGGTTGCCACTCGGCCGGTAACCGGGTGGTGTATTTGTATTGACTATAGGAAGTTAAATGCTGCAACTTCCAAAGATCATTTCCCTTTACCATTTATTGATCAAATTATTGAGAAATTGGCCGGACAAAAATTTTATTGTTTTCTTGATGGTTATTCCAGATACAATCAAATTGCTATACATCCGGAAGACCAAGCAAAGACTACTTTTACTTGTCCATATGGTACCTTCGCATTTAGGCGAATGCCCTTTGGACTTTGTAATGCCTCTGCCACCTTCCAAAGGTGTATGACGAGTATCTTTTCAGATATGGTGGGGGAGTCTTTGAAAATCTTCATGGATGATTTCTCAATATTTGGGTCATCATTTGATGCATGCCTTGACCAACTCGAAAAAGTTTTGCAAAGATGTGTTGAGAAAAATCTGGTTTTGAGTTGGGAAAAAAGCCATTTTATGGTTCAAGAAGGGATTGTGTTGGGGCATGTCGTCTCGAGTCGTGGGATTGAGGTGGATAGAGCAAAGGTGCAAGTCATATCCACTTTGCCTTATCCCACAAGTGTTAAGGGTGTTCGGTCGTTTTTGGGACACGCGGGGTTTTATAGACGGTTCATAAAAAGCTTTAGTGACATAACAAAACCAATATGCAATTTTTTGTTAAAGGATAAAACATTTGATTTTGATAAAAATTGCCAAAATGCCTTTAACATCTTGAAGAAAAAGTTGGTGGAGGCCCCAATCTTGCAATCACCGAATTGGTCTTTACCATTCGAAATTATGTGTGATGCAAGTGATTATGCGGTGGGGGCCGTATTGGGTCAAAGGGTAGACAAGAAACCGGTTGCCATTTACTACCCAAGTAAGACTCTCTCGGATGCACAATTAAATTATACAACAACCGAGAAAGAGCTACTTGCGGTGGTATATGCGTTGGATAAATTCCGTGCTTACATATGGGGTACTAAGGTCATTGTGTATTCTGACCATTCTGCAGTTAGGTATCTCATGGACAAGAAGGATGCGAAGCCGAGATTAATCCGATGGGTTCTCTTGCTACAAGAGTTTGACTTGGAGATCCGAGACAAGAAAGGGAGTGAAAATGTGGTTGCGGACCACTTGTCTCGATTGGTTGTGGAGAAGGATTCTTCCCGTGAAGAAATCAATGAGAACTTTCCTGATGAGCAAATTTTAAAAGTTGGAATATTACCATGGTATGCTAATATCGTTAATTATTTGGTTACAGGTGATTTTCCGGCTCATTGGGATAGAAGGAAGAGGTTGCACTTCCTATCTCAAATCAAGTACTACACGTTGGAAGAACCGGACTTATTCAAGTTTTGTCTGGATCAAGTCGTTCGAAGATGCATACCCGACGAGGAGATTCCTAGTGTCTTGATGCACTTGCATTCATTTGCTTGTGGGGGCCATTTCAGTGGTCACAAAACCGGGCACAAAGTGCTCAATAGCGGTCTTTATTGGCCGACTATTTTCAAGGATGCTTTTAATTTCGCTAAAAATTGTGTAGAGTGTCAAAAGTTAGGGGGTATTTCAAAAAGGGATGAAATGCCCATGCAACCGATCCTCATTTTAGATATTTTTGATGTGTGGGGGATCGATTTCATGGGCCCATTCCCCAATTCCCATGGCAATTTATACATCTTGGTGGCGGTCGATTATGTATCCAAGTGGGTCGAAGCGATTGCCACCAAGACGAATGACCATACCGTTGTTTGCAATTTCGTACAAACGAACATAATTTCGAGATTTGGGGTTCCCCGAGTGATCATTAGTGATGGGGGGTCTCACTTTAAGAATTTTAACTTTGGCAAACTCTTGAAACGGTATGGTGTTGACCATCGAATCGCTACCCCTTACCACCCACAAACAAGCGGTCAAGTGGAGGTTTCCAATAGGCAAATAAAGGAAATTTTGCAAAAGACCGTTCGACCCAACCGAAAGGATTGGTCGACGAAGTTGAATGATGCTTTGTGGGCCTATAGAACGGCTCATAAAACACCTATTGGAACTACACCTTATCGCTTAGTTTATGGGCGAAATTGCCATTTACCGGTTGAACTTGTGCATCGTGCTTGGTGGGCTATCAAAGAGGTTAACATGAAATATGATGATGCAGGAAAAGAGCGAAAGTTAAAGCTTTGCGAGTTGGAGGAGCTTAGGGAAGAAGCGTATGAGTGCGCCTCGAAATACAAGGATGATATGAAGAGGGCATATGACGCGAAGTTGAAGCCGAAGGAGTTTGAAGTGGGTCAAAAGGTTTGGCTTTACAATTCAAGGCTTAAATACTTTCCTGGTAAGCTAAAGAGCAAATGGATGGGCCCGTACGTGATTACACGGGACGGGAAGTTTGGAGATGTTACAATCAAGGACCCGAAGGATGGGTCGAAGCAAACGGTTAATGGGCATCGCCTTAAACCGTTTCTTGATGGTAACGAGGAGAAAAAGGACGCAAATGTGGAGTTGGTATGTTTCTTGGTAAGCGTACCAACATATGAGGTAAATTAAAGGGCCGGTAATGTGCGTTGTAGAGTATTGTATATTTACATTGTGGTTTCGTATCGTTTCTATGCTTATCGTTTTCGTTTCATACTAACCGTTTGATGTGTGAAGTTCCGAATATCACGAACAAGATTTGAAGACGAAAGGTATGTTTTAAGCTTGCTTTGTGTATTGGGGACAATACACTTATTTTCGGGGGTGGTAGGGATCATTAAATGATAGTCGAACGATTCATAACGCGTTTCGATGTTTAATCTAGTTTGAACGCTTCGTAACGCATTTCGGTTTTTAGTCTAATTTAGTGTTAGTTTGGTTTATTAAATTAAAAATAATAAACATTTTGTTTTGATAATTTAATTTAGTTTTGTTAAATAGTTTAGTTTTGTAAATAACTTTCAAATATTAAGTTTGTTTTAAAATAAAACGTTAACGTTTTGAAAACATAATAAGAATAATAGTAAAATAAAAAAAATATAAGTCTTTTATGCCAGCCATAACATCAGCCTGATGTCACTTATGACCTTATCATCTTCTCCAACAATACAAATAAATGCAGACATTCATAATCAACGTAAAACATAAAAGTTGGCCACAGTTGAGCGTCGTTGACGCCGGAGATGCCGTCGTCGACGGTGGCTTCTGGTTGGCGTCCACAGAAAATCGCGTAGGCAGGGGAGTACCACGTCGGAGGCTTGTGTGGTGTGAGACGGCGTAGACGACGCAAATTCCAGCGTCGTCGATGGCCGTGTGAAGAAGTGCGTCGAAGGGATGTGGCGTAGGCAGCCAACAATGACGTCGAAGGAGTTTTGTTGATGGAGCTGGCGTCGACGACGCACATACCAGCGTCGCCGACGGCATTTGAGAAGGTGGCATCGAAACATAGGAGCCGTAGACAGGGGAGGATGGCGTCAGGTGTTTTTGCAGACTCCAGGCAGCGTCAACGACGCCAGCAAAACCGTCGCCGACGCGAAGCTTTCTGGCTAGGCGGTAGTTCAGTTGTGGTGGTAATATATATTTAAAGCCAACTTTGTGAAGCAGCATTTATCCTTTCGTTTTGTCAAACCCAAGTCACCCGAACCAATTTTAAATCCAACCCGACTTGTTTTACCTCACCAATTAACCAAATCAAATATCTATTACACCCAAACAACCCGAAAATCCAACCAAACCTCAAATCAAACCCCAAATTAAAACCCTCGATCTCCCCCTTCATTCTCTCTTTCATACATCGTCATCTTTTCTCCACAAACTCACATGAACCCTAATCTTCTCATTTCCATAACTCCCTAAATTCTCAGCCGATTCAAGTGATTCTTGAGCCTAAAGTGTGTAGATTTTCGAGAGCAACAAAACCCCCATCTCAGTTTTTAGTAATTTTTTGCTTATTTGCAAGATATTAGGGCTGCAAATTTCGGGTTTTGAAAGGGTGTGGACCATTTACTTGTTGTTACATCTTTCTACAGCTCTTTTTCTTCTACATTGCTAAAGGTATGACATTTACTAACTTTTGGGTTTGATTATTGCATGGTATGTGTTTCTTCCGAAATTTTAAGCTTTATTGTCTTAAGAGTAGGTTGTTTATGATACATGTATAATACATTAGCTTGAATGTTGGGTAAAAACATGGATTTGGATGGGATTGAGCGTAGAACAAGTGTGGGGATGTGATTATACCCACTTGTTCATATGTATAAGTATGAACATTATGATGAACATCATTAGAAACCTTGTAGAATTATAAGGTAACTATGAAAGTTTGATTCTTTTTAAATGCTAAAGTTTGCTACTTGGTAAGTTTAAAAATTGGCTGCTTTACATTTAGATGTTAAACTTAAGTTCATCATTATGGTTTATATTTAGAGTTGAGTGTTTAAAAGGTTTAAAGGGTGTATTGATTGTGTTGTTGATGTTGTTTTGTAGACATGGCTAGCCGTAAACGTTCAAAGACCGCTGATGCAGAAGCTTCATCATCAAGTAGTGTCTCAGCTAAATGGCAGCAACGTTGCAATTTGCCAGATATAGAAGACAAACTGTTTAAGCAGAATTGGGATTGGTCTAGATACAATGACACAACGTTTGGGGCCCAATGGGACCAAAACCAAAATAAACAATTGTATCGCTTTACCAACAAACAAACGGAGATCAAGTTATGGCAATAGAAAATGTTTAAAGTGGGTTCAGTAGACAAAGTTTGTGTATGTGAAAGAGTGGTGAATGAGGAGGAATTTCGACAGATTGGGATTACACAGAGGTTCGAAAGGTTGGGATGGGAGAGAGTCCTTGATTGGTTCGAGGGTGTAACTCCAAGAGTTTACTTGAAGGCAGTAACAAATTGGTACGCCTCATTACAGTTAGAGAAGGAGAATGAGCATCCTAGTCAGTGGCGATTGGTAGGTGATACTGGAAACGGTTCCATGACGATGAGCTTTGAAACTATGAACCAAATTGCAGATTTTGACTCTTTGGGGGTAGATAATTACTTCTATTATTCAACCAACACATTCTGGTCTATAGGGTCAAAGATAAATCCCCGGCAACGGCGCCAAAATTTGATCGGAGTGTCGCGCTCCGGTCAAAGATAATATTTATAGTCCCAAATTACCCTTTACAAATAGTTAGTGGTAGCAAGGGGTCGAACCACAAAGAGTCTGTGGTTTGCGAATGGACTTTGAATGAATTGTAAAAGATGTCACACTTATGAAGCTCGCTATGATATATTTTTGTATTTTTGTTTAATTGAGAGATGTGAATTAAAACTACTAAGTGATTGGTTTGATTGATTACGCACAATTAACAATTGCAACAAATGTAATTAGAAGTTTAAACAATATAGAGAAAACAAGACTCACACCCGGTTCGGTAGTTGCATTCCTAGGATTTCTACAAGTTTTAGAATTGATTCAATTGCAAAAGTGACTAACGAATTTAGTGTTACACGGCTTAGGAGCCAAGAGCTATCAACGTTATAAAGAACGGACCACAATGCACTTCGTTACCAAGAACATGTAAACTCTAACCTAGACAAGGCATAATTGCACATAAACATTTCATAAAGTCAAATTTAATCTTCACTCGACAATTTATGAATTTAATACAAATGCAAGACAATTGTCATAAGCTTCAAATCAAAAAAGCAATTTGTCACAAAATCAATCCAAGAACAATGTTAAAACCCTAGACTTACAAAAACCTACACCGGGGTGAAACCTCCACGAATTTAGCCGAGCATGATCGAAGAAACTTGATCACTGGATGTAGAAAGCTTGAATTGGATCATCGTGAAGCTTGAAAGTGGATGAATGGATGGATGGTTAGGGTTATGGAAGGTTGGTGATGACGGATTGGAATGAAGGATGTGATGGTGAATTAGGGTTCTTGATTGATGATGATTAGGGTGTTGATTCGGGTTGTAGAGATGATGATAGATGGAATGGTAGGTGATAGATGGTGATTCTTGGCTCCAAGATGAGTATTCAAACCTCTATGAAGTGTAACCCCCCGAATTGGGTCAAAATTCCCCTTGTAACTGGCCAAAACAAGCAACAAACAAGAAAAACCCGTCAGAGAGCAGGGGTCCGCGTCGCCGACGCCGCCTAGATCTTCCATTTTTCTGCTGACGCAATTTCATGCTGTCTACGCCATTTTTTAGTGACACAACGCATCGCCGACGCCCATAGTGCGTCGCCAACACCCCCTCTAGGGTGTTTTTCATCGTTTCTTCATTTCACATGTTTCCGGTTGATCCCGCTTGCTCCCGGTACTCCAAATAGCTCCCGAAGAGCTCCTTAAACTCTATAAGACCTGCAAAACACAATCCTCATTAAAAGTAGGCTATCCGTGATTAAAAGTCACATAAAAACATGAACTTAAACCATAACGAACACCGGTTTTCGACCACGTATCACATCCCCACACTTGTCTTTTGCTTTCCCTCAAGCAAATTTGTTTTTCACTTTCACGTGGGTCGAACAAAGAATACACTCCCCATTCCCGATACGAAGGTTAAGGTCAATTGTCATACAAAAGTTCAAACTCTTTACAATTTTCAACATATTTAACGGTAAAATGATTTCTCATACAAAAATGGTTACCCAAGATTAACCCGCCCGTGAAACCAACAATTCATGCATATCCCTCACAATTTTCTCTCCACTCGGCTTGTAAATTGGCTAATATTTATAATGTATTAGCACTTCAAAGGATATTCACTCAAAACCGATTAGAACACATACCCGCATAAGCTTGCAACTCAATCATTCTCCACCATTGATCACGAACACTAAGCACAAGTCATAAGGTCTTTGTAAGGGTTGTAACGGGGCTAGGCTAAGGGTAGGAATTAGGATATTTTAAAGTAGTTAAGGTGATGGAAATTCGATTTTTATTACAAAAGACTACTCTAAACAACACTGACTATAAATACCAATTACGAGGCAACAGCTTTTCGCCTTTTATTCAACAAATACTAACACTTCTTTTTGTGTTTTTCTTCTTCAACGATTTTCAATTCTTTTTCATAATATTTTCTGATTTTTCTCTCTTTTTTTTATATATATGCAAACAATCAAGAACAACTATACAAATACGACTCATTTAATCGAATTTCCATCACACGGGTTTAAAAGAAAAAGGTTTAAGGTTATGGGCTATAGGGTGATCAAACAAAGGGATTAGGCTCAAAATGGGCGACTAGGGGATTTGTTTGGGTAAGGATAGATAAATGGTTTTAAGAGAAAATGTTTACCTACTGCCTTAATCATTCTCGTGCTTGTATTCGGTCAATAGTCTCAAACGTATCAAAAGTTGCAAGTTCTACAATATATGACTAATGGTCCACTCAAACAAAGAAACATAGGTATGTAATCTATGATATAAAAGTGGCTCAAAACCTCACATATCTAAAAGGGTATGGTATGTGACATGCATAAACTACTAGTTTCTTAGGCGGATTATTCCCAAATAACCACCCGCAAAATACCTGTCATGCTATTAATTCGAACTTGACCATGACAATAGACCAAATGGGTTGTGTCATCCCTCGTTGACTTAGCTACTTGTGCTTTTAAGATCGCTTTTGAAACAAGATATTTTTGAATTTTTTTTTGAAATTTTCCCCCATCCCCACACTTGAGGTAAACATTGTCCTCAATGTGTAGTGTTTAAATGAACGGGTCAAAAACGAAAATTTTTACTACTCCCCCATCCCCACACTTGAAGTACATATTGTACTCAATGTGTAAGAACTAGAGTATTAAACGCACAAGGGATGTGACACGGCTAATTCCCCAAAATTTCACCCCGGAAAATAATGTACACTTTACAATCCACTTATTTGCTAATCTGAAGATCAAAAGTAAAAAGAAACGTATGCACCTGGTTTTTTTTTTGAGCTCATTCTTCGTATGCTCCTCTCCTCTTCATGAAAGCGGTTGTCCCACGAACCCAATGTACCTACAAATCTTAACCCTTGTGTAGAAGCATGCTTCTCACAACCATCAAAATTTGTTAGTTACCTAGTTCTGCCACTTCTATGAAAATATTACCAAGCTATACGTTATTTCACTTTCATTTATGTGGAAAATAATTTACAACAACAACAAACCTAACTCACTTTCATAGGAATCATGGTTGCATTTAGCTTATGCAACAAGCCCTTTTAAACCCCCAATAGCTTAGGAGGACGAGAGGTCTCGTGAGGGTTATATAGGGAACACACCCACAACGTTCATTTAAATAGGCGAAAATAAATAATACGAAATAAAAAAAATAACGAAAACAAAATAGTATACAACAACAACAACACAAACATACCTCGCCCTCACCGCTGATATCTCTCGTTCGGGTCAACTGGTGGGTTCGGCTGGTATGGGTGACCAATGAGGGCCTCGAACATCTCATTTCGTTGTTTCTCTTCCCTTTCCTCCCATGCCCGTCTTCAGGCCGTCTCTTCTTCCTGCATTTGTATCAATCGCTCCATTTGGGATCTTTGGAGCGCTTGTTGTATCTGCAGCTCTTCCATGTGTTTTTTCACCCTTGCCCGGTGGGCGGCTTCGGCCTTCCACTGATTTTCTTGTTGGGTGAAGAAATCATGCTCCCATTGATGTCTCTTCTCATGAAGCTCACGGTTTTCCCCCATAACCGCAAAAATGTTATCATATGTATCCTGTGTCCCAAGAGGGTAACTAGAGTAGGATGCTCTTCGTCGATTGTTGATGAACTGCGCCACCGTGTGTGACGATTCATTATGTTGCCTCGCATACTGTTGGGATTGAACCCTATCAGAGGAACAGATAATTAAAGCCAAAACTGGATCAGAGCAGTGGATCCAGAATAAGCAGATGATTACAGTTGGTTCATACAAATCTCTCCCCTTGAAAGTGGTTTCATATCTGCTGACCATCTATCTGCTGATCTTACTAAGTGCTGACCTACAACTGCTGCCTTGCATCTACTGCCAAATGTCAAAGACTGATGGAAGACCAAAGCTCTGCTGATTCAATCTACTGCCTTGAGTCAAGTACTGCTGATCCGGACAAGCACTGCTGGGTTCACAGCAGTGGAAGGAAGCAGCAGCTGTTTAAGTGTCTTTTATGTAATAAATTGTAATAGCAGTTGTTAGTACATCAGTGTTTGTATAGATCAGAGGTTAGAGTTTGTTAGGAGGTTAGATGTCACTTTCATGGTGACGTCAGCTAAAGATGCTCAGTGGTTTGCAAGTGCCTATAAATAGTTCAGTACTTTGTACTGTTCTATTAGCTCTTTCACAACATTGTCTTCTTTGCACGAACAAACTACTGAGCTCTGGCTGAGGGGGAGTTTGCATTCATTCATCAATCATTGTAATCGTTGTTGAAACAAATTCAATCTTTCGATTCATTGTGTAAAGATGTTTGATTAAAGTATTACTCTCGTTTGATTGTATGCAAAGTTTGTTTTCATCGTAAATTCCGCTGCACAACTCTTTCATTTCCATCTTAATTTCAAACGAAAATACAATAAAAAACAAACTCAGATCCAACAATTGGTATCAGAGCTTGGACAGTCAAATTTGATTTAACAATCATTTTGACGTAAATAGTTCAGCTCATAACAGTTGATACTGATCGTTTGTTCATCCGTTGAAAAACAGAGCAAGGATTAATCACCATTAAAGTTGATTTCTCAGTGTCTGTAAAACAACAAGAATGACGTCACAATCTCAAGATGATAAAAACAACATTGGCTCGCTTTTTAAACCACCTATGCTAAAAAGAAATGAGTACAACATCTGGCAGAGGAGGATGGGTCACATCCTCGCTCAACAAAGCACAGGTTATTGGAGGTCTGTCATTTATGGTCCCCATGTTCCTTCAGTGCCAAGCGCTGAAGATGCTAAAAAGTTCGTTCCAAAACCAGTTGAAAATTATACCGAAACCGACTTTCAAAAGATCGAACTAGATGCTAAAGCGTTTAGCATCATAGCATCAGCACTGCCCAATGAGATATATGCTGGACTGTTACACTGTAACAGTGCCAAAGAATTATGGGACGCACTTAAGGAACAGTTTGGGGGAACTGAAGAAGTCATAGAAAACAACAGGGAAATCTTGAACCAACAGTATGAAACATTTTGTTACGTTAAAGGTGAATCACTAACGCAACAATTTGAGCGTTTCAGTTGTCTCATCAGTGAACTGAGGCTTGTTAACACCACTTTTACAAACTCAACTCAAAATAGCAGGTTCCTTAGGTCACTGCCAGAAAAATGGGACACCATAGCTTTTGTCACCCGAAACTCACCTGAATTCAAGGATCTGACCTTGACCCAACTCCACGGTCGACTCCTGACCTACGAAAGGGAGTTGAACCAGAAAAGGAGGTTACAAGAGTCAGGAAAAGTTACCGATGATTACACTTTCGGTAATACTGCTCTTCTGGGTCAAGAAGAATCTGGGAGCAGTGGTAAGGATCAGGGTTATGATCACTTCATTGACATAACTGCTGGTGCAAATTTCAACAACCCTGATCCTCACTCTGCAAGTTATGCATTCACTGCAAACGAAAACCAGATGTCAGACAATTTAAGCTTTGAACTAAATGATTTGCAACATTTTGATCCCACTGACTTAGAGGAAATGGACATCCTGCACCAACTGGCTTTGCTAAGTGTTAGAACTAGCAAGTTCTACAAAAGAACAGGGCGAAAATTCCCAGGTTTGCATGGGAATCTAAGGGTTGGGTTGGATAAATCGAAAATCAAGTGTTACAAGTGTAATAGGTTGGGACATTTCGCTAGGGAATGTAGGAGTCAAACTACTGGTCCCATAATTACTCATCCTAGCTCAAATCCTAGACCTCAAAACCAAAGCACTGTGCACTATGCCCAGTATGCCCCAGCAGCTCAAGTGAACACTGCTCACTATGCTGCTGCCCCTGTGCCAGTGCACTATGTTCAAACCCCTGCTCCACAGGTACAAGTGCAACCTGTTGCACCTCAAACCACTGCTCCAGCAGCAGTACAACCAGATCAACAAAGCTTTTTCACTCAAGGGTTTGTTGACTGGAGCAGTATGCCTGAAGACCTTAGTGATGAAAACTTTGCACTCTATGCTTCTAATGATTCTTCTCATGATGAGTTTTGTTTGATGGCATTAGAGTCAATACAGGAGGGGGTTGAAACTGAGGAGGAACAGCTGAGTATTGAAACAGTGGATGAGGTGACTGAAGCAGTGGTTACTACTGTGGCTGGTGAACTACTGATTGGAGAAAGTTCAGGTACCCTGATTGAACCAATGACAGATCCATGGTCCGTAGAGGACAAAGAAGAAGAGAAAGAAGAAAAGGCTGGTGAAAAGAAGGTAAAAGCTGATGATGAAGAAGATCATCAATGTGATTGTGCAATGATGGCAGCTGCCAAGGTATCTCCTCAAGTTCTTGAAAAACTGTGTTCTGACAATTGCATAATTGCTTTTGCTAACATCAAAGAGGTGAATGAAAACCTTCGGGATAAAATCTTGACTGATGAGGTTAAATTTGAAAAGTCTTTAAAAGAACTTAAAAAAAAATTGACTGAAAAGGAAAAGAGATCAGCTGTCTGAAAGAAGAGCAAAGCATAACCAAAACCCAACTTCAAACTATGGTAGAAAAATACCAAGTTTGCAAAAAGGAGTTGGAATCCACCCAGATTACTTGTGAAAGATGGGTGGAATCCTGCAGAGGATATGAGGTGATGCTTGCTAAACAGATTGAAAGTAATGTAAAATTTGGGGTTGGGTATAGAAAATATGATGATGAATGCATTACTTGTGAAAAATCTGTTCAAAACACTGTTGAAAACACTAATGTAACCACTGAGTTCATTCCCACAAACAAGAATGGCCAAGAAGTGAAAATCACTGACAAACTTGGTAACAAAATCACACTTGGCAGAACAAGGAGTTCCTCTACTTTTGAAGAACTTGAAAAATATCAGTTTAAACCCACTTGGTCTGACGAGTGTGATATTCTTGAAAATTTCAAGCCAATGGACTTTACATCAACTGATGGTGTTAAAGCTCCAAAAGCTAAAGTCATACCTCTCAAGGACATCCCAGCAGTGGTTGAAACCTCTGCTGCAAAGGAGTCTGAAAAGAGAAAGAAGAAAGAAAAAATTGATAACTTGTTTTGTGAATTCTGTGAGAAAAGGAATCATCTAACAAAAGATTGTTTCCACTTGAAAGCTTATGATTTAAACAGAACAAGTGTCATTGTTCCAGCAGACAGTTGCATTGTTTGTGGTAAAACAAACCACAAAACTCAAGCATGTGTGTATCTCAAAAACTTTGATGTGAAAAAGAATGAGTACATGGCTAAAACATCTTTGAGTCCATCATCATCATCAACATCTGTCAAATTCACCAAGAAACAACCACTGTTTGTGCCAGTTCAAACAGCTGTTACAAAACAGCTGAACCAAACATCTGTTAAAAGAGATGTTCAGGTTACTGATGCACCCCCTGCCAATCAATTCAGAAAAGGCAAGGAAAAACAGTCTTACCAAAGGATTCCACACGTTTATGAGGCCTACAAAAGGCCCTCTAAAACCAGAGTGAACAGGCATCCTTTTGGTTACCAGCAGATGATTGGTCAGGACCCACAACAGTGGTTAGAGAAACACTGTCCTAAAGCAGTTCAAACCCCTGACCTAACCCCTGTCCATCACCCTGCATCCATCCCAGACACTGTTGAGACCCCATCCAAAGCCTTGTTGGCTTTGGAGACCTTAATGAACTAATCTTTTTACTAACATGTGCAGGGAGCTTCTGCATGCTTTGATAGTCTTTGGTATGTAGATAGTGGAGGCTCCAGGCACATGACAGGATGTAAAGCCCTCCTCAAAGACTTTAAAATCCATGGAGGGGGTGATATATCCTTTGGGAATAATAGTAAGGGGAAGGTTCTGGGGTCTGGTACAGTACAATCTGGAAATGTAAAATTTGAAAATGTCAATCTGATAGACAATCTAAAATTCAACCTTCTGAGTGTATCACAAATGAGTGACAAAGGGTTTGGGTCATTCTTCACAAAAGATTGTTGTAGGATTGTTGGACCAGAAATGGTCAAAAAGATTGAAGCAATAATCAAAACTGGTCAAACTAAACTTGTTGCTCAAAGAAGTGGCAATGTTTATGTTGTTGACATGTCAAAAGAGTGTCCCAGAGCTGATGCCTGTCTGTTCTCAGCTGCCTCTAACAAAGAGACAGAACTTTGGCACAGAAGGCTGGGGCACACAAATCTTAAGACAATCACAGAAATTTCAAAAAATGGTTTGGTGAGAGGCCTACCACAAAAATTGTTTTCATGTCCTGAACATTGCATTTCCTGTTTAAAAGGAAAACAACATAAAAGTTCTTTTAAGTCCATTGAAGAGTCCAAAACAACTCAGTGTTTGCAGATGCTACACATGGATTTGTTTGGCCCAGTTCAAGTCATGAGCCTCAAAAAGAAAAGATATTGTTTGGTTATTGTTGATGACTTTTCTAGGTTTACATGGACTTTCTTTTTACACTCAAAAGATGAGACTGCAGGCATTTTGCAAGACTTTGTAACACAGGTTGAAAAGCAATTTGACCTTCCAGTGAAAAGCTTTAGGAGTGACAATGGCACAGAATTTAAAAATAAGGAGTTGGATGCCTTCTGTGTGAAGAAAGGGATTGTAAGGCAGTACAGCATCCCTAGAACACCAGAGCAGAATGGGGTAGTGGAAAGGAAGAACAGAACTCTGATTGAGGCTGCCAGAACTATGCTTGCAGATTCAGTTTTGCCACTAACTTTCTGGGCAGAGGCAGTAAACACTGCTTGCTATGTCCAGAACAGAGTTTTAATAAACCCTAGGCACAAAAAGACTGCTTATGAAATTCTGTATAAAATCAAACCACTGATCTCTTATTTCAAGGTGTTTGGCTGCCCATGCTTTATTTTGAACTTAAAAGATTCCATTTCAAAATTTGCAGCCAAAATTGATTGTGGTTATCATTTGGGATACTCAACCACTGCCAAGGCCTACAAAGTGTTCAATACACGGACCAAGGCAGTGGAGGAGACTTTGAATGTAAAGTTCAATGAACTTTCATCAATGAAAATCCCAGCAAACCCTGCAGATCTGTTTGATCTTGAAAAATATACTTTTGAAAATACTGCTGTCAAGACTAACAGTGCAGGTCCATCAGAGGATACAACACCAGACTATGGGTATGAAATCATCATCCCTCAAAGGTCTGCCACAAAGGGAAAAGCACCAGCTGTTCAAAACAGTTGTCAAAGCTCAACCACTGCTACCTCAATAGTTGTTGACCAAAGTAGCCCATTAACCACTGCTTCCACATCCTCAAACACTGCTGACAAAAGTCCTCAAACAGTGGATAAAAGTCAGCAGTTGTCCACTTCATTACCTCCTATTCCACCACCTTTTGAAGCCACTACTGGATCATCAAAGTCCCCAGCAGTGGTTAGCTTAGATGATACACATTTGCAGCCTTCACCAACCAATGCCATCATACCATACCAAGGTGATTTAATCTTCTTGAGATCTCATCCACCTGATCAAATTATTGGCAACATAAATGAAGGGGTGCTCACAAGAAGCCAAACCCAAAACATTTGTCTTTTTGCTGGTTTTCTATCACTCCATCAGCCAGTCAAGTACCAAGAGGCACTGAAAGACAACAGCTGGGTAGAAGCCATGCAAGAAGAGCTCCAACAGTTTAAAAGACAACAAGTATGGGAGTTTGTACCACTGCCAGAAGAGGTTAGTCCCATTGGCACAAAGTGGGTCTTCAAGAACAAAACTGATGAAAGGGGTATTGTTGTCAAGAATAAAGCCAGGCTTGTGGTTCAAGGTTACAGACAGGAAGAGGGGATTGATTATGATGAAACGTTTGCCCCTGTTGCAAGATTGGAAGCCATTAGACTGTTCCTGGCCTTTGCTGTCAACCACAATATGAAGGTGTTCCAAATGGATATCAAAAGTGCTTTCCTCTACGGTACAATTCAAGAAGAGGTGTATGTTTGTCAACCTCCAGGTTTTGAGGATCCATTTTATCCAGATCATGTCTACAGGCTAAACAAAGCTTTGTATGGCTTGAAACAAGCACCAAGGGCCTGGTATGAAACTCTTTCCAACTTCCTACTCTCAAATGGTTTCAAAAGAGGTACCATTGATAAAACACTGTTTTTAAAATGGAGAGGGAATGATTTAATGATTGTCCAGATTTATGTGGATGACATTATTTTTGGAAGCACATGTAACTCAATGTGTGAAGAGTTTAGAGAACTCATGACAGCTGAGTTTGAAATGAGTGCAATGGGTGAGCTGCAATGCTTTCTTGGTCTCCAAGTACAACAAATGCAAAATGAAACTTTCATTCATCAAAGCAAATATGCTAAAGAACTTTTAACCAAATTTGATATGAATGATTGTAAACCATGCAGCACACCCATGGCAACAAATAAGCTGGTCATGTCTGATGAAAAAGATGAGCTGATTGACCAAACACTTTATAGAAGCATGATTGGGTCCTTATTGTACCTAACTGCGTCTAGACCAGACATCATGTTTGCAACATGTGTCTGTGCAAAAAGTCAATCAGCTCCCAGAAAATCAAATCTCATTGCTGTAAAAAGGATCTTCAGATACATAAAAGGTGCTCCCACACTTGGTATCTGGTATCCAGCTAATGGGAACATCAAGCTTTCAGGTTTTTCAGACAGTGACTTTGCTGGATGTCACACCACAAGGAAGTCCACATCAGGAGGGTGCCAGTTTCTAGGTGATTGCTTAGTTTCATGGCAAAGCAAAAAGCAAGCAGCTGTTTCAACATCCACTGCTGAAGCTGAATACATTGCTGCTGCAAGCTGTACAGCCCAACTCCTGTGGCTTCAAAATCAGTTGCTGGATTTTGGTATCACTGCCTTAAAGACACCACTCATGTTGGACAGCCAGGCAGCAGAAAATATCATCAAAAATCCAGTTTCCCATTCAACCACCAAACACATCGACATCAGACATCACTTTGTGAGGGATTGCTATGAAAAAGGTTTGATTTCTCTGCATCATGTCCCAACCAAAGACCAGCTGGCAGATGTGCTAACAAAAGCACTTGATACAGCCACTTTTGAAAGCTTGGTCTCTAGAATTGGGATGCTGAACATGGAATAACAAGCAACATCTTGTTTTTCTATGAATAAAAGCAACAAAATGTTTTCAGAAAATCAAAAATCCATCCTTAAAAATAGCCAAAAATGAAATTTTCATTAAAATCCTTAAAAGTCTGCCATTAACCACTGATTGTTCAAAAGTCTGCTCTACTATAAAAGCCTGTCCACTGCTGTAAATCAACCCCTGTTCTCTCATTCCTTTGATAAACTTTGTTGTTCAAAAGCAGTGTCTTATCCACTGATATGCTATCCACTGATAGTAAAAATCATCCACTGCTCTACTACCACTGCCTTCATCAGTCACTTTCATAAAAGTACTGTCCTTCACTTTCACCAGGGGTTGTCACGTGGGCAGTACATATTGGTCAGACCTTTTGTAATGGCTGCCACCTCAGCATTCACTTTCTTCCCTATAAAATCCCCCATTCACCACCAAAACAGGGTTTTACTGTCGAATTGAATTCTTAAAAATTCTCTTCTCAAAACAGTTTTTCATCTCATCTTCCCCAAATTTCTTCGATCATTCATCTTCAAAATGACAAAATCAAAGAAATCTGCAAAACCCTCATCCAAATCCTCATCGAAAACAGTCTCTCAAAAGGAAATCTCCACTGAAATTCCATATAAACCATCTCACAATCTCCTGGGTCTTCTCACAAAACCAGGAACCACCAGAGTTTTCGATTCCATCATTGACATCATGGCAAAATCAAAGTACAAAACTTTGTTCCCCGTCGATGCACCAATCTATTTGGCGACCCAAAGAGAGTTCTGGAAGAATGCAACCCTTGAAAAACAAGGAGACACTACAACCACCATAAACTCTTCTATAAAGGGTAAAGCTGTCCAAATCACGCCACAATCCATTTCAGAGGTCTTTCAACTCGGTGATCAGGAAGGTAAAATTTCTTTCACTAAAAACGAGTTACAAACTGACTTCATTGAGAGAGGGTATGAAGCCACAATGATGAAGAAAATTACCTTAGAAAAGGGTTATTTTCCTTCTGCAACCAGATTTTTATTTCATACTCTCCTACTATGTGTTTCAAACAAAACCACTTCTTTCAATGAAATCCCTTTAAAGATTCAAAATCTGGGATATGCAATTCTTCAAGGAGAAAATTTTAACTATTCTCGGGAAATTTTTAAAGATTTGGTTAATAATGTTGAAACAAAATCATTCTTACTGTTTCCAAGGTTTTTAAGTTACTATTTTGCAAAGAAATTCAGTAAGGATGATTTAGCATTAATAAACCAAGGTGATTCTACTCAAGTAAACAGTTTAACAACTGAAACTTTTTCAAGAATGCTAGCACCTTGCAAAACACAAGCAGAGGTGCCTGAGCAGACTTTAGCAGTTACAACTGCTCCTCAGGTATCTGCTGCTGAGCCCACTGCTCAAGGTGATCAAAGCAGCAGAACAACTGTCTTGAAACCCACACCTAAAATCACCAAAAAGCCAACAAAAAGAAAAACACAAACCCCCCCCCCCCCCAAAACCATCAAAAAGGCATCTCTGGAGGATGAGATACCAGAGCTCCTGCCAGTGACAACACAAAAGTCACAAGAAACCACTGCTGCTACTTCCTCACAGCAGTTGGTACAAATATCTCAACCCATAACCGAAACTCCTCCTGCTTCTTCACAAAAAGAACAGATTGTACAAATAGGGTCTCCACATCATGATGCTCTGGAAACACTTGTTTCTATCATCCACAGCTCAATACCCGGGGCAAATCCATCCTCTACACCACCTTTCACATCCACAATTCCCACACCAACTAAACTGCTGTTGGATGCAATTGATTTGAACCAGGCATTAACCAGTCCTTCTCAATCACCTATCAATGAGAATATACCTCAACAACTGACTGGGTCTGATGTATCAATCTTTGCTAACCCACCAACACAACCTGAGGAGGTTAGACCCCTTGAGTTACAAGTAACTCTTGGTGGTAGTCCAAGTGAAGCAGCCACTACAACTGTTGAACCCACTGGTTTACAGTTGGACAGTGGTTTCATTAATAAGACTTCCTTGGAGGCAATTCCATACATAGCACCTCTGCCAACCACCAGTGGATTTATTTATCCTACTGGCAACATCAAAAGGTTGTCAAGTGTTGAAGGAAGAAGACCCTAGTACCAAGAAAAAGGGGCATCAGTGGTAGATGTTTGGAGCACACTCCCTACCTCAACCACTGATAAAACCACTGTTAGTGGGAAATCAGATGATCCCATTAAATTGGGTGATGATTTAAAATATCAGGATTTGACGGATCGTATTGGAAAGCTTGATAACTCTGTTGCAGAACTCAAAGATATGCTACAACAGGTGTTACAAGTACAAAAGGCACAATCAACTGCTGTTCCATCTCAAGCACCTGCTCCACAAAGGGCACCTGCTACAAATGAGCTCTGGAACTTGTTTCAACCTTTTCTCCAACAACAAGCACAATTAGCAGATCAGCAACATGAGAAACATGTCCAACAGCTGAGAAATGCAATGGAGTCAAGGTTCAAAAACACTCAGGCTGATTTAAAGGCTCTCAAAACTCAGATCCTGCAAACCACTGGCACTGCTCCTCCAACAGTACTTTTCATTGATCAACTCCCAGACGATAATGCCAAAAAGGGGGAGAAAATTCAGGAGTGGAAGAAGAAAGGAATAGATGATGGTCTATACATTGAACCTGAAAAGGATGCTATGACCAGAAAAATTCCTGTGCCAGATGGTAGTAAAAAGGTTGATGCTACTCAAGAAGCACTTGATGAAGGAGTAGCAAGTGTAAAAAGAGATAGAATGGCAAAGGATGTTTCAAGGTGGAATGAGGAGAAAAGAGCTTTCATGGAGCTGTATGAGCAGGGTTGTTCTGGTTCTAAAGATTCTAAAAATCCGAAGACAAAAAGAAAACCTAAGTCCACCCCATCCAGATTTCCAAAGCCTCCAAAACCACCATCCAAAAGCCATCAGCATAAAACCTCCACTCAAACAGCTGTTGTAACTCCTGCTGTATCAACTACTGCTGGTACTTCAGTGGTTTCAACATCTGTTCCCACTTCAACACACACTACTTCAACACACACCACAATTACTACATTACCATCACCACTGTCACCACCAAAAACAATCTCACCACCACTTCCACCTGCTGACAAAAAGCAGAAGACAACAGATGTTATAACATCTGCTGTAATGGCAACAGTGGTTGAAACACCAGTTGTTTCAACAGCTGTTAGTCAGACACAAACCACTGTCACTCAATCTACTACCACTGTTCCATCTCAAACATCATCAGTCTCTCCTAAACCAAAAAGGAGAAGGCTAATTTTAAAAGATGATGACACATCTCCATCACCAACATCTTCAAAATCCCTGTCACTTGTCACTATTCCAAAACCCATACCTCTCTCTTCAGCTCAAATTTTAAAGACATTACCTCCTGCTGGTGTCTCATTTCCTCTGGAACTCATTGCAGTCAGAGAAGAAATCAAATCTTTTTATTATGAAGATGACCCAGTCAAAAGGAGTTTACCATCAATTGAAAAATATCCCAGGCCTAACAATATTGAAGAATACTTGAAACTCAAGGCCAAACAAGCAGAGGATATTGCAATAAAAAACAGAAAAGGGAAATCTGATAGAGAATTTCAACAAAACTATCAGCTTTTACTCTCACAGGTCAATGCTATGGAGCGTTTTGCTAAAAATGTATGTCAGCAAATTTCAGAAAGGGCAGATGAGTCCTTGAGGAAAGACTACATTGAGAATATCATGACCTACAAGAAATACAAGGGGGAGAAACACATGTACAAGAACTGGACCATTCCTGAGCTTGAAAAAGAAGCAGCCAGGATTCAAGACATGATCAAAACTAAGGTCAAGCAGACTCCTCCTGAAAAATTCAAACAATTTGAAGCCGAGAAGATGTTAGAGTTGAGGAGAATGAAAGAGGAGCTGATTGCAGCTGATTATGGGTCAAAGAACTCTGTGACAAAGTGGGGAGAAGATAGAGTCAGGGCAACCTATAAAAGATTAGAGGAACTTAGAAAGAAAGATCCAAGAGTTCCACAAAAGCCTGACTACACCAAAGCAGAGGTCTCAAAAAGACCACCAAAGCTGCATGTCAAAAGAACCACTGCTCCAGCTGGTGCTGCCATCTATAAAAGAAGGAGCAAAAACCAGTTTAGTATGGAAACAATTCAAGATCTATTACCTGGAGATGCCATTGTAAAAGCAGGCACGGAAGTAATGATAAAAGAAGATCTTGAATTGGAACAATCTGCAAGTGCTGCTCAGCCAGTCATGAACAGGCCAGCCTCACCAAATACTTCTGCAAATAAACATCTCCCAAGAAACCCACCAGGCTCAAAAATACAAAAGTGGGAAACTGACAAACAGACCTGCGTATTGACTTTGCTCAGGTCTGGTGGAGGAGTGGAGAAAATATCAAGGGAACAAGCTCTTGGCCTGAGTCTTGAAGATTTGCAGGATCTCCTTGATCTTCCACTTAGCAGGGATGATGAAGACACAGATGCCCTAGACTTTGAATTACAATTCAAAGGTCAGATAAGGGAACTGTTAATGAGGAAATAAAAGATTTCCACAAATAATGAAGAGTTTTGGCATTATCTGTTCCAGGGGGAGATTGTTGGGATTGAACCCTATCAGAGGAACAGATAATTAAAGCCAAAACTGGATCAGAGCAGTGGATCCAGAATAAGCAGATGATTACAGTTGGTTCATACAAATCTCTCCCCTTGAAAGTGGTTTCATATCTGCTGACCATCTATCTGCTGATCTTACTAAGTGCTGACCTACAACTGCTGCCTTGCATCTACTGCCAAATGTCAAAGACTGATGGAAGACCAAAGCTCTGCTGATTCAATCTACTGCCTTGAGTCAAGTACTGCTGATCCGGACAAGCACTGCTGGGTTCACAGCAGTGGAAGGAAGCAGCAGCTGTTTAAGTGTCTTTTATGTAATAAATTGTAATAGCAGTTGTTAGTACATCAGTGTTTGTATAGATCAGAGGTTAGAGTTTGTTAGGAGGTTAGATGTCACTTTCATGGTGACGTCAGCTAAAGATGCTCAGTGGTTTGCAAGTGCCTATAAATAGTTCAGTACTTTGTACTGTTCTATTAGCTCTTTCACAACATTGTCTTCTTTGCACGAACAAACTACTGAGCTCTGGCTGAGGGGGAGTTTGCATTCATTCATCAATCATTGTAATCGTTGTTGAAACAAATTCAATCTTTCGATTCATTGTGTAAAGATGTTTGATTAAAGTATTACTCTCGTTTGATTGTATGCAAAGTTTGTTTTCATCTTAAATTCCGCTGCACAACTCTTTCATTTCCATCTTAATTTCAAACGAAAATACAATAAAAAACAAACTCAGATCCAACACATACCTTTGCCTAGGGGGCCTTCGCCCCCTATCTTCTTCCTCGTCTGCCTCTTCTTCTTCGTCATCTCCTCCATCACCTTCTCCCATTTCTTCATCCTCATTCCTCTGCACATACTCAAACTGAAAACCAGTCTTTCGATCCACCACCTTAGCCTTCTTATTCAGCACCTCCGCATATATGTTTACGCCTGATCTTAGCTTGGCAAAATTGATCGTATCAATACCCTTGAGTATCCATAGTGAGTTATCTTTCAAACGGTTTTGCTGAAAAATCATAGCACTGATCAAGCGAACACAGGGAATCATCTTTCTCCTGTACTGATTCCTCGTGTCCCAAATGTTCATCATGGTTATATGACGCCATGACAATTTGGGTGTCCCGACAAGTAGTGCGTGTAATATGCGGAGGTCCCACATTCGCAGCTTCCCACGATCTCCCAATCTAACCATGATGTTTTCTAAGGAGATATTCTGCAAATTTTTCCCTTCACAGGACAGATGGTTTCGGTCGTATCTACCAGTGGTATAATTGGGTAGAGTAATATCCAGTAGACCGACTGGATCAGCTGGAACCAATTCTCTAGACCAGAATGTGTTGGTTGAATAATAGAAGTAAATATCTACCCCTAAAGAGTCAAAATCTACAATTTGGTTCATAGTTTCAAAGCTCATCGTCATGGAACCTTTTCCAGTATCACCTACCAATCGCCACTGACTAGGATGCTCATTCTCGTTCTCTAACCGTAATGAGGCATACCAATTTGTTACCGCCTTCAAGTAAACTCTTGGAGTTACACCCTCGCACCAATCAAGGACTCTCTCCCATCCCAACCTTTCGAACCTCTGTGTAATCCCAATCTGTCGAAATTCCTCCTCATTCACCACTCTTTCACATACACAAACTTTGTCTACTGAATCCACTTTAGACATGTCATACCTTTAGCAATGTAGAAGAAAAAGAGCTGTAGAAAGATGTAACAACACGTAAATGGTCCACACCCTTTCAAAACCCGAAATTTGCAGCCCTAATATCTTGCAAATAAGCAAAAAATTACTAAAAACTGAGATGGGGGTTTTGTTGCTCTCGAAAATCTACACACTTTAGGCTCAAGAATCACTTGAATCGGTTGAGAATTTAGGGAGTTATGGAAGCGAGAAGATTAGGGTTCATGTGAGTTTGTGGAGAAAAGATGACGATGTATGAAAGAGAGAATGAAGGGGGAGATCGAAGGTTTTAATTTGGGGTTTGATTTGAGGTTTGGTTGGATTTTCGGGTTGTTTGGGTGTAATAGATATTTGATTTGGTTAATTGGTGAGGTAAAACAAGTCGGGTTGGGTTTAAAATTGGTTCGGGTGACTTGGGTTTGACAAAACGAAAGGATAAATGCTGCTTCACAATGTTGGCTTTAAATATATATTACCACCACAACTGAACTACCGCCTGGCCAGAAAGCTTCGCGTCGGCGACGGGTTTGCTAGCGTCGTTGACGCTGCTTGGAGTCTGCAAAAACACCCAACGCCATCCTCCCCTGTCTACGGCTCCTATGTTTCGACGCCGCCTTCTCAAATGCCGTCGGCGACGCTGGTATGTGCGTCGTCGACGCCGGCTCCATCAACAAAACTCCTCCGACGTCATTGTTGGCTGCCTACGCCACATCCCTTCGACGCACTTCTTCACACGGCCGTCGGCGGCGCCGGAATTTGCGTCGTCTACGCCGTCTCACACCACACAAGCCTCCGACATGATACTCCCCTGCCTACGTGATTTTCTGTGGACGCCAACCAGAAGCCACCGTCGACGACGGCATCTCCGGCGTCAACGACGCTCAACAGTGGCCAACTTTTATGTTTTACGTTGATTATGAATGTCTGCATTTATTTGTATTGTTGGAGAAGATGATAAGGTCATAAGTGACATCAGGCTGATGTCATGGCTGGCATAAAAGACCCACTGTGACGTGAGCGATTTTGTGGCTTACGGAACGGGTCAGTTGAGGGGTCAAGCCAAGGACTGGTGGGATAACAAAAAGAAAGAGATTGGAGCTGAAGCGGCAAGGGTCATGACATGGGACAAGTTTAAGGTACCATTCCTTAAACATCACAGTCCTAAGGCAGTCATCAACAGGATCAAGGAGGAGTTCATCCAGTTAAGGCAAAGGGGTGAAACAATTGATAAAATCACGGGTATATTCATGGATAAGCTGAGGTTCTGTGATGAGTTAGTGACTACTGAAGAGCAGAAGATATACTATTATTACAATATGCTGAGCACTGAATATCGGGAGTTTATGACTTCCTCAAAGTATGAAACCCTCACGAAAATCATTAACACCGCCCGGGAGCAGGAGATTGAATTGAAGAAACAGATTGAGAGAGGCGAACGAAGGGCGCATGATGTAAATCCAATCCCTACAAAGAAGGCAAAAATATCCAAATCGACGCGAAAGGCGGATGTGAAAGGCGGGTCGCCAAGTTGTAAAGTTTCTGGAAAAGGGCACAAGGGCGAGTGCCACTTCAAAGACAAACCGTGTCCCATATGCGGGAAAATGGGGCACAAGGCATCCTTATGTCCGGGTAAAGTTTCAGTTTGCTACAATTAGCCCGGTCACAAAAAGTCTGAATGCCCGGAATTGGTCGGGAAAAAGAACGAGAAAGACGTTCAAGTGGAGACCCAAAAGGCGAAGGCTAGATCCTTCCAATTAACTGCAGCTGAAGCAAAGTCAGAACCTGATGTGGTCTCAGGTATATTCGCAATAAACTCGATCCCTGCACGTGTATTATTTGATACGGGTGCGAATAAATCCTTTATTTCACACGGATTTATTCGACATCCTTCATTTGTATTGACAAAATTATCCGTGCCCTTAGAAGTTGAAATAGGGGATAATAAGAATTTCATAGTGTGTGATGTCTATCAAGGCTATAAATTGAATATCGATGACGAAGAATACTCTATAGATCTAATCCCGATGTCAATGGGAGAATTCCAAGTGGTGATTGGAATGGATTGGCTATCCCGACACCACGCAAAGGTCGTGTGTTTCCGTAAGGAGATAAAGTTAATATCTCTGAGTGGAAAACACGTCACCATCTATGGCGAGAAAGGAGGCAATCCTATAATATGTTCGATGTTGAAAGCTCACAAGCTCATGAAGCATGGATGTAGAGCGTTTATGATATACGCGAATGAGCCCGAGAAAGAATCACCGAAGATTGGAGACGTACCGGTGGTACGTGACTTCGAAGATGTGTTTCCGGAAGATTTACCAGGAATACCGCCCAAACAGGAAGTAGAGTTCGGAATCGAATTGGTTTCGGGTGCGAAATTCGTAGCTAAAGCGCCGTACCGACTCGCGCCATCAGAGTTACTAGAACTAATGTCACAGATTCAAGACTTGCTCGATAAAGGGTTTATAAGGCCGAGTGTGTCTCCTTGGGGCGCACCGGTACTATTCGTGAAAAAGAAAGACAGAAGTATGCGAATGTGTATCGATTACCGGGAGTTAAACAAACTCACGGTAAAGAATCGATACCTGCTTCCGAGAATAGTCGATTTATTTGACCAATTACAAGGTGCGAATTGGTTTTCAAAAATCGAACTTAGATCGGGATATCACCAATTAAAGGTCAAGGAAGAGGATGTACCGAAGAAGGCTTTCCACACGCGATACGGGCATTACGAGTTCCTCGTGATGTCATTCGGGTTGACGAATGCACCCGCGGCCTTCATGGACCTCATGAACCGGGTTTGCAAGCCAATGTTGGACAAATCAGTAATCGTGTTTATCGACGACATTCTAGTGTATTCGAAAAGTAAGGTGGATCATGCGCATCATTTACAGGAGGTGTTAGAGACACTCAGGCGAGAAAGGTTGTATACGAAATTTTCAAAGTGCACCTTTTGGTTACGAGAGGTGCAATTCCTCGGCCACATCATAAGTGCCGACGGAATATAGGTAGATCCGTCAAAGATAGAGGCCGTTTCAAAATGGAGCCCTCCGAAGAATCCTTCGGAAATTTGAAGTTTCTTAGGGCTTGCGGGATACTACAGGAGATTCATTCAAGATTTCTCCAAGATTGCTTCCCCGTTAACCAAATTAACTCGAAAGGAGGAAAGATTCATATGGGGCGATGAGCAAGAAGGGGCGTTCCAGACGCTAAAGAAGAAGCTAACTCACGCTCCGGTATTAACGTTGCCGGATGGAGTCGAAGACTTGGTAGTCTACTCGGATGAGTCACAATTGGGGCTCGGATGTGTTTTGATGCAACGAGGCAAAGTGATAGCTTATGCCTCAAGACAATTAAAGATACACGAAAAGAAATATCCCACGCACGATCTCGAATTGGCGGCGGTGGTGTTTGCGTTAAATATATGGAGGCACTATTTATACGAGGTAAAGTGCACCATATTTACCGACCACAAGAGTTTAAAATACTTCTTTGATTAGAAGGAGTTAAACATGCGGCAAAGGTGATGGTTAGAAATGCTAAAAGACTATGATTACGAGATACATTACCACCCTGGGATGGCTAATGTTGTGGCAGATGCCTTAAGTAGGAAAACAGACTATGTCCCCATACGAGTGCGGTCGATGCAGCTTGTTGTAACCTCGGCTTTTCTTGAACGAATCAGAGAAGCACAAGCCGAGGCAGTGAAAGAGGAAAACTTGAAAAAGGAAAGGATAGTCGGTCAATTGAAAGACTTGGTGGATGGAAACAACGGGTTAAAGACCCGATTCGGAAGAATATGGGTCCCAAATTCATTTGGAGTCAAGACGCTTTTGCTTAACGAAGCTCATAAATCTCGTTATTCTATCCATCCGGGAGCAAGCAAGATGTATAATGATCTAAAGCAAAACTATTGGTGGCCCAGAATGAAGAGGGATGTTGTAAAGTATGTAGAGAAGTGCTTGAGCTGTTTACAAGTCAAGGCGGAACACCAGAAACCGTATGGAAAACTGCAACCGTTGGAAATTCCAGTTTGGAAATAGGAACATATTACCATGGACCTGTTAACCAAACTGCCTAGGACAAACCGAGGATTCGATGCTATATGGGTGGTTGTGGATAGATTGACGAAGAGTGCTCACTTTATTCTTATACGTGAGACATATACTTCGGAAAAGATGTCGGGGGTATATACAAACGATATAGTGGCACGTCATGGGGTACCGGTATCTATTGTGTCGGACAGGGATACCCGGTTTACTTCACACTTCTGGCTAGAATTCCAGGAACAGATGGGAACAAAACTTTTTATCAGCACTGCATACCATCCTCAGACGGATGGACAGAGTGAGAGAACGATACAAACACTAGAAGACATGCTGAGAGCGTGTATTATTGATTTCGGGGGCAGTTGGGATGTGTATTTGCCGTTAGCAAAATTCTCTTATAACAACAGTTATCATGCCAGCATCGGCATGGCTCCGTATGAGATGCTATATGGTAGGAAATGTAGAACCCTGGTGTGCTGGGGTGAAGTGGGTCCGCGTGAATTGGCTCATAAAGACGTAGTTCAAGCCAATAAAGAGAAAATCGACGTGGTTCGGGCTCATTTGAAAGCGGCCCAAGACAGACAAAAGTCTTATGCCGACAAGAGACGGAAACCGATTGAATTTCAGGTGGGCGACATGGTTATGTTAAAAGTTTCCCCATGGAAGGGCGTTATCCGATTCAGGAAAAGAGGGAAACTAAGCCCGAGATTTATCGGGCCATTTAAAATCATCGAACGGGTTGGCAAGGTAGCGTATCGCCTTGAGTTACCGGACGAATTGAGCCGAATTCATGGCACGTTTCATGTGTCACAACTTCGAAAGTGTTTAGCGGAGCAAACGGCTTATATCCACTAGGATGACATCGAGGTGGACAATAGCCTTAATTATGCGGTAAGGCCAATCGAAATTCTAGATCGGAAGATTAAAGACCTGCGGAATAAGAAGATTGGTCAGGTTACGATCAAGTGGGAGCATACAAAGGGTTTGGATACAACATGGGAATCCGAAGAGGAGATGCGGCGCCTTTACCCTACACTATTCGGTACGTACTCTGGTTTCGGGGATGAAACCTTTTTAAGGGGGGTGGACTTGTAACATCCCGAAAATATAAAACGTTGTATTAGAATTATAAAGTATAAAATAAAGAACAAACTAACTGGGAATAAATAACCCAGTTAGTCATGAGTCTTGTAAATAACTTGATAGAAGGTTAAAACACCTTAAATAAGGAACTTAATGATATTGGAGGGACTAAAGGTGTTAAAACTAAAACTAATAATAATAAAAACAAAGTTTAAACACCAAACACACACAAATGTGTGTGTCTGGTCGATCAAACAGAAGGGGGCGACCAAGAGCTCATTCCCCAAACCCTAGTTCCTACAAATCATTCAAATTGAAGGATTAAATCAGTTCCAAAGCGAAATCAGAGCCTAATTTAGTGATCTCCTCATCAAAGGGATCATAAGGTATGCAAATTTTATAAGAAATCTTTACTTGAATTTCTGGATGAATTTAGAGAATTCGAAATTCGTGGTTGCATGAATGTTATATGGATAGAATAGGAATAGTATTGTGTCTAGAAGTGAACCCTAGACAATTATATGTGAAATCATGCTTAATTTCTGTGAATCCCATGAACACCAATGAAGGTGATTAGTGGGTTTTGTGGGAACTTGATAAACACTAGGATATTGGTTGTTATTCGAGTGTAACCTGATTCATAGGAAGTAATTTCTGAATTATTGATGTTGAAATTGATATGTAATTGTCCGATTGATGTTAATTTCGGCTATATAACAAGTCATGAACTTGATAATAAATTGTGTAAAAATCCTGCCCTTAAAGTGTTTGTAAAAATGCCTAAGAGAAGGCTAAATGATGAAATATGAACAAAAACGCATACTTGTACTAGTTGGTAAACTATGCGTTATTTGTAAAACAAAGAGCTCTAAATGTGTCGTGATTGAACTCTATAGGAAAGGAAACCAGAGAGCCGAGCGGACAAGCCGGTGGTGACGCGCGTTTGAAGGGTGTGCTTTGAAGGTATGTAACTTGTTTCGTTACATTAAGTAAATTTGATATTGAAATCGTTCATAGTCATGTTCTAGAGTAAGGAATTGTATTAGTCGAAGTGATAATGATCATCACCAAATTGAATGAATCCAATAAGCATAGAGAAACGTTTGGTAGTCATTACAAATGGTGGAATTCCATAAATGAGCCAAACGGGTCAAATAACTGTTTAATTGTAGTAAAAGTATGTTTGATTTGTTTTTGGCGAGGATGGATCACAAGAGCGCGAAACCATAGGGTTGGTAATGAAACGCCGGTGATCATAAGCCCCGAACGTTGGGGTAAATACGCCTTGTAGTTATAAAGTTGTTAGTGGTGAAATTAACATAAAAGCTATACGGGTCGAATAATACACTGTGCATTTATAAACTTCCAGCCCATACATTCCATTTTTTGACTCAATGGTTGTGATAGACGCGTCGGTAATTTTATTACGGACGCATAGGAAAAAGAATCGGCTAAAACGGACGCTTCAGTTGAAAGTTATGATAGTTTAAAGATTGATATATGAAAATAGTAATGCTGGGCAGATATGCAGCTCCATTTAACGAGATTACTGCCAAACTGGTGGCCTCGCGCTGCGCCATGCCTAATCACCATCATCGTCGCGTCACGCGAAGACCGTCGCGGGCCGCGAAGGCTTTGACTGGATCTGTCGCGTGGCGCGACAGACCTAAATAGCTGAAATTGTTGTTTGTTTTCGTTGTACGGCATTAGAACTAATGTACACTTGATTTTATGTTGTCGAAACTAACGAATTGGTGTGGTTTTGACCTTAGGTGATGATGGACTTAATCCGGATGGCGATCAAGCATCTTTTCAAGAACCGAACACAATCTTTTGAAGCTTCCGCGATTAGTTAACTTTGTTAAAGACAATGTTTATATTGTAGACACTTAAATATTTGTTTTGGGGTTGTTTAAACTAGTAGTTGTTAACTAGAAGGCTAACTTTATGAAAAATTCCGTTTGGTATTTAATATTATTCGTAGTTTTTGGTTTAAAAATGCTTATTTTGTATTAAATTCTTATAAAAATGAGACGGGTGTTACAATATTCATCTTTTTCTCAAATATGATTTTATATCGCCAAAATTTATTTTTTTTATGTCTACTTCTTATATATTTCTCTTGCTTTTACATTGAAATTTCATCATTCTTATTTGATTTGTCTAAGGTATATAATAATCTAGGTTAGAACATGAGTCTATATATATATATATATATTGTCTTGATATATTTAGTTGATTATAATGGCATCACATGATCAGTTGCAGGCTTTTGAAGATGATCACAAAAGTTATGTTATTATTTTGGTGAAGACAATTTCTTTAGTGGTGGTTGATTAGCCGTTATTCCTTGTTGCTCAATGTTGAGATGACATATGGTTATTAGTTAGTTAATTCTACAAATGTTGTTGAGATGCCATAGTTTTTAGTAGTGAGTAATAGTTGTTGTAATCACGTGTAGTATACCCATTATTTGTAAAGTTCAAAAGAAAATGAAACTCATTAACGAGTCAACTGAACCTTAGTTTAAAGTTGTGCGCGTAATGCGCAATGCTGTTATGGAAACATATCGTTGCAGTTGATGTGAATGTGATGCGATTCCATGATGTGCAGGTGATACGCTCAAGCGGTGCCTTATGTTGTTGACCAGTTTTTAACACATTAGACCATCAATTTCAATGAGTCCGAGTTTTCCAAATCTGACCATCAATTGAGCATTGTGTATTTGAACAAGTTAACTATCATTCAACAATTACTTTTGTGTTCAAAAGTTAACAAATAACAAATTATAAGTAACTATAATCGACTTTTTAGTTTTTTTTTTAAATTTAATGCCTCGCGCATCGGCTTTTGTGACCAAAACGCACCGGAGCACCTTGTTCCTTTTAAAACCAAGAACTACACTATATGTTGAACTTGTATAATAATAACTAATCATTATGAGATTTTGATGTGCAAGGGTGTTTTGGTCAAACACACCCTTATTGGCTGGAAATTTCATTCCTACTGCAAGTAGATTTTTAGTTGGATGATATGTGAACGCGTAGTCTTATCTTTATTCATTAAAATGCGTACACAACTATTGCAGTTGCCTCTGGTCTTAGCCTCAAAGGTTTCATTTGTTGAATGAAGAGATTAGATGCTTGAAGTTTTCTTGGAAGCGGGTTCTTCATCTAAAATTGTTAGTTGTTATGTGAGATATTTTGGAATGTGTCGCAAATTAAAAGCAAAGGAAAAAAAAGTTTGTATTAATGTACCAGTGGTGGTCTACAGTGTTGTCCTCTTAATTGGCTTTGTAGTGGATGTGGTTAGAGGTCGTGTTGGTGTTGATATGGATGTTTCAATGGTAATTGCAGGAGGTGAAAATGATTAGTAACGATTACGGATGTACCACCTTTATATGTGGTTCGGTGGGGTTGAAGGTGAAACAACTTATTCTTTCCTCTTATTGACCGCAATGGTGTAGGCAGTAAATGTGGATCGGTGAATCCTTCTTTTATGACCGTATTGGGACAACAAATCAATGTGAGTGTGACAACTGGCACAAACCGGTAATTTCCGTACACTTTAATTATTATTTAATGACTGCAATTATGTGCTTAAATGTCAGCATTGACTGATTACATGCTAAACAAGTGAATTCATGCACGTTTTATACTACAAAATATTGCTTTATGCATAAACGAGAGCGTTGCGTCAGAAATACTAGTAAACTCACCGGTAAGACACACTGTGTCAACAGAACTGCAGAAAGCAGTCAGACAATAAAATTGGAGCCTAGGTGTAGGTCCAATGACAAGAATACATTAAAACCCAAGAGTTCATGCTCCCCCTTTTCTTTCAACTGTTTCAGTTTTATAAATTCGGGGGTGAAATACATGTACAAATATTACTATGTTTATAAATGGTATGATAACAAGAAGCACACTTGGTGAGGACGAGTACCAAGTGTGACGAGATATAAGAATACAAGAAGCGCACTTGGTGAGGACGAGTACCAAGTATGATGCGTTATGAGAAATGATACGAGAAATCGTGTCACGAATAGGGTACATAAGCACCATTAATCAACAATATACCTAGACCGCAGAACAAAAGTTTAGATCTAACGGGTGCCGGGCAGCCACACTCTCGGTGAGGGCGAGTATCGAGTAGTGCTTTTGTGTCTCAGAATATGCCAACTAGAAAAATGCCTAAGGTTTGGTGACTTCCTATGTCGTGTCACATGTTAATGGGTTTGCAACCCATTAACAATCCTGATACTTACAGGAATACTTTATTTACATAAGATTCATACCATACTAAAACTTGATCTATACTTGAGTACGTGGGGTACTCAAGAAAACTTGAATTATACTTGAGTACGTGGGGTACTCGAGAAAACGGGAATTATACTTGAGTATGTGGGGTACTCAAGAAAAACTTGAATTATACATGAGTACGTGGTGTACACATGAATACTTGATTTATATATGAAAACTTGATTTATACATGACACAAACTATGTTTTCATACAAAGTATACAAACGTGAAATACAAAAACTGCATGAATTCACACCAACATTATGTTGATGTTTTTTTCCAAAACTCACATGTATTTCAGGTAATTAGAAGTCGATGTGCGCGCGGTCTCACTCATGCTCGTGGATGTCGTTTATGTTTCTCTTAAATAAAATTGTAACTTTTAAGACAATATGCTATCTCGTGTTGTAAACACTTGACTTATGTTTCCAGTAATGTAATGTTTGAAGTTATTTTGAGCATGTAGTATGTTTACCTTTCGTATGCAATGAGAACCTTTCATGATCACACCTTGTGCTTCCGCCGCAGAAAGGGGTGTGACAGATTGGTATCAGAGCTGCGATTGTAGTGAACCAGGATTCCTTCTCAAGTCTAGTCTACAATCTCTAGGATCCTTTCATGAAAACAATTTTTCAAAGAGTTTTCATTGCATAAAACGTCCCGCGACATCCACTACCTGAAACTGTATACATGAGTCAAGAAAAGACACTACGAGACTTAGGGTGCACATGAGTAGCACTTGTCGTTGACTAGAAATTTCTCGCAATTATGTGTGATAATTAGCCTATATATACATATAGTAGAACTAGAAGGTCACAAGTATACGTGACTTTACCTGAAAGCGATGGCCCATCTGAAGGAAGAGATACGAGGATGAAACGAACTGTGATGATTGTGCAAGGAGTTACGTAATTATGGATGCATACATAATTATGGAATTCAGTGCACAGAAACCACAACAAGTCTTGTCACGTATAGATTCCCTCAGTGCAAGCCTACTAAGTACTTCGCTAGAGTAATAATTGTTTGATGTCACTAATGTGGTATATACCTGTGAATATATATACTACTACTGTCTAGTATGACGATATCAAACAAATGTCTAACCCTGTTGTGTTATGTTCTGTCAGAACATGGCACCCAGGAAAGCTATGAATGCTCGCAATGATGATCAACCTCCTCCTCCCCCACTGCCGAGGACTGCTGAAGAGCTGAACGCTCTACTGGAAGAAAGGATCTCCGCTGCTATCGCCCAATACGAGGCGAACCGTACTCAAGACAGTGGAGGACCAAGCAACGCTAGACGTAACGGGCATGGAGATTCGTCTGGAGGAAATGCAGCTCAAGGTAACCTTAAGACAATTTGCTAAGCATGAAGAAATTTATGAACGGTCCTTGTTTCATTATTTCTTCAATCGCTTACATGTGAATTGGTTGAATCAATTCCAGGCTGCACTTTCAAGCAGTTCCTCGACTGCAAGCCGATGAACTATGACGGCACAGGAGGTGCAGTAGCATTTGTACGCTGGACGGAGAAGACTGAAGCTACTATCCGCATGAGCAAGTGTACCGCGGATCAGCAAGTCACTTTTGCTACTGGATTGTTTGTCGATGAAGCTCTGACTTGGAGGAACCTGCAAGCCCAAACCTTGGGCGATGATGCCGCTTATGGCCTAACCTGGGAGGAACTGAAGGAAAGAATGAGAGAGAAGTATTGCTCTCGTGCTAAACTCCAAAGACTGGAAACGGAGTTCTGGCACTTGACCATGGAAGGTGCTGACATTAATGGTTATACTCGAAGGTTCCACGATCTGTCTAGAGTGCTTCCCTACATGGTGACTCCCGAATTCAAGCGCGTTGAGCGCTACATTTGGGGACTGGCCCCAGAGTTTCGTGGCATGGTGACGTCGGCCAAACCACAAACAATCACCGAGGCTGTAACTCTGGCTGTCAGCCTTACTGAAGATTGTGTTCGTATGAAGAAGTTATCGCTAAACCCCACTGAGAAGACCGAGACGCATGCTGAGTCATCCGGTGACAAAAAGAGAAAGCATACAAGTTTGAACCAAGCAACTCGCAACAACAAAGGTTTCAGCAAGAAGCGCGACACTAACCCGCCTCAGGAGACGAAGACCCTTGCAACCAAAGCATACCAAGGCTCCATGCCTAAATGCCAAAAATGTAAGTATCATCATGAAGGAGCTTGTCGCATTCCAAGGTGCGACAAATGTGGTAGATTGGGTCATCAAACAGGAGACTGTTGGGGAAAGGGTAAGAACCGGAATGGAAACGGTGCTGGTAACAAGAACGGTAACGGGAAAGGGCGGAACCAAGGATGCTTCAGATGTGGAAGCAATGATCATTTCATGAAGGACTGCCCAAAGGGAAACAATGCTCAGGCTCGAGCATTTGTGATTGGAGCAAAGAACGCACGCGAGGACCCTAACGTGGTCACCGGTACGTTTCTCATTAACAATCACTTTGCATCCATATTATTTGACACTGGCGCCGATTATAGCTTCATGTCTGTGGAATTTAAACGCATGCTTAAAATATAATCTAGTAGATTAGAAATTCCTTACTCCATAGAACTAGCCAATGGTAAACTTGTTGAATCGGGCGAAGTTGTTAGAGGCTGCACACTAGAGCTTGGTGAACGAAGATTTAGCATCGACCTCTTACTTATTCAATTGGGTAGCTTCGATGTTGTGGACGGAATGGACTGGTTGTCCAAGAACAAAGTTGAAGTTATTTATCATGAGAAAATCATTCGCATCCCTTTAGCGAATGGTGAAACTCTCGTCGTGCATGGAGAAAAGCGAGACGCGCCTCTTCGAATCATCAGTTGCATGAAGGCATAGAAGTGCTTAAGGAAAGGATGTGTTGCTTTCCTAGCTCACGTTGTAGATAAGAAGGCTGAGGAGCCGAGACTCGAAGACATTCCTGTGGTGAAGGAATTTCCTGATGTTTTTCCCGAAGACCTGCCAGGACTACCTCCGCAACGACAAGTCGAATTTCATATAGACTTGGTTCCAGGAGCCGCTCCTGTAGCCAAGGCCCCCTATCGACTTGCTCCATCCGAGATGCAAGAATTGTCTACACAGCTCCAGGAGTTGTTGGATAAAGGATTCATAAGGCCAAGCTTCTCTCCCTGGGGAGCTCCAGTATTATTCGTGAAGAAGAAGGATGGAACACTGCGGATGTGTATCGATTACAGGGAACTGAACAAGCTCACTATCAAGAATCGGTACCCGCTACCGAGGATTGATGACTTATTTGATCAATTGCAAGGATCAAGCTACTATTCCAAGATCGACCTTCGATCTGGATACCATCAGCTAAGAATCCAATAAGAAAGCTTAACAAAGACTGCTTTCAGAACGCGATATGGGCATTACGAATTTCTTGTGATGGCATTCGGACTGACGAACGCACC
Organism: Helianthus tuberosus; assembly: GCA_030545235.1. Classification (NCBI taxonomy): domain Eukaryota; kingdom Viridiplantae; phylum Streptophyta; class Magnoliopsida; order Asterales; family Asteraceae; genus Helianthus; species Helianthus tuberosus. The sequence goes on along the minus strand of CM060451.1, from coordinate 46,656,035 downwards.
AGCGGTCTTTATGGATCTGATGAACCGCGTATGCAAACCATATCTCGATAAATTCGTGATTGTATTTATCGATGATATCCTGATTTACTCGCGAACGAAAGAAGAACATGAGCAACACCTCAGGACTATTTTGGAGTTACTAAAGAAAGAGAAACTTTATGCAAAGTTCTCGAAATGCGAATTCTGGATTCACGAAGTACAATTTCTTGGTCACGTTGTGAATGAGAAGGGCATTCATGTAGACCCGTCCAAGATAGAAGCAATAAAGAATTGGGAAACCCCCAAAACTCCAACTAAAGTTCGACAATTTTTGGGCTTAGCGGGCTATTATCGGCGATTCATCGAGAATTTCTCAAAGATAGCTCAGCCGCTAACGACCCTTACACAGAAAGATAAGAAATACGACTGGGGTTACAAACAGGAAGAAGCCTTCCAGCTACTTAAAAACAAGCTATGCGATGCACCAATACTATCATTACCCGAAGGCACTGAAGACTTCGTGGTATACTGTGACGCTTCACGACAAGGCTTGGGTTGCGTGCTCATGCAACGCCAGAAAGTCATCGCTTACGCTTCAAGACAATTGAAAGTACATGAAAGAAACTATACCACTCACGACCTGGAGCTAGGCGCAGTGGTATTCGCCTTGAAGATCTGGCGACACTATCTATATGGTACTCGATGTACAATCTTCACATATCACAAAAGCCTACAGCACATATTTGATCAGAAAGAGCTAAACATGCGACAACGACGTTGGGTCGAGCTGCTGAACGATTATGACTGTGAGATTAAGTACCATCCTGGAAAGGCAAACGTTGTAGCAGACGCGCTAAGTCGAAAAGAAAGGGTTAAGACCCTAAGGGTTCGAGCATTGGAAATGACGATTCGAACGAACCTCACTACACGCATTCGTGATGCACAACAAGAAGCTCTTAAAGGAGAAAACCGTAAAGCTGAATACCTCCGGGGTATGTTGAAATACATGGTGCCAAACGAAGAGGGAGCCTAATACTTCAGGAAGCGTATTTGGGTTCCACTCTATGGTGGCATACGAGGAGTCATCCTTGATGAAGCCCACAAATCGAGATATTCGATCCATCCAGGATCGGACAAAATGTATCAAGACTTGAAGGAATATTACTGGTGGCCGAGACTTAAAAGCGATGTTGCTGTTTATGTTGGAAAATGCCTAACATGTGCCAAGGTTAAGGCAGAATATCAGAAACCGTCCGGCCTACTACAACAACCAGAGATACCCATGTGGAAGTGGGAGCAAATCTCGATGGACTTCATAACGAAATTACCCAGGACCCCGAGAGGGCACTATATGATATGGGTGATAGTTGATCGATTAACGAAATCTGCGCATTTCCTACCGATCCGAGAGAAGGATAGCACTGGAAAGCTTGCAGAGATATACTTAAGGGAAATTGTGGCACGGCATGGAGTGCCTATCTCGATCATTTCAGACAGAGATGGACGCTTTGTCTCAAGAATCTGGCAATCATTTCAGGAAGCCTTTGGATCTCAATTAGATCTAAGCACGGCCTTCCATCCACAAACAGACGGCCAGAGCGAACGGACTATACAAACATTAGAAGATATGCTTCGCGCATGTGTCATGGATCGGGGCGGCAGCTGGGATACTCATCTACCTTTAGTTGAGTTTTCCTACAATAACAGTTATCATACGAGCATAAAAGCCGCACCGTTCGAAGCTCTATATGGCCGCAAGTGCCGGTCGCCCTTATGTTGGGCAGGTGCTGGAGATAAACGTATGGTTGGTCCTGAACTTGTACAAGAGACAACCGACAAGATTGCGCAGATCCGAGAGCGCATTAAGGCGGCTCAAGATCGACAAAAGAGCTACGCTGATCTGAAAAGAAAACCAGTGGAATTCGAGGTGGGAGACAAAGTGTTGTTAAAGGTCTCACCTTGGAAGGGCGTAGTAAGATTTGGAAAATGTGGAAAGCTGAATCCACGATACATCAGACCATTCAGAATATTGGAAAGAATTGGTACCGTGGCATATAAGTTGGAATTACCGGAAGAACTTAATGGAGTGCATGATACGTTCCATGTATCCAACCTCAAGAAGAGTCCAACACAAGAAAACGTGATCGTCCCGGTGGATGAAGTGCATATTGATGACGCCCTCCGATTTACAGAACAACCTGTTGAGGTTACAGACTGGAAAGTCAACAAGACCAGGAGGAGCACTGTTAAACTTGTCAAAGTACGTTGGAACTCTAAGCACGGACCCGAGTACACGTAGGAACGTGAAGACCAGTTCAAGGAAAAGTATCCCCACCTATCCAAGAAGACTCCAGCGAGAGTTAGTTCAGCCTGAATTTCGGGACGAAATTCTTTTAACGGGGGGAGACTGTGACAACTGGCACAAACCGGTAATTTTCGTACACTTTAATTATTATTTAATGACTGCAATTATGTGCTTAAATGTCAGCATTGGCTGATTACATGCTAAACAAGTGAATTCATGCACGTTTTATACTACAAAATATTGCTTTATGCATAAACGAGAGCGTTGCGTCAGAAATACTAGTAAACTCACCGATAAGACACACTGTGTCAACAGAACTACAGAAAGCAGTCAGACAATAAAATTGGAGCCTAGGTGTAGGTCCAACGACAAGAATACATTAAAACCCAAGAGTACATACAAGGGTTTAATATATATACTCTCCGGAAGCAAAAATAAGCACTAAAAAGCACCCGAAACGTACTTTAAGTGCAGAATTTTATATAATTCAGCTATAATCAGCATTATGGCACTGAAATATTATGCAGAAATTACGTTTTATTATCCAAAATACTTCCCCAAGTGTCGGGAATCGAAAGTGCTACAAAAAGGTACTTAAAAGACACTAAAAAGTGTAATTTAGCACTTTAACGAATCGGTATCTAACCGAACAACCGGACATAACCCGGAACATCAAACTATTATTTGAAGCATTGTTTTTATTTTTCTAAGCTAGTTAGGGCCCCCCGAACACCCTAACACGATATATTTAATAACACACTTAAATCACTAATTATATCACCTAAACTTCTAACTAGTTTAAGTAACTAGCAAATTAGAATCCAACCAATACAACCCCCCCCCCCCCCCCCATAATCGGTTAGGGACATGGGATCCCATCCATGGATTTCTTTTAAATAAATTAATAGATGTGCTTGAAGATTTGGGGACATATTACCCATTATGTAAAGCTTATGTTGGTGAATTTATATAAAGACCATAAGACCTTCATAACTTCCATTTTACACAAACACTAAACATCACCACCACCTCTCCACCCCTTGCTCTCGGCCACAACCTACCCACACACCACCACCATTTTTCGAACATCAACAACCTTTCTAAGGTGATTCTAAGGTGCAAGGAGCTTGATTAAGAAGCTTGGTAGCAACGGAACTTGAAGGACCTTCTTCATTTGCTTTTACCCACTTCATTTACCCTCTTGAACTTCCCTAGCCTTGTGCTAGTAGTAAGTGCTTCTAATCATCATCTTGTTCTTGTTTATGGTGGTTAATAGTTGATTGAATGGTTAAAAATTAAGAAACACTAAAGAACTAACATTAAAGTCTTGAACATAAGGTGAATAGGGTGGATAAAGAGAAGATATGTGTGTAAATCATGTGAATCTTGTATGCTTGTTATTATTTGATGTTGTTGTTAGTAGAAACAAGATGGATCATCATCTAGACATACTAGTCCATGTTTGAGAGCATGAACTAGTAGGATGTAAAAGTTAGAAAGTTGAAGGATGCTGGATCCATCCATTCATAACTCTTGAACTTGAATAAACATACTTTTTCTTGTAAAATGAAGTTGTAAACTTGTGGATCTAAAGATCTACAAGTGGTTTTCGGAAAAACCAAGTGAATGATACTAGTCTTGTTAAAACCCGGATCTTGCATGAACTAAATATATTTTTAGAAGGAAAACAAGGGTATAAGCACTTGTGTAACAAGAAAGCTTAACAAAGAAAGAATTTTGTGAATCTTGACTAGAAGTTGTAAAACTTCATATTCTTTAAAAATAAAGTTTTTAAGAAACTAAACTTATTTTTAAAGATAACAAGACCTACTAAATATGTTAGTAACTTACTACATATTTTTACAAACTTTCAAGTTCATAAGTTTGTGGTATATGCTTGTTTTGACAAGTTTGGTAAATAAAGATTGTGTTGTTGATATTGTTGATGATTTAAAAGAAAATAAACACATGTTTTGAAAACATGGGAAACCTCCATTTTTAGGGGAAACTCTGTCAAAAATTTTATAAATTTTAACACTTAGAAAATATAAGTTTTTGAGAAACTTATTCCCTAAAAATGTATTTAAAAATATTACCAAGGTTTCCCTAATTTTTGATGATAAGAAATGATGATTTCTTCAAGATTAAAATTTATGTTAAGTATGTATATTTTTGAGAGAAAAATATATATTATTTGATCACCAACTTTTGTGCTAAGTGTATATAGTATGTGTTATACGTGCTAGTGTATTAAGACTTAAAAATACACTAAATACTCATGAGAAGTATAAACACAAAAATACACATACAACATACAAGATACATAATTCGGGTGCAAAGTGCAAAACACGAGATACTTATATTAATTTTTGAGAAAATAATATAAGTAAGATACTTAGTTAAAAATATAAAATATTTTTAACACAATAATACAAATACAAAAGAGAGTGACTGTACTTGTGCGATGCAAGTCTAGTGACTAACGTAAAGAAAACGCGTATAGGTCACGACGTTAATTAAGCAAATCCGGTGAAGTTTACGACGCAAGGAACGCAAAGTTGTGAGTTCATGCTCCCCCTTTTCTTTCAACTGTTTTCAGTTTTATAACTTCGGGGGTGAAATACATGTACAAATATTACTATGTTTATAAATGGTATGATAACAAAAAGCACACCTGGTGAGGACGAGTACCAAGTGTGACGAGATATAAGAATACAAGAAGCGCACTTGGTGAGGACGAGTACCAAGTATGATGCGTTATGAGAAATGATACGAGAAATCGTGTCACGAATAGGGTACATAAGCACCATTAATCAACAATATACCTAGACCGCAGAACAAAAGGTTAGATCTAACGGGTGCCGGGCAGCCACACTCTCGGTGAGGGCGAGTATCGAGTAGTGCTTTTGTGTCTCAGAATATGCCAACTACAAAAATGCCTAAGGTTTGGTGACTTCCTATGTCGTGTCACATGTTAATGGGTTTGCAACCCATTAACAATCCTGATACTTACAGGAATACTTTATTTACATAAGATTCATACCATACTAAAACTTGATCTATACTTGAGTACGTGGGGTACTCAAGAAAACTTGAATTATACTTGAGTACGTGGGGTACTCGAGAAAACGGGAATTATACTTGAGTACGTGGGGTACTCAAGAAAAACTTGAATTATACATGAGTACGTGGTGTACACATGAATACTTGATTTATATATGAAAACTTGATTTATACATGACACAAACTATGTTTTCATACAAAGTATACAAACGTGAAATAAAAAAACTGCATGAATTCACACCAACATTATGTTGACGTTTTTTTTTTCCAAAACTCACATGTATTTCAGGTAATTAGAAGTGGATGTGCGCGCGGTCTCACTCATGCTCGTGGATGTCGTTTATGTTTCTCTTAAATAAAATTGTAACTTTTAAGACAATATGTTATCTCGTGTTGTAAACACTTGACTTATGTTTCCAGTAATGTAATGTTTGAAGTTATTTTGAGCATGTAGTATGTTTACCTTTCGTATGCAATGAGAACCTTTCATGATCACACCTCGTGCTTCCGCCGCAGAATGGGGTGTGACAGTGAGGGAGGCCATAGCTTTATCAAAGAACTGCTATTGTGTAGAATGTGTCATCTACGATTGTTTTCTTTTTGTAACATGTGTTCAACTGTGCGCACATAGGGCTTAAATGTGATTGAAGCAATAAAAACAATCTAATAAGATCAAAATTTTACTAATTTTGGACCAAATCTATGATAAATATTTCTTATAATCAACCTAGATGAAATGTACACCGCAAGCAATTAGTTAGGGCACATTAACACACATCTTATGACTTGTCTTGATTCACTAAATCAAGACATTGGCCTACTCATGGTCATGGTGAAGGCTAATGATCAATTTAAAGCTTAATACAATACACTCTTTGGGATAGAAAAGATATATGAATTTCTTATAAAATCCTCAAAGTGGCATTTGATGTCCAAATGGTCAAAACTACACCATCAACCAATCTGAATTCCTCCCAAGCCACATCGGATGCTCGTTCGCATATAAATCTCAACGGGTTAGACTTGGACGAGGAAACCAAACCGGAACCACTAGTCCGTCCAATGGAGAGAGACAAAAGCAAAGCGATGCACAATAAATCTTGAGCATCATCCTCCAAAAGTACTACATCTAATCCCAATAAGTTGTCATTGTCAAAATTTGGACGAAAAAATTAACTGGCGAATTGGGTTTGAGAAGACAAACGCATTGTGGTTGGCCTTGCTTTTCTCCAAAAAGGCTAATCGGGTTTATCGAAGCAAGATCAAGTATTTTTCGAGCAAAGAAAACAACAAATTCGTAAACGCCTCCACAAAACGTCTTTCAATTAGTCTTTATTTTTATTCCTTTATAGTGGTTTTTTAAGTTTGTTATATTTTATGTCTTTTTTTTAAATTTTAATGTAACATTTTTTTTAAGTCTCTTTTAATTTTAAGGTAATTTATAATTTGATATTAACTAGGATGTATCCCGCCGCGTTGCGGCGGGCGAAGTATGCTTAATCAGTTACTTTCTATATCTTTATGCTTTATTTTTCTTTTGGCGGTTAACTTAGTCGAGACAAAAGAAAGGTTAACGGGTTAACCTGGTTTAACACAAAGAAAAAAAAGACTTATTTGTCTATATATCCAGCCAAAAAAAGACGATAATACATTGCCAATATGTGGAAACTAACTGATTAAGTATACTTCGCCCGCCGCAATGCGGCGGGTTACATCACCTTTATACAATTTAATCCCATTTTTTAAATTGTTTCGAGTCTTCTAAGTAATTTCTCCAACCATTTTTTTTTTTTGAAAGAGGACGATTTATTGTATAGTACAGTAAAGGAAAAAAAGGAAAGGTACATGCAGAGCTAAGTCAAAACAATACAGCCAAACACAAAAATGCAACAATATTTGTCACCATGCCACCTTAAAATTGCACCAGGTCTTCCACTCCAGTTGCAGTTTCTTTGCTCTTGAGTTAATCCATATGAATGATAGTGCCTTGATCTCTCCTATTAACTTTCGTATTTGTTTGGGCCTGCTGTTAAAAATCAAATCATTAGGCGTCCTCCATAACGACCAACACACGGTTGCTATAGTGTAAAGCGCGTTCTTTTTATTAGCCAAAAGCTGCAGATTTTGTGCGAATTCAAGAAGTTCCACCACGCTAAGTAGGTACCTAGGTAGGGGTATTTTAGTCCATAATGATATCGCCACCCATATCTGTTGCGCATATTGACACGTCACAAGTAGGTGGTCTACGGATTCCTGTACCAGATTGCATAGAACACATAACACTGTTGGTAATGTAACATTTCGTCTTGCAAGCGCCTACCTTGTTGGTATTCGGTTTAGAACGACCCGCCACATAAAGCAGTTGACTTTCTTTGGAATCACTTACATTTTGTCCAACTTAACCATTTTAACGCCTTAGTTTCTGGAATCACTTGCATTTTGTCCAACTCGTCTCGCACGTCTCCCACCTGATATAATGCAGCTGTGTCGCCCGTATACCACAGCCATACATCGGAGTTTGTCCCAATATTTTGACTGTCTAGTTCTCCAACCATTTAGTTGACTAAAGTTTAGTACTTCTTTAAAATTAATTTAAAACATTTTGGTCATGTAAACTCTGATGCCAAAAACTAATTGGTGAAGTTTTGAATCACAATGCAGATGTTGATTTTCAAGACTCTAAAAGACTAACACACTTCAATTTATATATATATTTTTTTATTTTAATATTTGCATTCATGTCCATTCTCTTTAAACGATACATTCTCCCATTTCTCTTCTCTTCTCATCTCTACACAACCCCCACGACCACCGTCAGAGTGCCACCGTCACTGTACAACCGCCTTAACTCTCTTTTCTGACGAACAATTTCCTACCTTTTCTCTCTCTGTCAACAAACACTGCAAACCATCGCAACCCACAACCTGCTTGTCCCTTCTCGACAACACAACACAACCACCTAGCTGGCGTCACCACAACATCATCACCTCTACCGCCGCACCATTTTACGGATTTGTTTCGGATCACCAGCCCTCTATTTCTACACCCCTTTCCCCTGTCTTGTGGAAACCCTTAAAACCAACTTAGGGCGAAGTTGGGTGTTTGCAGATTTGTTTCAGATCACTCTCTATTTCACCAGGTGAATGTGCAAGAAAAAAAGAAAGACAAATGGCCAAATGGGTTTGAAAAGGTAGAAGATGCTTCAACAAAGAAACCTAAAAATGGGTTTGAAAAGGTAGGAGATGCTTCAAGAAAGAAACCTCAAACATTAGTGGTGAATGCGTAAGAAGCAAAAAGTTCGGTGGTCAATGTGTTAACATCAAAAAGCATCCTACCGCAAACCAACGTTGTAATTTGATATATACTAGTTGGATTTCCCGCGCTTCGCGGCGGGTTTTCGGTCAGTATCAATCGGTTCATTACAATACCAGCTTGATACCGACACTTAGCATAGCAGTCAACATGTTTGTCGGTTTTTGTGAAGGACATATCCATATATCAACATACCATTTTTAGGTCACATCAAGAAAAAGAGAAGATACATTGGTGAACATACCAAGCCAGATTCCATAGCAACTTTAGCTTAAGATGGGATCATCAGAAAGCAAACGCTTCTTAAACCCTCCAAACTGCAGCAATTATTTAAAAAACAACAACGTTTTGAGATCAAATTATGGATTCAGATAAACAAACAATGATTGTGATTAACTCATTTTAAGATCAAATTCAATCAAGAACATAGACATCAAACATCAATCACAAATGGACATAGAAATTGAACTTCAATATATTATCAGATCTAGTGGTTTCTATACACATGAAAATTCCACCTCAGAAATTCGATTCTCTTAACCAATTATCAAGCAAATGTACAGTACCAAAAGATTGGGAAAAATATAGAAAGAACCTACCTAGTAAATGCTACATCGTTCTCTTTCGCTCATCCGCAACAGTGATCGTGGTAGTCCTCATCGTTAAGAAATGGTCAGTTTCATGGACGACCGGTAACGAAAGGGCCAAAAGCCGAACGTCTGCTGCGGTGGCCAGCCACCGCGTTCCGCCACTGGTGCACGATGTCTCCCCTGCTCTCACGTCTCTCTCTCGTCTCAAATTAGGGCCAAAAATCCAAAGAGGAAATCAGAGAAGCGGAGAGATGGAAAGAGGAGGCCACCGCATCCGGCGAAATCACTGTCGCAGACGATGGATTTCCTCCCTCCTTACAATTTCTGTGGATAACCGGCAACCACCGCCGAAACCTAACACTTAGCACTTCAGTACAACGACCACTTCCACGCTTGAACCAAGACGCAAACAATTAAGCAACTTAGCTCTATCTCTATCTTGGATTAGATCGGAGCAAACAACACCACCGTAAACTGCCAACACCCCCAACCAGGATATCTTTCAGATCCGTCATCGTCGTCTCCAAAAGGCAATAAATACTGTAATTTGTACTAGGTTTTCAGATTATGGCACTTGAACCAGCGAGGAGTGGGCGAAAATAAAACTTTGAAAAGTTAGGTGGCTAAAGTTAAGAAGTAGATACGTCACTGGCGCAAACATGCGATGTGAATTGATATATATAATAATATAATGTAGTTTTATTTATTTATATGTCATTTACTTTTAAAAGGTATATTAAATAAAAAATCGAAAAAAATATTGTTAAATGATTACAGTGTAGTTTTTCAACAATGCCTACTTATTAGACAGTTTAGTTATTGACACTCTGCTGACTTAACACTAAGATAAGAACACTTTTCGTTAGCTATTGAAATCCATTGCTAACTAGTTTTTTAGCCGTGTCGCGCGTTGCGGCGACAACCTAATGTTTACGACTTCGTTACACGCGTTACATTGATGACATTAACGTTTGACTTTGTTATATGCATGCCATACAACAAAGCGGCTCACCACGTGGTGTCGGCTCGTTAATCATAATTTTGCTATTACTAATGTACGTTATTAAGAAAATCATTTGAGTATAGTGTTTGTGTAGCCTAGATCAATCCTCGTATACAAAACAAAGTACAACTGATGCTTCCTAAATCAAATAGTAACAAACTATAAAGAAATTATGAGAATAATAGTACCTTGGTTTTCTCCTGCAGTCGTCATTTTTGGTTTTAGGGGGTTCCTTTTCTAAATACTCTTCTTTAATTGTTTCCTTGAGTGGAAAGTCTTTGGATAACCATTGGTATATGCATCTCCTTGTCTTCTTCAATACCAATTTCTTCATGTATGAAGTCAGTATGCATCACGTGTATAGCACGTTCGATTCCAATATAACCACCTCCAATGACAATGGCGGCTTCACCCATACACACTCTCATCATATTCATGAATTTGCTTACATTAGCTAGATCGTGCACATAACATACAGTTTCAGCATTTAACCCGCTTATACCAATCTCTTCATGTTTCAATGGCCATAACAAAACTTTATAACAATGCACGTAAATGAACTGATAATTCATCGTCATAATATATACACAGAATCCCATCAAAGTGGAAGATGAGCATAAGCATGTTAGAATTCATGGGTGTTTGTCATTTCATAAATTCTGGTTATTTAAGTACCTAACGATAAGATAAAAATATTTTATTTATATTTTGTAGAATATCATAATACATTTTGGAAATTAGTATATAGAAAACTCAACAGTTATCTTCCTTCATAATAGAGTATAAACAATAACAAATGCAGATTAAAAGTATTGAAAATAAGGTAAAAAAGAGGGTTATTTTCCTTTAATAATTAGTTTTTCTAGATGATATGAAATTGATCATCCAAAATTTATTATTTGACCCTAGATAATATGAAGTGCTATATCCAAACACCAAAAACTGATAGGTACATACTTTCATATCGCACATCCATACACCCTTTTAAGTAGTACCTGTGCGAGCACCGGTTGAAATGATGAGTATTTGTAGGTGATGGTTTATTTGGCTGCTGTAAGAAGCGTATTAAGCATCGTATCAACGAATATATAACTACGGTTCTCATAATTAATTCAATTCCCGATGAAATTATGAAAGACAACAAACCATCATTCCAACATAATTTACACATATGAATAATAGTTATACGTGTATAATCAAAATTCAAGAGCATTTACCATGTATAGTGTACCAGGTTGGTTTTAACCTCTCTTCATTGTACCATCAAAATTACAATAACCTTGTGAGGAAAACATGTGAAATGTCATAAACTTGGGAACAAAATATAGTTCCTGCGTCCACAATTAAGGCCCAAAGATTTGAGGCTGATGCCACATAGCTTATGTGTAAACTTTTTCCGATTTCATGTTGTTACACCTGCAAAGAAGCAAGACCACAATGTGTTAAGCTTCTCCAAAACAATATTAATAAATATAAATATAAAAATAGCTTGTTCCAATAATAGTCGCAACTTCTCTTATGCAGTTCCTTGGAAGCATATCATTAAAATCGAGTCTGACTTGAACCGTGCGGATTTGGACTTGAGAAGTATTATCAAAGGGTTTGTTGGGAACGGCTCCACAATCTTGTTTTGGCTCGACAAATGTTGGGTCATTGCCCCTGTCCTCGGCTTTCCCAACTCTGCTTTGCCTCGAAAAGGACAAATTCTACACCGTCTTAGGTTGGGGTCTATGGAGTATGGGGTTGTCTCAAGTGTGGGCTTGAAAAAGGCAACCGACTCTGGTTGCTGAGCTTTCTGAGCTTCAGAATTTGCAGTCCAATCCCTAGCCGGGGCTGATACTATTTCTTTGATATCTGACTCCTGGATACTAAATCTGGCCTGGTAGTTTTTATGTTCAAAGTATAAAAAACACTTGTTAGTAAACACAGTATAAGACCACATGTTCACTATCTAACACCCCAGCCTGTACTGTTAATCTTCAATTTGATTATTTTTAACATCTCCCTTGAATAAGTTAAATGCTCATACACCACTACTAATTAACACACTGGCTAATGATGTCATCTAACTCAACTAACTTGCTAATCTAACATTTGCCTCATTCACATCTTCTATTCTTTCAAACACTTCACAATAAATCTACCAAAATAATCAAGAATCATAACCTAGTTACATCCATCTAAGTTAGCACAATTACAACAATCTACATGTTCCTGCTCAAATCAACAACACATACACAAACAAACACACTAAAATCACCAAATCAGCCATAACTATTCTCTAACAATCACAAAACTCAATACCTAATGTCTCAATATTCTCCTAACTTCAACTATACAGCCATACCTGATCATACATGCAGGCCCATCAGAGCCCGATACATCACCCTTCGGACCTCCATGAAACCGTAGCCTCCTTTTTGCTACATCAGAAAACAGATCGGTCATCGGAACACTAAACGTCATTGCTGATGGGGTCGCGTCTTTGAAACCCTTTTCATCGCGGTTACCAAGCAACGTAGGACGACACATGCCGTGGAGGACGGTGGTGGTGACGTTGATGGTGTTGGTGGAAGAGAAAATGTTGCAAATGGTTGAAGAAATCTCCGTTGCTGCTATTTCGATCAAGGTTCAGACCTTGTGTTCTGCTGCTATTCCGATCGATGTTGCATGGATGATTAACGGTATAGGTGCATGGTTGTGTATAGGTGCAGTCGGTGAGTGACTGAATGAAGATTTGGCAAGTGATTCGGTGACAAAAGAGACGACCGAGGCAGTTTTGTCTTTTCGTTTGTTCGGTGGCTATGCCACCGACATTTGATTTTAAGATATAGATAATAATTTGGGTCAATTATACTTTTCGTCCTTTATGTTTGTCACAGATTGCAATGGATAGCCTTTAACTTCTATAATTACAGTCATAATCCTTTATTTGGAAAACTCATTACACCATACGTTCTTTAGCACTAATCGGGTTAAAATTCTCAGTTAAGTCTAGTCATGTGACTTGCACATGAGGGTAGGTTAGTCCTTTTACTCATTTGTATAAAAAGGTAAAAGAATTATATTTAAACACACATAAAACCTATCTCTTTCTCTCAGCTCTCCTCCACCACCACCGCATCCTAGCCACCATGTAAGACCCTATTCACGATTTGACCCAAAACGACGCAGCGGAAAATGGACCGTAAAATTTCATTCTTTTAACTACTCTAACATACTTAAATACCGTTTAGGTCAGCCCTTCTAACATAAATACATCATTCATCATTTATTTAATGTAACTATGTTAACAAATGATTACAAACAATGTGACCGCTTTCCCGTACAATCCATGATCTTCAACTTGATCCTCGTTCACTTGTCCATCATGAATATCCGATTAACCTGCGGTCACCATATATAACCAACACGTTAGTACCTGGTAACATCATATATAATTTAATACATATACTTAAAAGACTATATCACATTCTAACTACGTAAGGTATTCCGTTGAAACATCTTCTCAATTTTATTTACTCGAGTCCGACATCAATTCCTCGAGAGTCCGGCGTTCCCATACCTGCACTCCATTTATTTCATTCTCAATAGTAACATGGTTAGGAGTACGTAATCTCAAACATATTGAAAACCCACATTTTCACATATACGTATACCAGTGATCTACAATCATTAGATTACAACACGTGTATACACTTTCATATATCTAAGTACATTAATACGTATCCCATTAATATGTACGTACATACAAGTTCACACTACTTACACACGCTACAATTCCATATCTACATACATACATACATACAAGTCAGATTCACTTATTTGTAAGTTGAGTCTTATCTATAATCATATGAACACAAATCAATGCAATTACAAACAAACATAACCGACTAACTTCCAACAAACATGATGAACATTCCATTAACATGATGGACATTCAGCAACATAATGAACATTCCATTAACACGATGGACATTCAGCAACATAATGAACATTCCATTAACACGATGGACATTCAGCAACATAATGAACATTCCATTAACACGATGGACATTCAGCAACATAATGAACATTCCATTAACACGATGAACATTCGGCAACATAATGAACATTCCATTAACACGATGGACATTCGGCAACATAATGAACATTCCATTAACACGATGAACATTCGGCAACATAATGAACATTCTATTAACAAGATGAACATTCAGCAACATAATGAACATTCCATTAACACGATGAACATTCGGCAACATAATGAACATTCTATTAACACGGTGAACATTCAGTAACATAATGAACATTCCATTAACACGATGAGACTATCATCTTAATTTACATTAAGGATAGACGAAGTTCAAATGAACTTACCTTGGTACTTACCCTTACCCGTAAATTCTTACATGGTTCCCTATATACAACATACCAAACTTCATTTATAAATAAGAAGTGATTCCGGAAATCACTTACCTTAAGTGTCCGTATTCGCATCTGTTTCCTCGCCTCCTTTTGACCCGTTAGCCTTCCATGCTTCCATCCATCTTGACATGATCCCTATACTTTCATGTCATCGCATTCACATTCTTGTTAGCATACATGATTGTACATATTAACGATCATATCAAATTCATGTTTCACATTTGACTTTCATTAGTCAATTCTAACAAGCATAAGGCATATTTCCACAAGTCAATCTTTTCAAACTCATATAATTCATCACGTCATCACATATAATACATATGGATATAACACGCATCATATGACTTTCTATAACATTACAATTGTGACAAAAGTCTAAGATTGCTACTTATGCACAGTTAACTTTCAGAAAGTCAACGATTTATCATATGAACTTTCGACTTAACCTCATACATCCATGTCATTATAGTAGACTATACTAATGACACTATATACATTTCATACTCACGATGCAATAAGCATACAACCACATGATCATCTAATTATATGCACACACCAAACATATTCAATTCCGTTCATTCTAGTAACATAATTCTACAACTAACACCATGACCTATGCTTAACAACCTAACATCATTCTAACTTCATCCTGTTCTAATGATCTCATATGCTTCACATTTAGAGTATTTTTACTTATCAATTTTGATTAATCAATTATTCAAACATGTAGTAAACATCATACCACTCCAACATAGAGTACAATATTCTAATGCAAACTTTTACCAAATAACATGGCCAACCAAATCCTACATGAATTCCATCTAAAAATAGATTTCTGATGTTTATTTATCATCAAATACATCATATCCCCATATTATACGATTTCATCCATTACTTGCATACCATTTCATCTATTAATCTCACCTAGGCATTTCATCAAACACTTGGTGTGCATACCACAATTTATGCATAATGTACAAGTGTTTCATGCTTTACTTCCTACTTCATGCTTTCATTCATCAATTAACACAAAAACATCAACAAATTCATATCACATTCAATCTACCTAACAAGAACGCATTACATGCAACATAACACAACAAGATTTGAACAAGGATTGGACATGGGTGACACACCCATGTCGCCATCTTCACCACTAGAAGTGGGGTTCACCTCCAAATATCAAATTACTCCAAATCGTTCATAACCCAAGACCTATATGGTGTTTTTAACACATACTCATACTCAATTTCATACAATTTCGCGATTTCCAACATAACCCACTTCGTGCATAATCACCAATCTAGATTTTAAGAAATACCTTATGATCCCCTTGTGAAGGTGATCATTAATCCATGCTCGGTTATGAATTTAAGCTTCATCTTGCCTTTCAATTTGATGAAATGGATAAAAGTTAGGGTTGTGAGCTCTCATGAAGCTCCTGCTCGTTTCTAGAACACACGAAAGTGTGTGTTTATGTGTTTTAACCTGTCATAAATAAAACCCATGTTTCCATCTTAATGGTTTTGGTCCCTCATGTTTCATTTTGATTACATACGGGACTAAACTCCTCATCTTCTTACTTATATACATGATACCACTAGGCAAATTCATTCCTAGTCATTTTGTTTATGGGTTCACTTTTACTACTAACGGTACTTTACCCATTCCTTTATCTTAACCGGGTTCTAAATTACCAAACCCGTTTTTGGGGTGTTACACACCACCAGCCGTCGTAGCCGTCCAACAAACCACCCTGGATTCCGGCAACAAAGAAACTCTCTGGCAGCCAAACCACCATGCCCCCTCCTTCCATTTCTCACCTCCCCTCTCATTTTTTTCCGGCCAACAACTGCCGAGCACTACCACGCCACCACCGCCCCTAGTAACTGAATGGCCACCACCACTACTCCGGAGAACACCATGTGCATAAGCACTAGTTTTCCGGCAAATAAAAATAGATCCAAGAAGCAGATTTCTTTCCATGATTTCTTTCCTCTATTCTTCAGATTTCATAAACGGATCGGAAGGTGAGATTCAGATCTGCAACAACTTTACATATTTTCTTTAAGTTGATACGAGATGGGGGTTCAATCATTACAAATCACGTTTTTAATAAAAACCCCCAATCCATGTCTTTTTCTTCATTTTCATAAGTTTACTTGGTTAATTTAAGTTCTTACTTGGGTTCCGGTAATAATCGACGGCATAGGGTTCCAGTGAACGACAGTTGTTTTTGTTGTTGATGGCGGCGACGTAATCTTTGGGGATATAGGTACAATATTAGTAGAGAATCAGCATAATAGAAAAGGCATACATCAAGGATAATGTTCTTGATGATAGAAGCATAATTTTCCCTTGTGAATCTTGGATGATAAATGAATCATTCAAAATTTGAAGATGAAGTGTTGTTGATGGTCATTCAGCCGATGAAACTGATAATTAGGGCTTGCACATTCTTTAATAATTTGGGCTTCTGTATTATTTATTAGAAAACATTTTAGAATAAAAGCATGAAAGAACTGTAATACCCTTAAATGAATAGACTTAACTGAAAATTTTAACCTGGTTAGTGCTAAAGGACGTAGTTTGTAATGGGTTTTCCAAATAAAAGATTGTGACTGTAATTATTGAAGTTAAAGGCTATCTATTGCAATATAATACAGGGAAAAGATCAAATAGGAAGTTAATTTTGGCTAGGAAGGATAGGAAGCCATAGGATTATGACATGTGGCAAATTTTAAAATAAAGAGAAAGGGTATTTTAGTCAATCTCATCATTTCTTCTTCCTTCTTCTCCCCAGTTACTTCAAAACCCACCATTTTCAAAACCCACCGTCTCCAACCTTTTCTTCACTTACTATCTCAATAATCACTACATTATAGTGTGATTTTCGTCATCAATCAATGATTCAACCACCCGATCAACGTGTTCTTCAGCTTTTTTCGAAGAAAACCCAGTTTAATTTCATTCAAAATCTCGTTTTTTCTGGTGATTTTGAAGATAATCACTCGATTTGTTCGATTCAATCGCTGATAAGTGTTTCTATCATTTCAAATTTCGTCAATTGATGAAGAAACCGGCTTCGATCCATGTAAGAAATTCTTTAATTTCATTTTCACAATCTGGGTTTTTATTTAGTCATTGCGTTTTACGATCTTGGCGGGGGTCCGGGGGCGACAGCCCCTGGTAGTGGGGTCCCAGGGGCGGCAGCCCCTGGCGGGGTCCAAGGGGCAGAGTCCAAGGGCAGCAGCTCGAAATTTTTTTTTTCGATTAAATTGCTGTACTAAAAACGCATCAGAAAAATTAATTTTCCAGAAATTGGCTCATTTCGAAGACAGTAATTCGTAGACAATTCAGACAGTTCACAGACAATTCAGAAACAGTTTTATGTGTCCATTGCGTTTTAGAAATAAGAGAGTTTTATGTGTTTTCTAGCTATTGCGTTTTAGAAAAAACACATTTTTAAGTATCTTTAGTCATTGCGTTTTAGGTAAAACACATTTTTGAAGTGTTTTTAGTCATTGCGTTTTAGGTAAAACACATTTTTAGGTGTTTTCAGTCCATTGCGTTTTACAGAGAACACTTTCTTTTGTTTTTTTAGGTCATTGCGTTTTAGAAATGAGACATTTTTAAGTGTTTTCTGGCCATTGCGTTTTACAAATAAAACATTTCTTTGTGTTTTCTGGCCATTGCGTTTTACAAATAAGACATTTCTTTGTGTTTTTTGTGCATTGCGTTTTAGGTAAAACACTTTTTTATGTGTTTTCAGTCCATTGCGTTTTAGAAATAAGACATTTCTTTGTGTTTTCTGGCCATTGCATTTTACAAATAAATCATTTCTTTGTGTTTTTTGTGCATTGCGTTTTAGAAAAATGTCATTTTTTAGGGTTTTTTTTTTCATTGCGTTTTACGTAACTGGTGGTTTTTCTATTGCGTTTTACACAACTGGGTTTAATTTTTTTTTTTAAATATAGCAATAGTATACTCGTTTTAAAGATAAAAAAACGCTCGTTTTTTTGGTGCAATTTTTATAAAAAAAATAATGTCGTATGAAAGAGTTATTAACGTTTAAAAAATGAGGGGGAATTGGAGGAGAGAGAAACTATTGGCTTGGATTGACTAGAATGCCCTTGAACAAACTCACGCGCCTCTTTTATTCCTTTCAATTTCCCTGATTTAATCTTAGCCCTTGATTAACTAAATGGATGGTCAAGATCACTTCCTAGCCTTCCTAGCCAAATTAACTTCCTATTGTATCTCCACCCATATAATACAAACATAAAGTACGAAAAGTGTAATTTACCCTAATAATTTACAACATACAGCCTTATAAAAATTCAATACAACATATTACTATAAAGCTCGACTAATCATTTCTTTATCATAACCTCACATACACCTCAAATACAATGGACTTAAACTTTGAATCACTTAACTTCACATAATATCAAATAAATTTAACTAAAATGTTAATCCTTTTGTTTTAAACTTTTCACGTTATAAACTTTGAATCACTTAACCTCACATAAAATTCAACTAAGTACTTATCAAATAAATCTAACTGATATGTTAATCCTTTTGTTTTGAACTTTTCACGTTATAATTAAGAACTTGTTTAGGTAACCAGGAAATTGTTACAATGCTTTTTTAAATGCGAAAAAACATAATATGATAATAATAATAATAAACTATTTTAATCAGATTTATTAATAAGGAAATCATCAATTATGCTTTGGAATTTTATCTCCTAAGTAACTAGTGTTTATACCACTTGGATTGGTGGTTTAATGGCAAGGCAAAACCCTTTAAGAGCACGCGGGGTGGTGAGTGATAAACTCCCACCACGCGTGATAACAACGAACACACTACCCCCACTCCTCAATTTCCAAGCGTTAAACTTAATTCGCGTGAAAATGTCGACCGTTTGAAAAAGTTGTGAGTGATGGGTATTGTTGGGTGTTGTGAGTGATGGTCATTTCCACTAAAAAGGGTTGTGAGTGATGGAATAATGATTGATGATATGGGGAAACTTGATTAGATTTTGTAAGTGATGAGTGATCACCACCCCCACCCCTAATACACTTAATTGTTGTGGGGTCTTTGGTTCAATTCTCAAAAAACAATAAATTCGCCGTTCAAACAAAACTAAAAGTAGTGTTTAAAATTGCATAAAACTCGATAACGTTTGTTCGAATGTAATCATTATCATCGATTCATCCCTAGTTCCCTACTACTTAATTTAATCAATATATAAATACATAAATCTCAATAAACATTTGTTCGAAGGTAACATTATCATCTCTATTAACTAATTGGCATACGTTTGAATTTTAGTTTATAAAATGGTCTTGAAATTTTTTAATCATATAATACTCAAAATGAAACATAAGGTATTTAAACTATTATTTATAGTATATAAGTTGGACAAATGATAACTTGACTTAGGGGCTGTTTGGTAGCCTCTTAATGACCATTCAGATGCTACCTCTTAATGGTTTAAAACCTCTGAATGAATAAGAGGTAACCTCAAGTCTGAATGGTTAAGAGGTAACCTCTGAATGGTAAATCATCACATGTCACATTCTTCTACCTTCTCATTGGTAAAATTCTTAATGGTTCCATTAAGAGGTAGCTTTTTAATGACCATTCAGAGGCTAACAAACAGCTCCTTACTTTATACTTCCTTAATCCTTAATTTATAAGGTGTTATTATTTCATCCCATGAATCTTTTATTTCTGTGTAAATTGATATTAAGTTTCACTGATATTTCTGGAAGGGATAAGATTCTTTATATTTCTTTCGAACTTAAATAATTATTCTTTTACCAGACTAAACTTTAAACTATTAAAATTTAGAGTAAACTGCAATTTTACCCCCTGAGATTAGGGGTGATTGACACCCTTACCCCCCTAAGGAAATAATTGCAATTTTACCCCTCACTGTTCACTGTTATGTCGCAACCTTACCCCCCGGCCTCAAATTTGTTGACTAATATGTTGACTATAACTTGAAATGACTATAATGCCCTTTCATATTACCCCCTGTGTTTTGTGCACTCTGTAATAGACGAATGATTTTTCTGACACGAACATTATTCTTCTAGTGTCGTTATTCTTACTCGCGAAAAAATAAGTAATGTTATTTTGATACAAATATGATACAAATGGTGAAAATCAAAGTTGATACATACACCACGAACAAAGAGCATAAACAACTTATTATACAAAGTTTTAATGTACTTCACCAACTTTCTTTATACATTTTCTAAATAATAAGAAAATATATATGCTTGTGTACGAAATTTATATATATGAAAGAAAGGACATGTTTGATTAGACCTAAAAACTATAGGTTCATCCAAAGAACATTCCCTTATCGTTGCTTGTTTCCCCTAATTTGGACATTAAGACAAATCAGTATTTTCTCATTAAAACGACATCAAACCAAATTATAGTGGTATCAAATTCTAAAAAAGTAAAAAACTTTTATCTGGGAGTCCAGTTATGTATCAATATAATATTTTAGCTTTTTCCTAAGTGTTGAGAATATGAAAGATTTACTATTATCTATTATCTGTAGTGAAATAAAAATAAGTTTTAATTATTTCATCGGTAAACTTATCCTATAAAGTCTTCTAAAAATAAGAAGTGTATAAGGACACAATGAATCGCAAAACATAACACAATTCCAGAAAATATAATATAATGAGTCGCAAATATAGAAAAGACACAATGACACAAATATAGAAAAGACACAATGATCTAAACAAAAATTCTAAAATCTACAAGCTAAACATCCAAAAGCGAAAACCTAAAATCTCATATCGTAGAGTTCGATTAGATATTTCCAATACTGCTTGAATGAGGCCAATCAGAGTCCGTTCAATACCATTCTTACGAGTTTTTATTTTTAGAAGACTTTGTATTTGTTCTAACCCGAATATATTAATAGAAAATTTTAAGGAGAAAAACCGAAAGATTCTTAAACCACACTCTAATTTTTACCTATAAATGCATTAATACAAAAATGTCAGGAGAAAATAAAAATCTAATAAGAATATTAAACAACAAAGGAAAAAAAATCAAACCTAAAGCATGGTTCACAACTCTTGAAATCATATTTGGTGATAGTATTTCTACTATCTAATTGGTTGTTAGTAGTTTTATCGTACATTACTCCTCACATAAAAAGTTTATAAACGCATATGCGATCTAATTCACCCGACTATCGTTTTTGTTGCTCGATTCGATTAGAATGATTAATTCAACTATGATCCCATTAAATTAACATTCGATTAAATCAATCGAAAAACAAGATAAATTTATTGAGTTATAAGTTATAAGACTGAGGGGAGTGGGGCGTCTCCCCCTCCCAAGTCTCCCTAAGTCGCCGCCTACACCGCCCCCCATCGGCGTCTTCAAGGGCATCCCCCTCCTTGGCGTCTCCCACAGAACGCCCACCCCCATTTCTTCTCCTTTTTCATCCACCAATCAAAAACCTCACTTTTTCAAACAACCAATCATAACTCTTTATTGGGTATCTTGAGTTGCCATGAACATCACCCCCATTTTTTTACCCAACTACCTATATGATGACGTGGCGACACATGGCGCAAGTCGCCTCCACAAAAGGTCGCCCCACTCCCCTTATTCTAACTTACCTTTTTTTAACTATGTTAATAACATGTACACATCAATTCTTTGTCGGAATTTTTGCCAACAAGGTAACAAGTGGATATGATATGACCAACAAAAATACATGAGTTCCTTACCTTCATTATGCCAAACTTTCTTCCACACCCAAAACAATCAAATCCAATACCTCACATCAAAACAACTTGTACATTAAGCATCATAACTTGTACACCATTCTCACATCTTACTTTATCCACTCTCACTTTTTACCATTAAACCATGATACCTGCACATATCTCTTTGCACTTCAACAAATCAACAAAACAACCTCAAATGTTGGACTATGAGTGGAGCAACCCACCGCCGACCATGTTCACCGGCTCCGTCTCCGGCGAAGAAGCCGGCTCACAAGCCGATCACCCAAGCCGCAACATCTTTGATCACTACTCACAAACCTTCAACGAAACCACCCCCAACAACAACACACACTACCTCGACCCGAATGACTTCCTACACCATACCCATAACCCGACCCACCATTACCTCCACAACCCGACCCACTTCACTTATGTTTACGACCCACGCGCCTACACCGGCTACAGCGCGTACCCACTTGAACCGGACGGTTTAAATGGGCAAACCGGGTTTATGGTCATGCCGAAGACTGAACCTGAACCGGGGGGTTGTGGTTACGATTATAATAATAATAATAATAACCGGATTGGGTTGAATTTGGGTGGGCGGACGTACTTCTCGTCGGCTGAAGATGAAATGGTGAACCGGTTATACTGCCGGTCTAGACCGGTTGATACGGTGGCCCATGTTAACTCGCCCAGGTGTCAGGCTGAAGGGTGTAATGCTGATCTTACTCATGCTAAGCATTACCACCGTCGGCATAAAGTGTGTGAGTTTCACTCGAAAGCGTCTACTGTCGTTGCTGCTGGGTTGACTCAGCGATTCTGTCAACAATGTAGCAGGTTGTTGCTTAATGTTTTATGCTTTAATCATTTATCTCCTTCAAATTTTGAGTTTTTATATGACTTTTTTTATAGGAAAGTTGGAATTTAAAAACTAAAGTTGTTGAATTAGTAGAATATTCTGTTACTAATGTAAAAAAAATAAAAAAATTTATGGGTGTGGTTGGGTCAACGGGTATGTTAAATTCGGATAATCAGGTCAGATATCACCTAATATTATGTCCTTGAAAATTGTGGCTGCATGTTGTATCCGAATGGATTCGGATTGGAATTCGGATACATTAAATGTTTTATATTTTGAGTTTAATCGTTTTTTTTTTAGGCAAACTTCATTAAAAAACCGACCCACCCACAAAACGGGCAGCCACCAAGAAAAACAAGACACAAACTTCATTTGAGTTTAATCGTTGGGTTCGTTTTCTTGTGTTTTAAGAATATTTCTACAATTTTGTGAAGATGACGGATATACCCTTTGGGGCAATGAAAATAAACACAATGATTGGTGTACATGGAATGGGGTTGATCCCGAGGGCATTTTGGGTCCGTAAAAATTTCTGTTTCCCATATGGGCTGTGAATTTACACTAGAACGTACTGTTTGCTTTTGCATGTTATAGTATAATACCCAAAATACCCTTTTGTTGATTTCATTTGTTAGTTAGTACTCTAATTTTTTTTTTGAACGGTGATAATAGACTATTACTTTCTATGTTATTTTTCTTAAAATTTTATTTTAAAGTTCCTAATAGGAGATTGATTTACTTGTGTATATAATGGCATAAAGGTTCCATCTTTTGTTGGAATTCGACAATGGAAAAAGAAGCTGTCGAAGAAGATTAGCCGATCATAATCGTAGGCGTCGCAAATCATCACAAAATCAAGATCATAGCAAGTCCCTTGTCACCCCTACAAGCACTCAAAGTTCGTCATCTGATATCACGCCAAGTAAGCCTTATTTTTCTATTTTTCTATTTTTATTTTTTTGTCTTAAATTATAAGCATTAATCATAACTTTATGGTACTTGTATTAACTTTTTAGGGTATGAACCGGATTTGAAAGGTTAATTTATGGTGGTTAGCATGATGCTAGTGGTTCCTCCATTACGGAAGTTCAACTGATTGTATCCCTCAACTCGATGACTAGCTAATTATGAAATATCGTTGTAATTAATATTTTAGATTGTTTAAACAAAAAACGGTTCCTCGAATTTTAGTTCTCCGTTAAGTGTATGCTGAACTTACTTATCTTATATATAGAAATGAATTACTAAATTTAGCTTTATTTATACCTACTTTTCTCATTGATTGTATGTCTGTTTAGTAATATTTCATTTCGTCAAAAAACCTAATTTTCTCCGCATTTGTATAAGGATATGGTTGGCATGGTGTATTATGGTCTTAAAAAGGTCAAGACATCGTTTTGTATGTTATTAATACACATTCACCCCGTTGTACTATGCACCCCGTTTACCTGAATTATACGAAAAAAGTAGAAATTGGTCTGTAATCCGACTCAAATCAGTTACAATATGACTTGAATTGGTTGGTTATTTGGGGTCAATATTTTTGAATAACCAGATAATTGAGATATTTTTAATTATTTATTTAGTTTTTAAAGCGAAGATAGAAATAATTAGAATGATAAGGGTAAAGAAGGAAATTCAAGGAGGAAAAGTAAAGGAGATTTCACTCACACAGAAGAGGTCAAAAACTCAAGCTGTCTCCTGCAAGGAAACTATATTTGGTGAAGTTTTTATTCTATGTGGGTCCTCCCCAGAAGTATTCATCTGGTCCACTGCTTTAGGGTTTTCAGCTTTTCACTCAACTTTAAAACAATATACAAAAGGGTATACATATTCACACACCCAACTCCCTATTTCCACACCCTTCAAGACGCCTCGTATAGACCTATACGAGGCGTATTACCTTTTTCAATTTCCAATAGAATCTCTGATTATGTCATATTTTGTCTTATTTGCCTCGTATAGGCCTATACTGGGCGTCTAGGCGAAAAAAGACCATTTAACCCCTGATTTAGGCCTATACTGGGGGTAAATTGGTCTTTTTTGCCTCTCTTATATGCCTAGTATAGGCCTATATGAGGCGTATGTATATAATTCAAATTACCATTTTACCCCTGAGTTAGGCCTATACTAGGGGCAAAACAGGGCTATAATGGTCTTTTGGACACCAGTATACGCCCAGTATAGCCCTATACTGGGCGTCTATTTTTAATTTTTTTGTTTTCTCTTTTTAAATATTTAAAAAGAGAAAACAAAAAAAAATAAAAATAGACGCCCAGTATAGGGCTATACTAGGCCTATACGAGGGGTCCAAAAGACCATTATAACCCTGTTTTGCCCCCAGTATAGGCCTAATTCAGGGCTATAATGGTCTTTTGGTCCACATAGACGCCCAGTATAGCCCTATACTGGGCGTCTATTTTTATTTTTTTTTGTTTTCTCTTTTTAAATATTTAAAAAGAGAAAACAAAAAAAATAAAAATAGACGCCCAGTCTATACGAGGGGTCCAAAAGACCATTATAGCCCTGTTTTGCCCCCAGTATAGGCCTAATTCAGGGCTATAATGGTCTTTTGGGGTGGTTTTGTCGTATAGTATGGTATCGTATTGTATTGTATTGTATCGTATAGTGTATAGTATAAGTCTCGTATAGGTCCCATATAGGTCTATACGAGACCTATACGAGACTTATACTACACTATACGATACAATACAATACGATACGATACTATAGGATATGATACAACGCCCGTATACGTCGATAGGCCTATACAAGACCTATAAGGGACCTATACGAGACCTATACTACACTATATGTTAAAAACAATGTAATATTTCTACGATCGAATATTTTTAAAGGCCGATCTTTAAAACGGTAAAATATTTTTATAAAAAATAAAACTTTTCTTAAAAAACAACTCAAATTACCCCACCAAAACACCCATTTTTTTACTCAAAAAAACATCACCCTTCAAAAACAATCAAATTACCCTACCAAAACATCCATTTTCAACTAAAAAAAAACACCAACGAGGGGTCCTAATATTAATTATTTAAAATAAAAAACTTGTTTTTGTAAAAAGTTTGCTAAAACGATTAATATTGTATAAAATGTTTGTTAAAAAAAAAAAAAAAACCCTTCAATACGCCCAGTATAGGCCTATACGAGGCATATAAGGGGCAAATGGTCATATATGAGACCTATACGAGGGGCCCTATACGCCCAGTATAGGCTTATACGAGGCATATTGAAGCAGTCAAACCAGAAGTGACATGAGTCAGACACTGATTTTGATGTAACCTTATACGCCTCGTATAGGCCTATACGAGGCATATACGAGGCAAAGGGTGTCTAAATAGGCAGATAGGGTGTCCAAATAGATTGACCCATACAAAATTATATATTTTGTATTTATAAATACAACTTACATTATACACTAGAATCAATTAAAAATTCAATATAACTTAAGGTCATGAACACTGTAAAATTGTTATACACATATAATGTAGTTTTTAAGTCATTATGATAGGTAGACAAAACAAACCTCTGAAAACGAGCAACAAACCGTGCGTAGACGGTAGACCTCATCAATTTCTGTCAAGTCTCATAACTACATACAACTACAGCGCGATAATACTCGTGCTCTTATCTTTTGATAAGTTGAGAACGCTCCATAAGACCATTCACATGAGTGATTGGTTCATACATTATGAACTAACCACAAACAATAATTCATCATGTGATTTTAATGACCTTTGATATCTTTGATAACTTTGATAAAGAACAAAGAAGCATAGTGTAACACGTGTCACGATTATTAGACGATTGTCATTTGTTAGATATAGATAAATCATATGTATGCAAAGTTTATGTTATATTGTATCATAATGTTTAACTACCACCAACCTTATGGTCATGAATTTATTCCATCTTTTCTTACTTCAACACTTATGTCACTCCATGTGTGATTTCCTTTTAACAAAAAAATAAATAAAATTTTGTTCCATATTCAGTAGTTACACCATGTAACAAAGATTTCTGCATATATGGTTTAGCATCCTTTTTCAATTGACGTAGCATGCATAAATCTCCAAGATTTTAATTAGCCATGGCGAAGTTTATTAGAAGTATGAAGAAATTTAGTAAACCTGACACGTTTAGTGTTTTTCGCACTTGTAACTAGTTTTTCAATTATTTATAATCACTTCTGGGTGTCAAAATTCGATTTTTTTTTTTTGTTATACGTAAAAATTTCTCATATTTTATAGAAAGTATCATAGAATACAAATACATGTCTAGTTTGTACCAATATACTATCAACTCAGCATCATTGGGAGTGGCCCAACAAAGATTCAAATCTCATAAAATTGGAGAGAAGTCTCTTTCAGATCACTTATCTTTTCTTTCACCTTTGTGGGTGTATTGTTTTCTTCCAAGGATCAAAAGGGCATGTTAAATCTTAACATGTCTCTCAACCTTCCAACAATCACCCTCACCCACCCTCTTTTTGCTTGCATCATCAAAGTTGTTGTGTAAGGACATCAACTATTAGCCATATAACACGCTTTTATTTTGATCATTCAAGACTTCTGTGAAGATTGGTTAACACAAACTTGTTATTATTCAGTTGTGGCATACACGAGATCAATAACCATATGAAGTTAAGGTTTGGTTTCTGTATGCGCATATAATGTATGTACGGCAAAAGTGAAAGTTCACTGATTTTAACGTTATTTTACTAATTTCGTGAAAATAACGTTAAATGCTGAGAACAGTTAATCATGCATCATGTAGTGGCGTTGATAGCTGAAAGACAAAAGGGTACATGCACTAACCGGTCTTTGTCCCGATTGCTGAGTGTTATGTGCCTTATGTCCAAAGCTTGATGCAAAACTACTATCGAGCTGGGGGTCTCACTGTAAGCAGTCTCTCTATTCATACGGGGTAGAGATAAGGCTGTCTACATATTTTTTTTTTTTGAATGGCCAAAAACTATATATATGTAAATATATAGCCCAGCAAGGAGCTGGAAAAACAGAGTACAACCCCAAACAAACAACGAAAACCTTACAACAGATCAACTACATCAAACATTAACCATTTATCCCAGTTAAGCGAGGTGAGTTTCGACCGTTGTTTGAGCCAGATAAACGCATCTTCTTTGACGAGATCAACTGACCTCGCAATCGGCATGAAATTCCCTTCGAAAGTCTTCGTGTTCCTTGCTTGCCAAATTCTCCACGTAGTCGCCATAGCCACTGTTAGGAACAGCCGCTTCCACGTCTTATCACCTGGACAATCTATCAATGTTTTCATGATACCCCGTAAAGAAGAACAATCACTTGGAAAAGGAATTTTAAGCCAAACGAAAACATTCCACCAAATACTCTTCGCGAACAAACAGTCGACGAAAGCATGGTCGGTCGTTTCAGCTTTCAAGCCGCATCGATCACAGTTGATATCCTGCATTGTCAGCCCTCTTCTACTCAACTCAGTCTTGGAAGCGACTCTCCCAGCCAAAGCTCGCCATAATAGGAGATTACATTTCGGCGTCGCCCAAGAGTTCCATTTGAATTCCGAAAGAAAATCATTATGACAGGAGGCTAAATCAATCTCCTTTCTAATACTCTTGACCGAAAAGTTATCCCCCATATCATTCTCCCACACCCACTAATCTCTCGAATCTTTAACCCGAAACCCGTTAAGCAACCCCATAAGAGACCCCACCTGCTCCCATTCCGATTGAGACGATGGATTTTTTAACCATTGCCAACCCCACCTCCAACTACCGCTAATACTAGACAAGTGATCCCGAACCGTGCCGTCTTTATTAGCCGCCAACCTGAACAACTCAGGGAATAAATCCCTGAGCGGCTCAGACGAAATCCAGGAGTCCTTCCAAAATTTTGTTAAAGCCCCATCCCCCACAGAGACCTTCAGCTTCCCCGATATCGAGATCCCATACTTCAAAAGCCATTTCTCAAGAGAACCTATATCTTTCCAAACACCCGAAACTGAATTTTTAACAGGGATCAGTTTCATATTACCTTTGTACGCGTGGATAGAAGAAATGACCGAAGCCCAAAGCTGCCCAGGATTGTCCCGAAAACGCCACCACCATTTAGATAACATTGCCAAATTAAAACTCGAGATGCTGCCAATACCGATCCCTCCCGACGCCTTAGGTTTAATCATGTTCACCCAGCGAATCCACCTAATTTTCTGCCTCATCCCGGTTCCAGCCCACACGAAGTCTTTCCTTATGCTTTCCAACTTCTTAATAACAGTTTTAGGAGCCAGAAACAAGGAAAGAAAATAAGATGGCAGACTTCCAAGGACGGATTTAGCGAGAGTAATCCTCCCCGCAAAAGAAAGATGTTTCGCCTTCCAGGAAGAAAGTTTACTTTGGAACCTATTCACCACTGGTTGCCAAAAACGAGCCCGTTTGGCATTAGCACCGATCAGGATACCGAGATAAGTGAACGACCACTTGCCTACCCCACACCTCAACTTATCAGCCATCGACACCACCTCCGAATCCTTGACCCCAACCCCGAAAATCTGACATTTTTTATAGTTGACTTTCAGCCCGGTAACAAGATAAAGACAC
Organism: Helianthus tuberosus; assembly: GCA_030545235.1. Classification (NCBI taxonomy): domain Eukaryota; kingdom Viridiplantae; phylum Streptophyta; class Magnoliopsida; order Asterales; family Asteraceae; genus Helianthus; species Helianthus tuberosus. The sequence goes on along the minus strand of CM060451.1, from coordinate 46,626,111 downwards.
CTTAGGAAACGAATCAAACTATCCGCATTATGCTTCGACCATTCCCCGATAAAAAGCACGTCATCAGCGTAACAAACTACATCTTACTCTTCTCAGACCCTACTTTTGGTTTGCTATTAGTGGGATTTATTGAGAATGATGATGATGATGATGATTATATGTGGACTTTGAGGATCAATTTCATTTTAGTAATTTGTGACAACTAAAAATCTTGGGGTGTGTTAAAAAGTTAGCGTGAGGAATAGAATAAATATATAAACGAATAATTTAGTGTGTGTATAAAAGAATATAACTGGCATATTTAATTTTGACATGTTTCGGTATCAAGAGCTAAGTTATATCATGCAAATCGGATTTAAAGTTACTTGCTAACAATTTGAGAAGAATTACATAAGTAGATGAAATATAATGACATATATGAGAAGAATTACATAAGTAGATGAAATATAATGACATATATTAAAATTTTCTTATATATTATTTTTAGTTTTTCTTTTTTGAATTTCTCATCGTTTTAGCTTTGAATTTCCTTACATGAAGAGCGGTAAGACCATCCGTAGTGGGGCGGTATTTTTAAAAATTTTTTGAAAAAAACGCCCCAAAACGCCTTCCCCCCATTACACCCGGCGTTGTCCGGCGTTTTTTTTTTTTTTAAATTTGTTGCTGGCGTTTTATTTAAAACGCTGAAATTGCATAGGGGGGGGGGGGGTGGCGAGAATGGACCGTTGCCAACGGTCAAATGTGTTTATTTTTTTTTAATTCAAAATTTTACCCACTATATATATATCACCCACTTTCTCCTATTTTTTATAAAAAAACTCTTACTTTCTCTCCTACTTTTATATTTTATACAATCATGCATCCATTCCGACCCCCTTTTGGTGTCCCCGCAAGACCCATGAACCCGAACACAACCCAACCGCAACACACGTTTAACCTTCAAGATATGGACCCGAGCATGTTAACGTACGCGGCTTACTTGAGTGGCGCCACTCCGTTCGTGCCTCCCACCTTCGGCTATGGTCAAGCGGGCGGGTCGCAACCGTCACAAGAACAAGACGAACCCAAACCCGATGTCGATGTCGATGTCGTGCCGGAGACGTAACCCGAACCGGTGCAAGAGAAATCGAAACGCGGCAGAAGGTCGCATAAGAAGAAGGAAAAAGACGAACCTCGACGTACAAAAACTCACCTTAAATGGACGAAGGATGAGGAATTCACGTTGACTCGGGCGTGGCTCGACATTTCGGAGGACCACGAAACGGGTAACTTTTATTTTTTTTTTTACTTATTTTGTTACTTATATTTTTACTTTTATTTTTAACATACAACTTATATTTTTACTTTTATTTTTTAAATTTGTAGCAAACTTTCAAACGGGCCCCGTTTTTTGGATATGGTTCGTGCACTCTTTTATAGGACGTGGGGTCAAGGCGAACATCGGGACAAAGATTGCATTTCTAGCAAATGGACCGACATCAACAACAAGTGTCATGCGTTCCAAGAAGTGTACCAACGTAACTTCGATAATCGCCCGAGCGGTGAAGGTGACGTCGGGGTTTTAACGAGGACTTTGGACGAGTTCGAGAAAACGAAATGCCCTTTCGCGTATTATAAGTGTTGGGATCTACTACGAAAAAGTCCAAAGTGGGCGCGAGTAAATACCATGACGTCTAGTAGTAGACGTCGAGCTAAACGGTCAAAAACATCATCCTCCGTTGACCCTGAAACACCGACATCGGATGCCCGCAATGTCAATCTAAATGAGGTGGTGGACGTTGACGAGGAACTTCAAGAAGAGTTGACCCGACCGCCCGGTAGAAGAAAGGATAAGCGAACCGGGAAAAAAACGGTCGAGTCGTCTTCCGATCTCGAGTTAAAGGAAGATTTCGAGGAGATGAACCGTCGTCTCCAAAACATTCGCGACCTCGGCCACCAACGTTATGAGATTATGAAAGAACGAGTGGCGGAAACCAAAAAGTTTAACGAGATGCAAGAGGCGAGACAAATGGAAAAGGACATTGAGTTTTTGTCCAAACCGATTGACCACCTCCAAGGCGACGCGTTGATCCTTGCGCAAATGCGTCGCCAAAAAATTCGAGAAAAATATGGACTCTAGATCATCTTTTTTTTTAACTTTATTTTTTTTCGGTTTTTTTATTTTCAGTTTTTTTTCGGTTTTTTTTTTTTATTTCAAGTAGTGTAATTTTTATTTTAAATTAATGAAGATTTTTATGTTTTAAATTAAAAAAAAAATAATTGTGAAATGATTGTTTGGGCGTTATTGGAATAATGCCCCACTACGCCACTTTTGGAATAATGCCTCATGCTGACTAGGATGACACGTGTCGAATAATGCCCCATGATGGGGGCATTATTTTGTTTCACCACTTTCCGGAGTGAAAGAGACTTTAAAATTATGGCATTTTCGTTGATCGGTTATTAAGAAAAACACTCAAGAGTTCCCTAGGGGCACTCCCAAGTCCAAATGGAAAACTTTATTATATAATAATAATAATTTTAAGTGCTATATTAAAGTAAAAAGGAGTAAATTATGATTTTGACCTCTATGGTTATATCACTTTTATCTTATTAGTCATTACTCTAAAGAGATTGGTTTCATACCGATACCGGTACGAGAGTACCGATCATCATTAAAATGGTTATCAGTATTGGTACAGAAAGTGGTTGGTACGATACATTAATTATTAAGTGGATTACAAATTTTGTTATTTATCTGTATGCTAAATTTCAGATGGTGTCCTTTGTCTTTAAAATTGACGAGTTTTGTATTTTATGTTTCAAATTGTTGCACGGTTTATCCTTTGAACCTCACTCAGTTTATGTTTGTGACTGATTGGTTGGATTAATATTGAGACTTACTGGTGGGGGCAGTGCTGGGGATGGAAAAAACAGGTGGTGGTATATAGATGGAGTAGAGATAGTGTGTTGAATAGTTTGTTTAGAGAGAGAAAGAGATTATATATACTATATTTTAGTTATTTTTAAGATGTTTTACACATGATATGACTTAACAGAAAAAAATTATCTGGGTTAGCGTTAAAGGGCAAACCGTGCAACAATCTGAAACATAAAGTACAAAACTTGTCAGTTTTAAAGATAACGGACAACATCTGAAATTTGGTATAAAGATAAAGAACAAAATTTGCAATTCACTCTTAATTATTCGAAGGTAAATCAACTCAGTATCGTACAAATCCGAAAGTACCAATCCCAAAAATGACAAAAAGTACCGCAAATGGCTTAGTACAGTTTTATTATTAGCTTAAACTTACGTTAAAGTCACACAACTTTCGTTATGTGTTTCAATTCTATATTTTTTATAAATTATTTATTTTTTAGAATTAAGCGAGTCAAATGAAACATATATCAATCGTGATTACTAGTAAACGATAGTTTTTTTTTTTCGTTAGCTTGAATTAGGAGATCATAATGAAAATAAATCTGTAAATTATAACCAAGTTTCATAATTGTTAATGTAAGTTAAATTGAAAAAAAAGGTACCAAAGAGGTAGAGCCTAAGGCCTAAATTTTTAAAATTTTAAATGGTTATAATTAGTAAATGTAGAATATTTTTAATGAAAACATTGAGAAAAAATTATAAGGCTAGAGGGTGTGGAATAACCCCCCTTGGGCTTTATAAGGACACCTCAGCGCCACGTAGGCGCCACGTCAGCTAGGGGGCTTTATAACGCCCCCCTTTAACTTGCACGGTGTGGGATGGAGCCCTCTATTAAACAAAAAAAAAAAAAAAATTTGATTGGATGACACTCGAGTGGGCCCCACCTGAACAGCCCCTTCTTCTCGTTAACATGATGGCGAGCTCACCTATAGCGCCCCTCTTGATTGGCTGGGTGTGGGGGTATAGCGCCGGCGGCGCCATAGGTGGTGACGAGGCGGTGGTGGCGCCCCCCACACCCTCCGGCCTAATTACCCTTAGATACTCATCTAATCTAAAGTAACACTTCTCTCTCTCTCTATATATATATACCAGTTTAAGTCCCGTATATTACACAGATGTTCTTACAATAAATTATATTATTTAACAGTGTTGAAAGAAATGTTTACATAAAAATTTTAAATGAAAGAAGTGTTCCATTACTCATTTTGATTTTAATGTTAATGAGATGATTATGTTTATCAAATCAAAAGTGGTTTAAACTTATTTAGTTAAATCAAATTTGGTTTAAACTTATTATTAGTTACTGAAATTGAATTCAAATTAAACTCGAAAATGATTTCTTACTATATACAATTTGAAAAAAAAACATAATTAACTGATAAGTTGGGAAAGATATAAATATTATATTTGTTTTTGATCTTAATGACACACTTACGTATTTTAAATCAATATTTGTAATAAGGAAATGATTAATCACGGAATTTGAATTTGAGTCAAAACCATTTACTACTTCAAAAAATTTAAATTCAATCCAATTAATAATTAAGGAAAAAAAATTAGTTATTGTATTTGTTTTTAATGTTAATGAGACCATTTTGTTTTTAACATCAAATTTTAGTTCATAATTAAGGAAAGATTTAAATATACACTCAAGATTCAATGAGCAAACGTTAAACTATATATTGTGATCAAACTCACTTAGTATTTTGTTATATATCCTCATATCATTTTGAAATTTTCTGTTACAAGAGTAATATGCATATAAAATTACAGTATACAATCGCGTTAAATGACGATTGAAACACTTGTAGATACATTCTCTCTACACAAATCGATTTTCCTGTTCTTTTTATTTCGATTTTAATTAATAAAATAATAGTTTTTTTACGTATCATTCACGTTGTTAATTTTCATTCAATAATTCATCGTTGATAGTGGCAGCCACTCATTTTATAATATGAATCTTGGTCTTTTTAATAAGTAATACTTTTAAAAAGAATAATAACAAGGTTATGAAACACTATATATGCAACAATGAGGCTTAATCTTATGTCTAGTATCAATGCAATGTGTGTTAATCTATGGTTCAAACAGTGGCGGACCCGGGAATTTTTTACTGGGGGTGCGGAATATTTTCAAAGATTTTAGGCCCTTAACTGTATAAAAATATCGGTTCATAACGGGTCGGGTCAGATCATGTAAGAAAAAAGAACATCAAACTAAAATTTATCAATCATCAAAAACACGTCAAACGTCATTACAAATTCCAAACGTATTTAAAATTGTGCCCTATAGGTTTTTTTTTTTTTTTGAAATATATCTAAAATATCATCTAAAGATACTAAACACGCTATAAGTTCATTACATTCTTACTCATTCTTCCTAACACATATAATGTGCTCCATAAGTTCATAAAACAATACTAAACACTTAAACAAAATAAACAATTATGTTCAACCATAGCCCATAACTTTCAATTATATTTTTAAACATTCAAGCACTAATATTAAATGTTGATTACTTGTAATTAATCATTTAAACAAACAAATCTATAAATAAAACAACAAAATCATTTAACTACAAGTCTTGAACAACAAAAAAATCAAAAAAATATAAAAAGATTAAACCCTTACACATCTATATTTTCTCCTAATCATCACATAAAACAAAATAAATAAATAAATAAATAAACCATACTAGTTCTATATTAGAATTCTGACGTAATATGGGTCGGTCCAACCGGAATTTTGGTTTTTCCGGTAAAAAAAGCTACCAGGTCGTGAGCAGTGGCGTCAAGTCGCTGGGAGTTTTTTTGGAGGCGGGATTTGGAAATGGAATGGGTGGATGGGTTTGGGTTATTTTATTTAGTTCAAATTTCTTTAGGTTTGGTTTGGACTTGTGTTAATAAAAATTGATTCGGGTTTTGATTGGATTAAATAATTAAGTGGTTAATAATTATTTTTTTTTCTTCTAAGTGTGGGGGTTGACAATTTTCAAGGGGTGCGGGTGAAAAATTCCAAGGGGTGCGGTCATGATTTCCGGCGAAAAATAACACTAAAAAATATTTTTTCATGGGGTGCGCCCGCCCACCCTTGGCTTAGGGTGGGTACGCCCCTGGGTTCAAACGATTTAAGCTTCAAGGACAACCTTGTTTTCATTCTATTATTGGGTGTTAAAAGTTATCCAATAACCACTAAACCGACCCGATAAATCCGAACCCGATTAATGGTTAAACTTGAACCCGATATAATTAATTGGGTTGGTTATCGGATAATATTTCACCACTGAAAACCCGAAGAACCCAACCCAAATAACCCGATAACCGAAGAACTAACCCGATGAACGCCCCTACACGTGGCACTTAATAATCTAACTGAACGTCAAGTGGTCTAAAATGGTCTTGATTTATTATTATTTATAGATATATGAAATAAGCTACATATTAATCGTCTAAATTTATTTTTAAAAGTAAGTTTTACAACATACCATAATAAATTTAAAGAGTGAAACTCTTATCAACTATAAACTTTTTGGTTTATTTTTGTGGGTCACAAATACTAACAAAATGGAGTATTATTATGCTAAATTTTCTTGTGAAAAAGAACCCAAATTTAAGTTTCACTTTAGACTTCAAATACGTTGATTTGTTGAACTGCCTTGGACTATATGTAAATAAAGTTCTACGTTGACCATCTCTAGACAAAATGATTCAAATTATATGCAAATATTAAATTAAATTTCATAAGACTAGAGGGTATGGAGAGCCCCATCCTCAAGAGGATGGGCCGCCATGTCACCGCCACGTAGGAAGGGTTTGAGGGTGATGGACCTAGGGGGTGGGGATGAACCTCTTTATATATATATATATATATATATATATATATATATATATACGTATGTATAGGTATATGTGAGAGAAGGAGAGAGGAGAGAGGCCCGTCCTCTCCGTCTTGTGGGAGCCGGTTTTCACGAGGGGGCGGTGTGGGGGACCGGCGCCGGGCTTCGCCGGGCCTAAGCCGGCCCTCATACCGCTTGGTCTAACATGAACAAATAATATGGTTTTACCATTTCAAAGGTTGCATATTGTGTGGCTTTTTTGATGTGGGTGGTGTTTCACCTTTTAACTTACAGAAAACAGAACTCAATTCAGAATGATGATACAACAGAAGGTTTGCAGGGTCTCCACGTGACATGCACGTGATCCGTGGGTCCTTATTGGCTTAATATGTGTACTTGGTGGGTCCTATGAAAGTTTGCTATTGGACAATTGTCAAGATTTGGAAAGATTTGGTTAGAAGCTTGATGGAGATGTGAAATTCTTTTTTTTTTTTTCTCACACCCATTACTTTCAACTTTTAAGTTGTTAGAGACTCTCAATCCATCAACGTTGTTTCTTGGTTCAAATTAAAATAAAGATGAGCTCAGGTTCGTATCGGTATTGAACCGTACCGATCCTAAAATTTGTAAAAAAATGGTTAGCGACACTAAAAGTGTTTGGTACTATACGATATGGTATAATATTCAAATGTAATCAACCCAAAATATTGGTACTATACCAAACTGAAAGCACCGATCCTGAAAATGACAAAAGATGTGTATAAAAAATCGCCCGGTACCATATAGTTGAGTACCTATACCGGTTCGGTTTCAGGCACGGGTACCATTTGCTCATCCTGGTTCAAAATGATACGTTATAAACGGTTGACGGATTGTATTGATGAAATAAAACTTATTAATTCTAAGGTTGACGGGTAACCTATTTAATTGTTGTAAAACAAACATGTTTATCAAACAATTTAGACACGATTCATATATAAACGGGTTAGACAGGTCCACAAAAAAGTTTTATTATTTTCATTTTCTTTTTCAGTAGTTTATGATTACATTTTGCTATTAAAAATAGTTAACAATTATGAATTTTGTACCTAAGATTAATTGAATTATACTACTTTGATAGTTGGATATTTGTAAACGTAGCAATGTTAGACCGTAAGTTGTGGCACAAGAAATACAGCACGCTGTCAGCAATGAGTGCTTAACCTATTCAAATCAGTTGCCACAACTTTTCTTTCCTCTAAATCATATTTTTTACACCGCTTTTCTTTTACTTGCTACAACTTCTCAAAACATAAGAAACACAAGACGTTGTATACGCTTCACATGCCACAATTAATTTTTTAATTAGATCCAAAATAGTTAGGGAAAATGTCACACAAATGTAACCAAGTTTGCCTATTGTTTCAATTAAGTTATCTAAACTTTTTTTGTCTCTCTAAACTAACTAAACTTTAATTTGTGTTCTAATACCATGTAATTACCAGGTCACCAGGTTATTTTTTATTTTCTTTATTGCTTATGTTTATTTATTTATTTATATGTCTATATTGGATTTTGTAGAATCAAAATATATATTTGGCGAGTGCTTTTTATGGTAAAACCGTGAAGGAAATCAATGGTGTTTTCGGGTTATCCCCTCGGCAAAAAGCTGTTTTTGATTGTTTACGAGCCCCCCACGCTCAAGATTTCCTTACTGTTATCCCGATCGAGGGCTTGGGGCAATGTATGTCGGCAGTAGAATATCGGTCTGTCCTCAAATATCGTTTGATGATACCGTTGTACCCTGAGGATGAACCGTGCCCTGTTTGTCGGAAGGTGTGTCTTGATAGCTTCGGGGAACATGCCCTTCACTGCAAAGAGCTTCCTGGCTTCAAGTACAGACACGATCTGGTTAGAGATGTGTTGTTTGACGTTCTCAAGCGAGCTGGTATCGCTGCTAAAAAAGAGGCTCCGGTTAATTTCCTAACGGACCCGAAGGAGGGGAGGTCTTCCCTTCGACCAGCCGATGTGCTGGTTTTTGGATGGTCCGGGGGTAAGCATGCTTGCATTGATCTCACGGGGGTGTCGCCTCTTGCCGGTTTCAGGGGCAGTGGTTTTGTTTCAGGGCAAGCGACTCGGAAGGCTGAGGCGGGGAAAATATCCAAGCACGAGCAGGCCTGCATAGATAATCAACATGCCTTCCTTCCTTTCGCGTTCGATACCTTTGGTTGTCTGGCCCCTGTGGCGACCGGTTTCTTGAAGCGGGTTCAAAAGGCAGCACTTGCGCATGCGACAGTGTCTGTAGGCCATAGTTATGTGTTTAGCCGAGTAGGATTTGCAATTCAAAAGGGGGTGGCGGCGCAGCTTGTTGCCCGTCTACCAACCCATGATTTGTAATTTGCTCGAACAATATATATAAAAGTATCCATATTTCAAACGAAAAATATATATCTTAAACTACTACCTTTCAATCATCTTGTATATATCACCAAACCCTTCAATGATCCTCCCAACCAAACCCTGGGCGACGTTTCAGACCCTTCGAACGACCAATAACCTCTGATGACAACCACAACCAGCAACCTTTGATGACGGAGACCAAGTATGTTTGCTTTTTTCGTTTTTCTTTCAGATCAATGACCAGATAATATAGAGTTCCATGTTTCAGATCCATTTCTGAAGTTGAATAAAGAGGTGGATTTTAAAGATGAACAAAAACTATAAAATCGAAAGGTCTAAATGAATTTTTGGGGTGAAGTGGTGAAATCTGCATTTGCTTCTAATGTCAGAGTATATTATGTAATGGAATTCCAAATATTAATATGGGTGGTGGACTCCATTTGATGATGGAGCATTTCTATGTTTCTGTGAAGATGGTCTTTACAAGAGATGACGAAGATGATAATTTTTTTATATGAAAGAGTTCATTATAATAATTTTTAGTACTACCTCCGTCCCACTAGAAGTGTCATATTTTGAATTTTCAAAGTCTTTATTTATAAACTTTGACTTTAATTATATATTTTTGTGTTATATAAAACTTGATGAAAATTAACCCGATAAAAACACTTGTAAAACACACTCAAATCATATAACTTTCATCAAGTATTATCTAAAACAAACAAAATTATTTAAGGTCAAAGTTTATAAATAAAGACTTTGAAAATTCAAAATACGACACTTTTAATGGGACGGAAGGAGTATTATATTTGAAGTTTAAAGAATAAAATACAATTCTTATATTCAAGTTTAAAGACTAAAAAAGAAATATGACCTGGTATATATTATGAAGGTGACCTGTTAACCTAGAAATTGCATAACACTAGAACAATAAATTAAACTTTAGTGATTTTATAGAGACAAAATAAGATTGAGTGACTTTACTGGAACATATTAAAAACTTGGTTACTATTCTGTAAAGTTACCCCTAACTACTAACTCAAAATACTTAACTAAAAAATTACTCGAACTTAAATATAAAATTAATTTCAAAAGAACCACGGCAACACAACAATTTTAGTTAGTACTAAGTTAAATTTAAAAGGGTTATTGGATTTTATCACCATTAACTATTGGCTATTGGACACTGTCACCCCCAACTATCACTTTGACGTCCGCCACCCCCAACTTAACACTTAGTGTGTTCTGTCACCACGTCGTTAACTGATCACTAACTTTTGATCCTATTACTATACATTTGGGGTGTCCTAAGATCCCTAAAACCTTCCTAAGATTCCTATGACACCCCCAAAAGTATAGTAACGGGATCTAAAGTTAGTGATCAGTTAACGATGTGGTGACAGAACACACTAAGTGTTAAGTCGGGGGTGACGGACGTCAAAGTGATAGTTGGGGGTGGCAGCGGCCAATAGCCAATAGTTTAGGGTGATAAAATCCAATAACCCAATTTAAAAACGACTTTTTTATTTGAGTCTCGTTCTCACATCTCCTTTTGTTTTTCCAATACCTTGGCTTGCTTTTGCTGCACCTAGTGGTGAAACCAGAAGTTTTTCAATGAAGGGTCCGTATTAAACTTTATTTTCATATATGTAATCTCAACGTATGATGGTTACAATTTTTTTTAACAAATAATATACTTTAAACACGAGATTATGGACTTCGTTTAACATTACTTTAATCGATATTTAAAAGATTTTTTTTTTATAATTTCCGTTAATTAAAAAGATGTATGTAGTAAAAATGTTATTCATATATTAAAGAAACAGAAAACTAAATAATAAACTATAAACGATATAAATGGGCAAACACATACACTGAAAAAGAAATCCAATTAAACCAAAAAAAAAACGTTAAAATCTTCTAATATAGTTATATAAATTAAGAAATAAAGATAAAAATCAAATTGGGTGAAATTACTTAATTTGTTTAAGTAATTTACTAGTAGGGTGCTTGCGCGATGCAGCGGGGGCGGCACATTACATTGTAGTATTCATTTCTGGTAGTTTTCTTATGAAGAACGCAAACAATTACCCCTCAAAATAAGATGCCAATCATAAGCTGAGTATAGAATATATAAAGATTTCTTATGAAGAACGCAAACAATTAACTAACTATAGCACAATTATTTAACTTATGATAACATACAATTCCACCATGAGTTTCAAATTACATCAGCAGTCTTCCACATTCAGCTCAATGACTTAGCAAATTGCATGAACCTGGCCCTGGTCTGAGACCACCTTAAAACTATGAACCGGGCCCTGGTCTGACCCCTACATAAAACTATGAGCCGAGCCCTGGTCTAACCTCTCCATAAAACTATGAGCCGAGCCCTGGTCTAAGCCCTCCTTATAATAATGAACCATGCCCACCAACATCTTCATATCCTTCACCTACAAGGTTCATACCTGCACCACCTCTATTTGAGCCACTGATTTTATACCCGCCACCAACCAGACCACCACCGCCTCATAGTGAGCCAGAGTCTGCACTTTGGTGTGTGGCTAAACTCTCTTTCCCAAATCCAATCATTCAAGAACCTATGAACTACACATGTGGTTTTGCGACTGACTATGAAACACTGCAGCCAAATGGGGAATGTTTTCAGCCATATCCAATCATAACTCTGCATCTACAATTAAACACACTATCAATCAACATTTAGTTTGTTATTTCAAATAAACTTATGAGTATGTGATTGCATCACCATAGGTCATGTATACCAACGTATCCTTTCCTTGAGGATGACCTGGTTGGTTAGAAAAATGAAATTTTCAATCTCCTATATGTTTATGTGTTGGGATTGAACCCTATCAGAGGAACAAATAATTAAAGCCAAAACTGGATCAGAGCAGTGGATCCAAAATAAGCAGATGTTATGTTTACATTCTCTCCCCTTGAAAGTGGTTTCAACATTTGATGACCTCCATCCACTGATCCTTTACAACAACTGCTGATCAAGTTAAAGACTGATGAAGACTAAAGCCCTGTTGATCAATCTACTGCTTTGGGTCAAGCACTGCTGAAGATATCAAGTACTGCTGGAGTCACAACAGTGGAAGGATAAGCAGTAGTTTAGTATTTCTTATGTAATGTATTGTAATCAGTAGTTAGCATAGCAGTGTGTGTATTAGATCAGTAGATAGAGTTTGTTAGGAGGTTAGATGTCACTATCATGGTGACGTCAGCAAAGATGCCCCAGTGGTTTGGGCGTGCCTATAAATAGAACGGTACTCTGTACTGTTCTATTAGCTCTTCATCACTTTTCTTCCTGTACGAACAAACACTGTGAGCTCAGGCTGAGGGGGAGTTTGTTACATGCATGCAAAGTTGTAATCGGTGATTGGAATAAATTTAATCATTCGGTTCAATGTTCAAACATGTGTGTTGAAAGCATTTCTCCTGTTTGATTGTGTGCAAAGTTTATTTCCATTTAATTCCGCTGCATTACTTGTTCATTTTTCATCTTAAATCAAACGTAAAACACAATCAATCCAAACTCAGATCCTAACAATTGGTATCAGAGCTCGGACAGTCAAATTTGATCTAACAATCATTTTGACATAAATAGTTCAGCTCACAATCGTTGATACTGATAGTTGTTCGTTTTGTTGAAAAACAGAGTAAGGTTTAATCACGATCAAAGTTGATTAATCAGTACCTGTAAAACAACCAGGATGACGTCACAATCACAAGATGATAAGAATAACATTGGTTCACTTTTCAAACCACCCATGTTGAAAGAAATGAATACAACATCCGGGAGAGAAGGATGGGTCACATCCTTGCTCAAAAGAATACCGGATGTTGGAGATCTGTTGTTTTTGGACCACATGTTCCCATGGTGCCAAGTGTTGAGGATACAAAGAAGTTCGAACCTAAGAAACCTGAAAACTATACTGAAACTAATTTTCAAAAATTCGAACTCGATGCCAAAGCATTTAACATCATTGCATCTGCACTACCTAATGAAATTTATGCTGGACTGTTACACTGTAACAGTGCCAAGGAATTATGGGATGCACTTAAGGAACAATTTGGGGGAACTGAAGAAGTAATTGAAAATAACAGGGAAATTCTGAATCAGCAGTATGAAACCTTTTGTCACATTAAGGGTGAATCATTGACTCAACAGTTTGAGCGATTCAGTTGTCTCATTAGTGAGCTAAGACTTGTTAAAGTTGTATTTCCTAATTCTACACAAAATAGCAGGTTTATTAGATCACTACCTGAAAAATGGGATACAATCACCTTTGTAACTAGAAACTCTGTTGAGTTCAAAGATCTGACACTGACCCAACTTCATGGTAGACTCCTGACCTATGAAAGGGAGTTAAACCAGAAAAAGAGGTTGCAAGAGTCTGGCAAAGTTGCAGATGATTATTCATTTGGCAACACAGCTCTTCTGGGTCAAGAAGAGTCTGGCAGCAGTAAGGATCAGAGTTATGATCATTTTATAGACATAACTGCTGGGGGTAATTTCAACTCTGATCCTCACTCATCCAACTTTGCTTTCACAGCAAATGGAGAAAGCCAGATCTCTGATAATATGTCTTTTGAACTCAATGATTTACAGCACTTTGATCCCACTGACTTAGAAGAAATGGACATTTTGCATCAATTGGCATTGCTTAGTGTAAGAACAAGCAAATTCTATAAAAGAACAGGTAGAAAATTCCCAGGGTTACATGGGAATTTAAAAGTGGGGATTGGATAAGTCAAAAATCAAGTGCTATAAGTGCAATAGGCTAGGTCACTTTGCTAGGAAATGCAGGAGTCAAACCACTGGTCCAATTGTTACTCATCCCAGCTCAAACCATAGACCACAACATCAAAGCACTATGCACTATGCCCAATATACCCCTGCAGCCCATGTTAACACTGCTCATTATGCTGCAACCCCTGTGCCTGTGCATTATGTTCAAACCACTGTTCCACAAATTCACTATGTTCAAGCCCCTGTCCCTCAAGCTCAAGTGCAACCAGTTGCACCACAACAAGCTGCTCCAGCAGTGGTTCAACCAGATCAACAAAGCTTTTTCACCCAAGGTTTTGTTGACTGGAGCAGTATGCCTGATGAGCTTGGTGATGAAAATTTTACACTCTATGCTTCTAGTGATACTTTTAATGATGAATTTTATCTTATGGCATTAGAGTCAATACCAGAAGGGGTAGAAGCTGAAGGAGAACAACTAAGTGCTGAAACAGTGGATGAAGTGGCTGAAGCAGTGGTTACTGCAGTTGCTGGTGAAATACTGCTGGGAGAAAATTCAGAAACCCTGATTGACCACTGTTTGATCCCTGGTCCAAAGAAGAAGAAAAAGAAGAGAAGGAAGAAGGTGAGAAAGAAGAGAGAGCTGATGAAGAAAATGATCATCAATGTGATTGTGCCATGATGGCTGCTGCCAAGGTATCACCTCAGGTTCTTGAAAATCTGTGTTCAGACAAATGCATCATAGCATTTGCTAACATTAAAGAGGTGAATGAAAACCTTAGGGATAAAGTGTTGAATGATGAAGTCAAATTTGAAAAGTCTTTAAAAGAACTTAAAAACAAATTGGCTGAAAAATATAAAGAAATCTGCAGTCTAAAAGAGGAGCAGAGCATAACCAAGAACCAACTCCAAACAATGATAGAAAAATATCAAGTTTGTAAAAAGGAGTTGGAATCCACCCAAATCACTTGTGAAAGATGGGTGGAATCTTGCAAAGGTTATGAGGTCATGCTTGAAAAACAGCTTGAAAGCAATGTAAAATTTGGCATAGGGTTTAGAAAATATGATGAAATTGAAAACACTGCTGCAAAACAAGCTGGTTTAGTTGAAATAACACCAACAAACAAGAATGGCCAAGAAGTTAAGATAACTGACAAACTTGGTAACAAAATCACTCTGGAAAGATCTGTGGGATCCTCAACTTTTGAGGAAATTGAGAAATACCAATTTAAACCCACATGGTCTAATGAGTGTGACATTCTTGAAAATTTTAAACTAATGGACTTCACACCCACTGATGGTGTAAAAGCTCCTAAAGCTAAGGTTATTCCTCTCAAAGACATCCCAACAGTGGTTCAAAACTCTGTTGCTAAGGAGTCTGAAAAGAGAAAGAAAAGAGAAAAGATCAAAAACCTGTTTTGTGATTTCTGTGAAAAGAAGAATCATCTAACAAAAGACTGTTTTCATCTAAAAGCATATGATCTCAACAAAACAAGTGTCATTGTACCTACTGAGAGCTGCACCATCTGTGGTAAATCAAACCACAAAACTCAAGAATGTGTGTATCTCAAATCATTTGATGTGAAAAAGAATGAATACACTGCAAAAACATCCTTGAGTTCATCAAATTCATCTGTCAAGTTCACCAAGAACCAACCACTGTTTGTGCCAGTTCAAACAGCTGTTACAAAATAGCTGAACCAAACATCTGTCAAAAGAGATGTTCAGGTGACCGATGCACCCCCTACCAATCAATACAGAAGAGGTAAGGGGTAACCACCATACCAAAAGATCCCACATGTTTATGAGGTTTACAAAAAGCCTTCTAAACCAAGAGTGAACAGGCATCCTTTTGGTTATCAGTAGATAATTGGGCAAGACCCCCAACAGTGGTTAGAGAAAAACAGTACCAAAACTATCCAAACCCCTGACCTAACCACTGCCCATCCATCTGAACTTAACCTAGACACTGCTTGTGACACCTGTGTCACTCCAACCATCAATCAAATGCCAAACCAATGAAATATTGTATTTCATACTTGGGATTTGTAAAAATATGTGTATCGTTTGCACATATCGACTCTTGTTCGATTTCAAGCTCTAAATCGCTTTCTGGAAGGTTATACACGCACTGATGCGTAAATATAACCAGTTTCATGCAACGAACACTCCGGAATAGTGAAATAGGCTTAACATACCTTAAATAACCTTTACATAACTTAGATATAAGTTTTGGAAGGTTTGGTGTGGTGAAATCAAAGTTTAATCGCTTACAGGGACTAAATTTGATAAACTGCGAAAGTATGCCAATTTGAACTGTAACAGACATTCCGGAGCATGACCATAAGTTAAACATACCATAAATACCCTTCACATAGCTTAGAAATAGGCTTTGAGGTGTTCGGTATGCTAAAATAAACTTTTGTGTCATTCAGGGACTAAAAGTGTCAAAAAGTGCACAAGTTTGCATTTTTACGCATAACCTACATTCTGAATACATCCGGACATCCAAAAATTTATGTAAGCATGACTATATTATGCTTTAGTGTTTGGCTTGCCAAAAATCCATTCTTCGCGTCATTTGGATCGTTTTTCGCGCTTATGCGCATTCCGTCGTAATTAAGCGAACATCGCGTTCGTACGACCAAACGAACCAACATCCGACATATTTTTGAGCATGTTTCATGTCCACAATGTTTAGACATCATGTTAGGGCCTTAAAGTTGGCTTAACGGGCCTTAAACATGTCGGAAATGGCTTAAACACATAACAGGGACTGAAACTGCAACATTTGAAACTTGTTTTCTGATCTGAAGAGCTAGGCGGCCCGCCTCAGCCAAGCTTAAATCTTAGGCGGCCCGCCTCAGCCTTCCTGATCAGATAAGAATGCTTAGTCAGCTGATTCCAGCTGTTTAAACCTCATCCACACACTCACAACTGCACATTCAGCTCATTAGGACCATTTTTAAGTTACCACAACTTTGTGACAAGTGTACGCACAAGATTCGAGCACGGTTTCCATGAAACGATCTTAACGGTTCGGGTATTCCTATAAATACCCATCCACCCCATTGCAAAACTTACAAGAATTCTGATTTGAGAAGCTCTAAGTTGAAACCATTGTTTCATACCTGAGCTACTTGGATCGGGATTAGCATTCGGGGACCCTTCGTAAGTATTCTTTCGTTCTTTTATTGCTTTTCGAGTCTTTCGAGTCTGAAAGTCAAACTTTGTTTGACTTTCTGCGTTGACCAGTTATGGTCAATGCGAAGTTCGTTTGAACTTCGCAACGTGAGTGTAATCACGTTGGTTATAGTCCCTTGGGACTATGCCTACTGATTACCACGTTGTCTAGGGTCGTAGGGTAAGCGATCTAATAAATCGCTTATACCTTCGAACCCGGCCCATTTGGTCGATCATTAGGATCCGACCAAATACATTAGGTGACCATAGTAGGTAGGGAATAACCTTCCGAGGTTATACCCTATGGTCACATCGTTTGAGTAGTTGTATGATAGGTAGTTTATATGCCTTAGGTAAATTACCAGAATACCCTTTTCATGTATAATTGGTAATTAAGCATATGAAACCTAAACTTTTGTCACATAACTGATTATGTAACATGTTTAGGCATATAACACTTGTCATAGGACTAGTTAGACGGTCCGAACGCGTTTCACGCGAACGACGCGTTAAAGTAGCATAAGCTACCTAAACGGGTCGTAATGGGTCGTAAGCACTTAGATTAAGGTTTCCTTTAGTATGTAGGCTTTGTTAAACCATATGACACGAGTCTCTATACTCGTTTGGTTTACGAACCCTCATTCTATCCGATCTTCCGATTATAGGTCCGGTTTATTAATGTAGTTACCTATATTAGGTTCCGTTTGGTATCCGTGATCTCTAGCATTGTTTGGTTGTTACTCAAGGACTACTGAGCAATCTCAAGTGAGTACATAGACCCCTCTTTTACTGTTTTCCAAACTGTTTTGGGGTGAAACACATGTACCTACTTGTTACTTTCATGCTTTCCTGTTTTCACATCATATACCTGCTATGTTCGTTAGTACATGATAGTACATGATTTCATTACATCACATGCTACGTATGTCTATTGTTGTATACGTAGTACAGGTCACATGCTACGTATGTCTATTGTTGTATACGTGGTACAGGTCACATGCTACGTATGTCTATTGTTGTATACGTAGTACAGGTCACATGCTACGTATGTCTATTGTTGTATACGTGGTACAGGTCACATGCTACGTATGTCTATTGTTGTATACGTAGTACAGGTCACATGCTACGTATGTCCATTGTTGCATACTTAGTACAGGTCACATGCTACGTATGTCTATGGTCGCGTACTTAGTACATTTGTTATTCATCACAGGCTTACATTTTGGATACATATTACATGATTTACATTAAACATGAACATTTTACTTTGGTAGTTTGGTATGATTAAGTGATTAAGTAACGATGCGTGTGTAATATGATACAAGCATGGTGGATACGCCGCTGGTACTTCCTATATATAAGTGTTTGTATGGTATTACATATCGTAGCGTTATTTGAATCATTTCAGTTTGATACATATAACATTTTATACAAATAACATACTTTTCACAATACATTGTTTTACAAGCAACTTATCTTATACAAACTCAGTTTACAATGGTTATTCATTTAACCATACATTATTCTCTTATTTATACATATCATCTGAACTCATTGTTTTTCAAATGATTTACAAGACAAGACAAAGCAAATTACAAGGTTCATGACTAAACATTTTCTCAAACATAAGTCATGAAACCTATTTTCACAAAACCTATGTATCTCACAGGCATTTTTATGCTGACGTACTTATTTTCACATGTGTTTTTCAGGAGCTGTTGCATAAGATGATCAAGATATACATAGGCAGACTTGGGCTTTAGTGACAATAAAAGATGCAAGACTAGTTAATTATGTTGTATTTATTTGTTTGTTAAGACATTGTAACACTTTTAAATCAATAAAACGAAACTTCAATTGCCATGGATTTGAAACAATTAATTCTGTTACAACACTCCCCGACATTTCCGCCACGTTTTGTATGTTCTACGTGGTCGGGGTGTGACAGAAAAGATGGTATCAGAGCCAATGGTTATAGTGAATTAGGTTATTAGTAATGCTTTGACCTAGTCTATAACCTTCTTAGGACCCTAACGCGAGTTTACTTGCGTTTAGTCATAAAACAATACCGTCACCTATCCTTAGGCGACGACCACAACAAGAACATAAATTTCAAAACCGCTTTGAAAACTAATCATCTGTTCTAGGATGATTGATTACTAGGTTTTGAACCCTCTATTGTAAGGTTTTGAACCCTCTGTTATATGGTTTTGAACCCCTTTGAATTTTCAAAAATTCTCGTCAAGGTTTTGGGTTTTTAATAATGTGAACACGTGCAAACTGGAAGGGTGAATGCCTGTATTCTGGGTTTGCTGTCTAGGCAAGCACTTCGTATATATCTCATCAGACGCGAGACCAGTTGTGCTTACCTGGGAATTCTTGGGATGAGTGTTCACTTATAGGCGAGCATGTCTTCGCGATACATTATTTTTGACCTATTTACTTTGATAAATCACCAGGGTCGTTTGTTGCTTTGTAGTAACAAACAAATGACCACTATCCTTGCTTTCATCAGATTTGTTTCATCTCATTCATTTCGTCTAATTCTCTCACTCGTTTCCTTTCATGTTCTCCTCTTTTAGAATGCCTCCACGACGCGAAAATCCGGTATCTATTGACGATCTGGCAGCTGTCATTACACAGCAAATGACTGCTGCAATCCCGAACGTCGTTGCTCAATGTCACCAAGCTATCAACAACAATAATGCCCTCTGCAGCTTCAAGACGTTCAACTCGGCCAAGCCATCAAAGTTTTCTGGGTCTCAAGGAGCGACTGCGCTTCTGCAATGGTTCGAGAGTCTAGAGAGGACCTTCAGGCATGTTCAATGTCCAAACGAGCGAAAGGTAGACTTCGCATCTAGTGTCTTTGAGAAACGAGCTTTGACGTGGTGGAACGGTGTGGTGAGAGATAGGGGTGCCGATGTGGCACTGGCTCAAACATGGGAAGAACTTAGAGCACTGATGATGAAGGAATTCTGTCCTCGTCACGAGATCAGGGCCTTGGAAAGGGAATTTGACGATCTTAAGCAAGACAGCGGTGAACATCGTGACGATCTTAAGCAAGACAGCGGTGAACATCGAGCATACACTGATCGATATGAGGAGCTGAGCCTGTTGTATCCTACCATGGTTACGCCTTTGGATAAGGCGATCGAAAAATACATAGATGGTCTCCCTGACTCAGTTCAGGACATTGTTACCGGTAGTAACCCCACTACGGTTAGGCAGGCCATTGAGCTATCTGCAACCCTGACTGAATCTCAGATCAGGAAACGTAAGCTTTTCCGAAAGGGTGACAAGAAACCGGTCGAGGAATCGATACCAATCGAGGAATCAAAGATCATGGATGAACCGACTGGATCCCCTAGGAAGCCAAAGAAGCGAAAGGCTTCTCAGAACTTTGCCATGGTTACTCACAATGATCAAGCCGTCCCCAACCAACCAGCTCAACCCCGTACTAGGAAGCCATACAATGGAACTTCACCCTTGTGCAACAAATGCAACCTTTATCATCATGCTATGGTGAAGTGCCGCGAATGCCAAATTTGTGGACGTAAAGGTCATACAGCAAAAGTTTGCGTAGCCGCAGTTGCACCAAATCAAGCTAACAACAAACCTGCTCGAGCTCGCTTTCCACCAGGTTCTTGCTACAAGTGTGGCGAGATGGGACATTTCCGAAGAAATTGCCCAAAGCTTGCTAATGCTAATCCAGCACAGAGATGAGCATCTGACCGACTAGAAGACAACACCGTTTAGAAATAATCATGTCTTATGTATTATTTTCTTTTGTTGTCAAGGTCCATGAAACAGTTGTTATCATTGTTAATAAATAAATCTTTTTATTTACATTGCAATGTATTTATGTGATTGTATATATAAACAACATATCCCCTACAATACCGACAATCAAGGAATCGTATTCCTTGAAAAGCAAACTACCCCCAAAATTCTTCCATTTTACAATCTCTTGCGTTTTACACAAAGATCCTAAGTACCCGTCTCTTGCAAAGAGACGAAGTGCAAGGTGCAAGTTATAATTCTGTACGAATACCCCAAGTACCACTATAAATTCTTAATAGGGTACTCAAGGGTATTTCCGTATGTTCTAAATTATTGTGTACCTTAATTCGAATATTGCGTTTTCCTGAAAACGAAAATCGAATTTTTGGTAGATCATCCTATCTTCATGAATGTATTCTTGAAATGATTAAAGTGCCAAATGAAATCCACGAATTGGATTCCTGGTGTACTTTAAGTATCCGCGTCCAAAGATAACAAATCAATAACCAAGTTAAACAACTATGTGATTATGTGCTTATGTGTTTCCTTTTATGTTTTTGAGTAATCCAAGTTTTTGTTATCCAAATCCTCGTAGAATCTTCCATATCTTCGTATAAGGGATTCATGGTAGGATATCCAAAGGTACTATATTAAATCCTCAATGGGCTTTTACGTAATAGTAAAGACCCTTGGATTATATTGTACTATTCCATAATTAGACCCTTGAGTGGTCTAGTTAAACAGATCTGGTTAGGATTATCATGTGATGAGATAGCTGAAAGGACTCCTTAATGGCCTAATTAAAAGGATCAATTGTCGATCTAATTAAAAGGACCTTATGGTAGTCTAGTCATACTTATCACAGGTTTGATTTTCCTCCCCTAAAACATTTCAAGGCAAACTGTGCGGACTATGCAAGGAATTACGTAATTATGGATGCATACATAATTATGGAATTCAGTGCACAGAAACCACAGCAAGTTTTGTCGTGTATCTAGAGTTAACCCTATTCATTTTTGTTTCTGAAGAAATGGTGAAAAATGACTCATTTCGTTCATTTTTGTTTCTGAAGAAATGGTGAAAAATGACTCATTTCGTTCATTTTTGTTTCTGAAGAAATGGTGAAAAATGACTCATTTCGTTCATTTTTGTTTCTGAAGAAATGGTGAAAATGACTCATTTCGTTCATTTTTGTTTCTGAAGAAATGGTGGAAAATGACTCATTTCGTTCATTTTCGGTTCTGAAGAAGTTGTGGAAAATGACTCATTTCGTTCATTTTCGGTTCTGAAGAAGTTGTGGAAAATGACTCCTTTCGTTCATTTTCGGTTCTGAAGAAGTTGTGGAAAATGACTCCTTTCGTTCATTTTCGGTTCTGAAGAAGTTGTGGAAAATGACTCATTTCGTTCATTTTCGGTTCTGAAGAAGTTGTGGAAAATGACTCCTTTCGTTCATTTTCGGTTCTGAAGAAGTTGTGGAAAATGACTCCTTTCGTTCATTTTCGGTTCTGAAGAAGTTGTGGAAAATGACTCCTTTCGTTCATTTTCGGTTCTGAAGAAGTTGTGGAAAATGACTCCTTTCGTTCATTTTCGGTTCTGAAGAAGTTGTGGAAAATGACTCATTTCGTTCATTTTCGGTTCTGAAGAAGTTGTGGAAAATGACTCCTTTCGTTCATTTTTGGTTCTGAAGAAGTTGTGGAAAATGACTCATTTCGTTCATTTTTGGTTCTGAAGAATGTCCGTTAAGGAAATGTCAGGATTATGCCTTTCATATCTCTGGTGGTTACTTCACACAAAGCCACAGATAGACTCCTACGAATTAATTTCGGGACGAAATTTCCTAAAGTAGGGGAGACTGTGACACCTGTGTCACTCCAACCATCAATCAAATTCCAAACCAATGAAATATTGTATTTCATACTTGGGATTTGTAAAAATATGTGTATCGTTTGCACATATCGACTCTTGTTCGATTTCAAGCTCTAAATCGCTTTCTGGAAGGTTATACACGCACTGATGCGTAAATATAACCAGTTTCATGCAACGAACACTCCGGAATAGTGAAATAGGCTTAACATACCTTAAATAACCTTTACATAACTTAGATATAAGTTTTGGAAGGTTTGGTGTGGTGAAATCAAAGTTTAATCGCTTACAGGGACTAAATTTGATAAACTGCGAAAGTATGCCAATTTGAACTGTAACAGACATTCCGGAGCATGACCATAAGTTAAACATACCATAAATACCCTTCACATAGCTTAGAAATAGGCTTTGAGGTGTTCGGTATGCTAAAATAAACTTTTGTGTCATTCAGGGACTAAAAGTGTCAAAAAGTGCACAAGTTTGCATTTTTACGCATAACCTACATTCTGAATACATCCGGACATCCAAAAATTTATGTAAGCATGACTATATTATGCTTTAGTGTTTGGCTTGCCAAAAATCCATTCGTCGCGTCATTTGGATCGTTTTTCGCGCTTATGCGCATTCCGTCGTAATTAAGCGAACATCGCGTTCGTACGACCAAACGAACCAACATCCGACATATTTTTGAGCATGTTTCATGTCCACAATGTTTAGACATCATGTTAGGGCCTTAAAGTTGGCTTAACGGGCCTTAAACATGTCGGAAATGGCTTAAACACATAACAGGGACTGAAACTGCAACATTTGAAACTTGTTTTCTGATCTGAAGAGCTAGGCGGCCCGCCTCAGCCAAGCTTAAATCTTAGGCGGCCCGCCTCAGCCTTCCTGATCAGATAAGAACGCTTAGTCAGCTGATTCCAGCTGTTTAAACCTCATCCACACACTCACAACTGCACATTCAGCTCATTAGGACCATTTTTAAGTTACCACAACTTTGTGACAAGTGTACGCACAAGATTCGAGCACGGTTTCCATGAAACGATCTTAACGGTTCAGGTATTCCTATAAATACCCGTCCACCCCATTGCAAAACTTACAAGAATTCTGATTTGAGAAGCTCTAAGTTGAAACCATTGTTTCATACCTGAGCTACTTGGATCGGGATTAGCATTCGGGGACCCTTCGTAAGTATTCTTTCGTTCTTTTATTGCTTTTCGAGTCTTTCGAGTCTGAAAGTCAAACTTTGTTTGACTTTCTGCGTTGACCAGTTATGGTCAATGCGAAGTTCGTTTGAACTTCGCAACGTGAGTGTAATCACGTTGGTTATAGTCCCTTGGGACTATGCCTACTGATTACCACGTTGTCTAGGGTCGTAGGGTAAGCGATCTAATAAATCGCTTATACCTTCGAACCCGGCCCATTTGGTCGATCATTAGGATCCGACCAAATACATTAGGTGACCATAGTAGGTAGGGAATAACCTTCCGAGGTTATACCCTATGGTCACATCGTTTGAGTAGTTGTATGATAGGTAGTTTATATGCCTTAGGTAAATTACCAGAATACCCTTTTCATGTATAATTGGTAATTAAGCATATGTAACCTAAACTTTTGTCACATAACTGATTATGTAACATGTTTAGGCATATAACACTTGTCATAGGACTAGTTAGACGGTCCGAACGCGTTTCACGCGAACGACGCGTTAAAGTAGCATAAGCTACCTAAACGGGTCGTAATGGGTCGTAAGCACTTAGATTAAGGTTTCCTTTAGTATGTAGGCTTTGTTAAACCATATGACACGAGTCTCTATACTCGTTTGGTTTACGAACCCTCATTCTATCCGATCTTCCGATTATAGGTCCGGTTTATTAATGTAGTTACCTATATTAGGTTCCGTTTGATATCCGTGATCTCTAGCATTGTTTGGTTGTTACTCAAGGACTACTGAGCAATCTCAAGTGAGTACATAGACCCCTCTTTTACTGTTTTCCAAACTGTTTTAGGGTGAAACACATGTACCTACTTGTTACTTTCATGCTTTCCTGTTTTCACATCATATACCTGCTATGTTCGTTAGTACATGATAGTACATGATTTCATTACATCACATGCTACGTATGTCTATTGTTGTATACGTAGTACAGGTCACATGCTACGTATGTCTATTGTTGTATACGTGGTACAGGTCACATGCTACGTATGTCTATTGTTGTATACGTAGTACAGGTCACATGCTACGTATGTCTATTGTTGTATACGTGGTACAGGTCACATGCTACGTATGTCTATTGTTGTATACGTAGTACAGGTCACATGCTACGTATGTCCATTGTTGCATACTTAGTACAGGTCACATGCTACGTATGTCTATGGTCGCGTACTTAGTACATTTGTTATTCATCACAGGCTTACATTTTGGATACATATTACATGATTTACATTAAACATGAACATTTTACTTTGGTAGTTTGGTATGATTAAGTGATTAAGTAACGATGCGTGTGTAATATGATACAAGCATGGTGGATACGCCGCTGGTACTTCCTATATATAAGTGTTTGTATGGTATTACATATCGTAGCGTTATTTGAATCATTTCAGTTTGATACATATAACATTTTATACAAATAACATACTTTTCACAATACATTGTTTTACAAGCAACTTATCTTATACAAACTCAGTTTACAATGGTTATTCATTTAACCATACATTATTCTCTTATTTATACATATCATCTGAACTCATTGTTTTTCAAATGATTTACAAGACAAGACAAAGCAAATTACAAGGTTCATGACTAAACATTTTCTCAAACATAAGTCATGAAACCTATTTTCACAAAACCTATGTATCTCACAGGCATTTTTATGCTGACGTACCTATTTTCACATGTGTTTTTCAGGAGCTGTTGCATAAGATGATCAAGATATACATAGGCAGACTTGGGCTTTAGTGACAATAAAAGATGCAAGACTAGTTAATTATGTTGTATTTATTTGTTTGTTAAGACATTGTAACACTTTTAAATCAATAAAACGAAACTTCAATTGCCATGGATTTGAAACAATTAATTCTGTTACAACACTCCCCGACATTTCCGCCACGTTTTGTATGTTCTACGTGGTCGGGGTGTGACACTGCTGAGACCCCATCCAAAGCCATATTGGCTTTGGAAACCTTAATGAACTAATTCTTTACTACATGTGCAGGGAGCTTCTGCATGCTTAGATAGTCTTTGGTATGTAGATAGTGGAGGCTCCAGGCACATGACAGGATGTAGAGCCCTTATCAAAGATTTCAAAACTCATGGAGTGGGTGATATATCCTTTGGCAATAATAGTAAAGGGAAGGTTCTGGGGTCTGGTACTGTTCAGTCTGGTAAAGTTACGTTTGAAAATGTCAATCTAATAGACAATCTAAAATTCAACCTCTTAAGTGTTTCTCAAATGAGTGACAAGGGCTATGGCTCATTCTTTACAAAAGAGTGTTGTAGGATTGTTGGACCAGAAATGGTTGAAAAGATTGAAGCAATAATAAA
Organism: Helianthus tuberosus; assembly: GCA_030545235.1. Taxonomy (NCBI): domain Eukaryota; kingdom Viridiplantae; phylum Streptophyta; class Magnoliopsida; order Asterales; family Asteraceae; genus Helianthus; species Helianthus tuberosus. The sequence continues at coordinate 46,599,825 of CM060451.1, read as the reverse complement.
AAATGGAAAAACTCAACTTGTTGCTCAAAGAAGTGGCAATGTTTTTGTGGTGGATATGTCAAAAGAGAGCCCCAGGACTGATGCCTGTCTGTTCTCAGCCGCCTCAAACAAAGAGACAAAATTATGGCACAGGAGATTGGGGCACACAAATCTCAAGACAAACACTACTATATCCAAACAGGGGTTAGTAAGAGGTTTGCCTCAAAAACTGTTCACCTGTTCTGAGCATTGTGTTTCCTGCCTAAAAGGAAAACAGCATAAAAGCTCATTCAAATCAATTGAAGAGTCCAAAACAACCAAGTGTTTGAAAATGCTCCACATGGATCTGTTTGGCCCAGTTAAAGTCATGAGTCTTAGAAAGAAAATATATTGTTTGGTTATTGTTGATGACTTTTCTAGGTTTACATGGACTTACTTTTTACACTCAAAAGATGAGACTGCAGGCATTCTGCAAGACTTTGTGAAACAGGTTGAAAAGCAGTTTGACTTGCCAGTAAAAATCTTCAGAAGTGATAATGGCACAGAGTTCAGAAACAAGGAGTTAGATGATTTCTGTGTGTCAAAAGGAATTGTGATGCAGTACAGCATTCCAAGAACACCAGAAAAAAATGGGGTTGTTGAGAGAAAGAACATGACCTTGATTGAGGCTGCCAGAACTATGCTTGCTGATTCAGGTTTGCCATTAACTTTTTGGGCAGAGGCAGTAAACACTGCTTGCTATGTTCAAAACAGAGTTTTAATCAACCCCAGGCATCAAAAGACTGCCTATGAACTGCTGTATTAAATAAAGCCATTGATTTCATATTTCAAAGTTTTTGGCTGCCCATGCTTCATTTTAAACTTAAAAGATTCTATCTCAAAGTTTGCAGCCAAAATTGATTGTGGTTATCATCTGGGATACTCAACCACTGCTAAGGCCTACAAAGTGTTTAACACAAGGACTAAGACAGCGGAAGAGACTTTGAATGTAAAGTTCAATGAACTTTCATCAATGAAAATCCCAGCAAACCCTGCAGAATTGTTTGATCTTGATAAATTTACTTTTGAAAATACTGTTGTCAAGACTAACAGTGCAGGTCCATCAGAAAGTTCACCATCAGACTATGGATACGAGATCATCATTCCACAACAAAAGTCTGCATCAACTGGAAGAGCAGCAGATGTTCAAAACAGCTGTCAAAGCTCAATCACTGCTACCTTAACAGTTGTTGACCAAAGTAGCCCATCAACCCCTGCTTCCTCATCATCAAACACTGTTGATAAAAGTCCTCAAACAGTGGATCAAAGTCAACATGTGTCCACTCCATTACCTCCTATTCCACCTCCATTTGAAGCCACTGTTGGATCATCAAAGTCACCAGCAGTGGTTAGCTCAGATGATTCACATCTGTAGCCTTCACCATTAAATGCCATTGTTCCATACCAAGGAGATCTAATCTTCTTGAAATCTCATCCACCTGACCAAATCATTGGCAACATCAATGAAGGGGTGCTCACAAGAAGTCAATCCCAAAACATTTGTCTTTTTGCTGGTTTCCTATCTCTCCATCAGCTAGTTAAGTACCAAGAGGCACTGAAAGACAACAGCTGGGTAGAAGCCATGCAAGAAGAGCTCCAACAGTTCAGAAGACAACAAGTATGGGAGCTTGTACCACTGCCAGAGAATGTGATTCCTATTGGCACAAAGTGGGTCTTCAAAAACAAAACTGATGAAAGGGGTATTGTTGTCAAGAATAAAGCTAGGCTTGTGGTTCAAGGCTACAGACAGGAGGAGGGCATTGATTATGATGAAACTTTTGCCCCTGTAGCAAGATTGGAAGCTATCAGACTGTTCCTGGCCTTTGCTGTCAACCACAACATCAAGGTGTACCAAATGGATATCAAATGTGCTTTCCTCTATGGTAAGATTCAAGAAGAGATATATGTTTGTCAACCTCCAGGATTTGAGGATCCATTTTATCCAGATCATGTCTACAAGCTAAACAAAGCTTTGTATGGCCTGAAAAAGCACCAAGAGCCTGGTATGAAACTCTTTCCACCTTTCTACTTTCCATTGGTTTCACAAGAGGTAGAATAGATAAAATATTGTTTTTGAAATGGAGAGGGAAAGATTTGATGATTGTCCAGATTTATGTGGATGACATCATTTTTGGAAGCACATGTAATAAAATGTGTGAAGAGTTTAGGCAACTCATGACAGCTGAGTTTGAAATGAGTGCAATGGGTGAACTCCAGTGCTTTCTTGGTCTCCAAGTAAGGCAACTGCAAAATGACACTTTTATCCATCAAGGCAAATATGCCAAAGAACTTTTAAAGAAATTTGAGATAGATGATTGTAAGCCATGCAGTACACCCATTGCAACCAATAAAATTGTCATGTCTGATGAAAATGATGATTTGGTTGATCAAACTCTATATAGAAGCATGATTGGGTCCTTATTGTACCTAACTGCATCTAGGCCAGACATCATGTTTGTAACATGTGTTTGTACAAGATCCCAATCAGCCCCTAGAAAGTCTAACCTTATTGCTGTAAAAAGGATATTCAGATACCTAAAAGGTGCTCCCACACTTGGTATCTGGTATCCAGCTGATGGGAATATCAAGCTTTCAGGGTTCTCAGATAGTGACTTTGCTGGATGTGACAAGACAAGGAAGTCCACTTCAGGAGGGTGCCAATTCCTAGGTAGTTGCTTAGTGTCTTGGCAAAGAAAAAAGCAAGCAGCTGTTTCCACATCCACTACTGAGGCAGAATATATAGCTGCTGCAAGCTGTACAGCCCAACTGCTTTGGCTTCAAAATCAACTGTTGGATTTTGGTATCACTGCCCTAAAGACACCACTCATGTTGGATAGTCAGGCAGCAGAAAATATCATCAAAAATCCAGTATCCCATTCAACCACCAAGTATATTAACATCAGACATCACTTTGTGAGGGATTGCTATGAAAAATGTTTGATTTCTCTGCATCATGTTCCAACTAAGGATCAACTGGCAGATGTGCTAACCAAAGCATTAGACACATCCACCTTTGAAAGCTTGATCTCTAGGATTGGCATGCTAAACATGGAATAACAAGCAAAATCTTGTTTTTCTATGAATAAAAGCAATAAAATGTTTTTAGAAAATCAAAACTCCATCCTTAACAATAGCTAAAAATGAATTTTTCATTAAAATCCTTAAAAGTCTGCCATAACCACTGTTTTCCCAAAACATCTGTTCTGTTAAAAGTTGTCCACTGCTGAAAGTCAACCCCTGTTCTCTCATTTCCTTGGTAAGCACTGTTGTTCAAAATCAGTGTTTTCACCCACTGATATGCTATCCACTGATAGTTAAAATCACCCACTGCTTTCATTATTACCGTTGCACCCACTGTTATTGCTCCATCAGTGGTTTCATAAAACACCTGTCCTCCATTATTCATCAGGGGTTGGCACGTGGTCAGTACATAGCGGTCAGATCTTTTGTAACCGCTGCCACGTCAGCATTCACTTTTTCCTTTATAAAACCCTCCTCAAACCCCCAAACAGGGTTTTACACTGTCGAATTGAATTCTAAAATTCCTTTCTCAAAGCAGTTTCCATCTTTCTCTCTCAAAATCCCACATCATCTTCTTCATTTCTCAACCCACTCATGTCTTCTTCTCCCAAATCCCCGTCTTCGTCTTCTCAAAAAGACACTCAAATGGCCACCAAAACCATTGAAATTCCGTACAAAGCTCCTCACAACTATCTGGGTCTACTCACAAAACCCGGTAACATTGATACCTACGATTCCATTATTGATACCATGTCGTCTTCAAAGTACAAAACTTTGTTGACTGCTGATGCTCCAATCTTCCTGGCAACCCAGAGAGAATTTTGGAAGAATTCCACCCTTGAACTTCAAGGTAAAACAACCTTAGCCATCACTTCCTCAATAAAGGGTAAACCAGTTAAAATCACACCACAATCCATTTCAGAAGTATTCGAACTCGATGATCAGCAAGGTAAAACTTCTTTTTCCAAAATCGAGTATCAAACTGATTTTCTTGAAAGGGGGTATGCTGAGGAAATGAAAAAGGATACCTTACAAAAAGGTAGTTTTCCTCCTGCAACAAGATTTTTATTTCATACCCTCTTGATGTGTGTTTCAAATAAAACAACTGCTTTTAATGAAATACCATTAAAGATCCAATACCTGGGTTATGCTATTTTACAAAAAGAAAATTTTAACTACTCCCAGGAGATCTTTAATGATTTGGTTAAAAATGTTGATAAAAAATCATTCTTACTATTTCCAAGATTTCTAAGTTTTTACTTTCAAAAGAAATTTGGTAAGGATGATGCTCATGTGCTCACACAAGGTGACTCTTTTCAAATAAACAGCTTAACAGCTGAAACTTTTACAAGATTATCAACACCTTCCAAAACAAAAGCAGGGGTCCCTGAGCAAAATTTAGCAGCTTCCACTGCTCCTCAGGTATCTGCTGCTGAGCCCACTGCTCTAGGTGATCACAGCAGCAAAACAACTATTGTGAAACCCACACCTAAAACCACCAGAAAACCAAAACAAAAGAAAACTCAAAAGCCCCCCAAACCCAAAACAAAGGCAACTCTGGAAGATGAGATACCAGAGCAACTGCCAGTGACAACACAAAAGTCACAAGAAACCACTGCTGCTACTTCCTCACAGCAGATGGTAGAAATATCTCAACCCATGCCTCAAACTCCTCCTGCTTCTTCTCAAAAAGAACAGGTTGTACACACTGGGACACAATAATATGATGCTCTAGAATCACTTGATTCTATCTTCCACAACCCACTGCCCGGGGAAAATTCGCTTTCTACACCCAACCTCACCTCCACAATTCCCCCACAAACAAAACTATTGTTGGATGCTCTTGATTTGAACCAGACACAACCTAGTCCTTCTCACTCACCTGTCAATGAGAATATACCTCAACAAGTGACTGGGTCTGGTATTTCAATCATTGCTAACCCACCAACATTACCTGAGGAGGTTACACCCCTTGAGTTACAAGTAAATCTTGGTGGTAGTTCAAGTGAAGCAGCCACTACAAGTGCTGAACCCACTGGTTTGCATTTGGACAGTAGTTTCATCCATAAGACTTCCTTGAAGGCAATTTCTTCTCTGGTAACATTTGTGTATCCGGTTTATACTGGCTCACTAAAAAGTGTTTCTCAATTTGAAGGAAGAGGTCCCCAGTACCAAGACAAAGGGGCATCAGTGGCTGATTTTTGGGATACCTTTCCTGAATCAACCACTGTTACAACCACTGTTAGTGGGAAATCAGATGATCCCATTAAGTTGGGTGATGGTTTAATGTACCGAGAATTGACGGGTAGAATTGATAAACTTGACACATCTGTTGCAGAAATTAAAGACATGCTGCAACAATTGTTGAAAGTTCAAAAGGTACCATCCATTGCTGCAACAACTCCAACAGCTGCTCCATCATCTGCTGCTACTTCAAATGAGCTGTGGAGTTTGTTTCAACCTCTGCTCATCCAACAAAGAGAGTATGCTGATTTACAACATGAAATACAAATTCAAAAGATCAGAAATCTCATGGAAGCAAGGTTCAAAGACACTCAAGCTGATATCAAGGCTATCAAGGCCCATTTACTAAACAATACTGGCACTGCTCCTCCATCTGTTATCTTTGTGGATAACCCACCACCAGATAATGCCAAAAAGGGGGAGAAATTGAAGCAGTTGAAAAATAAGGGGTATGAAGATGGTCTGTATATTGAACCACAAAAAGATAGTATGCTTGCAGACATTCCCCTACCAGATGGTAGTAAAAAGATTGAGGTGACCACAAATGCACTGGCTGATGCAAAAGCAAGTGTAAAAAAGGATAGGGAGGCTAAGGCTAAAGCCAGGTGGGAACAAGAGAAAAGAGCTTTTATGGAGCTGAATGAGCAGGGTATTTCTGAGCCTAAGGATGATGAAAATCCTGAGCAAAAAAGAAAGCAGCCCACTAGAAAAGTGAGGCAACCCAAACACACACCATCCAGACCCACAAAGCACACCTCCAAACCTACCAAAAGCTCCTCAAATCAATCTTCCACCCAAACAACTGTTGTAATACCTGCTGTATCAACAATTGTTGGTACTTCAGTGGTTTCAGCAGTTGTTAACCCTACAACCACCACTTCAACACACACCACAACCACTGCCTTACCACTACCACCAAAAATACCATCACCTCCTGCTAAAAAGCAAAAGACATCAGATGTTACAACATCTGTTGTAATGACAACAGTGGTTGAAACACCAGTTGTTTCAACAGCTGTTAGTCAGTTACCAACCATTTCAATCACCACCACTCAAATCACCACCACTGCACCTACCAAAACACCACCAACCTCTCCTAAACTAAAAAGGAGAAGGGTAATTTTGGATGATGATGATTCTCCACCACCACCAACAACATCTTCACAATCATTGTCACTTGTTACTATTCCAAACCCTATTCCTCTCTCTTCAGCCCAAGTTCAACAACCAATCACTGCCATTGTTTCAGCATCTGTTCAGTATCCTTTAGAGCTCATAGCAGTCAGAGAAGAGATCAAATCTTTTTTATTCTGAAGATGATCCTGCTAAAAGAAACTTACCATCTGTCCAAGGATATCCAAGGCCAAACAATATTGAAGAATATTTGAAGTTAAAGGCTCAACAGGCAGAGGATATCTCTAAGAGAAACTCACAAGGAAAATCTGATAAAGAAATTTAAAGGCACTATCAATTTCTGCTCACACAAGTCAGAACTTTGGAGCAGTTTTCAAAAGATTTGTGACAAAAGCTTTCAGAAAGAGATGATGAAACTTTAAGAAAAGATTACATTGAGCACATCATGGCCTTCAAAAGGTACAAAGGTGACAAAGATCAATATAAAGAATGGACAGTGGGTGAACTCAAAGAAGAGTTGGAAAGAATTGAAAAAATGAATAAAGACAAAGTGAGACATACTCCTCCTGATTGGTCAAAATACATGAAAAATGTACCAGACAAAGTGTTAGAGCTGAAGAGGATGAAAGAGGAACTAATCACTGCTGATTTTGGGTCAAGGAATCAAGTGTTAAGGTGGAAAGAAGACAAAGTCAGGGTCAGCTACAAAAAGCTAGAAGAACTAAGAAAGAAAAATCCAGATGTGCCACAAAAGCCTGACTATCCTGAAGCTGAGGTTTCAACAAGACCACCAAAACTGCAAGTCAGGGAAGCCACTGCTCCACCTGGTGCCATCCTTTATCAAAGAAGGATGCAAAAACAGATGGATGCAGAAACACCAGAGGATAAAGCTGCTAGTGATGATATTATAAAATCAGTCATCAAGCAGATGATGGTTGAAAATGCTGAACTTGCTCAAGCTCAAAGCACTGCTCAGACAGTCATCACCAGGCCACAATCTCCAAATTCCTCATCTAATAAAAATCTCCCAAGAAACCCACTAGACTCAAAGGTACTAAAGTGGAAAACTGACAAACAGACCCATGTACTGACTCTGATCAAGTCCAATGGAGAAGTGAAGAAAATATCAAGGGAACAAGCACTAGGCCTAAGTGTTGAAGATCTGCAGGATCTCCTTGATCTTCCACTGTGTAGGGATGAAGATAACACAGATGCCCTAGACTTTGAGTTATAACTTAAAGGTTAGATAAGGGAACTGCTGATGAGACAATAAAGATCTACAATAACGAAGGGTTTTTGGCATTATCTGTTCCAGGGGAGATTGTTGGGATTGAACCCTATCATAGGAACAGATAATTAAAGCCAAAACTGGATGAGAGCAGTGGATCCAAAATAAGCAGATGTTATGTTTACATTCTCTCCCCTTGAAAGTGGTTTCAACATCTGATGACCTCCATCCACTGATCCTTTACAACAACTGCTGACTTACAACTGCTGATCAAGTTAAAGACTGATGAAGACTAAAGCCCTGTTGATCAATCTACTGCTTTGGGTCAAGCATTGCGGAAGATATCAAGTACTGCTGGAGTCACAACAGTGGAAGGATAAAGCAGTAGTTTAGCCTTTCTTATGTAATGTATTGTAATCAGTAGTTAGCATAGCAGTGTGTGTATTAGATCAGTAGATAGAGTTTGTTAGGAGGTTAGATGTCACTATTATGGTGACGTCAGCAAAGATGCCACAGTGGTTTGGGCGTGCCAATAAATAGAACAGTACCCTGTACTGTTCTATAAGCTTTTCATTACTTTTCTTCCTGTACGAACAAACACTGTGAGTTCAGGCTGAGGGGGAGTTTGTTACATGCATGCAAAGTTGTAATCGGTGATTAGAATAAATTTAATCATTCGGTTCAATGTTCAAACATGTGTATTGAAAGCATTTCTCCTGTTTGATTGTGTGCAAAGTTTATTTCCATTTAATTCCGCTGCATTACTTGTTCATTTTTCATCTTAAATCAAATGTAAAACACAATCAATCCAAACTCAGATGACATTATGGATCTTTCATATCAATGTAAGGAGGTCTTACAGATGATAAATCTTGATCAGCTGTTGGGGTTACAAAACTGACATGCTTTTGTCATTTTGTAGACCGGCCGAGCGTCCCATCTTATGTGTTCGACTGTCCGCAACACAGGCAGCGTGCAGACCATGTCAATTTGAGACGCATATGAGGTATGTGAAATCTCTGATGATGCACCGTTACAATCGGCTAGTCCTCTAGGACCATGAAAACATGCACTTTGACATGCCTGTCGTGCCACATAGAAGACAAAAATTAGCGCGTTTTGAAACTGATTATGCGATAATCAACAACTAACCTCTGTTTGTTCCAGATAAGTTCTTTGACCTATAATTAGATTTCTCAAAGTCAGAGATTCGCCAAATCTGCCACCAGGTTTGTTTCTGGAATTTATCGGTTTACATTTATATCAATTCGCATACAAAGCATTAAAAACACTATTCCACGATGAAAAATAAGAGAAAATCACTTACATGTGTGCTTCTCGAAGGTTTGTATCGATCTCCTAGCTAAGTGGGCCACTCAAACATATTGAATTACTCGTCAACGTTTGCATCAATCTCTAGTCGTTGTAGCCATTAATTAATGACCAATGATATATAAGAGTATTAGACATCATGATATTAGCGTGCAAGAAAAAATACGAAACAAAATGATTATACTGTGTTGAAACGTTTATTTTTCTATATGAAAAAAAAACTTTTTTTTTATACCATGTCAAAGTAGTCTCCTTGCTTTCCTATATAGTGAACTTTAGGCACTCCGTGACTGCCACCCAGAGTACCGTTTCACCAAAAAACCCAAATGTCACTTTTTAACTATGAAAATTGTCACACCCCAACCGATGGCGGAAACATCGGGGCATGGCACTGAGCGAAACAGATTGTCCAGAAATTTCCATAACAACTATATTTACCAAAAATTTTAAAGTGACACGTCCCATACCATGTCATAGATGATAATACAATTATTACAGCAAAGATCCAGTCAAATTGTTCTGTTCCGACAACTCAGATTTTATTACAGACAATTGTTTATTTATTGGTTTCTAGGACTCCGTCCCTAGCCTCAATTTCATCACCAGCACACAAAGCATGTAAACATCCTAAGCACCTGTCACATACGTTAAAGTAAAAGTCAATACACAAAGTGTAAAGGTGAGCATACAAGTTTGATAATAGCATATAGAGTTCGAAATAGTTTACTCATAACCAGCACGTACACAGAGTGAAATGAGGCATGTTAGTTATCGACATGAACCTATCGATACCAATGACTGCGGGTTGACTGCCCAAGGTAGTTCGCGATACATTCTCACCACTGTGAGCCATGTAGGTAATTGCCCTTAACAACCCCCGAGTGAACGGGTGCTGAGTCCAAACTAATAGTACTATCGTTGCTAAGGCAGGTAGACAACATTCCATGTGTAAACATAACAAACAAGAATTCATTAAGTCACGTATAACATGCGGTAACGTAGGGTTAGCCTGAACAGATTGATAGCATGTAACACCCAAAAGTGCGTAAAGCAAAAAGGGATCGAGTATACTCACAGCGGTTGATGGATTGAAGGGAGCCCTAGAGAGTAGGGTTAGCCTGAACAGATTGATAGCATAACGATAAGCGATGCGTAAAACGGTGCAAAGTACAAGTGGTTTGGACAGTAGTTCGATCGGATGGTAATCCGATCGGACAGCCAGTCGTGCGAGTGGTAGTCCGTTCGGACGGTCGTCCGGTCGGATGACTGTTCGAGTGGATTGTTTCTTCCTTTGGGAAGGATGTATTTGTGTATGATGGTTTGACTTTTGAAGTTTTCGTTGTAGCATTTTGAAAACATTGGAGTACCTCTACCTTTCAGGTCGGTCGATCGGACGGTCGTTTGATCGGACGGCAACCCGCTCGGTTGGGCACTTCAGTGAGAACAAGTTCACAGCAAGTTGTCACTCGATTGGACGGTCGTTCGATCGGGTGGCATCCTTTGTGCATTGAACATGTTGAAAATTGTTTGAGTGTTGAAGTTTAAATGTCTCATGATTCGATTGGCAGTTCGATCGGATGGTAGTCCGATCGGACAGTAATTCGTTCAACATTCAGACTTCAAGTGTTGGCAAAAATGGTTAAGTGTGGGACCAAGGTGCAACTCGTACGGGTGGCCAGTCGTTCGGTTTGGCTTTCCGTTCGGACAGCAGTCCATTCGGATGGCACTCCGTCCGGGTTGACCTGTTCGTCTTACACTTGGTTGTTTTTGATAGTTTGTCGTTTTATCGAGATGTGTTGATATCGTGCTAACCAACAGAACCCCATCCTAAGCTCTAGTGACTCGATTGAACAGGAATCACCCAAGTTCGGTCAGCCCACCGGTTCAGGACGATTGTTCTTGGTTAACCCGAGATCGATAATCTCGTGGATGGAATACGGATCTTGAACCAACACAACCACAATAATGAGTAGTAAGTCGGTACAAGTTCTGATTCTATCGGCTTTGAGTGCATTGAGTGTAAAAGAGTTGAAAGAAAGTTGGAAAACCATCTTTCAATCCTTTTTCTTGTGAACATGTTTAGATCTATGAAAGATCCTTGTTAGTTTATGTGGAAATCGGTTAGATCCAAGTTGTTCTTAGTGGATTGAGGCCAAAACATGAAGTTCTTCAAGAACCCATGATGACGTCATCCTAGAACACCTTGAATCTTGATGATTTCACGGTTAAAAGTTAAGATTCAAAAGATAGAAAGGTGTAGGAGTGCGTGTAGATTAAGGAAGTACAAGATTTAGGACGAGATCTTACCGGAATTGCGAGAAATCGAAGGAAAAAGCGAGTGAGAGCACGGGTCGGACGTCAGTTGCCAAAAGTAGAAAGTTTGAAAGTGACAAGGGGTATTTATAGGGTTACCTAAAGTGGAAAGGAGTGGGGAGGGGTTGGTCGCTTGGTTAGGCAGTCTGATTGGACCGCAGTCCGATCGGTCGGCTGGTGGCCTGGTCGATCAGTCACCTTGTTCGAGTGTTCGGTGCGGCGAGTTTTGATGTTTCGATTGCGATTGCGAGCATTTCGATGCGATAGAGTTTCCTAGTCAAATTACTTTTAATCCCAACTACTATATCAACATACAAGCATCCTTATTTCATGTTCATTTAGCGTTTGCGATTCAATTGCGATTGAGTTCGATTGCGTTTCGATTGATTACCATAAGGCACACACACATGTATAACAATAGCCAAGATGCGTAATTCGAGTTGCGAGTGCGATAGCGATAAAGCGATTAAACATGCGATAAATAGTGATTACCATGCGATTATTAATAGATACTCCACATAATACAACTAAAGCGAAAATAAAATAGACTAATTACGAGTCAAAGAAGTCAAAACAGGATTTGAGCAAGGAGAGACAGATCGCAATTAGCAATCTTTTCTTCCTTTGACTTCAATCTTGACTTTGACTTTGACTTCAGAAACACGGGGTGTTACAGCCTCCCCTAGTTGAGGGAATTTCGTCCCGAAATTAGTCCGAAGCCGTAACAAACAATTACGGGTACTTCTCCTTCATGTCGCTTTCGAGTTCCCAAGTGAACTCTGCGCCTCGTTTGCCTTCCCATCGGACTTTCACAATAGGAATGCGCGAGCGTCTGAGCTGCTTGGTTTGGCGATCCATGATTTCGACAGGCTTCTCCATGAAGTGTAGTGTTTCGTTCACTTGTAGGTCATCGAGAGGTACAATTAAATCATGCTCAGCCAGACACTTTCGGAGGTTTGACACATGGAAAGTCGGGTGGACATTACTAAGTTCCTCCGGTAGTTCGAGTCTGTAGGCTACTTTTCCGATCCTTTCCAGAATCTTAAAAGGTCCAACATATCGAGGCGCTAGTTTCCCTTTCTTACCGAATCTGACCACACCCTTCCAGGGTGATACCTTTAGGAGTACGTAGTCGCCAACGTCAAATTCAAGGGGCTTGCGTCGTCTATCGGCGTAACTTTTCTGTCGACTTCGAGCTTTCAACAAGTTGTCTCGGATTTGGAGGACTTTGTCAGTCGTTTCTTGCAAAAGCTCAGGACCGGTTAATTGCAAGTGACCGATCTCGTGCCACACAATAGGCGATCGACATCTTCTTCCGTATAAAGCCTCGAATGGTGCCATTTGAATGCTGGAATGATAACTGTTGTTATACGAGAATTCGACTAACGGCAGATATGCGTCCCAATTACCACCGAAGTCTATGACACACGAACGGAGCATGTGTTCAAGAGTACGGATCGTTCTTTCAGTCTGACCGTCGGTTTGAGGGTGGAATGCGGTAGTTAAGTTAAGCGTGGTACCGAGAGCCGCTTGAAACGTTTCCCACAGTCGCGAGGTAAACCGAGCATCACGGTCAGAGATGATGTCGCGAGGCGTCCCATGATTACAAATGATCTCGTTGGTGTAGATTCGGACTAATCGTTCTACCTTGTAGTCTTCCTGTATTGGCAAAAAGTGAGCGGATTTGGTCAAACGATCAACAACAACCCAAATGCTGTCGTGACCTGATGACGTGTGCGGAAGCTTTGTTATGAAGTCCATAGCGATACTCTCCCACTTCCACATAGGGATCAGCGGTTGTTCGAGTAAGCCAGAGGGTCTTTGATGTTCAGCCTTGACCCTTGCACAAGTCAGGCACTTCCCAACGTAGAGAGCAATATCCCTTTTCATGCCCGGCCACCAGTACTTGTAGCGAAGATCCTGGTACATTTTGTCGGCACCGGGATGAATAGAATACTGGGATTTATGGGCTTCGTCCATCAATATCTTTCGTAAATCGGTCCGTTTAGGGATCCAAATTCGATCCAGATAATGATATTTCGTAAATCGGTCCGTTTAGTGATCCAAATTCGATCCAGATAATGGAATATCCCATTCGGCTTGTTCACAAGTTGAGCTCCATTATGATAGATTCGTTCCTTCTTCAGAGTGCGTTCATTAAAACAAGCATGCTGGGCTTCACGGATGAGAGTTTCGAGATCGTATTGGGCTTGAGTATTACGAATGCTGAGCAAATAACTCCATCTGCTGAGAGCGTCGGCAACGACATTTGCTTTGCCTGGGTGATAACGAATCTCACAGTCGTAGTCGTTGAGAAGTTCTACCCATCGGCGTTGACGCATATTAAGTTTTTTCTGATCAAAGATATGTTGTAGGCTCCTATGATCGGTGAAGATCGTACACTTGGTACCATACAGGTAGTGTCGCCAAATCTTTAACGCAAAAACAACTGCGCCTAGCTCGAGATCGTGGGTTGTATAGTTCTTCTCGTGGATTTTGAGCTGACGAGATGCGTATGCTATAACCTTGTCCCGCTGCATAAGAACATGTAAGGACCTGCAAAAATGTCCCAAAACGCTCCGTAAGTAGAAACCCGGACACCAATTTTATCCATCTCTCACGGGCCGCGTAAGAGTTAACCAAAGCTTACGCGGGGCGCGACAGCTGGAAGATTTCCGGATAAGCTTGAGGGACACGTGTCGTCCACGTGTCACGACCACGCCATGACTCAGCAACCTTCAGTCCGACCCAGACTCCCTCGCGGGCCACGAAGGAGAAGCCGATGGGCTTCGCGGGCCGCCACCCGCCCCATTTCCAGCCCTATAAATAAGGTCTTCGAGCTTTAGTTGAAATCGTTCAATTCTTTTCTTTCTCTTAGCTTCTACTATAGCAAAATAGTAGCCCGGTATTATATTCTAAACCCCGAAACTCTGCTCGTTATTAGGGTAATAACTCTAATCACTGACACGATACTGTATCCGATCGATTAAAACTGATCCAATGGATGTTTAAGTGCTGCCAATATCTGGCTATACTTTGTCATTCGTTGTGAGGGTTTCGATCTCGTGATTATCGTTAAAGTTGAAATGAGTTAATACACTAATACGAGTTCCATTGTATTCTAGAAATTAGAATTCGTAACTAGGGAGCTGTTAAACCAGAATACTTAGCGATTAAGTAAACATAGTAGTTAAAATAACTTACCAGTTAAGTAAACTTAATGGTTATGTAACACTTAGCAATTAAGAAAACTTAGCGGTTAAGAAAACTTAATAGCTAAGGAAACTTAACAGTTAAGCAAGCTAAGTAAGTTAATTAATCAGCTAATTACGTTATTAATCGGTTAAGTAAATTACTTGATTAAATCGTTAAGGAAAATTAATCAGTTAAGTAAAATTAATTAATCAGATAAGTAAGATTAATTAAGTTAAGTATGATTAATTAATCAGTTAAGCGAGATTAATTAAGCTAAGCAAGGTTAATTAAGCTAAGCAAGATTAATTAATTAAATAAATTAAACACCTAGATAGATATACATGAAAATAAATATATATGAGATAGATAATATCAAAGGAAGGTGCTAGGAAGGTGTAAGAGAATATATATGTAGGTAGGAAGCTTCCTAGAAAATATATAGGTAACTTCCTAGAAAAGTATATAGGAAACTTCCTGGAAATTTCATATTTCCTACCTATAAATAGGAAGCTTAGGATTCATTTTTCTTTGCTCATTTCTTCTATTCTTCTCTCTATACGTTGGTGTTCTAACCAATAATCACCGATTTGATATTCTGTCCGATCGATTCAGTAACCAACTAACGAATGCCAAAGTGCTGTCTAAACAAGACTATACTTTGTGAATTTTGTTCTGAAACGAATGCCAAAGGGTTGTCTAAACAAGACTATACTTTGTGAACTTCGTTAAGGTTCTGATCTCGTGACCGTCGTTAGGTTTGATGTGGTTTTACACTAATACGTATTCCACTCTGTTAAACTAAATGTTTAACTACCCGAAACTCTGCACTATACACTTACAAAATAACAAGATGTTTAATCATCAGAAGATTCAGAACTACAAGTAGATATGTAATCATCAGAAGACTTAGAATCAAAATGCTTGTTTAATCAAGACTATATGCTAACAAGGTGAGTCATTCTCTTTTTATCAAATTCCTTTTCCAAAATCCTATTTATTTTCAAAGTTATAATTACAGGGATTAAGTCTTTGTAATCTGCAATTACTGCCGGTATGTGGGGTTTTGTATACATTACTTGATACCCGTTACCATTGGACAACGGGTTAGCCAATGGGTGATCTGACCATAGTCACAGATCCGGTCGAGTGACAAATACCGATTTGGGGTAATTGGTTGATAGAAACATTGTAATCACCCTTAATACTGTATTTTATAACAATGTGTCATTTTGTACAAAAATGAATGAACTCACCAGTATTTCCTGCTGACCAAATCTTTTTAAAACGCGTTTCAGGTAATGACAGTAGATTGGAATAAGAGTGATGATACGGCACCGAAAGGCTTAAAGAAGTGGCTTATTTGATCAATTGAATTAAATTAAGAAAACATGGTTTCATATATTCGGGTTTATCTCTTATTAAATCTACCTCTGTAAAACATGGGTTTTATCCCATCAATTTAATAAATAAAATCCCGTGTTTGTAAAACATGGGTATTTTTCCTAACTCACGGTCCTGATGTCACGGCCCCCGACCCGGTTTGACCCGTTTAAGGAGCCGCGGGATAGAAAATCCCATGGTATTTATTTAATTGAGTTTAACAGCGGAAGTTTATCATCAGGATCTTTTTAAAGCTAAATTTTTCCGATTATTTTATTTCACAACTCGGGATAAAACCCCGGTAATTTACAATACTATGATTTCACGAAGAAATCTTTATGTTACAAAACATAATTTCTTTATTTTATTATGAGCCACTTTCATAAGCTTGAAGTGCTTCACGGCACTTTTCCTGAATCACAACAGATCACCTGAAACATGTTTGAAAAAGGTTTTGTCAGCGGGAAATACTGGTGAATCATTCTATTTACTAAAACGACACATTTGTTATAATTTACAGTATTAAGAGAGATTACAATGTTTCAGATATCAACCAACTACCCACAGTATTTGTCACTAGACTCGTTTCTGTGACTGTGGTCATATCCTCCATTGGCTGCCCCAATGGTGACGATTATAAAGTAATGTATACAAAACCCCACATACCGGCTGTAATTTGGTGATTACATATACTTAATCACTGTAATTATAACTCTGAAAATATTTAAGAATTTATAAAACACTTTGATAAAAAGAGAATGACTCACATTGTAGATTTAATTTGAGCAGAGCCTAGCCTACTGATTAGCCTTTTAACCTAAGTTTAATAACATGCACACAACTCGGTTAGTAACTTAATACAACATTTACGATAACTCACGAGATTAAAACCTTCACAACGAATGACAAAGTGCGATACTTAAACATCCATCGATTTAACGACGAATGACAAAGCATAAACCCTAATGTGGGCAGCACTTAAACACCCATTAGATAGTTTAATCGATCGGACATTGAATCGTATCAGCGATCGAGTTATTACCCTGATTTGCGGCAGCAATTAGTGATCCGTGTGTGTTTTGATAGTAAACAGAACGTAACTCAGTGTGTATTTCGACTTTTTACGTCGTTCAAGTGCCAAAATTCAATTGCCAATGTCCACTATTTATACACGAATTTTGACCCCCCTCGCGTGACGCGAGGGGTACCCCCCTGGGCGTCGCGTGGCGCGAGGGGTCACCTAGGTTCATAGGGTAGCTACGTGTTTAACTAGGCTTGCTGAGTTGATGAAATTGTAAAATTCAAAACGGACAACAAATTATTTAGATAATCGTAACTAGGGTTTTACCCCCCCTGAGTTTTAGGGGCCCTGATCCTGATTCTGATTCTGAAAATTCTGAAAATGTTAGGGTTTGTGTAGAATCACTTGTTTCCTATTGAACTAAATATACTAATAAATAATAGTTTTAGTGAGAGTTGTTACACCTGATGAACATTTCCGCTGCAATGTTTTTTTTTAAATAATCACCGGTACCACTTGGCTGCTCGCGGCTCCCGTCCAGGGTATGGACGGGGGTCGTGACAGAGGTGGTATCAGAGCCACTGGTTTAAGCAATTGGGTGTTGTAATAATACCTAAACTTAAACGAAAGAGTTAGGAAATTTTTATTAACTGGTAGCAACAAGGATAGTATTTAGACTTGAACTTAAGAAAGATGCCTTAGTATAAGCTTCGAGATAAGCTAATTACTTGTATAAATAAAGTGTGATGGGTGTTGGTATGCCGTGAGGATGATAACTAGAACATTGCAAGTATGGTAAATAAGCGATAACACTTGGCCACTGTTATTTCTTATTTATTGGTACTACTTGGTTCTAGAATATGATCCATCATGTGAATACTAATTTCCATGTTCTTGGATGAAAGCCTTAATAAAATATTCATTTTTAAATCATGATTTAAAAAAGATCTATTTATGGGAAATTCAAATTACCTCTCCGGCAAGACTGGGTATGGTGTAGCAGACTCTCCAGCTTGTCCGGGTAAGATGGGGTTACCTCTCCGGCGAGAACCGGGTAAGATGGGTGATGCGTGCGAAGTGTTACTTATTTTAGGTGTTTATTTTAAGCCCTTTTTAACACTTATTTTAGCCAAGTTTTAAATTTATAAAACACGATATTTCACTAACACTGAACACACATATGGGCAAGTGCACCCATCGTTGAGTGTAGTATAGTGTTGGTAAGATACCGAGGTCGTCCAAGGACACAAGAGCTTTTAGTACCGGTTTATCCTCAACGTCTAACCAAAATAAAAGTTTAGAAAAATGTTTTAAACTAAGAAAATTAAAAGCTAACTAAAATGCTGAAAATAAAAATAAAAGAAAAAACAGATAGACAAGATGAATCACTTGGTTCCGACTCGTATCTAGTATAACCTTTGATTATTTCCGCACTTTTGCACATAATTAAGAGATTATCTTAGTTATTGTAGTAGGCCCCTCTTTTGAAGGTGACGTTACCCTCACCCCAGTAGTTTGAGTCAGCAGGGATACAATCCTAAAAGGGTGGATTATTGGAAGATAATGAATTAAGTTATTAATGCAGTATTGTGGTAGGCCCCGCTTTTGGCGGTGACGTTACCCTCGGCTAAGTAGTCTGAGTCAGCAGGGATACAGTCCTAAATAGCCGGGTTATAGTATTAATAGTAGTTAACTTATGAGGGGATCAAAGAGTTTGGACCCCCGCCATCCAATACCGTGAAGCATTGAAGGAGGTCCTACTAAATTTGACCCAGGTCCATTGCAGGACCTCTAAACGCTGAACAATGGCAAGACCTTTACCAAACCGTTCCCTTAACCCCCGACCAGGTAGCCAACATACCTCCATATAGACCGTGGAGATATGAATGGTGAAAATCCTTTATTTTATATAGACAGTAAAATAATGCCAAGACACCACGGACAAACGATAAGGAAAGATCACCTTCAACATAAGTAACTAGTTATTAAAGTCATTAATACAAAACCAAATAAAAAGTGCAAAAGATTAGAAATAAAAAGTATTATACTAGACACTTTGTCTTCACCAAGTGATGTAAGAGACTTAGGCAAACATGGCCTTGGTTGTCAAGAACTCTTACGATCAATCTTGGATCCCGAGACGACTCACACACTCTACGATGGACAATGGATGATGGTGGTGGATGATGGTGTTGTGATGGTGGTGGGTGGTGGATGAAGTGTGAGAGAGGTGGTGTGCCAAGGGATGGTTTGAGCTTGAGCCAAGCATTCCTATTTATAGCCTGTACAGAAGCCTGGACACGGCCCCGTGTCCGCTGGACACGGCCCCGTGTCCACCCTTTTCTCTTTCTTCATTAATACAGTTTGTCTTTATTAGCTCCACACGCCCCCGTGTCCGCTGGGCACGCCCCCGTGTCCGTCTGACACTCTCTCTCTTCATTAATTGTAATTCGCAATTACAATTAATGCGCCTGCTGTACTTTCGCCACGCCCCCGTGTTCACTGGACACGGCCCCGTGGTGGGCAATAGAAGCTTCTACAGGTTTGTCTTTAGTGACAGGGCTGACCATCCTGGACACTGCCCCGTGCTCGCTGAGCACGGCCCCGTGTTGAGCTGGACACGCCCCGTGTCGAGCTGGGCACGCCCCGTGTCGAGCTGGGCACAGCCCCATGCTCAGCTTTCTTCTTGTTTTTGCTTTGGGAGATGCTGTCGAGGGGTCGGGCATGTCACGTCTTGTTCCTTTTCTTGTATTTATGTTAGATTTTGATGTCTTTTTGCTTCTTTTGTTAATTTGAGCTCATTTAATCCTGAAAATACAAAAGGAAGGCAAAAGCACACTTTTTCCAACATTAGTACTAAAAAAGGGTTAGTTTTATGCCTCGATTGATGAAATTTATATGTTACATTTTGAACACATCAAATACCCCCACACTTGAATCTTTGCTTGTCCTCAAGCAAAACTCTTTAATATGTGGCTATTTACACTCCCAAATGGAATTGGTAGAAAAGAAGGTTTTGGGCTTGTCATAGAGTGTCGGGATTTCCAAGATTCTTTATTTAGTTTTATTTATTTACAATCCTATTCGTCATGATTTATTTAAAACTTTTCATAAGATAAATTACTTATTAGGGCATAACATGCCTCTTTAAAATTCTATTTATATACGAGTTCACATACCTCACGGGGATCACTCAACACTCGGCCGAAGATGTATTTTAGTGAATCACTCGAGAGCGGCATGGAACTTACTCCTACCATAGGCTTGCCAAGCAATCAATCCTCCTCCTTTTTAACTATATACCTTTGTAAACATCAAGAGGACTTTTTGGGTGAAGGGTTAGGCTTGGGTTAAAGGTAGGTGGTTGGGTTAGTGGTTAGTAGAAAGGGCGAAAAAGCGTAACAAGCGTCGGTTTTCGAAAGACTTTTTATTTTTGCAATTTTTTTTTCTTGATGAAGCCAGTATTCAAACAAAGTTATTTTTGATGAACTTGCTTGTTTATTTATTTTGCTTCATCATCAACATTTTTTTTTTTTTTTTTTTTTTTTTTTTTTTGAAAAGTCATACGAAAAACCGAGCTTGTTACTAAAACAAAGGGTGAAAAATAAAAAGGGTTTAGGTGGGTGAAAAGGTGTTTGGTTTGGGTTAAGAAATGAAAAAGGTTTAGGCTCAAAGGGGTTAACTAGGGGGATTTTGGGTAGGTGGTGAGAAAAAAGAAAAATAATGGTGTAGAAATAAAAAGGGTTAGTCCTAATGCCTCCATCATTTACTTACTCGGGTTTAAGTTGGTAAGGACCGGGAATGTATCGTCATGGCAAGTTCTAGAGTCGTAAGAACCAAGCGGCTATTCACACAAGAAACGAAAAATGAGCATTTAGTCTAATGATATGTAATTATACGCTCAATAAAGGCTCAAAACTCACTTTTGTGGGAATGGGTTTTTATGTGATCAAGTATATATAATTAAATTTTAACTAAGCTTGTCATGCCTTTTCATAATTTTCTTATGTTGGTTCTTTTTATCACGACGCTATCGGTTGTAAATTTGTAAAAATATAACCTTTTTAAGAACTTGAATTTCCCGAGTTAAACCTAGACAAGTAAAAAAAATGAAAATTTTTGAAAAAATTTGGGGTGATTAGCGGTTCCAATAGAGTTTTGTGTAAGGCTTGTATTTAGGACTTGCAAGATTCAAGGTTTTAGCATCCCCCCCACACTTAAATTACACATTGTCCTCAATGTGTCCCAAAAATAAGTTTTTAGGCTGATTAAATGTGTAAAAATGGGTTAAAAAACAAGATTTTATGGTACTGGGTAGCTGAACATGGGGTGGTGTTGGCTGAGCACGGCCCAGTGTCCAGACTGCCAGTACCAAAAGTAATCAGAAGGCTGGGCACGGGGGCGTGTCCAGTGAGCACGGCCCCGTGTCCAGGTACCTGAACTGGGCATTTTCTACAGAACCTTGGGCACGGGGCGTGTTGGGGTGAGCACGGCCCCGTGCTGAACTTGCTTTAATGAAGAAAAATCGTCGGGAGGCTCTGTTTTTGTGTATGGGGTGTTGGTTCAAGCTTCCCTTATCATCCTTCACCATCCCGAGTGTGTTTTATTCCTGAAAATTAAAAACTAAACTAGAAAACATAAAGGTTAATCTAAACTAAACTACGGATAGTTCCGCGGAATGCCTCCGTGGTGCGCCACGTTTATAAGGGTCCTTGGCTAGACCCACTTTATCAGGTGGTTCTGGCTCATCTTCAATTAGGGGGTCGTCATTGCCGAATGGATATTTCATTGATCGCTCAAGATCGACACTCCTTTTAAATGCCCCTAATTGAAGAGGTAGATTGTTGAACTTCCAGTTTTTCAAAGCTTCGTGAGTTTTTACAAATGGTCGTCCCAACACTAGAGGAGCGTCATCGAGGATGACAAAGTCGGTTGGGATTACCATTTGATTTGTTTGAACCAAAACATCTTCAACTATACCGATTGATTTTATTACTTTCCGATTGGATAGAAAAATGGGTATTTGAAGTGGAGAAAAATCACTAATACTTAATTTTTCGAAAATGTAGTTAGGCATTATGTTAACACAAAGATCTTTATCGATTGTGACATTACTAATAAACGAATTTTGAAAGAAACATGGAACCGGTGTGATGTTAATTTCAAATGGGTCTTCTTTTATTAGTGAAGTTTGATCATTAGTTAACTTAACACTTACCGTTTCGTCAATTTTAGTGTTAGTGTTTAACTCTTTTAAAAACTTAGCATGAGTGGGTACTAAACAATGATTTTTGAAAGAAGGTGTCAGGAGATTAATTTCTTCAAAATTAGACTCTTCTTGGATTTTGTTGGACTCACATTTTTCGTTGTTTAACTCATGTGTCGGTTTTTCACTTATTTGTTCTTCCATTTTTTTCATTTTTAGTTATCTCTTCCTTTTTTAATTCTTCTCTTGCGTGGGATTCCTCTTCCCTTGCACGAGCTTCTTTTATACATCGATCGATAACTCTAATGTGTTCTAATATCCTATCGGTCACTTCGGTTATAGAAAAAGAATCATTATTTTCTAAGCTTGAATCCGGTTGTTCGACCCTTTGTTCCTCATAATACCCATATGAAGTTGATGGTTCACACCGTTGTCCTTCATTGTAAGCATATGATGGATAAGGTTCGTAATTTTGTTCTTCATAATACTCATATGAGGTGGGTTGTTCACGCCAAGGTTCCTCATAGTAAGCATACGAAGGTGGTGGCTCATATCTTGGTTCCTCAAAGTATGAGTATGAAGGCTCATACCTTGGTTCATCAAAATATGAGTATGAGGGAGGAGGTTCATACCTTTGGTCTTCATAGGATGTGTATGAAGTTGATGGCTCGTACCTGGGCTCCTCATAGTAGGTGCATGAATTGGATGGTTGATATGAGCGATTATTTTGAATCGAGCGTGCATTACGACAATTAGTGCAATAATTACCCCTACAATCATCCTCATCATAGGTGTAGTTGTAACCTCCCGAGTATTGATCCATGAGAATCACTCAGCAGACCACAACCGAGTCTCGAGATCAGAAAACAAAAACAAAAACGGAAACAGAGGCTGGACACGGCCCCGTGTTCAGTGAGCACGGCCCCGTGTTCAGGATCTGTATCTGGGCGTTTTAATTAAATTTACTGATTTCGTTGAGCACGGGGGCGTGTTCAGTGAGCACGGCCCGTGTTCAAGCTTCTGTTACTGGGGGTTTTATGAAAAATATGCAGCACGGCCCCGTGTTCAGCGAGCACGGCCCGTGTTCAACCTACTGTAAATGCAAAACTAAACTAAAATGCAGAAAAATGTGGGCCCGTTTTGAAAAGGTTTTGAAAAACTGATTAGGCCGTCGATTTTAAGCTTTCCTAAAATCCTTGTGTCCCCGGCAGCGGCGCCAAAAACTTGATGCGTGCGAAGTGTTACTTATTTTAGGTGTATATTTTAAGCCCTTTTTAACACTTATTTTAGCCAAGTTTTAAATTTATAAAACACGATATTTCACTAACACTGAACACACATATGGGCAAGTGCACCCATCGTTGAGTGTAGTATAGTGTTGGTAAGATACCGAGGTCGTCTAAGGACACAAGAGCTTTTAGTACCGGTTTATCCTCAACGTCTAACCAAAATAAAAGTTTAGAAAAATGTTTTAAACTAAGAAAATTAAAAGCTAACTAAAATGCTGAAAATAAAAATAAAAGAAAAAACAGATAGACAAGATGAATCACTTGGTTCCGACTCGTATCTAGTATAACCTTTGATTATTTCCGCACTTTTGCACATAATTAAGAGATTATCTTAGTTATTGTAGTAGGCCCCTCTTTTGAAGGTGACGTTACCCTCACCCCAGTAGTTTGAGTCAGCAGGGATACAATCCTAAAAGGGTGGATTATTGGAAGATAATGAATTAAGTTATTAATGCAGTATTGTGGTAGGCCCCGCTTTTGGCGGTGACGTTACCCTCGGCTAAGTAGTCTGAGTCAGCAGGGATACAGTCCTAAATAGCCGGGTTATAGTATTAATAGTAGTTAACTTATAAGGGGATCAAAGAGTTTGGACCCCCGCCATCCAATACCGTGAAGCATTGAAGGAGGTCCTACTAAATTTGACCCAGGTCCATTGCAGGACCTCTAAACGCTGAACAATGGCAAGACCTTTACCAAACCGTTCCCTTAACCCCCGACCAGGTAGCCAACATACCTCCATATAGACCGTGGAGATATGAATGGTGAAAATCCTTTATTTTATATAGACAGTAAAATAATGCCAAGACACCACGGACAAACGATAAGGAAAGATCACCTTCAACATAAGTAACTAGTTATTAAAGTCATTAATACAAAACCAAATAAAAAGTGCAAAAGATTAGAAATAAAAAGTATTATACTAGACACTTTGTCTTCACCAAGTGATGTAAGAGACTTAGGCAAACATGGCCTTGGTTGTCAAGAACTCTTACGATCAATCTTGGATCCCGAGACGACTCACACACTCTACGATGGACAATGGATGATGGTGGTGGATGATGGTGTTGTGATGGTGGTGGGTGGTGGATGAAGTGTGAGAGAGGTGGTGTGCCAAGGGATGGTTTGAGCTTGAGCCAAGCATTCCTATTTATAGCCTGTACAGAAGCCTGGACACGGCCCCGTGTCCGCTGGACACGGCCCCGTGTCCACCCTTTTCTCTTTCTTCATTAATACAGTTTGTCTTTATTAGCTCCACACGCCCCCGTGTCCGCTGGGCACGCCCCCGTGTCCGTCTGACACTCTCTCTCTTCATTAATTGTAATTCGCAATTACAATTAATGCGCCTGCTGTACTTTCGCCATGCCCCCGTGTTCACTGGACACGGCCCCGTGGTGGGCAATAGAAGCTTCTACAGGTTTGTCTTTAGTGACAGGGCTGACCATCCTGGACACTGCCCCGTGCTCGCTGAGCACGGCCCCGTGTTGAGCTGGACACGCCCCGTGTCGAGCTGGGCACGCCCCGTGTCGAGCTGGGCACAGCCCCATGCTCAGCTGGGCACAACCCCATGCTCAGCTTTCTTCTTGTTTTTGCTTTGGGAGATGCTGTCGAGGGGTCGGGCATGTCACGTCTTGTTCCTTTTCTTGTATTTATGTTAGATTTTGATGTCTTTTTGCTTCTTTTGTTAATTTGAGCTCATTTAATCCTGAAAATACAAAAGGAAGGCAAAAGCACACTTTTTCCAACATTAGTACTAAAAAAGGGTTAGTTTTATGCCTCGATTGATGAAATTTATATGTTATATTTTGAACACATCAATGGGGTATAGGATATGTCAAACAAGTGACAGAATTCCCTAATAGTATCATGACCTGATGTCTGACTTGTCTTTGGAAATACGAATCTGTTAAATACATTGACCTTATGAATGGTATGTATATTACAGTATGTGAAATATATGATTATATAGATATGTATATCTATAAGGAAATCCAAAAACCATAAGGATTAACAATTTAAAATAAAACACAAGCATGTGTGTCAATGATAATTCTAGATTTCTTTTTTAGGAATCTCTTGTATACATCTATAATTCCGATATCGAAGATTATTTCGTTTAATCATCTATCTCGTAACTCGTGCGACAATATAAACGACGGGAACCCTTTTAGTTGGGACGCCATCGAAAGTATAAGAATTCTCTATGTGTTACCTTAGATTATTAGCACAGTAGGAAATCTGTAACTAAAAGTTATGCTAGGCACGAGACGTCTAAAAACCCACGCTAATGAAGGGTACTTCTACTTTCTTTAAAAACTCTTGCGAAGATAAGAGTAACCACGACTAGGTGCACTTACCAAGACTCTCTTCACCTATAATTCTACTAAGACTACCAGTAACAAAGAAACTGTTACGACAATACACGGGCTGCAAGGGACTAAAGTTGTCCAAACCATTAGTATAGATATTAAGAAGAATGAAGTAATGTATGTTTCAAAATTTAGACATTCAGATAGTGAGACCCGAGCTTCAAAACACATGATCAAGACATATGCCATGAAATGGAAAGAATGAAAAGAACTGACAGAAAGGAAATTCTGTCTGCTTCATAAAAAGGAACAAATGGAAACGATGATTCCTGAGGGGATTGCTTAATTAGGTAGAGAATTGCAAAGCCAACCGAAGAAGTGACCACAAGAATGCAAGATAAACCAGCCGACAAAGTTCGTCTCTGTAATGCAAGCTGCGAGTTATGCACGGAAGTAAGACATATTGTATATAGTCTCGGAGTTCATAAACACTAGAGGCATGGAACTGAAAGAAATTCTGGTAATATCGGAATACTCTGACGTTTTCCCAGAGGATCTACTTGGACTATCACCCGATCGTGAGGAGAAACTCAGAATTTATCTGAGACTAGGAACAACACCGATTGCTATATCACAAAGTTAAGACTAATGTAGTAGTTAATGCTTTAAGTCATAAGTTTCATAGGAAGCCGAATCAAGTACGTGCTCTTAGATTAAATTGCGGATAGATTTAATGAAATAATTAAAGAGTACCCAAGAAACAACAATCAAGGATGATGCTGAAGGATTATAAAGAAATAATGAAGGAATCCGAAAAGTAACTAATGGAAATTAGTGATTCCGTAAAGAATTCGGGTACCTATTCAAGGAAGCCTGCAAGAAAGGATTCTCGAAGAAGCCCATAGAACTAAGTATTTGATACATCGTGTAAGTAATATGAGGTATCGAGGTTTGAATTACTGATAAATAGAAATGAAAAAGGATGTAGCAAGTTATGTCTCTAAGTATTTAATCGATTAGCAAGTTAAAGCTGAGCATTAGAACCCTTTAGACTTACCTCAACGACATCAGTATGGAAATGAGATTGATAACAATGGATATTGTTACCAAATTACCCAAAACAAGAAACGACACAATCTGGGTGATTGTGGATCGACTAACCAAGTCTGCTCAGTCCCTACCAATGAAGGAAACCCTTTAGTATAAGACACTTAATTAAGTTGTGTGGAGACAAAATAGTCTCATTACAAAAGAATCTTGTTATCTATCAAGATAGTCATTTCACTTCTCATTTCTAGGAAAATTTTAACCCGACCTATTTTGATGTAGTATGAAGGAACACTACAAAACATAAAAGATGTGCTAAGTACATGTGCAATAAATATTGGTGAAAGTGGGATTATCACCCATAAGATTTTTCAATAATTAACCTTCAAGTATTAGTGTTGCCCATTTGAAACACCTTATGGAATGAAGGCACCATCCATTCTGTCAAGCAAAAATATGAGAAAATCAACTATCAGACCATTAGACTGGAAAATCATTAGAATTAGTATTAGAATAAGAATATACTAAAAAGCTCTCCATAAAAAGGAATAGTCAGATTCAGTAAGAAAGAAAAGCTAAGCCTGAGATTTGTTGAATCATTTGAAATTATTAAAAGGATTGGGCCAGTAGCTTATCAATTAAAATTTCCGAAGGAAATGGCAGGATATAAAGGTAAACAAAAAGTCCATTGAAAGATCTTACAAGTCAAAGATAAGAATCTCAAAGCATGGAAAATGGTTCTGGTCAAAGTGAAGTGGAATTCAAAGTAAGGACCAGAGTATACCTGGAAACTAGGATCAGTGTCGAAGTAAGAGTATTCCTCCAAATTTCCGCAAATCTCGAGGACGAGATTTAAATAAGGTGGGGAGGATGTAAGGACCTGCAAAAATGTCCCAAAACGCTCCGTAAGTAGAAACCCGGACACCTAAAACCCTAATCCTAGTGAAAAATCAAGAAAACCAATTTTATCCATCTCTCGCGGGCCGCGTAAGAGTTAACCAAAGCTTACGCGGGGCGCGACAGCTTGAAGATTTCCGGATAAGCTTGAGGGACACGTGTCGTCCACGGGCCGCGAAGGAGTAGCCGATGGGCTTCGCGGGCAGCGACGCGCCCCATTTCCAGCCCTATAAATAAGGTCTTCGAGCTTCAGTTGAAATCGTTCAATTCTTTTCTTTCTCTTAGCTTCTACTATAGCAAAATAGTAGCCCGATATTATATTCTAAACCCCGAAACTCTGCTCGTTATTAGGGTAATAACTCTAATCACTGACACGATACTGTATTCGATCGATTAAAACTGATCCAATGGATGTTTAAGTGCTGCCAATATCTGGCTATACTTTGTCATTCGTTGTGAGGGTTTCGATCTCGTGATTATCGTTAAAGTTGAAATGAGTTAATACACTAATACGAGTTCCATTGTATTCTAGAAATTAGAATTCGTAACTAGGGAGCTGTTAAACCAGAATACTTAGCGATTAAGTAAACATAGTAGTTAAAATAACTTACCAGTTAAGTAAACTTAATGGTTATGTAACACTTATCAATTAAGAAAACTTAGCAATTAAGAAAACTTAGCGGTTAAGAAAACTTAATAGCTAAGGAAACTTAACAGTTAAGCAAGCTAAGTAAGTTAATTAATCAGCTAATTACGTTATTAATCGGTTAAGTAAATTACTTGATTAAATCATTAAGGAAAGTTAAAAATTCCCCAAAAGACGGCGATTAGGGTTTCCGAAGATGTCGGCAAGAGATCGATTTCGACAAGATACTTGGTACGACGTACCGATCAAGAAGGGCAAGGGCAACCGGCGACAACATAATGAGAAGGAAAAGGATCCAGGGGTCAAGTTCTTTGTCTCTAATATTCCAGAGGGTTGTTCGTCTTCCGATCTGGTTAGGGTTTTGAAGGATTTTGGTGTTATTCAAGGTACGTACATTGCGCGCAAATACGATCGATTGGGTAAACGTTTTGGTTTCGTAACATTCAACAAAGGAAGGAACATGGATGATTTAGAGTCGGCTTTGAAAGATGTATGGATAGGGTCTTATAAACTCTTCATAGTTCCCGCTAGATTCGTTGACGGGAAAGAAATCCCAAGAAAAGAGGAAAGGGTTTGGCAACCGGTAAAGGGTAAGGAGGTGCAAGAGGAGGGTAAGGAGGAGGCGAGTGTTAAACACACGACTATGATAGACGTTAATGCGGAGGATAGTAGATCGTTTAAGGACACGTTGTTAAACAAGGAGCCGAAGAAAAACGACGTTCCAGAAATCAATGTGGAGCCTTCTGCTGCTGTGTTTGGTGAATGGTATGATCGTGCACTGGTTGTGCACTTGAAGAACTTGAAAGCATTGACGTCTCTTAGGTCTTGGATGAAGAGCATATGCGATTTAAATGTAGAGATCAAGTATGTGGGAGGACTTTGTGTCATCTTAGTTTTTGTTAACAGAGATTCAAAGATGATTTTTACGTCTATGAAAGATGCATGGGGGGTGCATGTGGATTTGATAGAGGAGTGGTATGGCCAAACTTTTATTGTTCCTAGGATTGCATGGTTAAAAATTCGAGGCGTTCCGCTTAGTCTGTCTTGTTCAAAGGTTTTCGACGAAGTGGCTTCAACATTTGGATCGATTATACAACCGGATATGTTTCCAGAGGAGGATGGGGACTTGTCTGTTGCATGTGTTGGAGTTTTACGTGCACAACTGGAAAGGGTAAATCAGAAGGTGAAATTGAGTTGGAAGACTTCCAAATTCGATGTGTTAGTCGAAGAAGAAGTAGTTGACTGGATTCCAGACTGCTTGATGGATTTGGAGGAGGAGGAGGAGGGGATGGAAGTAGAAGAGAATGTTATCGATGCGAACCCGGTTGTTGATGAAGCACTTGACTTGAATGTTGCTCAAGGGAAAATCAGGTTAACAGTGGGACGGAGGTTCTTGTTCATGATGGACTTCATAGTGGTGAACAATTGCAAAAAGGGGAGAAGACTTCAACGGTTAATAAAAGGAAAGGATTTTGTAGAAAGAAAGGATCCAGGAACAAATCGGCTTCTCCAGTGGGCAATGACAGGCCGAAAAAAAAGACAACGTGAAGGGGAGGATGTTTTTGATCTTGACCGGTTTATTTACACAGTTAGCGAAGGACAAATTGCATTGGAGAAAGAGGGTGGTAATGGATCGAAGGCTAGTGTCCAGCAGCAAAACAATCTTGAGTGTAATGTAGAGGAGAATGTTAACCTGGATATAAATGTTCCTACTTCGGATATGATGATGGACGAGTTTAGCGATGTGAACAAGGAGACGTTGGAAACAGTTTGCATGGCTAAGAGTCTGGGAGTTAAGAATATGGAGTCTTTTTCCGATGCGTTAGCTCAGGTCATTGTTAATGAAGGCTTTCAAGGCGTTGCTCAATGAACTTTCTTTCCGTTAATATACGTGGACTGGGGAATGAAGACAAAGGTAAGTGGATTCGTAATCTTAGAGCGATCAATGAAATCGGTTTTATTATGCTTCAAGAGACGCAATTTGCGTCTCTTGAGGGGGATGACCTAGGGAGGTTCTGGGGGAGAGGGAATTTCGAGTTTGATTGGGTTGGAGCCACCGGTAGGTCTGGCGGCTTACTTTCGTTATGGGACTCGAACAGATTTATGGTCTCTCGGGTGACCAAGAGCCGGTATTTCTTGTATATCCAGGGTATATCTAAAGATGATGGGAAGGTTTATTCGATACTTAATGTTTATGCTCCACAGAAGTTGCGTGACAAGCGCATTTTATGGGCAGATCTTGAAAGAATTATAGTTCTTGATAATGCTTTCTGGGTAGTTGCAGGGGATTTTAATTGTGTTAGAGATCGGTCTGAAAGACGGAATTCAAAGTTTAATGCTTTGGTTTCTAACGAGTTCAATGACTTCATTGATAAAGTGCAACTTCTTGAATACGGTCTAAAAGGGAGGAAATTCACTTATATTTCGGGGAATAAATGTAGTCGTATAGATCGCATTTTTGTCTCGTGGAATGTAGTGAACGAATGGCCAAATGCGGAGTATAGGGCTCTAGCGCGGGAGGAATCGGATCACTGCCCGTTAGTGTTGAAAATTGAAGCTCGGAATTTTGGTCCAAAACCATTTAGGTTCTTTAATTCTTGGTAACAAAAAGAAGGGTTGAGCGATTTGGTGGAAGAGGTTTGGTCTGATGATATCTTTCATCTTGGCAACGGCTCTTTTCAAAAGGGTTTAATGAACAAGATGCGTCGCCTGAAGTCTAAAATTATTGAATGGAAGAAAAAGTGGTCGGCTATGGAGGTGGAGGAGGTGGAAAACTTGAAAGCAGAGGTTCGAGATTTAGACGAGATTATAGAAGATAGAGACTTGACTGAAGCCGAGGCATGGGTTTTTAACGAAGCTAAGAACCGGATCAGGGAATTGGAGGACATGTATAAGAAAGATATTAAGCAAAAAGCTCGAGCTCGTTGGGCGCGGGAGGGTGACGAGAACACTAGTTTTTTCCACGGATGTATCAACATGCGCAGGGTGTCTAACAATATCCCGGGTTTGAACGTTGATGGTAAATGGATTTTCAAGCCGTCTGAAGTGAAAAAAGAGATTCATAGTTTCTTTAAGAGGCGTTTTATGGAGGAGATGGTTGATAGACCGATGTTAGAGTGCCATGGGATTAGCCAGCTGAGTTCGGCTGAAGCCGAAGGCCTGGTGTCTCCGTTCTCTGAAGCTGAAATTAAAATGGCCGTGTTTGATTGTGGCAGTGACAAGGCTCCGGGCCTGGATGGTTTCAATTTCCGGTTCCTCAAGCGGTTTTGGCCGCTTTTTTCTAATGACTTTTTTAGAGTTTTGCAGGAATTTTTTGATACAGGCCAAATTAGCCGTGGAGTGGGATCTTCCTTTATCACGCTTATTCCTAAAGTTAAAGATCCGGTGGGCTTGAACGAGTATCGCCCCATTACCTTGATTGGTGCGATTAGTAAAGTAATTTCTAAAGTTCTAGCTAATCGTCTAAAAAAGGTGATGGGTAGTATTATTCACGAGACGCAGTCGGCTTTTCTTTCGGGGAGGTACATTCTCGATGGTCCCCTTATTATCAATGAGATTTTCTCGTGGGCAAAAAAGACGGGGAGAGATATTTTTTTCTTGAAGATCGATTTCGAGAAAGCGTACGATAATGTTAACTGGGGGTTCCTGATTTCCATTATGAAGCAAATGAACTTTCCATCTAGATGGTGTAAGTGGATAGAAGGCGTTCTTTATTCGGCTCGGTCCTCGGTTCTTGTTAATGGATCGCCCACGTTCGAATTTAGTTGCGAAAAGGGGATAAGACAAGGTGACCCTATTTCACCGTTTCTATTTTTGATAGTCATGGAGGGCTTGTCTTCGTTGATTAGGACGGCGAGTGCGAATGGCCTATTTCACGGGGTGCGTTTAAATAATGACGGGCCGATTATTTCTCATCTCTTGTACGCATACGATGCATTGGTTATGGGTGAATGGTCGCATTGTAATTTAAATGCCGTGAAGAGGATTCTTCGTATTTTCCACATGTGTTCGGGTCTCTGAATAAACTTGAACAAATCCAATTTGTTCGGGGTGGGGAAGAGCGCCGAAGAGGTTGATGGTTTCGCTAACGACATGGGGTGCAAAGCGGGGACTTTTCCTTTTAAATACCTGGGCATCACGGTGGGTGCTAACATGAACCGTATCAGTAATTGGGACCCAATCATCGACATTTTTAAAAAGCGTTTATCCTCTTGGAAGGCTAGTGTGGTCTCTATGGCAGGTAGAGTAACTCTCATTAAGGCTGTTCTGGAAAGTCTTCCTACGTACTATTTTTCCCTGTATAAGGCCCCGGTCGTGGTGATTAATAAACTAGAGGCGATTATTAAAAAGTTTTTATGGAGCGGGTGTGATGACAAAAACAAAATCCATTGGGTGGCTTGGGATAGGGTTACTAGGAGTGTAAAACAAGGTGGTTTGGGCTTATCCAGGTTGGAAGATAACAATTATGCGTTGTTGTTGAAATGGCTATGGCGATACTGCATAGCAAACGATGCGCTTTGGAGGAAAGTAGTCGATGCCATTCACGGGTCAACTAGAAGATGGGAGACCATTCATTGCAATTCTCGCTTCACAGGCGCATGGTACAGGTTGGTTAAAGCTGGTTACAAGCTTAAAGTGAATGGAAACGGTTTTATGAACTTGATAAAAGGGGTGGTGGGCGACGGTAAACAGCTAAAGTTTTGGATCGATCCTTGGCTTTCTACAGAACCGCTGAAATATACGTTTCCGAGCTTGTTTCGCCTGGAACAAGATAAACGCTGCAACGTGGCTGATAGAATTCCAGATTGTAATGGGTCGCATGCTGTCTGCTGGAATTGGAAACATTATCCAGCCACTGAGATGGAAATAGAGGAGTTAATTCAATGCCATCGGCTCCTTTCGAATGTTTCTTTAAGCGAATAGGTAGACCGATGGGTTTGGAGGCAAGAAGACGGAGACGGATACTCGGTTAAAGACGCGCGAAACTGGATAAAAGGGGAGGTTCTTTCTGTCAACAACTCGGTCTTTCAATGGTGCAAGTGGATTCCGAACAAGTGTAATATTTTTATGTGGCGGGCTAGTATAAACCGAATTCCTACCAAAGATGCGCTTCTTCATCGTAATATTTACGTTGAAAATGGTTTATGTGGGCTATGCGGTGAAGTCGAAGAGTCGGTGGACCATTTGTTCTCCGGGTGTAGATTTGCGAGTGGTATGTGGGACGCTATCGCTTCATGGTGTAATATTCCGAGGTTTTTCGTCTTTTCTTTATCCGATGTGCTTTTTATTTTGAACGATCTGCCTTACACTGCGAAGAAGAAGGATATCATGTATGGTATAATTATTATTGCGTGCTGGCGGATTTGGAAGGCTAGGAACGATAAGATTTTTAACGGCTCGGTATCAAGCGTGACTCTTTTGGTTGCGGATGTGAAGTCTTTGGCGTTTCTTTGGTTTAAGTGTAGGCATAAAGAGGGTTGTATAGATTGGCGAAATTGGTGTAATTTTGTATTGCCGGTGATGTAATCTTTCCCGTTTTCCGTTAGTCTCTGTCTTGGAGATTAACGGTCCGGGTTGTGTGTTTTATTGATATTAGCCTTCCAAAAAAAAAATCATTAAGGAAAATTAATCAGTTAAGTAAGATTAATTAATCAGTTAAGTAAGATTAATTAATCAGTTAAGTAAGATTAATTAAGTTAAGTATGATTAATTAATCAGTTAAGCGAGATTAATTAAGCTAAGCAAGATTAATTAATTAAATAAATTAAACACCTAGATAGATATACATGAAAATAAATATATATGAGATAAATAATATCAAAGGAAGGTGCTAGGAAGGTGTAAGAGGATATATATGTAGGTAGGAAGCTTCCTAGAAAATATATAGGTAACTTCCTAGAAAAGTATATAGGAAACTTCCTGGAAATTTCATATTTCCTACCTATAAATAGGAAGCTTAGGATTCATTTTTCTTTGCTGATTTCTTCTATTCTTATCTCTATACGTTGGTGTTTTAACCAATAATCACCGATGCGATATTATGTCCGATCGATTCAGGAACCAACTAACGAATGCCAAAGTGCTGTCTAAACAAGACTATACTTTGTGAATTTCGTTCTGAAACGAATGCCAAAGTGTTGTCTAAACAAGACTATACTTTGTGAACTTCGTTAAGTTTCTGATCTCGTGACCGTCGATAGGTTTGATGTGGTTTTACACTAATACGTAGGGGTAAGATAAAATAAAAAGTTTATTTTGCCTAAGTAGGATGAGAAGAAATCTTAACCATTCATTTTTTAAATCAATGGTTAAGATGAAAGTGTAGGAGAAAGGAGGAGTGCAAGGGTATCTTAGGAAAATCATATTTATGGACTTTCTCTCTCCACATGCAAGGCACATGCATATTCCACCCCCGTTTTTTAAACGTTCATAACTTTTTTATACGAAATTATTTTTTCATAAAAATTTCACCGTAAAATCGAGCGTATTTTTATCTTTAATTTGAGTACCATATTGCTATATAAAATATGAAGACTAAAAAAACCCACTAAAATGTGTTGTATTTATATGTTGTATAACATTTTTTTGTGCTGGATTTTTGTACTATATTTTTGTGTTAAATTTTTTGTGCTGATTTTTTTTGTCTTAAATTTTTTTTTCTCAATTTTTTGTGCTGGATTTTTTTGTACTACATTTTTTGCTAAATTTTTTTGTGCTATATTTTTTTGTACTAGATTTTTTTTAGCTATATTTTTTTTGTACTAGATTTTTTTGTGCTATATTTTTTTGTAATACATTTTTTGTGCTATATTTTTTTGTACTAGATTTTTTGTGCTAAATTTTTTTGTGCTAGATTTTTTTTTGTATTTTTAAAAAACAAAAGGGGTGCCACATGTCATTTTTACTCCTACTTATAAGGACCAAAATGCCCTTCATTCCTACTTATTAGGAGTGCCACATGTCATCATTACAATCCTTCTTAGGCTACTTAGGCAAAATCCACTTTTTAGTGGATCCTTCCCCCTAACACGTATTCTACTCTGTTAAACTAAATGTTTAACTACCCGAAACTCTGCACTATACACTTACAAAATAACAAGATGTTTAATCATCAGAAGATTCAGAACTACAAGTAGATAAGTAATCATCAGAAGACTTAGAATCAAAATGCTTGTTTAATCAAACTATATGCTAACAAGGTGAGTCATTCTCTTTTTATCAAATTGCTTTTCCAAAACCCTGTTTATTTTCATAGTTATAATTACAGGGATTAAGTCTTTGTAATCTGCAATTACTGCCGGTATGTGGGGTTTTGTATACATTACTTGATACCCGTCACCATTGGACAACGGGTTAGCCAATGGGTGATCTGACCATAGTCACAGATCCGGTCGAGTGACAAATACCGATTTGGGGTAATTGGTTGATAGAAACATTCTAATCACCCTTAATACTGTAATTTATAACAATGTGTCATTTTGTACAAAAATGAATGAACTCACCAGTATTTCCTGCTGACCAAACCTTTTTAAAACGCGTTTCAGGTAATGACAGTAGATTGGAATAAGAGTGATGATACGGCACCGAAAGGCTTAAAGAAGTGGCTTATTTTATCAATTGAATTAAATTAAGAAAACATGGTTTCATATATTCGGGTTTATCTCTTATTAAAGCTACCTTTGTAAAACATGGGTTTTATCCCATCTATTTAATAAATAAAATCCGGTCTTTCTAAACTCTGAAATTTTTCGCTGCAATGTGGGATTAAATCTTTGTAATCTGCAATTACTCACGTTCCTGATGAACATTTCCGCTGCAATGTTTTTTTTAAAATAATCACCGGTACCACTTAGCTGCTCGCGGCTCCCGTCCAGGGTATGGACGGGGGTCGTGACTGAACACATCCAAGACCAAGGTTGGAAGCATCCCAATAGACAATGAAGTCTTCGTTTCCGTCGGGCAATGTCAGAACAGGAGCATTGCAAAGCATGCGCTTGAGGGTTTGGAAAACAGACTCTTGTTCAGTTCCCCCAACAAAAGGCTTGTCTTTATGCGTGAGAGCGGTAAGCGGCACAGCGATCTTTGAGAATCCCTCGATAAATCATTGATAATAGCCCGCTAGTCTGAGAAAAGAACGGACTTCAGAAGGGTTCTTAGGTGTAATCCAACTCTTAACTGCTTCAATCTTCTCTGGATCGACGTGAATACCCTGACTATTTACGATGTGACCCAGAAACTGAACCTCCTCCAGCCAAAATTCACACTTGGAGAACTTGGCATAGAGTCGATTCCCCTGGAGTAGCTCGAGAACCAAACGTAGATGTTGCGCGTGTTCGGTCTTCGACTTGGAATAGATCAAGACATCGTCGATGAACACGATGACGAACGGTCGAGGTATGGTTTACACACGCGATTCATCAGATCCATAAAAACCGCGGGTGCGTTGGTTAAACCAAAAGGCATAACAACGAACTCATAGTGGCTGTATCGAGTGCGAAAAGCAGTTTTGGGTATGTCTTCCTCTTGAATGCGTAGTTGGTGATAGCCTGAGCGTAGGTCGATCTTCGAGAAACACGTAGTACCTTGTAACTGATCAAACAAATCATCAATGCGAGGTAGGGGATAGCGGTTCTTGATAGTTAACTTATTCAGTTCCCGATAGTCGATGCACATCCGGAACGACCCATCCTTCTTTTTGACGAAAAGGACTGGCGCGCCCCAAGGAGAGGTACTCGGGCGAATGAAGCCTTTCTCAAGTAATTCCTGGAGTTGGTTCGAGAGTTCGCGCATTTCGGACGGTGCGAGTCGGTAAGGAGCTTTGGCAATAGGGTTGGCTCCAGGAATGAGGTCGATACGAAAGTCGATATCACGACTTGGCGGTAGTCCGGGAAGATCCTCAGGAAAAACGTTAGGAAATTCTCAAACCACTGGGACATCGTTTACGCCTGGCCTTCCTTTCTTTTCCTTCTCCGCTACTACAATGTTAGCCAAGAAAGCTCTGTATTCCTTGCGGAG
This sequence comes from Helianthus tuberosus, assembly GCA_030545235.1. Lineage (NCBI taxonomy): Eukaryota > Viridiplantae > Streptophyta > Magnoliopsida > Asterales > Asteraceae > Helianthus > Helianthus tuberosus. Next base: position 46,562,533 of record CM060451.1, on the reverse strand, counting down.
ATACTTGCTATCTTGGACACATGACATGAGTTTGAGACCTTTCGAAGCAGTTTCGCCATACACACACAATAAATCACCCTTCGCGAGCGAGAATCGAATCATCTTTTCGAAGCACACAACTTCAGCATGGTTTTCGCGAAGAAAGTCCATGCCTACTATGACGTCAAAACTTCCGAGTTGCATCGGAATAAGGTCGATTGGGAAGATGTGATTTTTGAGCTCGAGAGTACAATCACGAAGAACAGAATTAACGGCGACAGTTCTTCCGGTAGCGACTTCAACATCGAACGTCGAGGAGAGTTAGGAGCGTTTACGACTAAGGAGCTTCTCGAATTCAAACGACACAAAGCAGTTATCGGCTCCAGTATCAAACAAACACGATGCATAAATACCATTCACAAGGAACGTACCATTGACCACGTTGTTGTCAGCCTGGGCTTGGCGCACATTGTTGTTGAAAGTTCTGGCGCGTGCAGCTTGTTGCTGCGGCTGAGGCTGTTGCTGCTGGTGTTGTTGCTGCTGCTGGGGCTCTTGTTTCACCACCCTGTTCGGGCACATGTTCGCAAAGTGGTTGGGATCACCACATGCGAAGCAGACTCGGGCGTTGACCGCGGGTGCCTGAGCTGCTTGTTGGCCTTGTGGGGCTGGGAGCAGAGCTTGATGAGCAGTGGCTTGAGCTGGCGCTTGACGGGGACCAGTACGGCAGTTGGCAGTGAAGTGGCCGTACATGTTGCAGTGAGCGCAGAAACGACAGGCGAGACCCACCGGGTGTTGATAAGAACATGTTGGGTAAGCCGGGTGGGGGCCTGTGTATGCACGCTTTGCAGGCGGTGCATAAGTGACTGGTGCTGGTCGGTGGTGGGGCTGCTGCTGGGCCGGTACGGCTTGTAGAGGAGCAGCAGTGGTGGTTACCGCACAGTTCTTGTTGCTGGAGCTGTTGTTGTTGTTCTTCTTCTTGCGGCGTGAGGACTTTGACGATTGAGCGGCGGCGGTTTCAGCGGTTGGTGCGGCGGTGACTTGGTGCAGATTCTTTGAAGCTTTATCCAAAAAACCAGCTTTTACTCGCTTGTCGTTGATTTCAGCGGCAAGCAAGTAAGTTTCTTCAATCGTTGCTGTCGTTGCGGCATGCACAAAATCCGCAACACAGTCGGGTAGAGCTCGGATGTACTTCTTGATCGCCATGTCGGACGTCTTCACTTGATCGGGACAGATGATGCTGAGCTGCTTAAAGCGAGCAGTCAGGGCAGCGTTGTCACCTTCCTTCTACTTAATGTTCCAGAATTCGTCCTCCAGCTTTTGGCGTTCATGGGGAGGACAGAACTCATCCATCATGATGGCCTTCAACTCTTCCCACGTCAGCTCATAAGCAGCATCATTTCCGCGTTTGTTTCTCTCGGCCGTTCACCAGTCTAATGCGCGGGACTGGAAGACGCCTGTAGCATTTAGAGTGTGGAGATTTTCCGGACATCCACTCTGGCACAGAGTGACTTCGATGGAATCGAACCATTGAAACATATCCGTCGGGCCATCTTCTCCAGTGAATTCCTTTGGACTGCATGCCTTGAACTGCTTGAAGCTGAAAGCAGTCTTGGTAGCAACCTTAGGAGCTTCGGTTCTCGACTCCTCAGATGATTTGCTAACATTCTCATAAATCTCACTCACGAACTGAGGCACAACCTTGGCCACTTGTTTAGCGAGGATGGCAGCAAGGCGCTTGTCCCTCTGTTCTTGGCGAGAGAGTCGTGGGTTACGGTGTCCAGATGATGGTCCAGTTGACATTGTCTGCAACAGACATCGTCATAGGTCTCAGACACATCATTATCGAATCTCACCTCACACGTCTATTACTTACTAAAGCTCAGGAACACAGTGAAACATGTATCACATAAACACTTAGGTACATAAGCACAAATTCACATAAACACAGAAGCACATAAGCACGTAAGGCACAGAAACACAAAAACATATAAGCACATAATCTCAAGACACAGTCAGAATACAGAAACCTATCATTCAAGGTCTGCGAATGTTCGAGAATAGCGATCGCGATTAACATATCGAGTAGTATAGTATGAGTGTATAACATAGCATAAGGTCGTCCATAATTTAGCGATTTGTTAGCGTCTTGAGATAGATAGTGCAGTGCGAGTCGTGCGTGTCGATCGAAGTGAAGGCAAAAATCGAAAAATTCTCCAAAAGTAAACACATAAACAGGTAAATACACATACAAACACATAAAATCGACGAATCATCAGAGTCAGCAGTTGCGGGCTCAGAATCGAAGCACATAAAAATCGAGAAATAGATCGTCTACGGCTATTAGATGTTGACTATCCAAAGTGATTCGACTATTCTCAAGGACTTGTTGTACACATTCTGACATTCAGGACTGTGTTTTTGCCTCGATTCTTGGGCGTTTGGCACGCATCCCGTTAGTCATACCGTGACTTCAGGTCGTTGGAGTCCGTCGAGACTTTGGTGAGAGTTTTGTAAAACCAAGTAAAGGTCGGAACAAGTTGTCAAGGTTAGGGTTTCACCCTAGCTTAACAACTTCGCTCCTGTTTTGATAAAATAAAAGAGAATTATGCGTCAAAGTATGGATTTCACTACTGGTTTAACGCAAATTCTCGTGTTTATAGATAAGAATGTGGGTTAAACAAGCAATTTAGTCTAGAGTTTGCAGTTTTCACACCTAATCTCGACTTAATCGCTCATTCATAATTTGAAAATTCGAGGGCAGTGATAGTGCAGCATAGGCGAGAATAGCGAGAAATAGCAGTAAGCTCATACATAATCCCTAACGGATATGCACAAGTTGGTCTGTGAGTTCCTAACTATAGACTAGGTATCTAAGACATCGACCCAGACTAGGTCGAGTCTTGCCTAATTCCCTACAGTTATGGCTCTGATACCAATCTGTCACACCCCAACCGGTGGCGGAAACATCGGGGCATGGCACTGAGCGAAACAGATTGTCCAGAAATTTCCATAACAACTATATTTACCAAATATTTTAAAGTGACACGTCCCATACCATGTCATAGATGATAATACAATTATTACAACAAAGATCCAGTCAAATTGTTCTGTTCCGACAACTCAGATTTTATTACAGGCAATTGTTTATTTATTGGTTTCTAGGACTCCGTCCCTAACCTCAATTTCATCACCAGTACACAAAGCATGTAAACATCCTAAGCACCTGTCACATACGTTAAAGTAAAAGTCAATACACAAAGTGTAAAGGTGAGCATACAAGTTTGATAATAGCATATAGAGTTCGAAATAGTTTACGCATAACCAGCACGTACACAGAGTGAAATGAGGCATGTTAGTTATTGACATGAACCTATCGATACCAATGACTGCGGGTTGACTGCCCAAGGCAGTTCGCGATACATTCTCACCACTGTGAGCCATGTAGGTAATTGTCCTTAACAACCCCTGAGTGAACGGGTGCTGAGTCCAAACTAATAGTACTATCATTGCTAAGGCAGGTAGACAGCATTCCATGTGTAAATATAACAAACAAGCATTCATTAAGTCACATATAACATGCGGTAACGGTTAGCGTTTAAAGTATTGCGTAGTAAAGCAAAAAGGGATCGAGTATACTCACAGTGGTTGATGGATTGAAGGGAGCGCTAGAGAGTAGGGTTAGCCTGAACAGATTGATAGCATAACGATAAGCGACGCGTAAAACGGTGCAAAGTACAAGTGGTTCGGACAGTAGTTCGATCGGATGGTAATCCAATCGGACAGCCAGTCGTGCGAGTGGTAGTCCGTTCGGACGGTCGTCCGGTCGGATGACTGTTCAAGTGGATTGTTTCTTCCTTTGGGAAGGATGTGTTTGTGTATGATGGTTTGACTTTTGAAGTTTTCGTTGTAGCATTTTGAAAATGTTGGAGTACCTCTACCTTTCAGGTCGGTCGATCGGACGGTCGTTCGATCGGATGGCAACCCGCTCGGTTGGGCACTTCAGTGAGAACAAGTTCACAGCAGGTTGTCACTCGATCGGACGGTCGTTCGATCGGGTGGCATCCTTTGTGCATTGAACATGTTGAAAATTGTTTGAGTGTTGAAGTTCAAATGTCTCATGATTCGATTGGCAATTCGATCGGATGGTAGTCCGATCGGACAGCAACTCGTTCAACATTCAGACTTCAAGTGTTGGCAAAAATGGTTAAGTGTGGGACCAAGGTGCAAGTCGTATGGGTGGCCAGTCGTTCGGTTTGGCTGTCCGTTGGGACAACAACCCGTTCGGACGGCACTCCGTCCGGGTTGACCTGTTCGTCTTACACTTGGTTGTTTTTTATAGTTTGTCATTTTATCGAGATGTGTTGATATCGTGCTAACCAACAGAACCCCATCCTAAGCTCTAGTGACTCGATTGAACAGGAATCATCCAAGTTCGGTCAGCCCACTGGTTCAGGACGATTGTTCTTGGTTAACCCGAGATCGATAATCTCGTGGATGGAATACGGATCTTGAACCAACACAACCACAATAATGAGTAGTAAGCCGGTACAAGTTCCGATTCTATCGGCTTTGAGTGCATTGAGTGTAAAAGAGTTGAAAGAAAGTTGGAAAACCATCTTTCAATCCTTTTTCTTGTGAACATGTTTAGATCTATGATATATCCTTGTTAGTTTATGTGGAAATCGGTTAGATCCAAGTTGTTCTTACTGGATTGAGGCCAAAACATGAAGTTCTTCAAGAACCCATGATGACGTCATCCTAGAACACCTTGAATCTTGATGATTTCACGGTTAAAAGTTAAGATTCAAAAGATAGAAAGGTGTAGGAGTGCGTGTAGATTAAGGAAGTACAAGATTTAGGACAAGATCTTACCGGAATTGTGAGAAATCGAAGGAAAAAGCGAGTGAGAGCACGGGTCGGACGTCAGTTGCCAAAAGTAGAAAGTTTGAAAGTGACAAGGGGTATTTATAGGGTTACCCAAAGTGGAAAGGCGTGGGGAGGGACTGGTCGCTCGGTTAGGCAGTCCGATCGGTCGGCTGGTCGATCGGCTGGTCTCCTGGTCGATCAGTCACCTTGTTCGAGTGTTCGGTGCGGCGAGTTTTGATGTTTCGATTGCGATTGCGAGCGTTTCGATGCGATAGAGTTTCCTAGTCAAATTACTTTTAATCCCAACTACTATATCAACATACAAGCATCCTTATTTCGTGTTCGTTTAGCGTCTGCGATTCGATTGCGATTGAGTTCGATTGCGTTTCGATTGATTACCACACATAACAAAAATAAACATGCACAAGTAACACATAAGGCACACACACACGTATAACAATAGCCAAGATGCGTAATTCGAGTTGCGAGTGCGATTGCGATAACAATAAAGCGATTAAACATGCGATAAATAGCGATTACCATGCGATTATTTATAGATACTCCACATTATACAACTAAAGCGAAAATAAAATAGACTAATTACGAGTCAAAGAAGTCAAAACAGGATTTAAGCAAGGAGAGACAGATCGCAATTAGCAATATTTTCTTCCTTTGACTTCAATCTTGACTTTGACTTTGACTTCAGAAACACGGGGTGTTACAAAAATAAACTATGTAAATATGTTCGAAAGAACTTGCACATACTTGTAAACTTGCTACTCATAAGAAGAACCATAACTGCAGCCTTTGCGGTTTTTATGCTCAAACTTTAGAGCTAGCTGCCACAAGCAAAATAAATACAAATTGACTTTAGAAATCAGAATTTATTAAAAAAGAAAATTTTCAGAGAACCCGAAACTTAGTTGGTGCAAAAACATTACCTCCATGGCACCAGGACACCTGATATGCAGTCAGTTCCACCATAAACACAACCACGATGACCTACAAATACCTGACCAAATCCACCTTTACCCAACTTTCTATCCACCTTATATTGAGGTGATCCACCTACTTGAACATGGAAACAAGCCAAATAAGGATCAACGAAATTAGTTGGTCCCAATTTTGAGAGCTTACAGGAGCCATTCTATAATTTATGCAACAAAATTTCCAGGAGATAGGTCTAGAATAAACAATGAAACATATATAACCAAGACCACAAAAATTCCTTTCAAAGTTTGAGCTTTGGCTTTCTTTCCTTTTCTGAGACAAACTGACAGTACATATCTCTTGACACAAATGGAGCTATGAAAGACCAGGCATTTGCTAAAAGTAATAGCAACGTTGTGGGTTTAACTATGTAAGTAGTTAGTGTTACTCCATTGTACCCTTTAAGACTTAAATCCTAACTCTAAGCTACACAAAACATACGATAACCTAATTACCAGCTTACCAAAATACCTAAAATCTTTAACTTCAAATTACACAAGTCTAGCTCTCTAAAACTAACAAACACAGATCAAGAGTAATAACATTTAATGAAATATGTTACAGGTCCAAACTTGAATAGAAACCCTAACTAAAAAAAAAGACGGCACATGTGGAGACGCCGGCCACGAATTAGGGCTTCAAGCGAGGCCATAAGCAAAAGAAAACAAAAAAAAGTACCCTTGAAATTGCTATCAGAACCCATTTTGTCGTTGCCCTTCATCCTTCTCTCGATTATGAGAAAACCCACACCTCTCAGCCTCTTGCACGTTGGATTGTAGCCTCCAAACAACGATTTCAGATCCAAAATCCTTCAAGTGACCATAATTACGATTTAGGGTTTCACTTGAAACAAGATGAAAGAAAACTTGGAGCAGTGAATTCGAATTTCAAAATAAGAAAAGCATGAGAGAGAGAACCGAAAGTAGATAGTGTAAATTTCAAATTTTAAAATTAAAAACATGGAGCCAATTGACCAGGTACATACTTTTAAAAGATTTAGCTTGAATGTGTTGTAAAAAAGCTTTAATCACTTGTATATATAAAATTTTCTCACCCTTTAAATTAGGAATTACCTATATTATTATATTAAAATTTATTTATTTATATTAAAAATACAATTGAATGAATAGTAATTTCACTAAGATATTAGCAAATGGTGTTGGGTCGGTACCAATATCAAATTTACCAAACCGCGTGTATTTTCGGTACCGATTCGACACCGGTTTTTACCCTCAAATACCGGTGCCGTACCAGTACCGAACCAAAACGTACCAGGTATATTCGGTACCGGTTGGTACCGAGCTCATCAAATCCTGTAGCAACGTAGAAATGCAAGTAAATGCACCGTTTAGTTTACTTTTCATACACACAGTAAGTAAACTGTATTTCGTTTGAATGAGGTTTTATATACACAACAACTTATTTTGCTTTATTTTTTGTCTTTTTCTGTAATTAATGAATTGTAGCATGTAAAAATAACTTGGATATATTTATATTATTGATGAGCAAATCGTATCAAATCCTGTAATCAAACCGGTATCGTATCGGTACCAAATTTACTATACCAAATCATTTTCGGTACCAATTTGGTACCCACCTTTTGGTGTTTTCAGAATCGTTACTTTCGGTTCGACATTGGTCTAGCACCATACCTGTATTTATTGATTTTTACCTTCAAATATCATACCGTATTGTACCGAGCATTTTCGGTGCCCGTACCTAATTTCGATGATTTTCCGGATCGGTACTTTCAGTGCCGTTACCGGTACCGAGCTCATCCATATTTTAACGTGTTAGCACCGTAATAACTGAACTGAAAACAACCGAATTTTCAACGTGTGGGTCTTATTATTATATATTAGGTTATTTAAAATCGTTTTTTTAGGACGGAGTGATTATCCTTGCCACGTCATTTTTATTTATGTTTTAATATTCGGTATCTGCTGGTCGTTGCTGACACGCGTTTTGCATTCATTGGGTCCCCGCCGCAATGCGCGGTTCGGAAAATCAACTAGTTATTGTTAATATTTGACTAAAGTATTAACAAGTTGTTTAATCAGTTATTCAACAATACTATTAGTATGGATTGTTATTTTCTTTTTTAATCACTTGTACACTAAAGCATCATTAACTTGTACCTTTTTAAACCGTGCGTCAATATTAAACAAGACAACTACCGAAACGTCGACAAAAATGTGTAGGTCGTCGTACTATATTTGGATTTTTTTAGATATTATAGTTTATAAGATATGTCAAGAATACGTAAAAAAAATTATAAGTTTGTTGTGGAGGGGGAAAAGTGTAACTAATTATCTATAATTTTGTTAAAAGACAAGGATTTAAGTGTAATAAGTTTAGGGCTAAAAAATAAATAGTATTTAAAAAACCCAACTACCCTCATTTTAGGGGTCTTATTATAAATAAAGGGGGGGAAACATTCTTATTTTTTTGGTATCTTAAAATACCTCTCCCTCATGCATTATAATATAGTATAGATATTATTATTATTATTATTATCATTATCATTATCATTATCAATATCAATGACATTAAAGAAGAACCTGGTGGTTAGTATAACGTCCATCAGATTACGGTACAGTTTTTTTTACTTTAGCCTTTTCCGTTTTGGTTTTCTACATTTAGACCCCCTTAACTTTCTAAAAACTTTATGAAATGTCGCTTTGACCCCCACCCCCCTTGAGTTTTAAGTGCTTATTTTTGTATATAGGGATGAGCAAATGGTATCGGGTACCGAACCGGTACTGATTTCCCTAACCGAAATATTTTCGGTACTGACTTTTGACATTTTCGACACAGGTATTTACCGGCTTTTACCTTCAAATACCGGTACTGAACCGTACTGTACCGAGTATTTTCGGTACCGATACCCATTTTTGGGGATTTACGGTACCGGTTGTTACCGAGCTCATCCCTATTTGTATATGTATATGTCGGTATAAACTCAAGTTGGTTTAAGCTTCGACGTAAATTATGTCGATTCAATATAATACGTTTTTGCGTGCTTATTTTTATGTGTGTTTTCAGTTGGTGTACGTTTTGACATAAATTTTGTTCGGAAACGAGGGTGACCAAATATAATACGTTTTCATTAGACGATATAAATTCGAGTTACTTTACGTTTCACTCCACGACAACGTGCGGGAGAAATATACTAATATACTAGTTATTATTGATTTATAAGTATTGGATTGTGGGCTTGTGTTGATTTATAAAAAAGCCCACTACAACATTGCTATTAGGTTATCTTCATCTTTTTGACATCTTTCTCTGTAATTTTTGCAGAGTCGCTATTGTATCTCTATTGTCATTTTTTCGCGCGGGAGAAATTTACTAGTTATTATTGAATTATAACACTACGTCAAAAAAGACTTATGGGCACACAAAAAAAGTGTGACCATACGCCTTTTGCCACACTTATTTTTTCCAGCTCAAGTGTGACCAAAGGTCAAGTCATCGTAGGCATCATACGGCCACATTCACGTTGAGTGGCCGTATCAACTTCAAAGTGTGGCTAAAAGGTACCACTATTTCTTGCTAGAATCAGACCTTCTGTACAATAAGTGTGGCTAAAGGGTAGCAACGACCACATGAATTTATTGTAAATATGGTTGTTTCTATTATATAGTCACTTAAAAGTTTGTTTTAGCCACATCAATTAAAAAAAATTGCGACAAAAACAGTTGTAATCAATCATTCCATCCATGAAGTGTGACTAAATAGTAGCAATGGCCACATGAACTTACTGTAAGTGTGGCGGTTTTATTATTTAGTCACATGAGGTTACTATAAGCGTGGCTAAAAACTATTTCTAGACACCCAAAACAACTTTGTAATTTTAAATGGGGTTATTGGATTTTAATAATCCGAAGTTTCACCCGTTGGCCACTAATAATCCCAACTTCAAAAATTCCCTGTAACAATCCCAACTTGTAAGATTTTGGCCCCCAATGATCCTTTGCTAACTGGGTTATAACCCAGTTAGTTTTTTTTGCTGACGTGGACACAACTTTGGTCTTTGTTGACTTGGCTGCTTATGTGGCACTATCACCATCACCACCTCCACTTCCTCCTCCTCCACTGCCACCACCATCTCCTCCAGCCACCACCATCATCTACCACCATCATCCCCCACCACCACCTCCGACCACCTCCACCTCCACCCACCACCATCACCACCTCCACTTCCTCCACCACCACTACCATCTCCACCAACACTGCCGCCATCTCCACCCACCACCACTGCCATTTCCGCCACCACCTACCATCGCCATCTCAGATTCATCCCCACCTTCGTCACCTGACCGAAAACCACCCCCGTATCGGCTGTTCTCAAAGTTGACCTAACTGTCACTGATGAAGGATCCAGAACCGTGGGAATAGGGTTAATTCCATTGTTGTTGTTGGAGCAGAGGTCAATATGGTGGAGCGGAAATAGGGTTAATTCTATTGTTGTTGTTGCAGAGGTTCTGATGTCATTGGAGATTGAATGATTGTGGGAATGGATGGTAGATGGTGGTCGGAGGGTATTGAAGATGGTGGTTGTGCGGTGGGAGCTGGTTGGTCGGAGGGGGTTGAAGATGGTGGTTGTGCGGTGGGAGCTGGGTGGTCGGAAGGGGTTGAAGATGGTGGTTGTGCGGTGGGAGTTGGGTGGTTGTGGTGGTAGTGAGGTAGTGGAGTGGTGGTGGTGAAGATGGTGAGTGTCTATGTATGTATATATGTAATTAAAAAATATATTTTTTTCATATCAATATCCACATCATCATCCACATAATGAACCAGCTTATTTTTTTACACGTCAGCGTCCATGTTAGCATCCACGTCATCAAAAACTAACCCAGTTAGCAAAGGATCATTGGGGGCCAAAATTTTACAAGTTGGGATTGTTACAGGGAATTTTTGAAGTTGGGATTATTAGTGGCCAACGGGTGAAACTTCGGATTATTAAAATCCAATAACCCTTTTAAATGTGACAATTGTCTAACCTTTAGTCACACATAAAGTTTTGTAATTTTAAGTGTGGCTATTGTTTAACCTTTGGTCACACATTCTTTTTTTTTCACATGACGTTTGTTATTAGTCTGTCACACAAAAAAAACAAAGTGATGATAGTGTGGCTAATGTTTATGTAAAGCCACATGAAGTTTTGTGTTTTTAAGTGTGACTAATGTCTAACCTTTGGTCACATATAATTTACTTTTCTCATAACGTTTGCTATCATTCCGTCACATAAAACAAAACAAAGTAACAATAATGTGGCTAATGATTATATAAGCCACATGAAACTTTATAATTAAGTGTGGCTATCATCTAACATATGGTCACACATATTCATGTTGCCCATTACGTATGCTAACATTCCGTCACATAAAAAATACAACATAAGCATGGCGTGGCTAAAAGATATGTAAAGCTACATGAATATTTTTTTATTTTTAGTGTGGCTATTGTATCACCTTTGGTCACACAATATTTTTTACCCATGATGTTTGCTAATATTTCGTCACACCAATAAACAAAATGACGATGATGTGACTAATGATTATGTAAAGCCACATGAAATTTTGTAATTTTAAGTGTGGTTATTGTCTAACCATTCGCCACACATAATATTCTTTTCCCGTGACGTTTAGTATCATTCCGGCACACAAGCAAAAAACAAAGTGGCTATAGTGTGACTGATGATTATATATAGCCACACAAAATTTGATAAGTTTAAGTGTGCCTATTGTTTAAGCTTTGGTCACACGTATTTATTATGGTTCTATGTGGTAATGTGGCCATTTTCAGGTAATTAGCCATTTTATTTTCACTTTTTTTGAGAAATAAAAACAATCATAACATGAGAAAAACCTAAAACCAAATGATATTAACAATAATAAACCAAAATTCATACTTAGTACTAATAACAAACTTCTGATAAGATCTATCTACAAAAAGTTGAAAAAATGACAATACACATAAACTAAAAACTATTTATAGGTCGTTTTCCTCGTGTTTATATACTCACTACTTTTCGACTTAAAAGTGTTGCAAAAACTATGATCAGATACTAGAGCATGGCATGTCTTCAACATTTTTTATTAACTTCCTCTTGCGCTCGGAGTCTTTGTGATTGGTATATTTTCATCGTAAGTGCATCTAGGAAAATCTAGATTTCTCACCACACGTGGCCCTATCGGCAACCCCCACCATCCAGCCAACCAACACACACTTAAGTTTTTATACCCCAAACACTTCAGTTCTTTCAACACTAATCCAACACCAACAATATCACACTTTTTCTTTCCAAAATTCAATTTTATCTGTTTTAATTTTTTAAATTCCGTAATAAACACAACTAAAATCCCAAAAAACACAACAATTAAACCACAAATTATTAACAGCAAACATACATTTACATCAAACAAGCCCTGGTTTAAAAAAACACAAAACCTGAATCGAAATCACCACTTTTTGAAGAAGACGAACGCGAGGCCCAACTTTTAGGGTTCCAATTAGACGAACGAAGTATACTAGCACCACCAGCCGTTTTTCTTCTTTGTTTTGCTTCTGTGTTGTCTTAGCTCCAGTTATTCTTCAACTCCTTTCTGCATCTCTTTACCACAGTTGCTGCCCTTATTTATGCCACTTAATACCTGTAAGTAAAGAGTAGCTGAAACAAGTCAGTAAGTTTGATATGTAACTTGTTATTTAAGGCACCTATAAGGTTTATTTAAGGCTATTGCTATGGGTGGTTTTGATGTTAAATTGCAATCTTGGTTTTAAAAAGCGAGAGGCGCACAAAAGCGACGAGGTCTAAAATTGAGGCGCAAAGCGCAAAAGCGGTGGGCTTTTCGTACCCAAGGCGCAAGATGTTTATATAATTTTTTTTATATATCCCATACATATCCCATAGGTTTTTAGCTTCCTTTAACCAAAATATAGCTATAAGTAAGGGTGAGCGGGGCACTCCCCTAAGAGGGGAGTCCCCTCTCTTACGTACACCCAATCAGGTTATGCCACGTCAACTCCCCTCTTAAACTCCCCTCGCACCTCAATTTGATGGCGGCACTCCCCTCTTAGGGGAATTGTTTTTTTATTAAAAAAAAGAAAAAAAAAAAAAAGAAAAAATATTGATTGGTTGCTACAAGCATGGGCCCACCGATCCCCCACTCCCCTCTTCCGTGTCTTCTCCCCGATTCCTCTCCCCGCACCACCTTCCCGCACCGATGGCGGCGGTGTTCCCGAGCGGTGAATGGGGTCACCGATCCCCCTTCCCGCTGGTGCCCCGCTCACCCTAAGGCTATTATACCATTTTAATTACATGTACAAGTCAAAAAACCCAAGGTACAACATTTTTATGCAGTAAAACGCCTAAGTTACATAAGGTGCGCGCCTCAGGCCAAAAAGCCCACAAAAAATCATCAAAAAATGCGCCTTTTGGTCGCTTCCTGTAATTACACAAGGCGAGAAGCAAAAAGGCCCCAGGCCTTGCGCCTTGTTGCGCCTTGCGCCTAGGCGCGCTTTTTAAAATCAAAATTGCAATAAGCCTGTTCGATAAACGCACAAGCCAAGTTGAGATTAACTAAAAAGGGATTTGCTACCAGAATATGGTAATGTCCTACATAATAAAACTAATAAATAAAAATCATAATCAAATTAATAAATAATAATCATAAAGCCACAAAATAGTGAGCCTAAATACACCATCAAGCTTACATTATTATATTGTGAAATGATAGTCAGTACAATTCATACTTGTTTAACAAATTATTATATCACATTATCAAATACTAAGTTTTATGATATTTAGTAGTGTCAAGGGTACCATTACTCTTTATAAATAAATATACAACTTTTCATGCTCACCTAGATTATAAATAAATACACACTGAGTTGGCAAGTTATAGTCGCATCCTTTTCTCTCAAGGATGCAGAAGAAGTACACTCAACTTTCGCATATCCACTCTGGCTTTTGTGATTGATATATGATGTTATACGCTATCTAGCTTGCATAGTTAAGACATTTTACTTAGCTGATGTGGCGGCTGATGAACAGCTCAGTTAAGATGTTTTATGTGAAAGGGGAATCATAGTAAATTCTTACTTCCTTTTCTTTTCCACACAACTCGGGAACACATAAAATGTTTAAATTCCTTTCTTTTCCTTTCCTTTTCCTTTCCTTTTCATCAAACTAGGGAACACGAAATAAAATCACATCTTTTCCTTTCCTTTCTCTCCTAATTCCCCATCCTTTCTCTTCTCTCTTTAAATAAAACTCAGGTACACAACGCAAAACTATTTTACGTAGACAAATTTAATATCTGGTCATATAATTCATACCAATAATTTAATGGATGGCATCCTAACTTTCGATTTCATTACCAAGGGCAATATCCACACTAAAGGAGAAGTAATGCAGAAAGCTCAAGATCACGTAGCAATATAGCATCTACATAGAAATTTTTTGTTTTGCCCAAATGGATTTTAAACTTCATAATCTAAAAGAATACCCATTAGCTCACTCCTAATTTTCACTTCCATTACCCAGAGTAAAATTGAATATACTTTATATGTTTCTATATTTATAACTTTTAAGACGAGAACGAGCATAAAATACTAAAATCAACATAGTAGCATGAGCAGAACCTATACACATAAAATACTAAAATCAACAAGCAGTCCTTTATATAAACAGTGGTTCTTCAATTTATATAAGCAGTAAATAATAGTGGCCAGAGAGAACTAAACACACAAAATCAGTCAGTAAAATACGCCTCAATTATTTCATATCAGATCCAAGTTCTTATGTTCAAAAACAATCATGAACAATCTTTAAAAATCAATTTATAAAACCAACTAACAGCAAGCGCATTTACCTTAATGTTTGGGGGGTTCCTGGGACAAAGACGACCGTAACTCATCCCCGGTCCAATCTAAGGGCTCGGTGGGTCCTAACTTGATGGAAGAATCGCAGGCTGAGTTATCCTTGTCCAAGCAGCTGAGCATATCTTTAAAAGTCTGAAACCCGCTCTCCTTCTCTTTAACGGTTTCGTAGATTTTGCCAGGTTTATCGGCCCATGCCTCGAAGATAACCTTGACGTCATCATCTGAGAGCCGGCCGATGGGTGTGCAACAGAAACCTGCGAGGGAATTAAGGGGTTTAACAAAATCAGTTAGGTTTTGGGTTAACAGACTCTTGAATAGAACATACCTCTTGATTGAATAGTCGAAGGTAAACGCAATAATCGTCGCAGCAGGGCCATTGGCATTCAATCAGAGATTGAGATTTTATTCATCTTCTTCTCGATTCCATCAGAGATTTTACAAGCATGTTGCAGGTACGAACTCAAAATCATGCGCTTCTCCTTGCGTCGCACCTTCGAAACGAAACAATCGTTACCATGTGTAGTGGTAAATTGTTATAATGCCCCCACCATGGGGCATTATTCGACACGTGTCATCCCAGTCAGCATGGGGCATTATAGCATAAAGTGGTGTAGTGGGGCATTATTCCAATAACGCCCATATTATTTTTAATGCAAAAAAAAAAAAAAGTTTTAAATAAAGTTGTCAAAAGTGATGGGTAGCTCAAAAGTGATTGGCCAAAATGAGCATGTGGGAACCATTTTCAAAACTTGTCAGATACTAGTCAAACATTGAAGAAATCTCATTGGCCACATGCACATGGTCTCAGGCATAGCCCAACAACTTTAGCGTTTTAATTATAACGCTCACATGCTTTTTTTTGAAAAATAACGCCGGCTAACGCCGGGTGTAGTGGGGGGAGGGGCGTTTTGGGGCGTTTTTTTTTCAATTTTTTTTAAAAATCACGCCCCACTACGGATGGTCTTAGGGTTTGATGGTAACCAAAATTGGTTGGGGTTTTGTGGAAGTTGGAATTGGTAGTGGTTGTGGTTGTGGTGGAGATACTGTGGAGATCGGAACCAGGGCTCAGAAAGGATTCGCACTAAACTTGGTGAGTTGGTGGGGTTGAATTTATTTCAGGAATGTGAGGAATTTTGGGGGTTTTGAGAAAGAGGAAAATTGGGCGGGGTGAATTAAGAGGGAGTGAGGGAGTGTGAAAAATCAAAATTTTTTAAACCACATTGCGGAGCCACACAAAAAAACCGTACCTTAAACCGCTTTTTTAATACCCAAAACCGAAACTGACCCTACCTGTAGGGTATAAATAGGGTATACATTTTGATCTCAATACCTCGAATCGGAACCGAGCATACCCGATTAATACCCGAAACTGGACAAAAACCGAAACCGGGACTGATTATACCTATACCAGAACATGATTCTAATATCTATCTATTAAATTTATGATAGTGCATTTATTTTAACCTTTTTACATTATACAATGCATATTTAATAATTATAAACAAAAAGACAATAAAATAGGGTTATAAAAAAAGCAAGTATTAAAAAACCTAATAATATGGTACTAAAAACTCGGAAATAGGGTATAGAAAAACCGAAAATCGGTACTGAACCGGTTATAGAAATCCGATTCCATCCCTTAAAACGAGAAACCAAAACCGGTTCCATAACCGGAATTGGTTATTAAAAATACCCAGTTTGTGCAAATGGTATCGGGTACCGGTACCGAATTTCCCGTACCTTTTTTTTTTCAATACCGATTTGGTACCGACATGTTGCATTTTTTTGTACCGGTCTAGTACGGTACTGGTAAATACCTGTTTTTATCTTTAAATACCGGTCCGTACCAGTATCGAACCGTACCGTATCGGGTATCTTCGGTACCGGTACCCATTTTTCGGGATTCTTAGTACTGGTATTTTTGGTTCGGATACCGGTTGGTACCGAGCTCATCCCTAGTTAAATGACTCGTATTCGTGGGATGGTAGTTTCAACCCGATCTGAATCCGAAAATTTTATACGAACCCAAACTCCAAACTCGTGTCAAACACATAACCCGAATACGACCCATTTGACCCGATTTTTTTCTTTTTTATTTTGTCGCATATAATATTTTAAAAAAATTACACCAAAAAATACCAATATATATATAAACACATTTTTTAAAAACAAATAAAATACAACATAAATGGCCATTGAGATCCATTAAGACTCAATATGGTCTATTTTGACATATATGATCTACTATCGGGCATTATTATCCACTAAGGCCCAATATGATCTATTAAAACATGTATGATCTACTATTGGCAATTGTGATTCACTAAGACACAATATGGTCCATTAAAACGTGTATGGTCTATTTTTGGCCATTTTAATCCATTAAGGCTCATTTTAGTCCATTAAGACATGTACGATCTACTATGGTCCATTGTAATCCATTTAGGCCTAGTATGGTCGATTAAGACGTATATGAGCTACTATTGGTCATTGCGATCCATTAAGGCCCAATATGGGCGATTATGATATGTATGATCCACTATTAACCATTGTGATCTATTTAGGCCAAATATTGTCAATTAAGACATCTATGATCTATTATTGGCAATTATGATCCATTAAGACACAATATAGTATATTAAGACATCTATGATTCACTATTGGCCATTGTGATCCATTATGTCCCAATATGGTTCATTAACACATACATTATCTACCATTGGCCATTGTGATCTATTAAGACCTAATATGGTCGATTAACACATATATGATTACGGATGAGCACGGTATCGAAATCACTAATGTTGTACCGGTACCGGTAAGACATGTATGATTCACCATCATGTAGGCCCAATATGGTCCATTAAAACACGTGTGATCTACTATTGTCCATTGTGATCCATCAAGGCCCAATATGGTTCATTAACATATCTATGACCACTATTGGCCATTGTGACCCAGTAAAGCCCAATATGGTCTATTAATACATATATGATTAGGGATGAGTTCGGTACCAGTACTGGTACCGAATATACCGGTACTGAAAATGCCGATACCGGAAATCATCAAATATGGGTACAGGTACCGGACCAAAAATGTTCGGTATGGTACTGTACTCGTACCGCAACGCTATTTGAAAGTAAAATTTGGTAAACTACCGGTACCGTATCCAACTGAAAATACCAGTACCGAAAACAATTAACTACAAGAAATTGAGTTCCATTATTAATATGCATACATTAATATATTATTTAGAAGAAAACAAATACGTTTTAAAATATATAATATTTAACAATAGTTTGAATTATTAAATATCAAGTAAGATTTTTTTTGTTTTCTAATATTAAATAATGTAATTTTTTACATAAGAATATTCTTTGAGATGAAAGTTTTGAATCAAATGGGGGGGGGGGGGAGTTTAAGTTTTAGGATGAAATATTTTGGGGGAAATTTAAATTTTAGGATTAAATATTTTAGAGGGAAGTTTAAGTTTTAGAATGAAATATTTTTTAGGGAAGTTTTAGGATGAAATATTTTAGTTGGAAGTTTAACATTTGGTCATACATTTTTAAGTTTTAGAATGAAATATTTTAGTTGGAAGTTTAAGTTTTAGAATGAAATATTTTTTAGGGAAGTTTTAGGATGAAATATTTTAGTTGGAAGTTTAAGTTTTAGAATGAAATATTTTTTAGGGAAGTTTTAGAATGAAATAACATTTGGTCATACATTTTTTAAATATGTAGTAAGTTTAACATTTGGTCATACATTTTTAATGACATTTGATAATATGTCGTCACACAAAATAAACAAAATGATGATTGTGTGACGAATGTTAATGTAAAACCACATTAAATTTTGTAATTTTAAGTGTGACTATTATCTAACCTTTGGTTACAAAAAATAATATATGTGGCCATATGTATTAGATTTTAGCCACATTATTAAACATATAATGTGGCCGTAGAACACATTTGGCCACACTTCTCTAATGTGGATGTTTTATCTTAACGTGTTGCTAAAAGTTTGGAATAGTTTTGTGTTTAGTCATGCGAAACAAATACAGTAACCATAGATCAAATTTGGCCACACTTTTTTAGTGTGACTAATAAATGTCATAGTTTTTTCTTAAAGTATGGCTAAAAGTTTTGAATACACATGTTATTGGCCACAGGGAAATATCTAATGTGATCGTGGATAACATTTAGCCACACTTTGCTAGTGTAGCAAATATATGTCACAATTTTTTTCTTAAAGTGTGGCTAAAGGTATCAAATACATGTTTTTTCGTCACATGAAACAAAAATATGTGGCAATAGATCACATTTGGCCACACATTTCAATTTGTGGCTAATAAATCTCACATTATTTTCTAAAAGTGTGGCTAAAGGTTCTGAACTGGTATAAATGGTCACGTTAATAATAAAATGTATGACTAAAGATGTTTTACTATGTTATGAATAATCTTTAGCCACACATTTTTACAAATGTGTGGCAGGGCGGTTTTGCCAAAAGTGTGGCCGTAGCCTCTTTTTCACGTAGTGGTATTGGGTTGTGGGCTTGTGTTGATTTATACAAAAGGCCCACTACAACATTGCTTTTAGGTTATCTTCATCTCTTTTGACATCTTTCTCAGTATTTTTTGCAGAGTAGCTATTGTATCTCTATTGCCATTTTTTTTTACCAGTTATCCATCTTTAATGTTTGTCTTTTCATCTCTAAGTACTCTTCATCTCTACCAACAATGATATGAGATATTCAAAGTAAAAAATGTTGTGAAGTAATATACACATCAAGAAAATGTCAAGTTCCAACCAAGGATACAGGTCGTGCCTACAAGGCATGTTCTGTTCTGATTAAACTTAGTTTGGCACATGTTCATTTTTAGCCCTTTTAGTTTGGTTTTGTTATAAGAAACCACATACTACATCATCACTACATAAGGTATGTTGCAATTTGTTCTTTGGTGGAATTCTCTAGTTAAGAGAAATTTCTAAAAAGATAATCTAGCAATTTAGTCATGAAATTTATATGTTTTGATGATAGTAGAAGTGTTATTGACTATCATAGTTATTAATTTTGTGAAGTATTTGTTATACGGTATACATAGATGATTACTCAAGTAAATAATGATATGGATTTTAACCTTAAGTGTGAAGAACCCCAATCCCACGTGCAATAGTTTGATGTAAAACCTTTGATGAACTAACATTTGCATGTAAATGGTTTGTTAGAGAAAGTATGATTATATTGGACTGAAATAGAATGGTAGGAGGTTGATAAATTGTAGTTTAAAAACCATGCCCATAAGGTGTTTGATTAAATACCTAAATGAAACCAAATTATCATATGTCATAGTAAGGATTAGTAAAGGCAATCCTTTGAAATGATTGTTAGCAAGATGGAAATGGTTATCATAATGGCGTTTTAATGATCAGTTGGGTTGTACATTGTAGGCAACTCGAGGGATAAATCGGGTGATCAAGCCGGAAGTGACACACGACTCAAGGGAAAGCTTTAAGGTACGTAGCTAGATGTTAGGTTATTTATGTTAATTAGTATTGGTGTTGGTATAAAAAAATTGATAAACGAATAAAACAGAGAGTTATGGTCTATACAAGTAAAAACGGAACGAATACGAGTCTTTAAAACAAGTTATGTTGAGGGTATGTAAAACTACCGTATAAATGATCATTGGAGACATAGAGGTGATAGTGATGCCCTACCCGAGTAGACATGGTCAAGGAGCATGGTGTGAACTATTAAAGTGATAGATATTGCCCATAAGTGATGGTACTCATAAGAGCAAATCAAACGGGTCGTTTGTGGTCAAACAAGGCCATAAACTATACTACGGACAAGTAAAACTGAGGCATAAACAATCAGCGGGATTGTAGAAGCCGATGTGTTGTCCAAACTATTAATCACGATCTCGATCTTGGTTGAAAAGTGAAAGTAAAATATCTTTGATAAAAGCATGC
The DNA here is from genome assembly GCA_030545235.1 of Helianthus tuberosus. Taxonomy (NCBI): domain Eukaryota; kingdom Viridiplantae; phylum Streptophyta; class Magnoliopsida; order Asterales; family Asteraceae; genus Helianthus; species Helianthus tuberosus. Next base: position 46,541,831 of record CM060451.1, on the reverse strand, counting down.
GGTTAATCTGAGTTAAATGCTTAAATTGCATAACGGGTCGAACGAACATAGACTCGAATCGGATAATAAAAGTGTAAAATCAAGAAATATAATGGGCCATGGTTTAGTTATGTTAAGAGATGAGTTCCGAATGACTAAAATGGGTTTGGACCGAATTGGATGAGTTTTGGTCGAAAATGACGAAGTTGGTCATGGCTGGGAAATCACCCAGCTCTGGCAAACTTTCTTGAAACTGACCTTATTCATGCCACACAAAGAAGCAAGTGTGTCTTGTCGCGTGGCGCGAGAACGCCCTTTTTTAAAAAAAAATGTTTATTTTATTTAAGTTTGTTGCGCGGTTTCAGTTCTTTCGTTCAATCGTTCTGCTTACTAATTGGTTGAAGATAATATTGTATGATAGGTAAACCATGCCTGGTACCGGATCATGAAGGTCAAGCCCCAAAGGAACCGAACACTCTTCAATGATGCATTGCTTCCGCTTTTTGTTGAAATTTTAATGAATCTAGTATTGTGTTTAGTCAAGACAACCTACTTGTAACTTTGTTAGTTTATCATCTAAATCTTTCGGATACTTTGGTAAAAACACTAGTGTTAAACATGAAGTATATATATATATGTGTGTGTGTGTGTGTGTGTATACACACTATGAGTAGGGTCTTACACTAATCCTCAAGTTAAGACAAAGTGATGGTCTCCTCAGCGAACCAAACCCCGGTGCCTAGAGGCTAAAAGTCGACAATGTAGCTAGAAAAGGCCCAAAATTTCAAATAAGCATATCTTGGGTAGGGAAATGAGTTATGAAGACCATGATATAGGAATCCGGAGTATCTGAACGAGACGAAGCTAAGAAAATGGTTAAATTTGCATGGCACATGCCAGCCAACATGGCTCAGACCATGCTTACCAGAAACCCACGTGCCCTATCCTATAAATGAATGAAATGATTTTTAGAATACTTTAGATGATTTTCCCGGCCCATAAGAGTTGACTACGCTTTGTACCTCAATACCAAGCCATGTGTTAGTAACTGTACAAAATTCTTGCAAGATTTTTTACTTGGCATGGGTCGTGCCCGGTCGCCCATATTAGACTATAAATAGAGACCTCCTCCAACCATTTTCTTTGCTCATCCTTGTGTTTGTTGAGTCAAACATCCATGTTTTCTATGTCTATGTAGTACTAGCATGTTAATTGCTAGAAAGAGGGTTAGAGGTTATCGTTTGGGACTTTGGGTTTGCTAATTCTTGCCTCAACGTGGTGGCGAAACCTAAGCGTTAAGGACTTGGTCTTTTTCATCTCCACTACTCTTGAAGATATAGCACCAAATCAAGAGATCCAAGGTGGTTAGTGGACTAGATCCCTTATGAGTGATTTTACTAAATACTAAACCCTAATAATAGGTAAGTATTGCATCGATGGATTTCCGTAGCACTTATTTTCGTTGTTGTGGGTTTGATTCCGACATTGCGGATGGCCGCCCTGCTGCTTATTTCCAATATCGTTGAGATGTAACGACGCCCACAAAATGGGGTCTTAATACTTTATGACATTAACACACACATCTTTTACTTTCTTCAAAGAATGACTTTATGTGGTTGTTTCTGAGAGTACTCGGAACAACTTTCCGAATAGGCGTATGATATGGTAACCTTAATTGGAGCAATTTCTATTTTCGTATAATAACATTTTGAAAGTCCATAATTAACTAAGTTAATGATAACATCAAGGGGAAGTTAAACCCAAGTGTTCCTTTTTGAAAATTGTTTCGATCCAATTTGAAAATGAGGATGGTGGCCTCGACCCGACGACCCTAAGCGAGATAGGCAACCTTAATATGTTGATTGATTCATCCCATATCGTCCGTCTCATAAGCTTCAAACACTTGAAAAGCAACCTTACTCTCGTGTTAAACTATCTGGAAAAAGATTTGGAGAGTTTCGTGGATAACTAGTTCCTACCCCCACCCTTAGATCTAGCGATATATGCACTAGTTATTGAAAGGTCTTTCGGATTGCCATAGCCTTTGTATGCTTCACCGAGATTTAAAACCAAAAATTTGTTGATTAATGGATATGAATGGATTTTGAAAATTGCATATTTAGGTCTTGGAAGGCCTTTTATTAATCTTAACAAACAATACACTAATAAGGTTCTATTATTCTTTATTTGACAAAATTCCGGTACTAAAAACTTCTGTATGCTTCGATGATTTCGGTATCTTACCATCACTATATTACGCAAATGATTGGTGCACTTGCTTTAACGTGTCATTTTGAGTGAAAATATCATATCGTGTTTATAAATTTAAGACTTGATTTCGTGAAAAAACCAACTATAATTGATGAATATTTATATATACTCCACTCCACATCAAGCAGCTTGTCGTAAGTAAACCTTCTAAAGTTCTCGATATCTAGATCAGTGGCGTTGTTCATGTATGAGATCATTCTCACAAGTTCTTGTGTCTCACTCAATGTCTGTGTAGGTGTCACTTTCTTTAATCTTCGTTTTAGTTGTGATGCCTCTCCTGCATCAAACCTGGTTGGTCCAAAGCTGCTTCCATATGACCTCGTGTAAGTGCTTTTCTCTGAGGTTTTAGTTATTTTTGTAGTCTCTTAAAACTCAAAACCCATTGGTTCAACCCGACACCATTTTTTTTCATTTCTTAGAACTCTCTAAGCTCCAGCGTGGTAAATGGCTTCTTTGGTATGCCTCATTTGCTTGGCCATGAAAGCTAACATCTTCTTGTTACAACTTTGCTTGGAGCTTTGGTTGGAAGACATCTACAAGGTCGGGTAAGGATAGAGTGATGAGACCTTATTAATGGTTTTAAATTTTTTTGCACAAATTAAGAATGATAGTATGTCACATAGGCACGTAAATTTCAAATTAGTCCACATAAACGTAGCATGTAATCACCTTGAGTATAAGTAAACAAAAGAGTTTTAAATTTTTCGTTGGTTCTTGAATGTTATTATTATTTTAGGTTGCGAGTATAGCGCGATTCAGGGAGTTTGAGTTGAAAAGGAGAAAAGACCAGGCCAATAACACATAAAAATTGATATAAGCATAAAAAACAGATTTAATGTAAAAACTTGGAATGTTCCAGAACAGAACTAAGACTAATCCAAAGTGGTCAAAACTTCTTATGAGTTCGGGAATTATGCTTTAGCCAAATAGGTAGAATACTCTCGCCGAAATTTTGGTTAACTGTATTCACCCTTCCGGTTACAACGTATCCCTATTCAATCGAAAGTTCGAGACTTTGAAGAGACTGAAAGTTAAGCAATGAGACTAGTCACCAAGATGTATATATCACTCCTAACTTGGTGGTGTGGTTCCTTGAACGTGGTTGATACTTACCCACCGAGATAAGGAAATAAATCCAAAATCATTGGTATGAGTCCACAAGAGTTTGAGGATTGAAATTGCCATTAAGGTAAGGAAATCACACCCATCTTAATGGCAAAATTTCGTAAAAATGTGATTCGCGGATTGAAAGTCGTCACCAAATTAAGGGGTTCACTACTTTGGTGAGGTCGTTTGGTTTGTGAAATATGAGTGTCTTCGTATCATAGTAAAATTTCTCCTTAGGAAAGACATATTTTAAGACAAAAGAATAAGATAAAAAGCAAAGAAGGAAGAATCAAGTTGTCACACCCCAACCGATGGCGGAAACATCAGGGCGCGGCACTGAGCGAACCAGATTGTCCAGGAGAATCCATAACAACTATTAATTATAATATATTAAAGGTTCATGTCCCATACCACAAACATATAAAATAAAAAAGTTATTACAGACGTTGTTCTCAAAGACAAATAATCCATTCCGACAACTCAGATTTTATTTAGTTTGTTTCTAGACTCTCTCCTAGCTTGATTCCAGCAAATAAGCAAGCATCCTAGACACCTGTCACATACGTTAAAATAGAGGTCAATACACATAGTATAAAGGTGAGCATAAAAGTTAGATAGTGAAAGCGGTTTACGCATAACCAGCATGTAACATGTATAATGTGAAGCAGGTAGGTTATCATCAATGAAATATGCACAGACGTGACTGCGAGTTGTAGAATGCGCAACACATATCACCACTGTGACACGTGAAGAAAGGCCCTTAACAACCCCTGTCCACGACAGGTGCTGAGTCTAAACTATAGTACTATCGTTGCTAAGGTGTCAGGAAACAATCACTGTGTAAACATAACATACTAGCATTCATCAAATAACACATATAGCATGCAGTACGGTTAGCGTATAAAAAGTGTTTGCGTTGAGTGTAGATTATGATTTGAATATAGTTAACGTATGTAACACCCAAAAGTGCTTAAAGCAAAAAGGGATCGAGTATACTCACAGATTGTGTTTAGTAAATAAACACTCTCTTGGATTGAAGGGAGCGCTGGAAAGTTAGCCTGATTACAGAACGATAGCATAAGCGATGAACGGCGCGTTAAACAGTGCGAGTGAACTGAGTGACGAGGGGTCATCCGATCGGATGACAATCCGGACGGATGGTCATCCGGTCGGATGGCCATTCGGTCGGATCGTCATTCGTTTGGGATGAATGTGTTTGTGTATGATGTGACTTTGAAGTTTTCGTTGTAGCATTTTATAAAGTAAGAAGTGTTTCTACAATTCAGGTCATCCGGCTGGATGGTCATCCGTACGGATGGCCGTCCGATCGGATGGTAATTTGTTTGAAACTAACTCCTTTGAAATTTTGTGAAAAAGTTTAAGTGTTGGAAAATATCACAAGTACTGAATGTCACAAGTTATCCGATCGGATTGTCGGCCATTCGGTCGGATCGTCATTCGTTTGGGATGAATGTGTTTGTGTATGATGTGACTTTGAAGTTTTCGTTGTATCATTTTATAAAGTAAGAAGTGTTTCTACAATTCAGGTCATGTCATCCGGCCGGATGGTCATCCGGACGGATGGCCGTCCGGACGGATGGCCGTCCGATCGGATGGTGATTCGTTTGAAACTAACTCCTTTGAAATTTTGTGAAAAAGTTTAAGTGTTGGAAAATATCACAAGTATTGAATGTCACAAGTCATCCGATCGGAGTGTCGTTCGATCAGATGGCAATCCGATCGGACGGCAGTCCGGTTAGCAACCTGTTCGTTCTGAAACTTGTAAAAATTTGTTATGTTTGGAAAGTTTTGCGATTGTACCGAGACGTTACAACAACGTGCCAAACAACGGAACCCCATCAAGTCCAAGTCATCCGATCAGATGGGAATCACCCCGTCCGATCAGTTAACTGTTCTTGACGGGTATTCATTTTCTACCCGTTAAGTCGGTCATCTTTTCGGTAGTAATCCGTTCTCAGACCGACTCTTCACTAAGGAATGAGTAGAAGGCCAGAATGAGCTTGGATCCAATCGGTTTTATGTGAAAAGTTGAGAAAATTGAAGAAAAGTTTTAAATACTTTGATTATGTTTAGATTTAGGAGAAATTAGTGTTAAAACATTGTAGAAATCCTTTGGAACTGAGTTGTTCTTGGTGGAATGAGGTCACACTTTGGTGTTCCTGAGAACCCATGATGACATCACCCTAAAACACCCCAAATCCACTGATTTCATGGTGAAAAGTTAAGATTTGATGGTGAAAATGATGAAGAAATGTGTGTAGATTAAAGGAGTACAAGATTTGAGGTAGAAACTTACAAGAATCGCGAGAAATATAGAGAAAATAGGGCTGGAACGTGCTGGTCGAACGAGAGCTGTCACATCACATGAATAGTGATGTGACAGGTGCTATTTATAGGTAAGAGAGGAGGAAGGCGGTGTGTTGTGACAGATCGAATGGTAGTCCAATCGGATGGCCATTCGATCGAATGGTCATTCGATCGGATGGGTTAAGCGAGTTAGTTTTTGACTTTTCGTTTCGTGCGTTGAGCGCTGTGATGCGTTGTGAGTAAGCGATGCGATAGTATTACCCATTAATTACACAAATAACCTAACTAACTAACATAAAAGTAATCCTTAAATCTCGAGTTCGCGATGAGATTGCGTTGTGATAGAGTTGCTATTGCTTTTGCGATTAACCACCTCAACATAAGCATAACATGCACAAGTAACACATAATAGCACACACACGTAAAACAATATCCATTACCCATAATTCGAGTTGCGATGCGATTAGCGATGAGTCGATTAGCGATTAAACTGCGATTTATTGCATATACTCCACATAATACAACTAAAGTAGCATAAAACTAAAGTATCGATTAACGAGTCGAGAAGTACAAGTAATTATTAAGAAAGGAGTGACAGATCGCATTTAGAAATCTTTTCTTCCTTTGACTTTGACTTCAAAAAGTCGGGTTGTTACAGCCTCCCCTACTTTAGGAAATTTCGTCCCGAAATTTAAGAAGCAGGCGTAACGAACAGTTGTGGATACTTAGCCTTCATATCACTTTCGAGTTCCCAGGTGAACTCGGCGCCGCGTTTGCCTTTCCAGCGAACCTTCACAATGGGAATGCGTGAGCGTCGGGGCTTCTTGGTCTCTCGATCCATGATCTTGACTGGTTTCTCCACGAAGTGTAATGTTTCGTCCACTTGCAGATCCTCAAGGGGGACATGTAAATCCTGGTCGGCTAGACACTTTTTGATGTTCGAAACATGGAAAGTCGGGTGGACGTTGCTAAGTTCCTCCGGTAGTTCGAGTCTGTAGGCCACCTTGCCAATTCTTTCCAGAATTTTAAAGGGTCCAATGTATCGAGGCGCGAGCTTTCCTTTCTTGCCGAATCTGATCACCCCCTTCCAATGTGCAACCTTTAGGAGTACGTGATCGCCAACGTCAAATTCAAGGGGCTTGCGACGTCTATCGGTGTAACTCTTTTGATGACTCCGAGCTCTCAATAGATTGTCTCGAATTTGGAGGATTTTGTCAGTCGTTTCTTGTAATAACTCAGGACCGGTAATTTGCGTATCCCCGATCTCGTGCCACACAATAGGGGATCGACATTTTCTTCCGTATAATGCCTCAAATGGTGCCATTTGAATGCTAGAGTGATAACTGTTATTGTACAAGAATTCAACTAAAGGTAAATGCGAATCCCAATTACCACCGAAATCTATCACACACGAGCGAAGCATGTCTTCGAGGGTACGAATCGTGCGTTCAGTCTGACCGTCGGTCAGGGGATGGAAAGCAGTACTAAGATTGAGAGTAGTTCCGAGAGCAGATTGAAACGTTTCCCAAAGACACAAAGTAAAGCGACCATCGCGGTCAGAGATGATGTTACGAGGTGTCCCGTGTCGATAAATAACTTCATCGGTATAGATCCGAGCTAATTGTTCTACCTTGTAGTCTACCCGTATCGGCAGAAAGTGGGCGGATTTGGTAAGACGATCAACGATAACCCAAATGCTATCTGTAAGACCCTAATTCACGTTTGACCAAAAGTCGCAGCGGAAGTTCATGTCTAAAATTTCTTTCATTATAAATACCTTACTTATTTAAAATTTAACTTTAACATAACTCTTTCACATAAATCCATCAATTGACTTAATTACTAGGTAAAAACATAGCTTATGTTTACTACATTATATACATCAAGATTTCCCGTACAATCTCTCTAGTGACTCGATCCTCGATCTCTATTCCTTGATGATCCTCATGATTCGTACAACCTGCACTCACCACATGCATTCATAACATTAGTATACAATACATAAACAAGATTCAATCTCGTACACTTCCCATTTCGTTATCTTTCTAACTTTAAGCATTTCATCTTCATATCCATGTCCTGGTGAGTCTTCAATAATGTACCTGCATTACCTTTCATTCTCAAGGCACACTATTAATAACGTATTACTCAACGTACCTAAATCACGCGTACATACATTCTTACATGCATACATACACATCTGCATACGTACATGCCTTCCTATATCTCTACGAACATGCATAAACTCATACGTACCTTCATATATACCAAACACACATCTACATACGCACATACATTACTACGTCTCTACATACGTACATATGCACATACGTATCTTCACATCTACATAAATGCATATCTACATACGTACATACATTACTACGTCTCTACTTACTTGCATACTCACATTTACACATTCAAGATCTTACCGAACCCTTGTATACTCATACATACCTTCCCATATCTTCACGTGCATACATACACTCATACGTACCTTCACACGTACATATATATACACATCTACAGATGTACATACCCATATATACACATACAAGCTCTCACATACTTCTTACATAATCATACATTAATTACATGGGACTTAGACTTAGATTTATAGCCCATAGACATCTAAGGAACCATCAAAATCATGTTTGGAAAGTCCGCCGTAGTCCACGGATAACAAACCGAAGCCTACGATACATAAATCAACTTAAATAACAAATTTTTAGGTTTTTGAACTCTGGGAGGGCGTCGGCGACGGCCCTAGGGTCGTCGGCGACGGCCCTTGCAATTACCCGTAGCAAAAAACCCCCGTAGACAGTCAAATAACCCGTCAGCCAAAAACTCACTTTCTGGAGCCCGTCGGCGACGCCCCCATACCCGTCGGCGACGCCCTCTAGAATTTGCAGTTTTCTGCAGTTCCGTTTCGTCGTCCGTACGCACTAAAACGCGCATAACTTTTGAACCGTTTACCCGTTTAACCTCCCGTTTCTTCCTACATGCTTGTAAATTCACATTCTATCATATGAACTTGAAATCTAACATCCGGTTAAGGAAAATATTCACTTAAAGCTCTCGGCTTTATATACCCGCTTTCACTTATTCGACCCGTTCATGCATTCATCCACATAACTTGATTGTTTGACCTAAATTCCCCATGAACCTTATAATTTCGACGTCGTCTATCATATATGGTTCCAAACACGGGTTTCTTACAACATCCCAACCCATTTCCACTTAAATCTTATTTTGACCCGTTAAGGGTATTTACGCATTTTTAAGGACTTTGACTCGCAAAGATCATACTTTTCGCTCTCATACATGTCCAAAGTAATCATTTAATCTAATGGCTTATTTCTAAACAACCTTTTAAAGTCATTCGCCCGATATACCTATCAAGGGCATTTTTGTGAACTTCGCTCCATCCTTTACAACAAAGGACTTCATTTCATATTTAACCAATCTCACTACTTAACTATAACTCTAATTACACATACCTGGCTCGGATCAACGCTATGACCCGTTTTAATACTTCATCCGCTAAATTACTCGTTAATAGCAACGAATTTCCTTTCGCTACTCATTTTGTGAATTCACAACGCTTGACAAAACAATTCATTAATCGATATCGTCAAATGGTGATATCTTCACCATTTGACCCGTTAAATCTAAATATCCATTTTATCCTTGTGGGATTTTAATTATCCATCATCCCATCCATGTAACTTATTCCTTCGTTAATTCGCAACCAAAATTACCATAATACCCTTTTATCCCTTTTTAACCATCAAACCTAGTTTCTTGTCATAAACACATGTTCCGACCCGTATCAAAACTTGTCGGAACTTCATACCTCATTTATAAACTTATCATATTCATAATCTATACAATGAAGAGGTGTTTTACAAGGAGGGTGTAAGCTTAACTTACCTTGCATCCGAGTACGCTTCCCGTGCACATAAGTTCCATTTGACTCGCTTCTTTCCCAAGCTTCCATGTTGCTTATCAAGCATCAACTATCATATATCATTCTCAAGATAGTTAGCTTATTCATCATTCACCACAACCTTTTCATTACATGGATCTTATATGGAATTTATCATTCAACCTTATAACATGCTAATCTATCATTTCTTATCCGATTTCTTTAAACATTCACACACATGTTTGATTCCAAACATCATTAACATAAGTAAATCATCAATTTACATCACATTATCTAAAACCCACTTCATAACTACATTATTAATCACTTACTAGTGATCTACTCAAGTTCTTCATAATATCATCATACCCTTGGTGTATGTACTACCTTCTAAACATAAAGTACAACTAGTTCATGCACAATCTCCTAATCTCATACATAATTCATCCAAATCCTTCTACTAATCAACATAAATCATCCATGCATGAACATCAAACATATTAGCATCACATTTCTTTCAATTCCTCTAGCAAGAATCCATCATACACATCATAATACATCAATCTTAAGCAAGAAGTTGGACATGGGTGATCTTTCAAGTCGTCATCATCACCATAATCCATGGGTTTCACTTAAAAACATCAAATTAACCCAAACCATGCATAATCCATGTTCCAAATGATGAATCTAACACATACTCATGCTCAATTTCATACAAATTCGTGATTTACAACATAACCCACTTCGTGCATAATCACCAATCTAACTTTTAAGACATACCTTGCGATCCCCTTGTGAAGGTGATCATTAATCTATGCTCAGTTATGAGTTTAAGCTTCATCTTGCCTTCCAATTTGTAGATTTTGAAGAAACTAGGGTTTGAACCCTCTTTCTCCTTCATGATCATCGACACACACACACACACACTGTGTGTGTGTGGTGTTTTAATTTTTTGTTTTATAAAATCATGTTTCCCACTTAGCGGTTTTGGTCCCTCTAGTTTCATTTTGGTTAAATAAGAGATTAAAACTCATTTCTTTATATCAACCGGGTTTTAATTTACCAAACCCGCTTTTGGGGTGTTACAAGTCTACCCCCCTTAAATGAGGTTTCGTCCCCGAAACCTTTCTCATCTCCTCTTACACATACACATCTATGTTTGACTTAATAGTCACATCAAGAGTTCTAACATTATCATCAACAATTTAGCAGTTAGCATATTTCATTCAAACATTCATTATACTAGATGATTACTCATCTATAATCCTTTCACAACTTCTTATGTACATGCTATTACACATTCCATATTTCATTCCTTACATGCAATTCTTTTATTCTGGTTACTTATTTTGCCTATCTTTGCCGTTTGACCTTTTAAGGTAAACTGACTTTTCTTACTTATCATAGATGCATTGAGGTACACATTCGTACTTCCTTCCATTCATGCTTACTTATAAAGGCATTCATTACATCCTTTTTATGTTTTAAATCCGTCCCACGGATTTAAACGTAACATCCATACCCTTCATTCCTTCTATGTTTGAATCCATCTAGCGGTTTCAAACATATCATTCGTACCTTTTCTTCCTTACATGTGTTGAATCCGCCTCGCGAATTCAAACAGGTAATTCATACTTTATTCCTTTCATGCTTCGAATCCATCTCGCGGATTCTAACACATCATTCATACTTTAACTTCTTTCATGTTTCGAATCCGTCTCGCGGATTCTAACATAGCATTCATATTTTAACTTCTTTCATGTTTCGAATCCGTCTCGCGGATCCTAACATAGCATTCATACTTTAACTTCTTTCATGTTTCGAATCCGTCTCGCGGATTCTAACATAGCATTCATACTTTCATTCCTGAGAGTCTTACATTTCTCTTCACCCTCACGTCCACCTTCTACTTAATTCTAACGGACATACCTGTATCAATTATCATGGTCTCATGAACGTCATATGTTTCTTGTGTACTGGCCAGGTACACAATCCACATACTAGTTTCGTGTCTTCGTGTAATCGACACCTTATGTCCGAAGAATTAAGTTTCGGCACGTGTATCATTTTCAAAACTTCATTGCCATGTCACTATTATATTTCATTTAAAATTTTCATTCACTTACTTAATTATACCATTTCATACGCCCACACGTTAAGTTTTACGTACCTGGGGTCAATTCATCTTATTACTTGTCTTGATGCCGGTCTAGACCGCATTCACGGATCATCCCTTCCAAATAATTGCACTTACCCTTCATATAACATACCATTAGTTTCCTTCAAATACATAATCTAATACATACTTACATTCGCTTTTAACTTTAGGCCTTGATAGAGTCTTGGATTGTACGGGTTCATTGACACAGGAGCACACAAGTTCGAGTTCAAGTATTTACCTCCTTCTACTTGATTTCTCTCGAACCAGGGCTCTGATACCAACTTGTAAGACCCTAATTCACGTTTGACCAAAAGTCGCAGCGGAAGTTCATGTCTAAAATTTCTTTCATTATAAATACCTTACTTATTTAAAATTTAACTTTAACATAACTCTTTCACATAAATCCATCAATCGACTTAATTACTAGGTAAAAACATAGCTTATGTTTACTACATTATATACATCAAGATTTCCCGTACAATCTCTCTAGTGACTCGATCCTCGATCTCTATTCCTTGATGATCCTCATGATTCGTACAACCTGCACTCACCACATGCATTCATAACATTAGTATACAATACATAAACAAGATTCAATCTCGTACACTTCCCATTTCGTTATCTTTCTAACTTTAAGCGTTTCATCTGCATATCCATGTCCTGGTGAGTCTTCAATAATGTACCTGCATTACCTTTCATTCTCAAGGCACACTATTAATAACGTATTACTCAACGTACCTAAATCACGTGTACATACATTCTTACATGCATACATACACATCTGCATACGTACATGCCTTCCTATATCTCTACGAACATGCATAAACTCATACGTACCTTCATATATACCAAACACACATCTACATACGCACATACATTACTACGTCTCTACATACATACATATGCACATACGTATCTTCACATCTACATAAATGCATATCTACATACGTACATACATTACTACGTCTCTACTTACTTGCATACTCACATTTACACATTCAAGATCTTACCGAACCCTTGTATACTCATACATACCTTTATGCTTACATACGTAGACATCCACATGTATACATACCTTCCCATATCTTCACGTTCATACATACACTCATACGTACCTTCACACGTACATATATATACACATCTACAGATGTACATACCCATATATACACATACAAGCTCTCACATACTTCTTACATAATCATACATTAATTACATGGGACTTAGACTTAGATTTATAGCCCATAGACATCTAAGGAACCATCAAAATCATGTTTCGAAAGTCCGCCGTAGTCCACGGATAACAAACCGAAGCCTACGATACACAAATCAACTTAAATAACAAATTTTTAGGTTTTTGAACTTGGGGAGGGCGTCGGCGACGGCCCTAGGGTCGTCGGCGACGGCCCTTGCAATTACCCGTAGCCAAAAACCCCCGTAGACAGTCAAATAACCCGTCAGCCAAAAACTCACTTTTTGGAGCCCGTCGGCGATGCCCCCATACCCGTCGGTGACGCCCTCTAGAATTTGCAGTTTTCTGCAGTTCCGTTTCGTCGTCCGTACGCACTAAAACGCGCATAACTTTTGAACCGTTTAACCTCCCGTTTCTTCCTACATGCTTGTAAATTCACATTCTATCATATGAACTTGAAATCCAACATCCGGTTAAGGAAAATATTCACTTAAAGCTCTCGGCTTTATATACCCGCTTTCACTTATTCGACCCGTTCATGCATTCATCCACATAACTTGATTGTTTGACTTAAATTCCCCATGAACCTTATAATTTCGACGTCGTCTATCATATAAGGTTCCAAGCACGGGTTTCTTACAACATCCCAACCCATTTCCACTTAAATCTTATTTTGACCCGTTAAGGGTATTTACGCATTTTTAAGGACTTTGACTCGCAAAGATCATACTTTTCGCTTTCATACATGTACAAAGTAATCATTTAATCTAATGTCTTGTTTCTAAACAACCTTTTAAAGTCATTCACCCGATATACCTGTCAAGGGCATTTTTGTCAACTTCGCTCCATCCTTTACAACAAAGGACTTCTTTTCATATTTAACCAATCTCACTACTTAACTATAACTCTAATTACACATACCTGGCTCGGATCAACGCTATGACCCGTTTTAATACTTCATCCGCTAAATTACTCGTTAATAGCAACGAATTTCCTTTCGCTACTCATTTTGTGAATTCACAACGCTTGACAAAACAATTCATTAATCGATATCGTCAAATGGTGATATCTTCACCATTTGACCCGTTAAATCTAAATATCCATTTATCCTTGTGGGATTTTAATTATCCATCATCCCATCCATGTAACTTATTCCTTCGTTAATTCGTAACCAAAATTACCATAATACCCTTTTATCCCTTTTTAACCATCAAACCTAGTTTCTTGTCATAAACACATGTTCCGACCCGTATCAAAACTTGTCGGAACTTCATACCTCATTTATAAACTTATCATATTCATAATCTATACAATGAAGAGGTGTTCTACAAGGAGGGTGTAAGCTTAACTTACCTTGCATCCGAGTACGCTTCCCGTGCACATAAGTTCCATTTGACCCGCTTCTTTCCCATGCTTCCATGTTGCTTATCAAGCATCAACTATCATATATCATTCTCAAGATAGTTAGCTTATTCATCATTCATCACAACCTTTTCATTACACGGATCTTATATGGAATTTATCATTCAACCTTATAACATGCTAATCTATCATTTCTTATCCGATTTCTTTAAACATTCACACACATGTTTGATTCCAAACATCATTAACATAAGTAAATCATCAATTTACATCACATTATCTAAAACCCACTTCATAACTACATTATTAATCACTTACTAGTGATCTACTCAAGTTCTTCATAATATCATCATACCCTTGGTGTATGTACTACCTTCTAAACATAAAGTACAACTAGTTCATGCACAATCTCCTAATCTCATACATAATTCATCCAAATCCTTCTACTAATCAACATAAATCATCCATGCATGAACATCAAACATATTAGCATCACATTTCTTTCAATTCCTCTAGAAAGAATCCATCATACACATCATAATACATCAATCTTAAGCAAGAAGTTGGACATGGGTGATCTTTCAAGTCGTCATCATCACCATAATCCACGGGTTTCACTTAAAAACATCAAATTAACCCAAACCATGCATAATCCATGTTCCAAATGATGAATCTAACACATACTCATGCTCAATTTCATACAAATTCATGATTTACAACATAACCCACTTCGTGCATAATCACCAATCTAACTTTTAAGACATACCTTGCGATCCCCTTGTGAAGGTGATCATTAATCTATGCTCAGTTATGAGTTTAAGCTTCATCTTGCCTTTCAATTTGTAGATTTTGAAGAAACTAGGGTTTGAACCCTCTTTCTCCTTCCTGATCATCGACACACACACACACACACTATGTGTGTGTGGTGTTTTAATTTTTTGTTTTATAAAATCATGTTTCCCACTTAGCGGTTTTGGTCCCTCTAGTTTCATTTTGGTTAAATAAGAGATTAAAACTCATTTCTTTATATCAACCGGGTTTTAATTTACCAAACCCGTTTTTGGGGTGTTACACTATCGTGACCTGATGGCGTGCGCGGAAGTTTCGTTATAAAATCCATAGCTATAGTCTCCCATTTCCACATCGGGATTTCGGGTTGGAAGAGTAAGCCAGAGGGGCGTTGATGCTCAGCCTTGACTTTTGAACAAGTCAGGCATTTCGAAACGTAGATATCGATATCTGTCTTCGTACCCGGCCACCAGTACTTGTAGCGAAGGTCCTGGTACATCTTATCGGCACCAGGATGAATGGAATATCGAGACTTGTGGGCTTCGTCTAGCAGGATCTGTCGTAAGTTGGTGCGCTTAGGAATCCAAATTCGGTCTAGATAATGGAATATACCATTCGATTTATTCACCAGTTGTTCGCCATTATTGATAATCCTTTCCTTCTTCAAAGTGTGTTCGGTAAAACAAGCATGTTGGGCGCCACGGATAAGAGCTTCGAGATTTTGCTGGGCTTGAGTATTACGAATGCTATGCAAATCGCTTCGTCGACTGAGAGAATTGGCAACGACGTTTGCTTTGCCAGGATGGTAACGAATCTCACAATCATAATCATTGAGGAGTTCAACCCATCGGCGTTGGCGCATATTCAGCTCTTTCTGGCTAAAGATGTGTTGTAGGCTCTTGTGGTCGGTGAAGACCGTACACTTGGTACCGTAAAGGTAGTGTCGCCAAATCTTTAATGCAAAAATAACTGCACCAAGCTCGAGATCGTGGGTTATGTAGTTCTTCTCATGGATCTTGAGCTGTCGAGACGCGTACATGATAACCTTGTCTCGTTGCATGAGAACACAACAGAGGCCGAGGTTAGAGGCATCGCAGTAGACTACGAAGTCGACATTTTCGTCGGGTAGTGAGAGCACGGGAGCGTTGCAAAACATAAGTTTCAGGGTTTGAAAGGCTTCATCTTGTTCGGTTCCCCAAACGAAAGGTTTTTCCTTGTGCGTAAGAGAGGTAAGCAGTACAGCGATCTTCGAGAAATCAGCGATGAATCGGCGATAGTAACCCGCCAATCCGAGAAAAGAACGAACTTCGGACGGGTTCTTTGGTGTAACCCAACACTTAACAGCTTCGATCTTCACAGGATCGACATGAATACCTTGACTATTGACAATGTGACCGAGGAAGTGAACCTCCTCAAGCCAAAATTCACACTTGGAGAATTTGGCATAAAGACGGTTTCCCTGGAGTAACTCAAGAACCAAACGAAGATGTTGCGCATGTTCGGTTTTTGACTTGGAATAGATCAGGATATCATCGATGAACACGATGACGAAGCGGTCGAGAAAGGGTTTACACGCGATTCATTAGATCCATAAAGACTGCGGGGGCGTTAGTTAAACCAAAGGGCATAACAACAAACTCGTAGTGACCGTATCGGGTTTGAAAAGCGGTTTTGGGTATATCTTCCTCTTGGATTCATAACTGGTGATAGCCTGAGCGTAAATCAATCTTTAAAAAACACGTAGCACCTTGTAACTGATCAAACAAATCATCGATTTGAGGTAAGGGATAGCGGTTCTTGATAGTCAGCTTATTCAATTCCCTATAATCGATGCACATCTGGAACGATATGTCCTTCTTTTTTACGAAAAGGACAGATGCGCCCCATGGAGAGGTGCTAGGGCGAATGAAGCCTTTATCAAGCAGTTCCTGGAGCTGACTCGAGGGTTCGTGCATTTCGGATGGAGCGAGACGATAAGGCGCTCTAGAAACAGGATTTGCTCCAGGAATGAGCTCGATTAGAAAGTCGATATCACGAGTGGGCGGTAAACCAGGTAAGTCATCGGGAAAGACACGAGGAAAATCATGAACCACAGGCACCTTGTCTATTGCCTTAACTTCCTTTTCCTCCGCTACTACGATGTTCGCCAAGAAATCTTGGTATTCCTTGCGGAGATACTTGCTAGCTTGGACACACGACATGAGCTGCAACTTCTTTGAAGCGACTTCACCCTAGACACACAATTGATCACCATTTGCGAGAGAGAAACGAATCATTTTATCAAAACAGACAATTTCGGCATGATTTTCCTGAAGGAAGTCTGTACCTACTATGACATCAAAGCTACCGAGTTGCATCGGGATAAGATTGATAGGGAAAACGTGACTGTTGAGCTCAAGAGTACAATCACGTAGAACAGAACTAACAGTGACGGTTCTTCCAGTGGCAACTTCTACGTCGAATGTTGATGGGAGATTAACGCGTTTACGGTTTAGGAGCCTTTCGAATTCGAACGATACAAAACAGTTATCGGCTCCAGTGTCAAAAAACACGATGCATATACACCATTTACGAGAAACGTACCATTAACCACGTTGTTGTCTGCCTGAGCCTGACGGGCGTTGATGTTGAAGACTCGCCCGCGAGCTGCTTGCTGAGCAGGCTGTTGCTGCTGTTGGTGTTGTTGCTGCGCTGGCTGATGCTGCTGCTGCTGTAGCTCTTGCTTCACCACTCTGTTTGGACAGACATTTGCGAAGTGGTTTGGATCACCACACGCATAGCAGGCTCTTGCGTGAGCAGCGGGAGCAGGAGCTGCTTGTTGTCCTTGCAGAGCTGGTAGAGCAGGAGCTTGAACTTGGGCTGGAGCTTGGCGGGGACCAGTACGACAGCTAGCATTAAAGTGGTCGTACCGGTTGCAGTGAACACAAAATCGACACGCGATTCCAACCAGGTGATGATAGGTACAAGTAGGGCAGAGCGGGTGTGGACCAGTATATGCACGCTTGGCCGGCGGTGCATTGGCCACTGGCGCCGCAACTTGGCAGTTCTGAGGTTGCGGTTGAGCAGGTACAGCTTGAAGTGGAGCGGCGGTTACTGCGCAGTTCTTGTTGTTGTTACCGTTGTTCTTGCGTTTGCGGCGAGAAGACTTGGAAGCTTGCGGTGCGGCGGTTTCAGCGGTGGGAGTAGCAACACAATCCAGTAACTAGTACTCGCTTGTCATTCATCTCGACAGCGAGTAGATAAGTCTCTTCGATAGCTGTCATCTTCGCAGCTTGAACGAAGTCAGCAACACAATCCGGTAAAGCACGGATGTATTTCTTGATCGTCATTTCAGCTTGAACGAAGTCAGCTTGATAGTTTTTGTCTTCGTAGCTTGAACGAAGTCATCTCGGCACAAAGTAACCAGCCAGTACTCGCTTGTCATTGATCTGGGTCAAGCTTACTAGGACCTCCTTCAATACCCACTGGTATTGGATGGCGGGGGTGCGAATGGCTTCATCCCCTCATATGTAAACTACTATTAATACATTAACCCGGCTACTTGGGATTGTATCCCTGCTGACTCATACCACTTAGCCGAGGGTAACGTCACCTTCAAAAGAGAGGCCTACCACATTACGCATTAATAACTTAATTAATTATCTTTCAATATTCCGACCCTTTAGGATTGTATCCTTGCTGACTCAAACTACTGGGTTGAGGGTAATGTCACCTTCAAAAGAGGGGCCTACTACTATAACTAAGATAATCTCTTAAAAAGTGCAAACGTGCGGAAATCATCAAAGGTTACATTAAAGGCAAGTCGGATCCAAGTGATTCATCTTGTCTATCTATTTTTATTTTATTTTATTTTTCAGCATTTTTAGTTTTTATTTTTCATGTTTAAAACCTTTTTCTAAAACTTTGGATTTGATTAGACGTTGAGGATAAACCGGTACCAAAAGCTCTTGTGTCCTTGGACGACCTCGGTATCTTACCAACGCTATACTATGCTCACGATGGGTGCACTTCCCCATATGTGTGTTTAGTGTTAGTAGAATATCGTGTTTTATAAATTTAAAAACTTGACTAAAGTGTTAAAAAGGGCTTAAATATAAACAAAAATATATCACACTACACACGCATCAAGTTTTTGGCGCCGTTGTCGGGGACACAAGGATTTTAAGAAAGTTAGGAATGAACGGCCTAATCGTTTTTTTTTCTTTTTTTTTAGGATTTTTTCTAAATTATTCAGTTTCTGCAGACTGCAGCACAGGGTCGTGCCTGGTCGGACACGGGCCGTGCCCAGCATCCTTACTGGCAGTTTTTATTTTCCGAGTTACAGAGAGCTGAGCACGGGGCCGTGTTGGTGTAGCACGGGGCCGTGTTGAACTCTCCAGTAACAGGGATCCGGAAAAAAATCACTGTAAACACGACCACGGGGCCGTGTTCAGCTGAGCACGGGGCCGTGGTGAGACTTCTGACCAACAATCTTTTTTGTTTTTATAGCAGGACTTGGAACCCAGGCGTCGCACCTGAACATCCTACGCAGTGTATGAGCTGCAGTTCCAATAAAGACATAAAAGAACCCCTAGACGAACCCTAACACTTTCTAAGAAAAAGACTTAAAGCTAAAATCCAAGAGAAAGTTTCGGGGGACCCACTTCCAATGGCGAATCAACGTACCCTAATGGATTACCTACGGCCCACGGTAGGTAATCTTGGCACCGCTATCAATGCACCGAATGTCGATGCCAACAACTTCGAACTTCGGCCGCATTTGATTCAAATGCTCCAAAACTCCGCAACTTTCCATGGGATTGCGGACGAAGATCCTCACTTACATATTACCAACTTATTGGAAATATGTGATACTTTTCGCAACAATGGGGCATCAAGATGCCATCCCCCTCCGAATGTTTCCATTTTCACTAAAAGACCGAGCTAAGGCTTGGCTTAACACCCTCCCAGTGGGTTCGGTAAACACTTGGGATGAATTAGCCCAAAAGTTTTTATATAAGTATTCCCCCCCTTCTAAAACGGCTAAATTAATGAGTGAAATTAATACATACTCCCAAGAGGACGGGGAATCCTTATATGAAACTTGGGAAAGATTCAAAGAGCTATTAAGAAAGTGTCGCAACCCCCGATCCCTTATCTGTCCCGGGGACGGGCAGACGCGAACTCAGAATTTCGGTGGTATCAGTTGGTTAATTTGGCAGCGGAAATTACATCAGGACCGTAGTTAGGAAATGTTTATCAGAGTAAAACCCCCATTTATATATAAATAAACATATTAGGATAAAACCCAAGTTTCTTATTAAAAACTAATTTATAGGGATAAATCCCATTTTATTTGAATTAAAACGCCTTCTTTATTTAAGTAACTTTTATAGCCACTTTTCCAAGCCTTCAGTGCTGTCCAGCGGGCTTCTAATTGGCTTTCACATTGTGTTACCTGAAACGCGTTTTAAAAACATTTGTCAGTGGGAAATACTGGTGAGTGAATCCCAGTTTAATCAAGAAACATTAATTTAATTTAAACTTAACAGTATTGAGGGCGATTACAATGTTTATATCTACGCAATTACTCCTTTTAGTACTGTCAATCCTGACTTGTGGGTCATATTACACATTGGCTAACTCATTGTCCAATGGTAACGTATTGTCATCCCGACTTTCTACTCACAGTGTAGTGAATTTTGTATACAAAACCCCAACATACCGGCAGTAATTGAAGAATTACAAAGACTCAATCACTGCTAAATTGCATTATAAAATAGTTAAGGTTTTGTAAAAACTGTTAACAAAAAGGAGATTACTCACATTGCTTTCTTAGGTTTTCCGTAAGGGTTTCCTGAGAATTATCTATAATTTACACAAATGTACACGCGTTAGTATAATAACCCATTTTAACATTAGTAATACCCTCCCCGAGACGGCATTCCAACGACTATGTCGGGCAGAACCACGACAGCCATTACGGGACCCTAGATTAATCGGGCAGCGTATCTAATACGTATCCAGGGGTTATAATACTTACAATGGAGCAGAAATTTGCTAATTAGGGGGGTATAATACCCGCGTATTATGCCTTCTATTCAGAAATTAAGATTGAGAAACGTTTGTGAGCGATCGAAACTGAATGCCGATGCCCTTCTTATATAGTGCTGAATTCTGGTTCTCTCGCGGCCCGCGTAAAACAAGACAGGGGTTTACGCGGCCCGCGTCAATCCCCGGTCAAAGCGTAGCTGATCCTGGTCAGCGTCTAGACTTGCCACGATGATGACACGTGTCATCACCGGGCTGCGCCACAATTTGGGACTCTCGCGGCCCGCGTTAACTAACGGAGGTCTTACGCGGCCCGCCTAAACTAAAAAAATCAACGAAATCAGGTCTTAACCTTGATACCGCCCGCGTAAAGGTTGGGGTGGGTCTACGCGGCCCGCCTCAACTTACTTTTTCTTGTTTTTTAATTATTTTTAATGCTATTTAATATATTTGAGGCCCGTTTTCGCGTATGGGGTGTATTTTGGGATATTTTGGGATATTTTAAAATATTTTGGGGTGTCGGAAAAAAAATATAATCGAGGGTGTCGGTTTTATTGAGGACTGTTACATCCTCCCCACCTTGTTTTAGAGCTCGTCCTCGAGATCTACTGGAACAAGTGTGGATATTTCCTTTGCATTTCAGACTCGAGCTCCCATGTGTACTCAGGTCCTCTTTTGGAGTCCCACTTCACTTTGACCAGAACTAGTCTCTTATGCTTGAGATTCTTGACTTTCCTGTCTTCAATCTGTAGAGGCCTCTCTACAAACTTGAGTTGTTCATTTACCTCTATATCCTTAAGAGGTACTATTAGTGATTCATCAGCTAGGCATTTCTTGAGATTAGATACATGAAATACATCATGTATTCCTGCCATTTCCTCTGGCAGTTGTAGCTGATAGGCTACAGGTCCTATTCTTCTAATAATCTCAAAAGGTCCAACATACCTGGGACTTAGCTTTCCTCTTTTGATGAATCTTACTACTCCTTTCCAAGGAGAGACCTTTAACAATACTTTATCTCCTAATTGAAATTCCAATGGTTTGCGTCGGTTATCAGCATAACTCTTATGTCGATCACGTGCTGCTTTCAGTCGTTCTTTGACTTGAATAATCTTGTCGGTTATTTCTTGCACTATC
The DNA here is from genome assembly GCA_030545235.1 of Helianthus tuberosus. Classification (NCBI taxonomy): domain Eukaryota; kingdom Viridiplantae; phylum Streptophyta; class Magnoliopsida; order Asterales; family Asteraceae; genus Helianthus; species Helianthus tuberosus. Next base: position 46,519,553 of record CM060451.1, on the reverse strand, counting down.
TCAGGTCCAGACAGTTGCTTTTCCCCAATTTCTGCCCAACAGACTGGGGTTCGGCACTTTCGTCCATAAAGTGCTTCGAATGGTGCAGCATTGATACTTGTGTGATAACTATTATTATAAGAAAATTCTATTAAAGGTAAGTGATCGTCCCAATTACCTCCGAAATCAATTACACAAGCTCTAAGCATATCTTCCATTGTCTGAATTGTCCTTTCGTTTTGTCCGTCCGTTTGAGGATGATAAGCTGTGCTTAGATTTAACTTGGTTCCCATTGCCTTTTGGAAACTTGACCAAAAATGAGAGGTAAATCGACTATCCCTATCAAAAATAATTGATAAAGGAATTCCATGTAATGAAACAATTTCATTTACATACAATTTAGCTAGCTGTTCCATACTAAAAGTTTCTTTCATTGGTAGGAAATGAGCTGACTTGGTTAGTCTATCTACAATCACCCAGATTGTATCATTTCCTTTCTTTGTTTTGGGTAATTTAGTAACAAAATCCATTGTTATCAATTCCCATTTCCACACTGGCATTTCTAATTGCTGTAACAAACCTGAGGGTTTCTAGTGTTCAGCTTTGACTTGCGAACAAGTTAAACATTTAGAAACATAGGATGCTATGTCCTTCTTCATTCCTATCCACCAGAAATTTTTCCTTAAATCCTGGTACATTTTATCATTTCCTGGATGCATCGTATACTTAGACTTATGGGCTTCTTCTAATATACGATGACGTAGGTTTCCTAATTTAGGTATCCACATTCTCTTTTTATGGAATCTCCAAATTCCATCTGTTCCTTGTTCTAATTCCTTAATCCTACCTTTTAATTTTTCAGTATCATCCTTGATTACTGATTCTTGTGCTTCTCTTATCTGATCATTTAAATCTACTTGCAGATTTAATTTAAGAGAACGTACCCTTTTTGGCTTTTCATGATACTTTCGACTTAAAGCATCTGCCACTACATTTGCTTTTCCTTCATGATACTGGATATCACAATCATAATCACTAAGCATTTCCATCCAGCGTCTTTGTCTCATATTCAACTCCTTTTGCCCGAAAACATACCTTAAACTCTTATGATCGGTGAATATGGTAAACTTACTACCATAAAGGTAATGTCTCCAAATCTTAAGGGCACAAATTATAGCTCGTAGTTCTAGATCATGGGTTGAATAATTCTCTTCATGATTCTTAAGTTGCCTAGATGCATAGGCTATAACCTTTTGGCGTTGCATCAATACGCATCCATAACCTAATTTAGAAGCGTCACAATAGACTACAAAGTCTTCCGTTCCTTCTGGTAATGCTAATATGGGTGTATGGGTTAATTTATGCTTAAGAATTCTAAATGCTTCTTCTTGTTTTAATCCCCATTCAAACTTAACAGATTTACAGGTTAGCTTAGTTAAGGGAATGGTTATTCTAGAAAAATCTTGAATAAACCTTCTATAATAACCGGCCAATCCTAAGAAACTTCTAACCTCGGTTGGTGACTCAGGGGTTTTCCATTTAGTAATTGCCTCGATTTTGTGGGATCCACATGAATTCCTTCATGATTGACTAAGTGTCCAAGAAATTGTACCTGTTCTAGCCAAAACTCGCACTTTGAAAATTTAGCATAAAGCTTTTCCTTTCTTAATAGACTTAAAAGTGCATGCAAATGCTTTGCATGATCCTCTTTACTCTTAGAGTAAATTAGAATATCATCTATAAAAACAATTATGAATTTATCCAAATATGGCTTACATATTCGGTTCATCATGTCCATAAATGCGGCTGGGGCATTGGTTAAACCAAATGGCATGACAGTAAATTCATAATGTCCATACCTTGTTCTAAATGCGGTCTTAGGAATGTCCTCTTCCTGTACCTTTAATTGATGATATCCTGACCTTAAATCGATTTTAGAGAAAAATCGAGCTCCTTGTAATTGATCAAACAGATCATCGATTCTCGGTAATGGATACCGATTCTTAATCGTGACTTTGTTCAATTCACGGTAGTCAATGCACATACGCATTGATCCGTCCTTTTTAACAAACAGTATTGGCGCTCCCCAAGGCGACGAACTTGGTTGTATGAATCCTTTTTCCAGCAATTCATCCAATTGTTTCTTCAGTTCCTGCATTTCGGAGGGTGCCAATCGGTAAGGTGATTTATCAATTGGTGATGTTCCTGGTAGTAGGTGAATTCTAAATTCAACTTCTCTGTCTGGCGGTAGTCCTGGTAATTCTTCTGGAAATACATCTGAAAACTGAGACACTACTGGAATGTCTTTTAGTTCTTTTCCTTTAGTGTCAGTGATTATAGAAATCAAATACACTATAGAACCTTTTCTTATATAACTTGCAGTTTTCATCACAGAGATGAATTTTGTGGATCTAGAAGGTTTATCTCTTTTAATTGTGATCGTTTTACCATTTGGTGAATTTACTTGGATTGACTTTTGATCACATAAAATACTGGCTTTATTGGCTATTAACCAATCCATTCCTAATACGACATCAAATCCTGTCAGATTCATTGGGTAAAGATTTGCAATAAACTTCTGATTTAAAATTTCTATTCTTGCTCCCTGCAAGATTTCAGAAATCCTAACGGTTTCTCCATTAGCTGTCTCTACTAGACATTCTTGTGGTAGTTTAGTTAATGACTGATTTAGAAGTTTGCAAAACGAAGTATTAATAAAACTTTGGTTTGCACCAGAGTCAAATAATACCTTAGCAAAAACATCATTAACTAAAAACGTACCAGCTATGACATCTGGAATCATCTTGGCTTCATCTGCAGTCAGAACAAATGCTCTAGCATTTTTAGTGTTCTTGTTGTTTGCAGCTGGGGCTAGTTTTGGACAGTTTGGCCTGATATGACCTTTTTCTCCACAATTATAGCATAATCCATTACTGGATTTCTTCCTGCAATTTTCTTCCTTGTGTCCTGGCATCTTGCAATAATTGCAAAGAGTGGAGCATTTTCCCGAATGCTTTTTCTTGCAGACCTTGCAGAAAAGTGCAGAGGTAGAACCCACATTCCTACGGTTGTAATTCCCAGAACGGAATTCTTGAGTAAGTTTTTGGGCTAGGTTTTTCCTCTGGTCTTCTTTTCTGGTATGGACTAATTCATCTGTCAAGGTGTTTGTTAATTCTACAGCTTCTTCTATGGTTTGAGGTCTAGCTGCCTTGACTACATGTCTAATCTCTCCAATTAATCCCCAGATGTAACAGGAGATTAATACCGGCTCTGGTGATGCAAGGGTTGGCACTATTCTAGCATATTCAAAGAATAACTTAGTGTACCCCTTACTATCCACTCCATTCATCCTAAGGTTTAGGAATTTGTTTGCTATCTGTTCCTTTTCATTAGGAGGGCAGAATTTCATTTCTACCATGTTTCTAAATTCTTCCCATTCCATATTGTATACCCTATCACTTCCTCTTAACTGGAGGATAGTGTTCCACCATTCTAAGGCTGAATTCTTGAATAGATTGGAAGTAAACATTATCTTGTCCTCTTCCGCACATTTACTTATTTTTAGAACAGCCTCTGTCTTTTCTATCCAGCGTAGAGCTGCAATAGGTTCTTCATTGCCCGAGAATTCTATCGGTTTACAGGACCAGAATTCTTTGTAAGAACAACCGTAAGACACGGTTCTTCTTCTTTTGGGAATGGGCACTTGAAGTACGGGTCCATTGTTCACGCTGTGTTCTGGTTCAATTGGTCGCTTACTGCTATGTTTACTTTTATTATTTGCTTCTTGAATCGTTTGAATAATAAATGGCATTGCATCTATGATTCCTTGTGCCACTATGTGTTGAACGGCACTATTATCCATTTGGTTTCCATTGTTATTGATGCTCGGATTCTCATTAACCACGTTAATGTTACTCTGGTTATCATTATTAAGATTTTCTTGATTTCCTTCGTCGGCCATCTGAATTTTGAACATTTACCCCATATTAATATCACAAAATAATATTTTAATATAGTCAATCACATGACACGCAATCTAGCCAAAAGCGTCGATCATTGCGACTTTACTCTATTCATCTATATACTAGGCATCTCTTACACACTAATACTGAAATAAAAATTACAATACCAACAGAAAGAAAATTACACTAACAGTAGTAGGCATCCGTACACACATATTTTATTTTTATTTTTATTATTATTATTATTATTACTATTACCGTCTCCATTCTCACATTCATGGATATGGATTCATCCAAAAATCCATATTGCGCTCGTCGTACTTCCAGACGAGTCGCTCTCCCACCTGTCGCATTCTCTCACTGCTTTCTAAAATTTCCTCACCGAAAGTCCTAAGTTCTTGTACGTTTTCTGCACTCATTGGGGGTGCAGGTTCTAGGACTGGGTTCGGAATCTGGGATGCGGGTTCCTGGTGTGGGGGGTGTAGATGCCTGAAATCAGTAAGGATCTTCTAAAATTTCCCTAATGTATTCATCATGGTAATAGGGATCTAAAGGGTCCATACCTGGATAGGCTCCTATGTTCTGCATGGGTGTGTCTTCATGTATCGGGTAACGTTGCACATTGTCCCTAACGTCATCCCACCAGGGGTCGTAATTTGGGTCTAGGGGGTTTGGTGCAGGTACTCTAGGGATTTCTTCCAGATTAAAATCATGCATCTCTACTTAGTTTTCAGGGTTTTCTATCTCTATCGGTTGGTCAGGGATTGGTGGTTGTGGTTGGGGTGCTATTATTTGCTCCAGATTAGGGTCAGCTGTAGTAGTTGCTAGGATGTGGATGTTGGCTATACCCCTATTTATCATATCCTGGGCATAGGCATCTGTCTCTCTCTTGGCTGCGGCTAGTACTCTCTGATCTTGTAACTTTTTCATACGTTTTCTACGCTCCTGTGCCCCTCTACTGAACCATCCCCTCTTTTTCTGATGAAATGGCTCTTCTGACTGAGCCTTAAACACAAAGATTCCTTCTTCCGTATCAGTAGAGTACCCTGAGAGGGCAGGCTGAAAAGAGGAGGTGCCTTAGCTTCTAGGCGAACCAGACAATTGACTATACGCGTCAGATGGTCCTTGGTCGCTCATACTGTAAACTAACAAATAGTCAAATAACACATAATAATTAAATACAGTTATGCACATATTTCCGTAATTTATTTCCTAACACAAAATTTAAAATTTAAGTGTCAGCAGAACACTTCTTTGGCTTAGACCAGTGGCTAGGCTCTTATACCACCTTCTGTCGCAACCCCCGATCCCTTATCTGTCCCGGGAACGGGCGGACGCGAACTCAGAATTTCGGTGGTATCAGTTGGTTAATTTGGCAGCGGAAATTACATCAGGACCGTAGTTAGGAAATGTTTACAAGAGTAAAACCACCATTTATATATAAATAAACATATTGGGATAAAACCCAAGTTTCTTATTACAAACTAATTTATAGGGATAAATCCCATTTTATTTAAATTAAAACGCCTTCTTTATTTAGGTAACTTTTATAGCCACTTTTCCAAGCCTTCAGTGCTGTCCAGCTGGCTTCTAATTGGCTTTCACATTGTGTTACCTGAAACGCGTTTTAAAAACATTTGTCAGTGGGAAATACTGGTGAGTGAATCCCAGTTTAATCAAGAAACATTAATTTAATTTAAACTTAACAGTATTGAGGGCGATTACAATGTTTATATCTACGCAATTACTCCTTTTAGTACTGTCAATCCTGACTTGTGGGTCATATTACACATTGGCTAACTCATTGTCCAATGGTAACGTATTGTCATCCCGACTTACTACTCACAGTGTAGTCAATTTTGTATACAAAACCCCAACATACCGGCAGTAATTGAAGAATTACAAAGACTCAATCACTGCTAAATTGCATTATAAAATAGTTAAGGTTTTGTAAAAACTGTTAACAAAAAGGAGATTACTCACATTGCTTTCTTAGGTTTTCCGTAAGGGTTTCCTGAGAATTATCTATAATTTACACAAATGTACACGCGTTAGTATAATAACCCATTTTAACATTAGTAATACCCTCCCCGAGACGGCATTCCAACGACTACGTCGGCCAGAACCACGACAGCCGTTACGGAACCCTAGAATAATCGGGCAGCGTATCTAATACGTATCCAGGGGTTATAATACTTACAATGGAGCAGAACTTTGCTAATTAGGGGGGTATAATACCCGCGTATTATGCCTTCTATTCAGAAATTAAGATTGAGAAACGTTTGTGAGCGATCGGAACTGAATGCCGATGCCCTTCTTATATAGTGCTGAATTCTGGTTCTCTCGCGGCCCGCGTAAAACAAGACAGGGGTTTACGCGGCCCGCGTCAATCCCCGGTCAAAGCATAGCTGATCCTGGTCAGCGTCTAGACTTGCCACGATGATGACACGTGTCATCACCGGGTTGCGCCATAATTTGGGACTCTCGCGGCCCGCGTTAACTAACGGAGGTCTTACGCGGCCCGCCTAAACTAAAAAAATCAACGAAATCAGGTCTTAACCTTGATACCGCCCGCGTAAAGGTTGGGTGGGTCTACGCGGCCCGCCTCAACTTACTTTTTCTTGTTTTTTAATTATTTTTAATGTTATTTAATATATTTGAGGCCCGTTTTCGCGTATGGGGTGTATTTTGGGACATTTTGGGATATTTTAAAATATTTTGGGGTGTCGGAAAAAAAATATAATCGAGGGTGTCGGTTTTATTGAGGACTGTTACAGAAAGTGTCCGCATCATGGTCTTGCGGTATGGCCACAAGTATCCACTTTCTATAACGGGTTGTTGCCACACACAAGACAAACACTTGACTCTAGCTCCGGGAGACTTCTAGGTAATCGTCGCCCAAATGAAATTTATAATCAAATTGAGGAAATTGCTCAAAACAATTTTCAGTGGCACACTCCCCGAGGCACAAAATCTATCGCCCCGGGCGCCCAAAAGGTAGATGAAAGCACTTCTTTACAAGCCCAAATCGAGGCCCCCTCTTCGAAAATCAAAAAGTTAGAAATGGCAAAAACGGCCTCGGTGATGACTTGTGAAGGATGCGGAGGGCCACATGAAAATTAGAGTTGTATGAAAGAAATGGATAACCAAACGGAAATAGTAAACTACATTGATAATAGACCTAGGCCGTCAGGTCCTCCAACGGGTACCTACAACCAAGGATGGCGTAACCACCCTAACCTTGGTTGGAGAGAACCCAGCAATAGTAGTAACCAACAAAACCAAAACCAACGAACAAACTTTCAACAACCAAGAAATTAGTCACAAAATTTCTCTCAACAACAACAAGGGGGACGAGAGAGGTTTGAAGATACTATCTCACACCTCATCTGCGACACCGAAAAGAAAAACTCAGATCGATTCCAACAAATGGAATCAAACTTTAATCAACAAGCTAGTATTCAAAACATTGAAAAACAACTAAATCAATTAGCTCAAAATTTCTCCGAGAGACCACAAGGCGCGTTACCCAGCAATACCGAAACCAACCCAAAGGCGCAAGTGCATCTCATTACATTGAGAAACCGTACCGTAGGTCCCGAAGAGGCTCCACTACCTCCGTCTGAAAAGAGTCTGTCGAACCAAACCGCAACTTCACCAACACCCCAAAAAGAGACGACTCATCCGCCAAATCAAGAGCCTACCAAGAACCCCCCGGTACCTTACCCGGTCGGTTACTTCACCAAAAAACCGATGAGAAATTCACAAAATTCGTAAATTTTCTAAAACAATTGCACATCAATCTTCTATTTGTGGAAGTCCTCACTCAAATGCCTAAATATTCAAAATTCATGAGAGACTTTTTCACTCACAAAAGAAAAATCGAAGCGTTGTAATTAGTTAATTTAAGTGAAGAATGCTCCGCCGTACTACTTAACAAACTCCCACAAAAGAAAATCGACCCCGGAAGCGTCACCATCCCTTGTTCCATTGGGGGATCACCCATACGAAATGCACTAGCTGATCTTGGGGCTAGCATTAAATCTCATGCCCGCATCAATGTTTGACCGACTCGGACTAGGTAAAACAAGCCCCACAAAGATGAGCATACAACTCGCCGATAGGTTTATCAAGTATCCACAAGATGTCGCCGAAAATCTATTGGTAAAAGTCGGAGACTTTGTCTTCCCGGCCGACTTTGTCATACTAGATATGGAGGAAGATACCGAAGTACCACTCATCTTAGGAAGACCATTCCTAGCCACCGCTCACGCAATGGTGGACATGAATGGTGGGAAATTAACATTGAGGGTTGGGGACAAAGAGATGGAGTTCGGGGTTGGGAAAAGAGTAGAAGACGACGACCCGGTCAACTACATGAATGTCATAGACTCAAGCTTGGATGATGCTCTCCGATGGTGCACAGATGTATTTCTTGATCGTCATTTCAGCTTGAACGAAGTCAGCTTGATAGTTGTCGTCTTCGCAGCTTGAACGAAGTCATCTCGGCACGAAGTAACCAGCCAGTACTCGCTTGTCATTGATCTGGGTCAAGCTTACTAGGACCTCCTTTAATACCCACTGGTATTGGATGGCGGGGTGCGAATGGCTTCATCCCCTCATATGTAAACTACTATTAATACATTAACCCGGCTACTTGGGATTGTATACCTGCTGACTCAAACCACTTAGCCGAGGGTAACGTCACGTTCAAAAGAGGGGCCAACCACATTACGCATTAATAACTTAATTAAATATCTTTCAATATTCCGACCATTTAGGATTGTATCCTTGCTGACTCAAACTACTGGGTTGAGGGTAACGTCACCTTCAAAAGAGGGGCCTACTACTATAACTAAGATAATCTCTTAAAAAGTGCAAACGTGCGGAAATCATCAAAGGTTACATTAAAGGCAAGTCGGATCCAAGTGATTCTTCTTGTCTATCTATTTTTATTTTATTTTATTTTTCAGCATTTTTAGTTTTTATTTTTCATGTTTAAAACCTTTTCTAAAACTTTTGATTTGATTAGACGTTGAGGATAAATCGATACTAAAAGCTCTTGTGTCTTTGGACGACCTCGGTATCTTACCAACGCTATACTATGCTCACGATGGGTGCACTTGCCCATATGTGTGTTTAGTGTTAGTAGAATATCATGTTTTATAAATTTAAAACTTGACTAAAGTGTTAAAAAGGGCTTAAAATATAAACAAAAATATATCACGCTACACACGCATCAATTCCTCAGAGGACTTACTAGCGTTTTCATTAAGCTCGCTGACAATTTGTGGAATGACCTTAGCCATCTGCTTTGCGACTAGAGCAGCGATGCGTTTGTCCTCATGGTTTCGGCGTGCAGCGCGGGAGGTATGCGATCCAAATGACGACATTGTCTGTATCAGATATCGCCATAGGACTCAAACACTATATAATTGATTCTTACCCCTTACGCACTACTACTAATAAAGCTCAGGAACACATCGGCATATAACACATAGTCACACAATCACGTAGGCACATAATCCACATAGGCACGTAAGCACATAAGAACATAATCACCTAATACATAGCCCGTCGAAACCATGCTTTTACACTATATTTTGCATGTATTCGCCTGCATATTTTGCACGTATTCACCTATTTTTCATAGCTGCGTAAAGCGATTGAGTATTGCGGGTGCGAGTAGTGAGTAGCGATTGCGAGTAACATAAGCGATTTGTTGGTGTTTTGAGGTAAATGTGCAGTGCGAGTTGTGTGTGTTTATCGAAGCGAACAACGAAAAGCGAGTAAATCACCAAGATCAAAACACATAAACAAGAAAACCACATAAAACACAGAAACTTTACACATAAAATCGAGGATTCAACAGTTGCGAGTCCAGAATCGAAACATATAAAAGCGATACAGCGTAAAACCAGCGAGAATTGGAATGTCTTGGGTGTGCTAGACTTTGATTTCCCAAAGTGATTCGACTGTTCTCGAGGACTTTGAGTACATGTGTTGGCTGGGTAGACTGTGCTCTCGCCTCAATCCGGGCGATCGGCACGCATCCTTTCGGACTTTACGTGACTCCAGTCGTCGGAACCCATCGAGACTTGGGTGAGAGTTTTGTAAAACCAAGATATAGAGCGGAATAAGTCGTTAATATGCAGGTTTCAACCCTAACTTAACCATTCCATTCCTGTTTGTGTGATAAAATCACGAGATAGATATGGAGAATCGCGTTGAAGTATGGATTTGACTACTGATTCAACGCAAATCCTCGCGTTTATAGTAAAATGTGCGAGTCGAACGAGCGATTTGATCAGGAGTTTGCGGTTTTCACACCTAATCTCAATCAGATCATTCGTTTGCGTGTGTTGCTAGCCTTAGGAAAGGCTGGTCCTGCGCGGAACGGTAGTATGCGATGTTCGCGCAAGAGTGTAGGGTACAGCGAGTTCGAGCAAGAATGCCAAGTAAGCTCATACAAAACCCCTACCGAGTTTGCACAAGTCGGTCTGTTGGTACTTAGACTATAGACTAGGTCATTTCTAAGACATTGACCCGGACTAGGTCGAGTCTTGCCAAATTCTCTATAGTTATGGCTCTGATACCAATCTGTCACACCCCAACCAATGGCGGAAACATCGGGGCGCGACACTGAGCGAAACAGATTGTCCAGGAGAATCCATAACAACAATTAATTATAATATATTAAAGGTTCATGTCCCATACCACAAACATATAAAATAAAACAGTTATTACAGACGTTCTCAAAGACAAATAATCCACTCCGACAACTCAGATTTTATTTAGTTTGTTTCTAGACTCTCTCCTAGCTTGATTCCAGCAAATAAGCAAGCATCCTAGACACCTGTCACATATGTTAAAATAGAGGTCAATACACATAGTGTAAAGGTGAGCATACAAGTTTAATAGTATATTAGATAGTGAAAGCGGTTTACGCATAACCAACATGTAACATGTATAATGTGAAGCAGGTAGGTTATCGACACTTAAATATGCACAGACGTCACTGCGAGTTGTAGAATGCGCAACACATATCACCACTATGACACGTGAAGAAAGGCCCTTAACAACCCCTATCCACGACAGGTGCTGAGTCCAAACTATAGTACTATCGTTGCTAAGGTGTCAGGAAATATTCACTGTGTAAACATAATATACTAGCATTCATCGAATAACACGTATAGCATGCAGCACGGTTAGCGTATAAAAAGTGTTTGCGTTATGTGTCGATTATGATTTGAATATAGTTAACGTATGTAACACCCAAAAGTGCTTAAAGCAAAAAGGGATCGAGTATACTCACAGATTGTGTTTAGTAAATAAACACTCTCTTGGATTGAAGGGAGCGCTGGAAAGTTAGCCTGATTACAGAACGATAGCATAAGCGATGAACGGTGCGTTAAACAGTGCGAGTGAACTGAGTGACGAGGGGTTCCGTTTGGATGACAATCCGGACAGAGGGTCATCCGGTCGGATGGCCATTCGGTCGGATCGTCATTCGTTTGGGATGAATGTGTTTGTGTATGATGTGACTTTGAAGTTTTCGTTGTAGCATTTTATAAAATAAGAAGTGTTTCTACAATTCAGGTCATCCAGCAGGATGGTCATCCAGACGGATGGGCGTCCGATCGGATGGTGATTCGTTTGAAACTAACTCCTTTGAAATTTTGTGAAAAAGTTTAAGTGTTGGAAAATATCACAAGTATTGAATGTCACAAGTCATCCGATCGGATTGTCGTTCGATCAGATGGCAATCCGATCGGACGGCAGTCCGGTCAGCAACCTATTCGTTCTGAAACTTGTAAAAATTTGTTACGTTTGGAAAGTTTTGCGATTGTACCAATATGTTACAACAACGTGCCAAACAACGGAACCCCATCAAGTCCAAGTCATCCGATCAGATGGGAATCACCCTGTCAGATCAGTTAACTATTCTTGATGGTTATTCATGTTCAACCCGTTAAGTCGGTCATCTCTTCGGGAGTAATCCGTTCTCAGACCGACACTTCACTAAGGAATGAGTAGAAAGCCCGAATGAGCTTGGATCCTATCGGTTTTAAGTGAAAATTTGAGAAAATTGAAGAAAAGTTTGAAATACTTTGATTATGTTTAGATTTAGGAGAAATTAGTGTTAAAACAATGTAGAAATCCTTTGGATCTGAGTTGTTCTTGGTGGAATGAGGTCACACTTTTGTGTTCTTGAGAACCCATGATGACATCACCCTAAAACAACCCAAATCCACCGATTTCATGGTGAAAAGTTAAGATTTGATGGTGAAATGATGAAGAAGTGTGTGTAGATTAAAGGAGTACAAGATTTGAGGTAGAAACTTACAAGAATCGTGAGAAATCGAGAGAAAATAGGGATGGAACGTGCTGGTCGAACGAGAGCTGTCACATCACATGAACAGTGATGTGACATGTGCTATTTATAGGCAAGAGAGGAGGAAGGCGGTGTGTTGTGACGAATCAAAGGGCAGTCCGATCGGATGGCCATCCGATCGGATGGTCATCCAGCCAGATGACCATTCGATCGAACGGTCATTCGATCGGATGGGTTAAGCAGGTTAGTTTTCGTCTTTTCATTTCGTGCGTTGAGCGTTGTGATGTGTTGTGAGTAAGCGATGCGATAGTATTACCCATTAATTATACAAATAACCTAACTACTAACTAACATAAAAGTAATCCTTAAATCTCGAGTTCGCGATGAGATTGCGTTGAGATAGAGTTGACGATTGTGTTTACGATTAACCACCTCAACATAAGCATAACATGCACAAGTAACACATAATAGCACACACACGTAAAACAATATCCATAACCCCTAATTCGAGTTGCGATGCGATTAGCGATTAAACTGTGATTTATTGCATATACTCCACATAATACAACTAAAGTAGCATAAAACTAAAGCATCGATTAACGAGTCGAGAAGTACAAGTAATTATTAAGCAAGGAGTGACAGATCGCATTTAGAAATCTTTTCTTCCTTTGACTTTGACTTCAAAATGTCGGGTTGTTACACAAGTATTTTAAGAAAGATAAGAGAATGGTCAAATAAGCACAAGTAAAAATTTTTGCGGGTTTTTTAACTATAGACTAGGTCAATCATGGCAATCTTCCTAATTCACTATAGTTATGGCTCTGATATCAATCTGTCACACCCCAACCGAAGACGAAAACATTGAGGCAGGACGAACAAGATTGTTCAACACGTCATAACATACTATTTGCGAAGACAAGTTAATAATCCAAATTTTGTTTCATCTCATAACTTCAAATAATACATTGTTTCGAAAGGAAATTACAACGAGTTGGGAATATCATCACAATCATAAAGAGGAAAACATAAAGTAAAGTTTAGGTGTGTTTCTAGTTCCACCCTAATTTGATTTCTTTTGCATCATTATATATTTCCTGCAACATGTATATAAAGTATCCATCAACACAAAAAGGTCGGTGAGCATACAAGTTTTGTCTACATAGCATAAGTATAAAAGTGTCTCAAATCCACATGTTAATTGTACACTAAGTTATATAAACATACTAGCATGCATCAGCTATAAATCAAACCAAAGTGTCCACTAGCTTAATCTTATCACCGAAGTGAATAAGTCCGTATTGATTGTATACTTAACAATGAACACAAAATGGGCGATGTGCTACTCCGATAGCGATATACATGTTAAGGAAGGCTTGCAAAGTTAATGATAGATAGCACGCATAATAGGGTCCTAGTATGTATAAACAAGTAGCATGTTTAAAGATTGAGTGTTTTCATGAGATGTTTGCAAGGTTGATGGTGAATTTAATAATGATACACTGATACATGTTACAACCCAAAGAGATTCAAAGCATAAGATGGGTCAAGTATACTCACGGTTTGCGAAGCTATTCCACAAAAATCGAGTAAGCAGTTTGGAGGATGGAATCACCAAGTTACACTAAAGGGATAAACAAAGGTGTGTGAGTATGGTGAATTGGAGTTTAGAAGAAGTAAATGGGAATCTTTATAGTCATAAGAAAATACAAAAAACATGTCTCGTTTAAACACTATTTGGACACTATCATTTGTTAGTGTGTTTTATGGGCACTATTTCGCTCATTAGAAGTCCAAGTAAGGAATCTAAAACTAAGACATTTCCCTCCTTAACACATGACATTCAACCATGAATTGGTTGGTGTCACCATTTGGTTTAGGAAGTATTTTATAGGTATATTATTTAGTATTGTCATGCATTAGAGGTAGGGTGTTACACCCCAAAAATGTCGCAGCGGAAATACAAATGTGGCGATGACGGAGGTTGGTACCCATATAAGTCTTAGTGGTCGATGCTTTAGTTAATTTGGACATTTTGTTATTTTAAAAACATAATTTTTAAGATTACCACATCATCACAAACAAGTCATAGTAGTCTGACCCTTAGGGGTCTTATTACAAACACGGTCCCATAATTTTAAAAACTGTCCAACATGGTTTAATTACACAAGCATCATACTACCAGATGACAACACTAGCCAAAAATCTCCGAAGCCGAACTCATGTACCTGTAGAACACGTTAAAATCAAGTGTCAACAAAGTGGAGGGTGAGTTCACATATAATTTTCGTAATATTTTATTTAAGGAAAAACTTCCTTATTTGACCCTTAACAATCTGTAAACCATTACATATTTAAAAACATTCTCATATGTTTAAAAATAAGACATTCATTTTAATAAAAATAATGACATTAGAATATGATTAGAAATCGGCATACGCCTTATTTCATATAAAATGTCATGAAAGAATTCATCCGAAATAACTCCGCAACCCTATCTCTGATGATAATTTATACTCATGGTTTTGATTATATAAATATTAAATTTTCGTTATGATTTCAGTTTCATAAGTTTGCAAGATATTATGAGCTATATAAAACGATCAAGGGATTAAACCATACAAGACTATTAAGGTAATTCAAATTCGCCGCTATTTAGATCAGAGCGATCGATCACGACAGAGTGGTCAACCCCGATAGATCTATCAATGATTCCACGCGTATTCTACTTAAGAGATTAAAACAGCTATGATGCATCTAATGTCTGTCCTCAATTCACTATCACATATAACCTACTGAATAACAATTTAATATTTGGCGTTGTACAAATTTCCAGCATCCATTCACTATGCAAGCCTATACTAGTCTTGCACACTTGAGACTCTCAGCTGATTTGTTCCAACTTAGATTTAAAAGAAATTCGTTATTAAATCTTTATGATCGTTATACCCATAATGTCGTCTATTTACCCAGTTTCCTCCCTGAAACTAGTATAATGCATTTTAAACTCGTTTTTCCTTGAAAACAGTTTAAGTTACACATCTTTTTGAGTTCATAAACATAATATGATACTCTAAAAATTGTATTCTCGATGAAAATACATTTTTATATAATTTAAAAGCATATTTTATATGTAAACATATACTTAGCTTTTAATAACATGTTTTTCTCTGAAAACGGTATATAAGATGATAAAATGACGTTTTAGTGAATTCTCACTAAAATACATTTGTTTGAAATCATGTTTTATACGAAAATATATATTCATTCTTATTAAAGACGCATTGTTTACCCCGAAAACAGTTAATAAAACAGTAAAAAGTGAGGTTCTGTGACACTCACCTTTGGGTGCGTTTTTAATTATCGCAATCCCATGGATCAAATCCACATATCCTATTTAGATAGAAATAATCTATTAACTAATTGTTCTAAAAACAAGCAAGTTTCTCTATCACTTAGGATTTTCACATATTTTTGAGGATTTTCAAGTAAAGTTCTTTATTTTTAATTATGTTGGCATATATATATATATATATATATATATATATAGAAAACGGTAGAAAGTGTGAGAACGGTGAGAACGCTTATGGATCGTCCGATCAAAACAATCTATGGACTAGATTAGCGCGGTGGCATTTTCGTAAATAACATCAGATTTATTACGTGGACGCACTTCATTAAGGGTAAAAGCCTCTTTTGACTACTCCAAACAAAACGCCATCTCATGAAAATAAAACGCCAAAACAAAAATCGCACAACATTCTGCTAAAAACGCCATTAGATATAAAACGCTAAACTTAATTATAGTAAAATCCTGCCTAAAAAAACCGCCCAAAAAAATCCTATATATACAACAACTCAGACCTTCAATTAAAAAACACACACAAAAACCCCAAACGCCATATTTAATATATACCATTTGACTGATAAACGCCAGAAAACCCAAACATCAAATATATTGCTGTCAATAAAGTGTAGCTGTATGGTGTGGACAACATTGTCAGTTATCTTTCTTAACTGAGGATTAACAATGTTATCCATCACCATACAGCAACACTTTATTGATTTTAGCATGATCAAATTTACAGTTTTAAGATGGTTTATTTGGTGGCATTCTTTTTCTCGGTAAAACGCCAAAAAAGATAACATTTTGGCTGAAAGGGTGTAAACTCAATAACATTTTGCTGCATGAGATGGACAAAAATTATAGAAAAAGAGGCTGATTTCATACGAAAGTCAAAACAGCAAGTGAAGATGCTTCAAAAGAAGAAAGAGACTGGTGACAGTGAAGATTTGGAAGATCAAAATTTATTTTGTTTAATTTTCTTTTTCAGTTGATTGTTATCTAATAAACAACGCCATATCTAATAAAAACGCCAAAAAGGCAAATGTCTTACACCTTTGGCGTTTATTAAACCATCATAAAATTACTTTGGACAGGTATTATAAAAAAACTTTTTTTATGTATTCTTTTTTTTTTATTTTCCTTTTCAGTTGATTGTTGTTTAATAAAAACGTCATATATAATAAAAACGCCAAAACAGCCAAAATGCTTGTTTAAATGATATCATCCCGTTAAACGCCCCCAAAAACTCCCAAACTATAATAAAATTAGTTTGAAAAAGTATTATAAATAACCAAAAAAAAATAAAAAAAATAAAAAACAAACTTGAAAATGTAACTAGAAACAGTAACTTCAAATCAGAAAAACTGAAGATAGGGAAAATTTATTATATTAGAATCTAAAACGCCAACCTTGAAAGATGGGACGTGTTACAGACTTCAGAGACAAAGCTTGTCAAAAACAATAATTACAAATAGTAACTGAAAAGACGAATACTTTATTATAATAACGCACCGCCTAACTTAGGCGCCAAAAAGAGATCCTATAAAATGATACGTCTCAGCAACTTCCATTTGATCAAACGAAAAAAACAAACGCCAATACTACCAAATACCACTCACTCTAAAACGCCAAAAAAAATCAAAGATGGCTAACATGCTTTCTTGGATATTCAGTATTGTTATTCGTCAAGTTTCACTGATTGAATTGTTAGCGGAGGCGTGTAACTCAGTAAGATTTTGCTGCATGAGATGGGACAAAAATTCAAGAAAAAGATACTGATGCCAGTCATATGGCATTTTGTATTTTTTGTTCTTGAATAAGGCTTGGATGTAACTAGAAACAGTAACTTCAAATCAGAAAAACTGAAGATAGGGAAAATTTATTATATTAGAATCTAAAACGCCAACCTTGAAAGATGGGACGTGTTACAGACTTCAGAGATCTATGTCTCCAAACATCCACAAAAAAGCCACTTCAACAGAGGAGAAGAGATCAATGACACTGAAGAGTGGGATGATTATAAAGATGAAGATCAACATGAAGAAAAAGCGAAAAACCCACCCACACGTCATAGATCTATGTCCCCAAACATCCACAAAAAAAGCCACTTCAACAGATGAGCAGGCAAAATAATCAAACTGATGGGTTTGTTAAGTTCTACATAAAACGCCATAATTTTGGTGTCAGTTCTTGTAGTATTAAAGAACAGAGAGACTGATGACAGTGAATATTGTGAAGAGAGATCCGATCAGGATTTTTAATTTATTTTCTTCGCTTGTATTTTTTTTTACTGTGGCTGAATTATAATCCAACAATTGTAAAACGCCAAGATAACCCAAACGCCAAAATGTTTATAAAAAAATAATAGAACAATGGGCCAACTTGTTTAAAACGCCTTGAAAAACGTCATTCAAATAGATTTCCTGACCCCTGGGTGACAATGGCATACGATTTGAATAAACGCCATAAACGCCAAAATGTTAATACGATGAAACCATTAAACGCCATTAATTATTGAATTTGGTTAACGCCAAAAATCTTAAACCCCAAAAATTCAAACAATATTCGGAAAAGCGAAACTGGAAAAGCAGAAGATGAAAGGACAAAAAAGCCCCTCTGCCCTTCTCCAAGCGGCGTGACACGTGTTGGGCCAGGAAGCGTTCTCACCGTTCTCACACTTTTGAGCGTTTTCTCCTGATCCCGTTTCTATATATATATATATATATATAATTCCATATACATATTCATATTAAGGTTTTCGTGATTTGAACGATTTGGTTGGTGACTCCTTATCATGTCTACTTATTCGCAATATATGTCTACGAGTTGTGCTTCGTAACATATATGCATAAGTATGGACATATTCGATATACATACATATATATATATATATACACATATATTAATGTATTTATAGAGGGTAGGGATAGTGTACAAAGTGTCTAAAGTGTGAGAAGTGTAAGAAGTGTTTTAAACTATTAGATCTTTAATCTAATGGTTGAGATCAATAGGGACCAAATTATAAATTGTCTTTTAATTATTTGGACTGATTTGGAAATTTTAGAGGTAATAGTGTCTTTGTATATGTTTCAAATTAGGTAACCTCTCCTAAATTCTAGCGATTCACTCCTAAATTCTAGTGATTCAATTTTAAAATTATTCTAAAATCCAAACATTCTAAAAAATCAAGGAATATGTAACTGCTACAAGAAATATATAACACTATACATCCATCATATAACACTATATAACACCGTATAACACTATGTAACACCATATAACACTATGTAACACTATATAACACTATATAACAATATATAACACTATACATCTATCATAGACATGATATTAGAAAAATATAACACTATAACACTATATAACACTATATAACTCTAAATAACACTATATAACACCATATAATATCATATAACACCATATAACACAATACATCCATCTTATAACACTATATAGCACCAAAAAACACTATACAACACCATATAACACTATGTAACACTATATAACACTATATAAAAATATATAACACTATACAGTTCTGAATGGTGGCTGCAGTGTTATATATAATGTTGTAGTGTTATATAGAGTTATAAAAGGGTTAGATGGTGTTATATTCTATCCGTAGTGTTTTATAGAGATTTGTAGTGTTATATAAAAACGTTCATTCTGCATCCATCACTATATAACACTCTATAAATTTTCATTCTGCGATCTTCAAAATTAATAATTGATGAACGATATGACACAAATTCATAGATTAATTCTTAATTCGTATTCCTATAATTAAGGGTGGCGGTTATGGAAGGCTATCAATTAATTAAACCAATAAGAAAATTACTTGCTTACCCTTTTGAGTTAATTTAGATTGAGGACACTAACCTCATGGACACATGTCATCTCCACAATATTTCTCTCACTTCTCACACGTTGGAACTACCAGGAGGGGTAAAATAGGAAGATCCAAGCAAATGTGCACATGCTAATCACATGCCATTTTACCCCATCATATTTAAACGACAATAACTTTTTTATACGTGATTATTTTTCGAAAAAAATAAACCATAAAACTCAGCGTTTTTTAATCTTTCCAACGAGTATACTATTGATATACTTTTTGAAAAAAAAATTAACTAGGTTTTATGGCGTTTTTCTGAACTGAGTGTTACATGGCGTTTTAGACTAAGTATTTTCATGGCGTTTTTCTGAACTTTCTCCATAATAGCGCATCCCACATAATAACGCATGCCACATATTAGAGCATCTGGTACTAGAGCATCTAGTACTAGAGCATCTAGTACTAGAGCATCTGATTAGAGCATCTAGTACTAAAGCATCTATTATCTGATTAGCGCATCAAACAACAGAGCATCTGCTGCTGCTCTATTTTGCATTGCTTGCATACTGCATTTGTTTTCTAAGCCTACATTTCTAACAATGTTTTTCTGAACTAGGTGTTTTTATGGCGTTTTAACTAGGTATTTTCATGGCGTTTTTCTAAACTGAATGTTTTATGGCGTTTTCAATTGAGTTTTTTCATGGCGTTTTTCTGAACTCGGTGTTTTATGGCGTTTTTAACTGGGTATTTTTCATGGCTTTTTTCTGCATTGGGTGTTTATATGGCGTTTTATTTGAACACCCAGTTCATGTGAGTGGGTTTTTTGACAATATTACCCCTTAGTGTAATTTAGCATCAATGCCACATGTCACCACCAAAATCGTTCTCAACGTTCTCACACTTTTCACCGTTCTCTCTAAATCCCGACCCTATATATATATACAGAAAAACTTATCAAATCATTTTAAACATATTTCTCATGTTAATCACAAAATTTCACACATAATGCAATTTTTGATCTAATTTACTGTTTTTAGCGCACAAACGTCTAAACATATCATCGTTTCATATCATCAAGATATCACTTAGTAAATCATATTTACACATACTCATATTCATATTCACATATCAATTTATAACACATAAAGTTCACTCTTGAACATCTAGTTTTTGCGTACGTTGAAATATGCGTATTTTACTGTTTCGGTACCGTTTTTGGGCGTCGGAAGTCACGCATGACCAACCAAACACCAAAATCATTTAATATAAGTTGAAATACTTATATTTATCAAACGATATCAGTTTAGAATCAGATTCAAAACAGTTTTATAAAAATCACTTAAAAAGCCGATTTTTACCGTTTTTAACATATAGTTTCGTACCGAACTTTACCGTAACCATCCCAAATCATCAAGACTTGATATTTTAACACAATACATGTTATATACTGATTAAAACAAAAATTTTAATCACATATATGCAGGTCTCATAAAAAGCACAAAAATCATGCAAATAGCACCGGATTTACTACTTTTCAAGCCTAAAGTACAACATGCAAAGCTACCAAGTTATGACATAATTTTTATAACCTTAAAATACATCAAATAACCTTATTTTACATGTTTATTTACTGATTTAAGTTGATATTTAACATATTACAACAAATCCCTTTTATGATGATCATTAAACCATCCTACAAGTCTATGTACAAGTATTTTAAGCACATTTATGTCACAATCATATCCAAGATTATCAAAACTTATTCTTTCATTTATTGAAACATATGACACATTTATAACTATCTTGTTCAATTATTTATCCATCATACATAAATCATCAATATAGGCATTTTAAACTAACTTTCAAGAAATGCATCAACTTACATATTCACATACACACTTACAAATTTTCGGCCATATGCATGCATGTATGTATATAAATTTCCAAAATTCCATTTTACTTATATTTACTTCAAATCACAAGACTTTTGTTATGACATCTTTCATAAAAAATCTATTTTGATTTAAACATCCTTACTTTTAAGATCAAAATCATTGTTTAATCAAAACTCAATCTTTAACATACATGCATGTGGGTTTTCGGCCATGTATACCAATATATCAACATTATTTCAAATAAAATCCAAGATTAAATCATTCCTTCATAACTATAACATATTAACACAAAACCTTGTTCATTCAAACAAATACATTACAAGTTGTCTTTCAAACAAAATTTAAAATACAAACACTAACCATACATACATACTTTCGGACACATATATACACACATACCTTCACATTTTTATTTTTATAAAAATCATTTGTTGGTTTGATTTCAAGAATAGTGAAAATTCAAGTATTTGAGAATCACACTCATCATCATCAAATGTGTTTTAAAAGAAGTAAAATATTATACATTCAAGAATCAAAGTGGGTTTTATGATGAGAATCTTGATGATAAACAAGTTTGTTCCTCTTGAACCACCTTGAAATCAACTTTTGATCTTCGAAATGACCCGAAACTAACTTGAAATGCCCATGATTTTTATGAAACAAGTTTGAAAAAGTGAAGTGGGTGTGTTCTTGGGAGTGTTCGTCCGAGAGTAATCAAGAAGGAGAAGAAGAAATGAATTCCAAAAGTTTAATCTTGGAAAAAAGTTAAAGTGGAGTGTTGGAGGTGCTGTAATGATTATGTTCTTA
Organism: Helianthus tuberosus; assembly: GCA_030545235.1. Taxonomy (NCBI): domain Eukaryota; kingdom Viridiplantae; phylum Streptophyta; class Magnoliopsida; order Asterales; family Asteraceae; genus Helianthus; species Helianthus tuberosus. The sequence goes on along the minus strand of CM060451.1, from coordinate 46,497,382 downwards.
CAAGTAATCAACACATGGCATTAGAGAAGATGTGGGTGGGCACTCTAGCCGCCACCTCCCCCCTTCTCTCACACTTTCTCTCTCATATATATATATCATATATACACATATACATGCATAATACAGGTAATTAACTGATTACCGGGTATTTTATTTCGCGTTTTATCAGCATTTTAAGGCGTTTAAAATTATTTTTAGTATTCTATAAAAATAAACTCACCAAAATATTACTAAATAATATTTCGTTCACCTAAACTGGCTGCGTCGTCCGTTTCGCAGTATACACACTGTATTGCGCAGTACGTTCTTAAATTCGCAAAACGAGATTTTTAAGCGTTCTAACTAATTTTTCTTCACAAATATAATTAAAAATAGGTTTTTAATCATAACGGAATATTTTTCAGATTTTAACGTCATCCGGACAGTCACCGACGTTTGTTTCGCATTTCGTTCGTTACGCGATAAACGCTCAACTTATTATTGCCAACATAATTTTTAGCAAAGTTTGAGTTTGTCAAACTTTGAAATACCTCAAATTAATATCCTATTTAATACTTTAATGCCTACATATACTCATAACACCTGTCATACTAGTACATTGCCAGCTCAGAATAGCCGGGTGTCACATAGGGTAATCCACTAACCTCATGGATATTCATGATTGCACAAAATCACCACAAGGATGATTCGGATGGTCATGAATACAAGTGTTAAAGACAAAATAAATCATCTAATTCACCAAGTAACCAAGTGAGTTTAACTAGACGAGTGTTTCCAAACATGGTTATGATTGGAGACTTGGTGTAGTTTGTTCACTTTGTTCACTTGAAAGTTGTTTGGCGACTTAGATTGTATGGAATGTAAGCTAATACAACTATTATTTTGTCACACCCTGACTTTTGCGAAAGCGTGATTATGGTGTGACTTTCTTAATACCATTGCATTCAATCATAACAACAACTATATGATAAAATCATAGATTCGTCAGCCATTAAACAAGTTTAAAACATTACATCATCATCGTCTTGAAACATATACTTAAAATCCGAGTTACAAACCATATGAATTGTTTAGAGTTCCATAAGGACTCATCAAAAGACTTTAGTTAAAATCAGGTTTTAAAAGATGTGTCTCGTCCAGGATAAGACACACTAACCAAACTCTACGACACGGATGACAACTTTTATTCTCAACATGCCTTGAAACTCCAACGCCCGCCAGATCCATACTTAATTTCCTGAAATACAAGTAGTTTGAAAACATCAACAAAAGTTGAGCGAGTTCATGTGTGTGTTTATGAATAAACCTTTGAAGCATTTGTAAGTATGTTTGTATGTACTTGAAATCCCGGTATGAAAGCAACAAGGAAACAGATCAACAGGAGGATCATCAATAACAACGTCATCATTAAACAAATCGTCAAAGAGGCAGATCCTCAGGAGGAATGACCACGAGAGGTACGTCGTCAAGGATCGGAGTCATGATAGGCTCACCATCGGAATGACCAGTGATGGGGTGATTATGGACCGAAACAAGAGTGACAAAAGGATCCTCGTCAAGGAAGCCATCAGCAAGGGTAATTCATCTCCAAAGTCTGGTAGCGCGAATGGGTGGAAGTCGTCCCCGCCCTTGGTCGGCATGTCAGGGTCACTCTCAGTGTCTGACGTAAACATCTCCGGTGCATGTGCAATCTCATTATTTGTGGCGGTGGCCATAGGGTCGCCAACGTCTGACAACTTGCTTCCTGAGGAAGGTGTCTTGTGTGTCGGTACATAATAATCATAACATGTATATTCATAGTATTCACTTAGTATATTTCAAACAAGGACGATTCATCATGTAATCATGTATTCACATTATTCTTCATGAAACTTTCTATCCTTCCTAGTCTCTAAGACTAAGCCTCCTAGTCTCCCAGACTAAACTTCCCAGTCTCTCAGACTGAACTCCCTAGTCTCTCAGACTAAAATTCCCAGTCTCTCAGACTGAACTCCTTAGTCTCTCAGACTAAACTTCCCAGTCTCTCAGACTGAACTACCCCGTCTCTTAGACTGAACTACCCAGTCTCTCAGACTGAGTCATAAACGTAAACTTTGGAATGTGTTTCGTGTCTTTTGTTTGTAAAAAAAAATGTTTGTTTTCCTGGATCTGGGCGTTTTGTGTATGCAATGAAAACATGTTTGTGAAAACGTTTTCGTGAGAGCCCTAATGATTGTAGTCTAGACTCGAGAAAGAATCCTAGTTCGCTACAATCGAAGCTCTGATACCAAGCTGTCACACCCCGATATTTCCACGTTTGACCGGTGGGCCCGGTAGGGGAGTATCGTGACGTAGTTGATATCATCATAGTCAAACAACACAATATATAAATGCACAGCGGAAGCAAAAGATAATTATATATTACAATCCGAATATAAAGTAATATCAAGTATTACAACGGAAAGTAAAGGATCCACAGGCGGATCTTAAAACATAAATATTGTTCAACAGACTTTAGACGCCTAGAACTTGCAAGATTCCTTATTAACGTCCTGAGCAGCTTCCAGCCTATTACGTACTTGTACCTGTCGCTTAGACTTTTGAAAATACGTCAGTTTTCACTGGTAAATACACTCAACCGACTCATTTGAAAAGAGTTTAAGAAATTGATTTAGATGCACCAGGCACAAATATTTTTGACACTTTGATTAAAATGCACAAGGCAAAATTAATCTTTTATACTTGGGACAAACTATATTTCATGTTATCAGTTTTACATAACTTGCTCTACATACGGGGCCCGGTTCTATGTCGGTTCAAGATTTAACCGACACGCCACTATTCCCTTATTGGGAATCCCTTATTGGGTATAATTAATTAATAAACATATGGCATCTGTCAGGTGTATGCCTACACCCCGTGCTTAGGTCGTGGCCATTGCATTTAATGAGTCAAGGATATCCAGGACACGGTCGCATTAACCCCCAATGTTTCAGTCAAGCAATACGAATTAAAACAAGTTATTTGGATTTCCCAACTCATTGGTCTTTGAATCCCATACCTGACCATGCGGTATTTATATTACCGTATCCCAAGCCCGTAATAGGGAAAATAAGTTAAGAGTATTTACCTGAGCTAGCTCCTGTCTTAAATAGCAAGAATTATAATAACTCAGCCGTATTCACTTAAGTAAGCGTAGGTACAATTTACCAGAAGGCTCTAGTCTGGAATGATGGTATAAATAACCAATTAGAATGCTAACGGGTCTTTAATTAAGCCTAAGCTTAGACCGGTTAGTTTTAAAGAAAGATACGGTTCAAACGCATGATAAAGTGAAGACCGGAATAGAATGTGATTTAGACCCGACAAGATTGAAGACTTGCCTTATATGGGTAATCTAGGCACATTCTGAATTTTGAGACAAAAAGGATATGGTTTGACCCGTTTCGGCTAATATATGCAAACTAGTTACATAAGCCGATCCGAACGCGAAAAGTGCGTAACGAGTAACCAACTGAATCATATACAGGTTTCCTAAGTTAATATGCCTTAATTATGTTGTGATATCAGTAGGATACCTTTCATTATGCCCAAAACGAGTTAAATCCCAAAATAAGCCCCGTAGGGGTATTTTGGTCATTTTAAAGATTATAAAAGAGGTTAATTGAAATTCTGAGATTCGGGTCCGAATACATCAGTAAAATAACTTATTTTATTAGGTCATATCAGTTGGTAATAGGTCTTATATGACAAAATGGTTTTAAACCCAAACTATGCGTTTAATACGCTTAAAAAGCCATTTTAAGCGATTTTCGGGTTATACAGGAAATCTGAGTTTTCTGATCAGGTTATAAAGTTCAAAATACTTTATTTATTATATAAAATCAGTATCAATTTGATTGGTGTCAAAATACTATGTAAAACTCATTTTATGACCGAAAAGGGTATATTCGGTATTTACCGAATTAATGCCATAACTTTAGGTTATGAGCAGGTTAAAAATAATTAAAAATCCCAAAATATTATATTACATTAGTGGGTAAAAGGTTTGGGTCAAAAATTGGGTTTAGATAGGCTTTATGCTAATTGCGCCTTTTAATTACTAAAAGGCTTCTTAAATGCACTATTTAGCATAACTCCTATTCTGGACCTCTAACTGATATGAAACTTTAGGGACATGTTTATAAATCAGTAACAAAGGTTATTGTCCTTTCATATTTCTAAGAATCTCGTTTTATGGTCAAAAGGGCATTATGGTCAACTTTAAGCATTTAACGGAAACGTGTAAACGAATCGGACAATCAACGATCCAACCACAGAGGGTTATGCTAACATGTAGCCTGGTCCTAAGGAAGCTCTAAGGCATTTAAAAATCATATTAATTCGGGTCAGAACTGAAGTCAAAGCAAAAGTCCAAGTTTTGCGACTTTCGGTTCTGAACCGGGTCTAAACAGAAAATTGTCGGATCAAACAAGCTTAGACTAGTTCTTATACTTATTAACAAGTTATATGAGTGATAAAATAGGTTACATGCCTTCTACATTGCTAATTATGTTTTAATTTGAAAATTAGCATTCTGTTGACTTTTTCTAATCAACTTTGACCCGACATTTGATCTAGTTAGAACGGGAATCAGTGGGTGCCCTTTTAAGGGTTTATTGCCCACATAATTACCAACTTATAACTACTTTCAATTGACTAATCACTGGACCATTAATGATTAATCGCTAAGTCAACCGTTAATTACGACGGTTTGACTTTTAAGCTTAAACTAAGTAAAGACTCAACTAAGAAAGGTTAAGCATACTTACCAAAGCCTAATGCACTATTAGGGATGGCTTGGATCTGCTCTTATGCTCCAGGAAGCTCCAAGAAAGCAGATGAAGTGAGTGATCAAATGGTTGCAACCAAGAAGGCCTTTTATAGTGATTTTGATCCCTTAAGATCATGACAAATCATGCTATACATGATCATGGATCAGTAACAAGTGTCCCTAAGGTCTAAAATTCAGTTTAGGCGGCCTTTGGAAGTGTTAAAGGGCTATAGGTGTCATTTACATGGGCTGAACAGACAAAAAAACGAGTTTCTGCATCTGGGAACTGGCTTACGGACCGTAAGGTCCCCAGTGTTGAGGTCCGTAAGGACCTGGTCAGCCAAACAAAGTTTCATTTGTTGACAGTTTTAGTCCCTGCACTTCCAAATGCCATTTCCGACTCATCTAAGGCCCGTTAAACCATTTTTAAGGCTCTACAATGATGCCTAAGTATGGGGAACATGAAAAATGCTCAAAAATATGCCGGATGTCGGTTCGTTTGGTCGTACGGTCACGTTGTTCGGTTAATTACGACGAAACACGGACGGACGCGAAAAACAAACCAAATGACGCGACGAATGGGATTTTATCAATCCAAACACTAAAATAACATATTTTAGAGCTTACATAAATTTTTGGGTGTCCGGGGATATTCAGAATGTGAGATATGCGCGTAAACGTAAACTTGTGCGCTTTTTGACACTTTTAGTCCCTGCATGACTTAAAAGTTTATTTTTGCGCACCAAACACCTCTAAGCCTATATCTAAGCTATATAAAGGGTAAATAGGGTATGTTTAACTCATGGTCATATTCCGGAAGGTCCGATAACATACGAATCGGTATACTTTAGCAGTTTGACGCTTTAGGTCCCTCTAATGCGCAAACTTGCGTAACTCATCATTTAATATCATTGAAGCCTCATATAATCCATATTAGGAATTATTGAAAGTATTATTAAACATCATAATGCTTCGGGCTCGATAAAAGGTCATTCAGAGGTATAATTAAACATATTGACACTTTTAGTCCCTTATACTTGCAAAGTTGCGCGTAACTTCACTTTTGGGCATAAAAGCCTTGGATGGCCAATGATTGGCATTCCCGAGAGTATAATCAAATATCATGAGGCTCTCGGCTTGTTAAAAGATCACTCAGAGGTAAGAATTAACATGTTGACGCTTTTAACCCTTTTCTGCGCAAACTTTCAATTAATTACATAAACGGCTACACTTGATTAACAAGTGGCTCATTTGTGAATATAAAACCGTAAAAGGTTATGTAGAAACTTATTTTAGGTATGTTAATACTTCCAGTTCTTTCATAATTAATGTTTTTCAATTTTTCAAAAAATTAGTCCCTTATATTCAAGGTTTGACTTTACTAGGGTTTATTACACGTGTCAATACTTCATTGAACGTGATTTTACGAGGTGTTACATCCTCACCCCCTTAAAAGAAATCTCGACCTCGAGATTTGCTAGAATAATGGAAGTATTTTCTGAAGTAGCATGGACTTAACTTCCATAGTATATTTGGGCCTATAAGGGTATCCCAGTTGACCTATACAATAGGTACATACTCTCCTTCGGAGCTTCTTAACCTGTCGATTCTTAGTCTATACAGGTTTATTGTCCATTCATAAAGTTTCATTAATCTGCCTATCATTACGTGATAATGTGTTTCGACTTATTGGCGAAACCTATCCTTAAATCATCAGTGTGGGTCGCATTGCGAACTCCACTAAGCTCCTTATATAGGTTTTAGCTTATAGGCTATTGACCTTTGTCGCATTCGATTTCCCGAATGTTCCTATATATCCAGGGCTTAACTTACCCGGAGAAATTGGAATTTAGCACACCCTTCTTAGAGCGATACTTTCGATTGAACCTTACTCCTTATTAAGGACTTAAGAAGGTTGCGACTTTTATCAATTCTTAATTTTTCTGCCGATTACTGGCAACTTTAAGATGATTATAATTTCGAATGATCTTATTTGTTGTTTCCAATGCAACTTTTAGATCCTGATAATTGGACTTACCATTCTATTGTTCTAACAATAGATGTTTATCATTCCATCTATACAAGGTCTCCAAAGGAGTAGCCTTGATGCTTACATAATAATTGCTATAAAAACTTATTTTATGGTGAGATGGTTATTCCAACCACTGCTTAACTAATCTCAAAGAATAGCTAATCCTTACAGCTAGTCGAACCAATCGACGATCCTGGGCTGGTAATAGCGATTCTTAATTGTTGCCTAAATAGGGTTGCGGTAATCAATGCATAAGCAAGATGATCCGTCTTTCTTATTTATATAAATCGGAGTTCTTAGAACTTCGAATCTTGGCTTTATGAAATCTTCTTTAAAAACTTATCGATTTGGCTCTTAGTTCTTCCTATTCCGTTGGTACTAACGGATATAAGGCTTTTACAATAATTGCAGCCCTAAGCGGGATGTTTGTCCTAACATCCACTTGCCTCTCAGAAGGTAAACATGGTAATTCTTATAAAGAAGATAATTATGACACACAGAGATGGTAGAGATGTCTGTATTTTCAGGCTTTGGTTTATCTATCGATGTCGGTGTCAGATAAATGACACATTCTCTTTGTAGGACCGTTTTGCGACCCCGAAAAGTCAGTTAAGGACGTTCATCTTCACATACGAAGGCGGAATCAATGTAAATGAAGTTACACAGCTTTTCCTATTCAATTCCTTCTCTTTTATTGCTTTCTGAATCAATTTTGACAGAGTTCTGTTACACAAGCAATGAGATGGTTTCGCTCCAACGTCAGATATCTATGACAAGGTTTCGCTCCTGATGACTATTTATAGTCCATGTGGTTTCGCTCTTATGACATGACATATGAGCGAAACTACCATATAAGCGAAACCTAATGACCCTATAAGCGAAACCTCTAACCTTATATGTACACATAAGCGAAATCCCCTACACCTATGTACATTCAAGCGAAACTACAACATTAAAACCTAATTTGACTTTTAAGCTCCTATGTTGACCTATCTTGACCTAAGACTTGATGTAAACGTAGTCAACAGACATTTCTTGCACCAACAGACTCCCCCTTGGATGTTGACGAAGTCTTCAGCTCCGAGTCTTCAGTCTTAGTCTTTTCTCCAACTCTCTGTCTTCACATCATAAGCATTCTATCTTCACAGGTTTTACAATCTTGTCCTAGCTCCATCTTCAGACTTCCCTTTGACCGTTGATCCAGACTCCCCCTTTCACAGACTCCCCCTCTCAATATGCTAGAATCTGAGGTCTTGATCTGGTTCAAGCTTTGACATTTAGCTTCCGTGGGAATGATGAAGTCCAAAACCTGTGTCTCAAACATCAATCATTACAAACTATCTTTTCAACAATAAATCACAAACTCAAACAGTTTTAGAAATCCACTCAAGTATTCAGGTTCAAGTTAATGACCCTGATCACTCAATTAATCTACCAAGTTCAATTTAATGACCTTGGTTGATCATTTGACGAAACAAACTGATTTTAAAAACAACAATTTTCACATTTTCTGAAAATAACAAGTATCAAGTTAATGAACTTGTTTTTTACTTTCCAATAAAACAAATTCCATCAAGATAAGCTCTCCTCATTCTTCAGTCCAGAATCTCCTGCATCTGCTTCAACATCTGAGAATCCAACAATCAACTCTCCACTTTGGTTTGTCGGAAAATAAAACAGAAATAAAATCTTTTTGGATTTTATAAAGTGTTCTAAACTAAGAAATGAAATGCAGAAAACTTAAATTGCAGAAATTAAACAAAGTAAACTATATACAAACTAATTTTTGGCAAGCGTGTCAGGGAATCATATCAGCTATCAGACAAATTACAAGTACCGTTAAGCTTCATTTCATACTCAGACTTAAACAATTCACCTCGATTGTCGATATACTGATCCATCTTAAATTCTCACACAAATTTCAATTTACTCAGGATACGAATTAGATATCTTATGAACTTAGCTCATTCATGTGTCCCACCTCTTGAATATACTCCGGTATCCAGAATCCCAATATTCAGTCTTACAAGTGAGTATACTACAATGATATCTGTACATAAATTAGGTAATGCGAGGGCCGAGGGATCTCAGGTCGATACTTCCGTATACGCAGAGAGATATCAGCTTCGACTTTACGGTATGTCCCCTTTAGAGGATCTTTTAGCTACAACAGCAGCGACTATCAATTTTATTGTTTCATCGGCATGCTGAGGGTTTATGCTATGTTTCAAGCATTGTAGAAAATATTATCCAAGGACTAGGTCAGAACTTCCATTCAGCAGAAGTCCCGGAATAATACCCCAGACATCATTGAGTATAAAGACCTAGTATATCAGATTATGAGACCTTTCAAACGAGATTTCAGGGGTTACCTATATATCCAAGTAGTGTTCCCCACAAATTTCACAAGTTTGAAATTTTAGATTTATATCCCGAATAAATCTACTAAATGTGCGAAAACCTATCGACACATCATTAGTGAGACTGTTTAACTCATTTAAACTTTACAAATCTTTAGCATACTGTAATTGTCTAGCCGATGTACTATCATTTTCCCTTTATACACAAGCTCTTTTTCAGATTTTATCATGTTTTTGGATTTTTGCATTTTTTACTGTTTTTGTATTTTCTGAAAAATAAACTATATACATCTATCTACTCCCCCTAAATACCAAAACAAGTAAAAAATCGACAAACCATTGCAGATTGTTTCTCGTCTTCATCCGCAACAGTACTCTTATCAACGCCCACAATTCCATCCAACACCGAAAGAAGCTTCATACCGTTCAATTTTAACAAATATTGAAACCGATTTTTATCAAAAGCTTTGGTATGTAAATCAGCTTTCTGTTCGTCAGTGTGGATTTTCTCAATTCGTATCAACTTTTTCTCAAAACAATCACGAATAAAGTGATGACGAATTTCTATGTGTTTAGTTTTAGCGTGATGTACTGGATTCTTTGTTATATTTATTGCGGCCTCATTATCAACAAAAAGAGGTGTGTTAAGAAACTGCAAACCGTAGTCGCGCATCTGTTGCTGTATCCACAGGATCTGAGAGCAGCAACTGCTAGCAGAAACGTACTCCGCTTCACATGTAGATAGCGCCACAGACGTTTGTTTCTTACACTGCCAGGTAACCAATCTAGGTCCAAAAAACTGGCATCCTGCAGTTGTTGATTTTGAATTGACTTTGCAGCATCCGAAATCCGAATCGGAATACCCTTCGAGCGTAAAGTCGCCTTTCCTAGGATACCACAACCCCAATGAAGGAGTTCCTTTCAGGTGGCGCAATATCCTCTTCACAATAATCATATGCAAAGCTCTCGGGTTAGATTGAAATCTTGCTGCGAGGCACGTTGGGTACATGATATCAGGACGTGAAGCAGTTAAGTACATCAAAGAACCTATCATGGAACGGTAGAATGTTTCATCAGCCCTGTCTCCGGTGAGATCTGGGTGAATCCCATGATTTGTTGCAAGTGGGGTAGCAGCTGGAGTAGAACTTGACATCCCAAATTTCTCTAGAATATCATGAACGTACTTCGTTTGATGAATGAAAATTCCCTCAGGAAGTTGTTCAACTTGTAAACCCAGAAAGAATTTCATCTCCCCCATTGATGACATTTCAAACTTTTGCTTCATCACTGATTCAAAATCTTTGCACAGACTTTCATTCGTTGACCCAAAAATTATATCGTCCACATAAATCTGAACTATCAGAAGATGACCATCGACCTCTTTAGTGAAGAGAGTGGCATCCACTTTTCCACGAATGAACTTGTTGGCTAGTAGGTGTTGAGGCAAAGTCTCGTACCAAGCTCTCGGGGCCTGGTGTAAACCATACAGCGCTTTGTCTAATAAGTAGACCTTGATTTTGTGGATTGGATCGGTGAAGCCCGGCGGCTGTCCGACATAAACCTCCTCTTTGACCTTCCCATAAAGAAACGCCGATTTTACATCTAGCTGATATACTTTGAAGTTCTTCCAAGACGCAAATGCAAGGAAAATTCTAATTGCCTCTAGTCGTGCTACAGGAGCATAGACTTCTGTAAAATCAATCCCCTCCTGTTGACTAAAGCCCTGAACAACAAGTCGAGCTTTGTTACGAATCACAACTCCTCTATCGTCTCTCTTACACTTGAACACCCACTTGGTGTTTATCTTCCTCTGACCATCTGGCAAATCCACTAACTTCCACACTCCCAACTTTTCGAATTGGCTAAGTTCCTCCTGCATTGCATTGACCCAAGAATCTTCAGTAAGCGCCTCTTTCTAAGTTCTTGGTTCAACCTGCGAGATAAAACAACTCAATGAGAATTCAGTTTGTAAAGGAGCAACTTTTGTATAAAAACATGTAAGCCCTTTATCAATCTGTCTTCGAGTGCGAACGCCTGTCTGCAATTCTCCTATGATCAACTCCTCTGGATGATATGAAAAAGTTCGCGGCATCACTTCGCTTGGAACATCAACATTTCCCTCCAGATTAGTAACATTCTGATCTGCATCTTGTTCACCAACTTGGTTTGTTTGACTTGAAATCTGAATTTGCTCCCCCTCAGAATCTGAATCACCATGATAAAAAACTGGCATGTTTTCAGCTTCTTGATTATCATTCTGAACCGACTGATTATCCTGAGCAACTTCATTCTGTTGGACATCATCATGTTCACCAGCATTACTCGGACCTGCTTCATCTTCATTTGAAGTTTCCCGTGGTCGTCGCAAATATTCAGCTGGGAACCTTTGCTATGACTCGTATTCGCGCAAAATATCCAACTCATCAAAGAAATCTTCATCATCCTCTGATTCTTCTTTCATGTCAAACGAATCCCACAGTTTGTCATAATGATAACGCCATGAATCACCAGGATTCTGTGGCGGCATAGTATGTCACACCCCCAAAATCCACACGCGGAGTATCACCGCTTGGAGGCGTGACTGACCAGGATCAAACCACTAATCATATTGAACAAGCAAGTAATTAATTGTAAAAGTCTAACCAATATAATTAGTGTCCAAAACAACCATAGTTTGAGTTATGAGCGGAAGCATAATGTTTAAAACCAAATCATAAGTTTAAATATCCAAATGTTTAACATGGCACACAGCTGTCCATGTCCCACAACGACTCTTCCTTGTGCAAGCTCCAGCTAAAAACCTATTGACCTGCAAATCATGTAGTAACGAGTCAACAATAATGTTGAGCGAGTTCACAGTTGGGTGTTGGTTTTAGTTGTTCCAAAAACAGTTCCTTTAACTGGCCTCCCTGCCGTGGGGGTTACCCCATATTTGAAAACGTGATTTGTTTAACCCATTAACTCTGGCAATCCAGCCGTGGGGGCTACCCCATGATAGTTATCTGGCATTTCGGCCATGGGGGCTACCCCATGTATACACTAGACTCGTTACCATATCGACTGCTGACTAAAGTCATGTTTAAGTGCCCTGAACTGTCAATGTCTATCATCATTGACGTGCCCAGATCCATTAGTTCACGCCCGTCCTCTGCGGCACGGTGTGAGGCTTGTCAGACCTAAATAGCGCTATCTAACTAATGACCCGCTCGCCATTGGCCCGGCGATTAAGTCGATATAAAAAGGATGGACTTCGTGATAGAGTTTTGGTCTAGTAAAAGTTAACTGTCCGTAAGGACGAGGAATTATATTCCTGAACCCGTACTGTCCTACCCAAGAAGGACGAGGAATCCATATTCCTTAACCCATTCCCAACCCCTGGGAATCCCATGCTTTGTAGAAAGTGTGAACTCACCTTGGTTTGCTCGGCAGATACACAGAAAGGTCAAGTCTAGCAGCTAGTGGTCAACCACGTCCTAACATGGTTACCATATAAGTCAGGATTTTGGTTTCAAATAGTTCACGTATGAGTACACAGAACTAACAGGTTACTAACATGTAACAGTCATGGCATATCCAAATAACAAGTTGAACAGTAACTGTTTAACATACAAAAGAAACCCAACATAGCTTGGCCCAACATGTTGTGCGGTCAGCACAACCTTGTGCGACCCACAGCATGTTGTGCGATCCATTATACACCCAGCCCAACAACATAAGTAGTCCAATAGCATACACGACCCAAACACTAAACAGATAATCCAACTTGTGCGATCCATGCATCTTGTGCGACTCGGATCATATTGTGCGACTCGTTTTGGGCTTTGAGGCCCAACAGTTAAACAACATCATCACTTGTGCGATCCAATAATCCTTGTGCGACCGTGGGTGCCTTGTGCGATTGGATCGTCTTGTGCGACTAGACCTCTTGTGCGACCAAGAGGTCTTGTGCGAATGATTTTAAATTCCACTTTTCATGCATATCAGTTACAACATTCAATTATTTCCAAATTTATCATTTATCAATTAACACAATCACCAATTCTAATCAATCTCCTAATCGATCAAACAAGGATTTTTACTCATTCCATTCATATGAACCCTAACATCATAATTATAAACAACAACCTATCAACACATAAACATATTAACATGGATCTCGATTCACCAACATATATCCAATTATGACAACACGAAAATTCATTCTAATCGTAATATACCTCAACCGATTACAAACCTTCAATCCTAATCATTACGCAAACAATCCGAGAGCATAACATGCAAGCCGATTAACATCACCATACTTATTCGATTGACTAGAACATCATCATATGATTAACAATCCGAAACATATAACATAACAGCCAATTTAACAAGCATTCGGTTCCAGATCATTATCATGCAGTTCGAACTTGTTTAAACATCAATACATAACATCATTGTTCATCATTCATACAACCACAATCATTTAATCCAATCATGCAATCATAACATCGTATAACTAATCATAAATCAAGCACACTAACCGATTGAGAAAGGGAGTGATCCGGTTCAAGGAATGATCTTCGAGTGAAGGGGATGCTTGCCGTCGGCTTAGAGAGAGAGGAGAGCACTAGGGTTTTACGTGTGTTGTGTGATTAGCAACAAATGAGAAAACAACTCCCTAATGGTGTGTGTGAGCGAATAAGAGGAGTGGGCCGACCCTTACTTGGGCTGCCCTGATCCGAATACAAGTTGTGGCCCGAATGGGCTTGTGCGATCGGGTGAGTGTTGTGCGTTTGGGTCGTTTATATACATACATACATACATACAACACAACATATATTCACATAACATTCAATAACATAACATTCCATTAAATCATCCAATTCACATAGTCACATAATGTTTACGTTACATCAAGGTACCAAGATAGGTTCGGAAATACGAGTTGTCACATTATCCCCAAGTTGAAAGAAATTTCGTCCCGAAATTTAGCACGTACTCACTGAGGAAGCTAGTTAAGTTGCATGGTTTTCCTGGTTTTCCTGGGGTGTCACATCCTCCCCCCGTTGATCTGGAATTTCGTCCCGAAATTCCGTAGCTTCAGCCTCAGTAGTGGTTGTACCGTTTGCGAACAGTTGGGGATACTTTTGTTTCATCTGATCTTCGCGTTCCCAGGTGAACTCTGGGCCGCGACGTGAGTTCCAACGAACTCGAACGAGAGGTATTCTAGTACGCTTGAGGACCTTAACATCCCGGTCCGTGATTTCAACTGGTTCCTCGATGAATCGTAACTGCTCGTCGATAGTGAGCTCCTTCAAAGGAACTATGTGGGTCTCATCTGACAGACACTTCTTCAGATTTGACACGTGGAAAACATTGTGAACTGCACTGAGTTCCGCTGGTAAGTTCAGTTTGTAGGCCACCTTGCCTATTTTCTCGATAACTTCGAAGGGTCCAACGTATCGTGGGTTAAGTTTGCCCCGTTTACCAAAACGAACCACACCCTTCCAGGGTGAAACTTTGAGTAGTACACGCTCCCCAACCTGGAGCTCTAGTGGTTTTCTGCCCTTATCGGCGTAGACTTTCTGACGGTCACGAGCTGCCGCCATTCGTTGTCGTATCTGAGCAATTCGCTCTGTAGTGTCTACCACAAGTTCTGGACCAGTAATCTGACTATCCCCCACCTCTGCCCAACAAAGAGGTGACCGGCATTTACGCCCGTACAATGCCTCAAACGGAGCAGCTTTAATGCTGGTGTGGTAGCTATTATTGTACGAAAATTCCACAAGTGGCAGATGCTTTTCCCAGCCGTTGCCAAAGTCAATTACACATGCCCTAAGCATGTCTTCTAGGGTCTGGATGGTACGTTCCGACTGCCCATCCGTTTGCGGGTGATAAGCTGTGCTCATATCCAAACGTGAGCCAAAGGACTTGTGCATTGCTTGCCACAGTTCTGAAGTAAAACGTGCATCTCGATCCGAGATAATAGAGGTGGGCACCCCGTGCCTCGAGACAACTTCCTTAAGATATACGTCTGCTAGGGTGGAGAATTTATCCGTTTCCTTGATAGCCAAGAAGTGAGCAGACTTTGTGAGTCGATCCACGATCACCCAAATAGTATCGTTACCACGTTGAGTTCTAGGCAGGCCAGTAACAAAATCCATGGAAATTTGCTCCCATTTCCATTGTGGTATCTCTGGTTGTTGAAGAGGGCCTGAAGGTTTCTGGTATTCCGCCTTGACTCTCGCACAAGTCAAGCACTTGCTAACGTACGTTGCTATATGGGCCTTCATGCTAGGCCACCAATATGTAGTTTTGATATCGTGGTACATCTTATCCGAGCCAGGATGTACTGAGTAGCGAGACTTGTGTGCCTCATCCATCACAAGCTCTCGTAGGTTGCCATAAAGTGGGACCCAAATGCGTCCTGTTACGTAGTAAGCACCGTCTTCCTTCTGTTCTAAGCGTTGCCTTGAGCCGCGTAGGGCTTCAGCCCTGACGTTTTCTGGTTTCAATGCTTCTACCTGAGCATCTCGTATTTGAGAAGGAAGACTAGACTGTATAGTAAGTTGTAAAGCTCGTACGCGCTTGGGCGCGGTGTCCTTTCGACTGAGGGCGTCAGCCACAACATTGGCTTTGCCTGGGTGATACCTGATCGAGCATTCGTAGTCATTCAGTAGTTCGACCCATCGTCACTGTCGCATATTGAGTTCCTTCTGTTTGAAGATATGCTCGAGGCTCCTGTGATCAGTGTATATGGCGCACTTGGTACCGTACAGGTAATGTCTCCATATCTTAAGTGCAAAGACAACAGCTCCCAGCTCTAAATCGTGCGTAGTGTAGTTCCTTTCATGAACTTTGAGTTGGCGTGAGGCGTAGGCTATAACTTTATCCCGCTGCATCAATACACAACCAAGACCCTGTATAGATGCGTCGCAGTAAACCACGAAGTCGTCTGTGCCCTCTGGCAATGAAAGGATAGGTGCACTGCAAAGCCTATCCTTTAAGTGCTGAAACGCTAACTCCTGTGCATTTCCCCAATGATAAACAACGCCCTTCTGCGTTAGTGAAGTGAGAGGCTGTGCAATCTTGGAAAAATCCTTAATACACCTCCTGTAGTAACCTGCCAATCCCAAGAATTGGCGAATTTCCGTTGGCCTACGAGGTGCAGGCCAGCTCTTGATCGACTCTACCTTGGATGGATCAACGTGAATCCCATCCTTGTTCACTACATGGCCTAAGAAATGGACTTCACGAAGCCAGAAGTCACATTTTGAAAACTTGGCGTACAGCTGTTCTGTTCGAAGAAGTTCCAAAAGGAGTCGTAGATGCTGCTCGTGTTCCTCCTGACTCTTCGAATAAATCAGGATGTCGTCGATGAAAACTATGACAAACTTGTCTAGGTACGGCTTGCACACTCGATTCATCAAGTCCATGAAGACTGCTGGTGCGTTTGTCAGCCCAAAAGGCATGACCAAAAACTCATAGTGGCCATAACGGGTTCTAAAAGCTGTTTTAGAGACGTCCTCCACTCGGACTCTCAGCTGGTGATATCCCGATCTCAAATCAATCTTTGAATAGTAGCTCGACCCTTGCAGCTGGTCGAACAAGTCGTCAATGCGTGGAAGAGGGTAGCGATTCTTCACAGTCACCTTGTTAAGTTCACGGTAGTCGATGCACATTCTGAAAGTACCGTCTTTCTTCTTCACAAATAGCACTGGAGCTCCCCAAGGCGATGAGCTAGGGCGAATAAAACCCTTATCCAAGAGTTCTTGTAGTTGCGTAGAGAGTTCTTTCAACTATGATGGAGCTAAACGATACGGTGCATGAGCTATGGGCGCTGCTCCATGAGCTAGCTCGATTTGAAACTCAACCTGGTGATGAGGCAGAAGGCCAGGTAGTTCCTCAGGAAATACCTCAGGATAGTCGCGTACGATCGGAAAGTCTTCTATTTTCTTCTCTTTCTTCGAGGTGTCAGTAACGAGAGCCAGAATAGCAGTATGGCCCTTTCTCAAACACTTCTGAGCCTTAAGGAAAGAGATGATGCTCACAACCACACCACTCTTGTCACCACGAATCATAAGGGGTTCATCACCTGGGCGAGGAATACGGACAATCTTTTCGTTGCAAAGAATCTCTGCTTGGTGTTAGGATGACCAGTCCATCCCAATGACAACGTCGAAACTACCCAGAGTGATAGGAAGGAGGTCGATCGAGAAAGTGTGATCAGCAAGAACAAGGTTACAACCTTTGACTACGTGTGTGACCTCTATACTTTTACCGTTAGCTAACTCTACAGCGTGTTTGGGGTTCAAAGGTGTTGGGGAACCCTTAAGCAGTTGACTAACTTTTAGGGACACATAACTAGTATCAGCACCCGAATCAAATAAGACAGTAACATAAAAGTCGTCGAGAAGGAACTTACCCGTCACAACATTGGGATCGTTCCTAGCTTCTCCCTGGCCAATAACGAACACACGACCCCTTGCACCATTTCCATTGTTACCCCCGTTGTTCCCATTTCCCTGATTGTTGTTATTATTGTTGTTCTGGTTCCTGTTCAGTTGGGGACAATCTCTCTTGAAGTGGCCTTCAGCTCCACACTGAAAGCACCCTTTGTTGTTACCTTGCTGCTGTTGTTGGCGTTGATTCTGTTGAGCTTGTTGTTGCGGACGATTCTGGTTTGCGGGGTATAAACTTCTACAATCCTTTGCTGCGTTGCCTGGCTTATTGCACCGATGACAGTTACCCCTGGTGCATGGCCGGCTGTGATGTAGGTTACAGCGATTGCATTTAGGGTGATTCCCCTTGTACACACCATGACTTTGGCTACCAGATGATTGCTGACTAGGATTCCTATAGTCGTCAGTCCTTCTCTGCTGAGACTGAGATTGCACAGAAGTTGAACCTTTGCTTGAAGCTCCATCCCATTTTCTCTTGTTGTCACTAGGAGCATCCGAAGTAGCTGTAGCACTTATACATTTTGGTAACCTGTTCTGCTCCACCGCCTGATCAGTGAGACGGTGAGCCAACTGAACAACCTGCTGGATGGTGGCGAGGTTTGCTGATGTCACATGACTTTGGATTTCTGGCACTAGGCCCTTGAGGAAAAGTTCAATACGCTTAATTGGGGGGTCCACCATAGTAGGACACAATAATGCAAGCTCATTCCATCTCTTAGTGTACGCCTCAATTTCCGACCCCGTCATCTTGAGGTTGTAGAACTCGACTTCCAGCTTATGAATGTCGTCACGACTGCAGTATTCTTCCTTGATCATCTCTTTAAAATTGTTCCATGGGGTGGCGTTAGCAGCAACCAACCCCAGCATTTGGACCTGAGCGTTCCACCATGTGAGGGCTAAACCCTCGAGAGTGCCGGTAGCATACTTCACCCTGCGTGCCTCATGGCATTCACACATTTCAAACACAGATTCTAGTTTCTCAAACCAGTGGAGGAGACCTACTGCTCCTTCAGTGCCGCTAAAAGTAGTGGGTCGGCAGTCCATAAAAGTTTTGAAGGTGCACACAGGTGGCTGAGCATGCTGACCTGTTGTGGGTGTAAGAAAGGACAAAGTTTAACACAAAGATAGGTTCACGAGAGTTGGATCTAAAGATCCTAGAATGAGTTTTAAACTGCAGGGTATACCTCCTGCCTGTGCGGCTGCAAGTGCCGCAGCAACCTGTTCGTTAATCAGAGCCGTCAACTGGGCTTGAGTCATGTTAATGCGTCCAGACATGATCTTCATATCAAGGAAACATGAGTGAGAAGGGTTCGCGAAAGTGCGATGACAGAAGAGAGTAAGCACACATGTGTTCAAGCAGCAATAGCTATACTAACTAGGCATATCATGAGCAAAGTTCTACGCAATCTAGCATGTAGGTAATGAAATATAAACCATATCACCTAGGATGTCGAGCCTTGCACGTGGAGTGAAGCGTCGTTGTGGATCGTAGAGCACTGTACAGGTTATAGTCTGGTTTTAACAAAAATCATTTTCCCTTATTAAAACCAAGTTCTCTATAACCAATGGTTCTGATACCAATCTGTCACACCCCCAAAATCCACACGCGGAGTATCACCGCTTGGAGGCGTGACTGACCAGGATCAAACCACTAATCATATTGAACAAGCAAGTAATTAATTGTAAAAGTCCAACCAACATAATTAGTGTCCAAAACAACCATAGTTTAAGTTATGAGCGGAAGCATAATGTTTAAAACCAAATCATAAGTTTAAATATCCAAATGTTTAACATGGCACACAGCTGTCCATGTCCCACAACGACTCTTCCTTGTGCAAGCTCCAGCTAAAAACCTATTGACCTGCAAAGCATGTAGTAACGAGTCAACAATAATGTTGAGCGAGTTCACAGTTGGGTGTTGGTTTTAGTTGTTCCAAAAACAGTTCCTTTAACTGGCCTCCCTGCCGTGGGGGTTACCCCATATTTGAAAACGTGATTTGTTTAACCCACTAACTCTGGCAATCCAGCTGTGGGGGCTACCCCATGATAGTTATCTGGCATTTCGGCCATGGGGGCTACCCCATGTATACACTAGACTCGTTACCATATCGACTGCTGACTAAAGTCATGTTTAAGTGCCCTGAACTGTCAATGTCTATCATCATTGACGTGCCCAGATCCATTAGTTCACACCCGTCCTCTGCGGCACGGTGTGAGGCTTGTCAGACCTAAATAGCGCTATCTAACTAATGACCCGCTCGCCATTGGCCCGGCGATTAAGTCGATATAAAAAGGAGGGACTTCGCGATAGAGTTTTGGTCTAGTAAAAGTTAACTGTCCGTAAGGACGAGGAATTATATTCCTGAACCCGTACTGTCCTACCCAAGAAGGACGAGGAATCCATATTCCTTAACCCATTCCCAACCCCTGGGAATCCCATGCTTTGTAGAAAGTGTGAACTCACCTTGGTTTGCTCGGCAGATACACAGAAAGGTCAAGTCTAGCAGCTAGTGGTCAACCACGTCCTAACATGGTTACCATATAAGTCAGGATTTTGGTTTCAAATAGTTCATGTATGAGTACACAGAACTAACAGGTTACTAACATGTAACAGTCATGGCATATCCAAATAACACGTTGAACAGTAACTGTTTAACATACAAAAGAAACCCAACATAGCTTGGCCCAACATGTTGTGCGGTCAGCACAACCTTGTGCGACCCACAGCATGTTGTGCGATCCATTATACACCCAGCCCAACAACATAAGTAGTCCAATAGCATACACGGCCCAAACACTAAACAGATAATCCAACTTGTGCGATCCATGCATCTTGTGCGACTCGGATCATATTGTGCGACTCGTTTTGGGCTTTGAGGCCCAACAGTTAAACAACATCATCACTTGTGCGATCCAATAATCCTTGTGCGACCGTGGGTGCCTTGTGCGATTGGATCGTCTTGTGCGACTAGACCTCTTGTGCGACCAAGAGGTCTTGTGCGAATGATTTTAAATTCCACTTTTCATGCATATCAGTTACAACATTCAATTATTTCCAAATTTATCATTTATCAATTAACACAATCACCAATTCTAATCAATCTCCTAATCGATCAAACAAGGATTTTTACTCATTCCATTCATATGAACCCTAACATCATAATTATGAACAACAACCTATCAACACATAAACATATTAACATGGATCTCGATTCACCAACATATATCCGATTATGACAACACGAAAATTCATTCTAATCGTAATATACCTCAACCGATTACAAACCTTCAATCCTAATCATTACGCAAACAATCCGAGAGCATAACATGCTAGCCGATTAACATCACCATACTTATTCGATTGACTAGAACATCATCATATGATTAACAATCCGAAACATATAACATAACAGCCAATTTAACAAGCATTCAGTTCCAGATCATGATCATGCAGTTTGAACTTGTTTAAACATCAATACATAACATCATTGTTCATCATTCATACAACCACAATCATTTAATCCAATCATGCAATCATAACATCGTATAACTAATCATAAATCAAGCACACTAACCGATTGAGAAAGGGAGTGATCCGGTTCAAGGAATGATCTTCGAGTGAAGGGGATGCTTGCCGTCGGCTTAGAGAGAGATGAGAGCACTAGGGTTTTACGTGTGTTGTGTGATTAGCAACAAATGAGAAAACAACTCCCTAATGGTGTGTGTGAGCGAATAAGAGGAGTGGGCCGACCCTTACTTGGGCTGCCCTGATCCGAATACAAGTTGTGGCCCGAATGGGCTTGTGCGATCGGGTGAGTGTTGTGCGTTTGGGTCGTTTATATACATACATACATACATACATACAACACAACATATATTCACATAACATTCAATAACATAACATTCCATTAAATCATCCAATTCACATAGTCACATAATGTTTACGTTACATCAAGGTACCAAGATAGGTTCGGAAATACGAGTTGTCACATAGTATAACCTTGACATTCAACATTTCCAGCTTCAATAATCCGCTTCTCACTTGGAACGAAGACACGTCGCATCGGATTTGCATAACCAACAAATATTCCCTCAATGCACTTCGGACCAAATTTTCCATGAGGCTCTATAACAGTACAGGGTGACCCGAACGGTTCTAGATACTTCAAATTCGGTTTGCGGTTATTGATTAGCTCAAAGCATGTTTTGTTGAACTTCTTGACAGTGAGAACCCTGTTGAGCGTATAGCATGCGGCGGAAACAGCTTCAGCCCAAAAATTTATCGGTAACTTTGAATCTGCGAGCATAGTTCTAGCCGTCTCAATTAGCGTCCAGTTTTTGCGTTCTGCGACTCCATTCTGCTGCGGAGTGTACGGAGCACTAAACTCATGCAATATACCTCTTTCATCACAAAATTCTTCCATCTTGGTATTCTTGAATTTAGTACCATTGTCACTACGAATTCTTTTGATACGCCTTTGGTACAAATTCTCAATTTTCTTAAACAACGCCATCAAACTGTCAAATGTTTCGTCTTTCGTCTTCAAGAAAGAAACCCACGAAAATATGGAATAATCATCAGTAACGACCAAACAGTAGTAATCTCCTGTAATACTTTTAACATTCACAGGACCAAACAAATCCATGTGAAGTCTTTCCAGAGGTCTCGAAACTGAATTGACTTGCTTTGTAGGGTGTGACTTTTTCTTCTGTTTGCCTTTTACACAACTAATGCACTCCCCTTCCAGATGAAAACCTTTGACATGAACTCCAAGAACCAAATCATTGTGCACCAAGTGATTCATCTTCCTTAGGTGAATATGCCCCATCTTGCGGTGCCACAATCTCGATTCTTTCTCAGTTGCTCTAGACACAAAACAATGTGCTTGACCAGTAGATGTAGTTGCTACACTCATATCTAACACATATAAATCATTCACTCTAGGTGCCCGCATGATAATCCATTCTTCAGGGATAACAAATCCTGGTTTCAAGATTAAACATTCTTTATCAGTGAAGTGAGTGGTATACATATTGTCACAAATCTGCGAGATACTCAGCAGATTGTTCTCCAGCTCAGTAATGTAGTTAACTCTCTCAAACGTCACAATCCCGTTGGATAACGTTCCTTCACCAATAATTCTACCACCTTCATGACCAGCAAATCCCACATAACCACCATTGATATTTCTCACATCATACAGCAACGCAGTCTTCCCTGTCATATGTCTTGAAGCTCCACTATCCATGATCCATCTGGATACAAGTTTTGGAAGATCCTGCACATAACAAAATATGACTTAACCAACTTCAATAAAGATGTCGATTCATGCTTCGCGATCCAGGAAGCTCCGGCAATTCAAATTGTTTAGTCGAACATGGAGTCCACCCAGGCCTCATCAGCCTTAGGTGTAACCTTGACTCTCGCAATTTGAATTTTGAAGTTTTCAGCCTTAAGAGGTGGAAAATTTGCATCATAATCAATTTGAATTGAATCTTCAGAAGGTAAAATCTTTTTCTCACTTTTTGGTTTCCAAACTTGTTGAGATAATGCAACCCGCTTGTAAAATTTTTCATTTTTAGTTACCACTTTCTTTACAGGTTCATTTTTCACTTTGGTGTTGTCATTTTTCACATTCTTTTTCTCAACAACAATTGGTACTTTACCCTTCATCTCAACTTTCTTCTTTTGAATCTTCACAGTTTCAGTCTTAGGCTTCTCATTGGTACACTTTCGTGCAATGTGACCAACTTGATTACATCTGAAACATGTTCGAGTATCAACAACTCGACTTGTGCCTTCAGACTGAGACTGTGAAGCCCTTTTCTCAAAGAACTCTTCATTTGATTTTGAAAAAAATTCATTTTCCTCATCAGAAAGTTAACTTGAACCGTTCACAAACACCTTCTTTTCAGCAAACCTTTTGTTTTGAAAACTCTTTTTCTGAAAACTCTTACCACCCCGATAACCACCCGACCAATTGTTTCGATTGTTATTATAAAAACGTGGTGGCACAACAGGCTTTTTGTAGTAAGCTTTATCTTTCTCAAAATTCATTTGCCTTTTTGTTTGTTTCAAACTGTTCACTTCTGACAACTCAACTTCAACCAATTTGAAAACATTTGTCAACTTTTTCACATTAACATTCTCAATGGGAAACTCAGAATCCGAATACAACTTATCAGATCCAGCCATCTTGTACATCACAAGACCCGGTTCATCACTTAAGTTGTTTTTGGATTTTGGTTTCTGAATGTATTTATCCAAGAAACACCCATCTTCCTCAGTAGTGTCACTATCTGTTTTTAGCACATTTTCAACAACACCTTTTACAATATCATTTTGGACACTATCGTCATTAGAAGATGTGAACGTGACATCAATTGAATCCGGAAGATTCATTTCACTTTCTTCTTCAATTTCAACCAACCCTGATTGCTTTTTCGTGTAGTTATCAAGAACAGGTGGTGGAACTTGATGAAAACCCACCCCAGTTCCATCAGAATACACATCTTCGCCTGCTTTGTCTTTCCCGATGGGTTTGGGAATAATGGGTTGCAAAACAAAGCTTGCAGAGCTGTAACTGTTAAGCTTCAACTGGATTCGCTCGTTTTCAATTTCAGCCTCTTGAAATTTAAGTTTCAGTTTAGCGATTTCATCCAGTTGTTGGTTGATTGATTCTTCTTTTACTCTAAGCACTGCTTTTAGATGAACATTTTCTTTATAAGTTTTACCATTTCGATCATCACTATCTTTCATTGTGCTTTTGAGTTTTTCAAACTTCTCAGAAATCTGACGGTTTTCAAGAATTAACTTTTCATTTTCTTGTTTAATTTTGTCATGATCAATTTTATCATTTTCAATTTGGCTAGTTAATTCTCTTATCCGTTCAGTTGAAGCTTTAACTATTTTGTCACGATCGAGAATTTGATTCTCAACGCTTCTGACCTTTGCTGTCAGATCATCAACTTTCTTCCCGTTGAGATACGTGACTGTGTTACAAAATTTGCACTCTTTGTTGCAATTTTTGCAATCAGCATTTCCATCAATTTTCTTACCTGACGCATTTGTTGACAAGTTTGAACTGACCTGGCTTTTTGACTCAGACACGGAGTTAGAGTCTATCTCAAGTGCCTTAGCAGCCAGCACTTTGTCAGCCATTTTTCCCAGGTTCTCTGCAGTCAACTCCTGCGTTGTGTCAATAACTCCAGTATCAACTTTCTTTGATTTTTCCTGCTCTTCTTTCTCCTTTTTCTCTTTCTCTTCTTTCTCTTTCTCGTCTCCAGTTCCCCACCATTTATTCTGCCAATAATCATCTTCTTCTTTGTACTCCTTGATTATGGCTTCGATATCAAGCGTTTTGTCATCGATCGCAATATTTCCATATTCATCAAGAGAACACTCTCTATCCGGATCCCATCTATTTGCTCTCCTCGCTTCCAGAAAGATACAAGATATTCTAATTATTCTGTTTTCAGCCAGCATTTTTCTGTATCTATATTTCTGCTCTTCAGTTCTATCGTCTTTCCACGGAATAGGTTCGTTTTTCGCCATGAATGCGTAACCAACCACATCTTCTTCAGGTAGAACCTCTTTACTCCAATCATACCCTTCATCATCATAAATCACCGCAAGAGCTCTAGATTTCTCTTTATTGTCTTCAACCTGCTTCAATCTAGGCGGCTCAGATTTATTCTGATGATAAATTGCCTTCTTGTAATAATCATCTCTGAAAGGGTTCTCCGACTCATCAGCATAAGCGTTTCTGCATTCTCGCTTGAAGTGACCTTTCTGCTTACACTTGAAGCAAGTCACCTTGGACTTATCGAACCCCAATTTGGTAGATGGACCACCAATTGTCTTCCTGCCGGTAATTTCCATGAAACGCTGTGCTCGACGAACAGCACTGGCCATAGCCCAACGAATATCGATCAGCTCCATTTCTTCAGGATCTATCTGATCATAATCTTCTTTTGTTAAGTTGGTATTACCTATCTTCCCAGCTACTAACCCTTCATACGATTCCAACACTGATGCTAGGAAGATCATCTGCTGTTTGGCCGACTCCTCATCAAAATTCTGAGCATTCTTCAAGTCTATTGCAATGTTGCATTGAAAACGATTCTTTGCATCAGAATGACTTGCAGATGATGAAGATCCACTGTGATAACCACTGTGACTTCCACTGCTTTGACCACTTTGACTTTCTTTGCTTGCTGTGGACACATTCTCAGCAGAAAAAGCAGTCTTGGGAGAAGTTGCTTTTGGCATCATGCTCTTTGGATAATACAAATCCAAATTCTGCTGATAAGATGAGTGATTGACTTTGAATGTCTTCTTCAGTTCCAACTCGTGACTCTCGAGTCTCTCAATCAGCAAATCTGGAGTAAGATCTTTTGGCAAGATAGTGTTTTTTAGCATGAGAGCATAATATCTCCAATCCATCTCGTCTGGCAACGAATCGAACAACTTGTCTACTTGCTCATCATCAGGATACTTAATTCCATGTCTAGCTAATTCCAGCTTCAGGTGCCCAAACCTCTCGATCATTTTTGAAACTGATTCATTCTTTAAGCACCCAAACATATCAAACTCTTTCCTAAGAAGTATTCTTTTGTTTTTCACAATTTCAGTACTTCCTAAACATTTCTTTTCTAATTTTGCCCAGAGGTCTTTAGCGTTTGAATAATCGATCAATGAGATTATGTCCTCCCGAACGGACTGAAACAACAAAGCTACACATTTTTGTTCAGCTACAAATGAATCAATCTCCTCAGCTGATCTTAAAGTTTCACCATTTTTGTTTCCATTGACATAACCGTTTTTTCAGACTTTTCCAGCTAGGAAATGCGAATGCCATCAACCAATCTTCAAACTTTCTTGACCACCGACTGTATTCCTCGATAGCCATTAGCTTTGGAGGTTTATTGAATGTTCCGAAGGCACTTTTAGATTCCCAAACTTCCTTTTTCTTCTCTTTCGGCGGATTCTCATTCGTATTGCTAGACGAAGAATCATCGTTTCCGGAATTTCCAGCGAATGCGTACATGTCGCTAAACGGGTTCAAGAAAATGTCATCCATCTTGAATGTACCTGCAAAATCAGCAATCACTTAGAAAAATTTTCGAGATTTTGAAAAACAGTGACACAAAAACGAAATATCAATTATTGTGACTGATAAGCGAAAGTGTCAAATAAGCGAAACCACACTTGTCAGAAAAGCGAAATCAGAGATGTTCCTTTGAGCGAAACCCTAGTTATGTTCACAAAAGCGAAATAGCACTTTGACTAAAAAGCTAAACCAGACTTGACAGATAAGCGAAACCAGTATTTGACAAATAAGCGAAAGCAGATTTGTCCGTATAAGCGAAACTGACAAGTCTGTATAATCGAATTGTCCGTAAAAGCGAAATCAAGCACTTATGTTCTTATCAGCGAAATTAGACAACTTGTGTCCCTATGAGCGAAAACAGAATATGTCCCTATCAGCGAAATCAAACAATTACAATCGATGTCCGTAAAAGCGAAAGTGACTAGTCTGAATGTCCGAAAAAGCGAAACATGGTTTTTAGTTGATTTTTACCAATTTTAATCCGTATTTCAACCTGATTCTTTCTAGGGTTTGTTATTACTGTATTTTACACGTTATACTTGAAAATCAGGCTGTTTCAACCGTAGGAACTAGTGTAAATCGAAAAAGTATGAAAGAAAGTTAGTAGAAGTAAGAGAATTTGTTCGATTCAGCTGTAGTAGTATGAACTCCTTGTCCTGAAGCTCTGATACCACTTGTAGGACCGTTTTGCGACCCCGAAAAGTCAGTTAAGGACGTTCATCTTCACATACGAAGGCGGAATCAACGTAAATGAAGTTACACAGCTTTTCCTATTCAATTCCTTCTCTTTTATTGCTTTCTGAATCAATTTTGACAGAGTTCTGTTACACAAGCAATGAGATGGTTTCGCTCCAACGTCAGATATCTATGACAAGGTTTCGCTCCTGATGACTATTTATAGTCCATGTGGTTTCGCTCTTATGACATGACATATGAGCGAAACTACCATATAAGCGAAACCTAATGACCCTATAAGCAAAATCTCTAACCTTATATGTACACATAAGCGAAATCCCCTACACCTATGTACATTCAAGCGAAACTACAACATTAAAACCTAATTTGACTTTTAAGCTCCTATGTTGACCTATCTTGACCTAAGACTTGATGTAAACGTAGTCAACAGACATTTCTTGCACCAACAGATGTAAACGTAGTCAACAGACATTTCTTGCACCAACACTCTTTACAAATGCAAGGATGCCCTAAGTAGAGATACTTATAAGGACATTTTATATTGGATATCTTCTTTGAATACTACTAGTCGACTTTAGCACAATATGACCATTGGGATATCTCAGGGGTTCCATGCATTAAACCTCCATACTGATCAGGCATGGAAGCAATCTATGGGACACACTAGGATACGCCAATCCTCATATGGCACTCTTATCAAACATAGTTTGGCATTCGCAGGCGATATAAAATAATGAGAAAATAATAAAATAAAATAATATATATATTGTCGTACTCTTTCTGGGGAAGAGTATTCCAGGTTCTTATGAGAGGATTAACTTCGAGGATGGGAGAGATGGTCATTTTAGATTCCATTGGTAAGTTATATCTTACATTTAATATCTGCAGTTCTTATGAATGTAATCAAGAGTTTACTAGGCTTATGGTTTACTAAAGGTTTATTATCCTTTGCATTAACGTAAGATACTTAGCAGACACTATCAATGCTAAATGGTACGGGACGTACCTGATGCTATTATGGATATGTACTGTCTCTGTCATTCAATCGGTAGTTCAGGCGTTTCCTTTCTTATCCTTCCCAGATTTAGCTGCTCCTTCCTTGGCAGCCTCAGGGCAATTAGTACTGATGTGGCCCTTTTCGCCACAGCTGAAACAGTTTGCATTCTTTATGTCCCTACATTCGTGGGACTGGTGGCCAGTTCTTTTGCAGATGCCACATTGCTTTATCTTTTGGTTTGATCGACACTGTCCCCAGTGTCTTCTTTTGCAGGTTTTGCATGTAGGCTTCTTGTTGGAATCCGGTTGGTTATTGTTGAACTCGGATTTGCTCTTCTTAGGATTCTGGGAGTTATCCTCCTCCCTTTTACGTTTCCCATCTTCAGAGGCCTTGGCAGCCTTGTTTCTAACCACATCGAGTGTGAGAGATAGCGACAGATCTGCCGCTGACCTGAATGTAGTAGGTCTCGATGGTTTCACACTTGACTTTATTTCTGGGGCTAGACCCCCAATAAAGCGAGCTATTCGCTTTGGTTCCGGTGTGATCAAATAAGGAACCAATCGAGACTTGGTATTGAAACTTGTAAGGTATGCTTGACAACCTAAGTTCTCCATGACTAATGTCAAGAATTCAGTCTCGATCTTCTCAACTTCATGTTGAGGACAGTAATTTTCTTTGATAAGAGCAACGAACTGATCCCAAGTCATGTTGTACAAAGGGATCTTCCCGGTGGCTTGAATCAACGATCTCCACCAGGCTAAGGCCTCACCCTTAAATGATTGCGACACAAACTTGACCACATCCCTCTCAGCGCATCCGCTGATATCCACAACGGTATCCATCTCATCTAACCACGTCATACAATCTACAGCTCCTTCCTCCCCAGTGAAATCACGGGGTTTACATGAAACAAAGTACTTGTAGGAGCAACCCTTATCACGGGGTCCTTGATTCAGTATGATCTGTTGAGACGAATCACTGTAATGATTAGAAGAGTGACGCTCGTCATCTTCCTTCTTGGGTTCATCCTTCTTGGAAGGAGGCTTCGAATGCGGTGTAGATAGGGTCCTACTCCAAGTCCCACTATACTCTTCGTACTGCCGCTCTAAGGCCTTTGTAACTGCATCGTCTACTAACGCTTTTAGTTCAGCACCCGTTAAATTAATTCGGGCGTTATCATTGTTCTCCACTGGGTGGCTATTAATTTCATCTGAGCCAGCCATTTATTTGAACTGTTACATAAAACAAGGACAACAGTTTACTTGGGAGTTTATCATGGAATTGTCTTTTATGGCAATTCATTAACCATGGTAACGGAGACCATATTTGGTTAATTTATTAATCACATTTATTTAGGATTTATATTATAACTTATCCTAATTATAAAACAATAACAGTTTTACTAGTGGCACGAAAGGCCTAGTCACATGGACATTTATAAATTATAAGCTATGATTTCAGAGAATCAAAGCATTTAGGTTTGAACATAGTTCATTACCTTTTTCGGACAGGGAGTCATCGCTACCACTGTCTTTTGGCTCATGTAGAAATGAGCAAGGCCCGTAGGCACTATGTTACCAATGTATGGTCAAAATATGATCATCTTAATTGATGATTTAAACCCATGATTCAGAGATCATTAAGTTGGGTTAGGAATCTTTTGAAGAATCCTTATATACGAATAACGTGTGTGATTTTAATGAATCACGTCTGCCAGGAGTGTTAACATATTTTCAGATGTTAACAGGTATACGAATCTTTTAAACAGGTCTTACCATCTTGGCCAGGTCTTTATAATGACACTCAGGCTAGGTTTCACTCTTAAGATTCTTATTTATATGTATACTGGCAGGGAAGGAAGAATATTTATTTTATTCAGGATTTTTATCATAAATCCTAATTTACAAGTTAATAATAGCACAAATGGCCTGGTCGCGTAGACACGTTTAATTTATAAGCCATGATTTCAGAGAATCGAGGCATTAAGGTTTGAATCAAAGTTCATTACCTTTTCTTGACAGGGAGTTGTAGGCTACCACTGTCTTTAGTCTCAGAGGACATTAACTATAGCCCGTAGGCACTTCCCTTCTAAGGGAGGTTTATAATATGATCATCTCATAGGATGATATAAGCCATGATTTCAGAGAATCGAGGCATTAAGGTTTGAATCAAAGTTCATTACCTTTTCTTGACAGGGAGTTATAGGCTACCACAGTCTTTAGTCTCAGAGGACGTTAGTTATAGCCCGTAGGCACTTCATCCTTAAGGGATGATTATTTCAAATAAGGGAACTTAGATTAACCCCCTTTTTTTAAAAAATGGCATGTGTGACTTTAACGATTCACAGTTTACCAAAAATGTTAACATACTTACAGATGTTAACAGTGACTGGAATCTTTTGGATAGGTTTTACCGTCTTGGCCATGTCTGCAACGACATTTAGGCTAGGTTTTACCATCTTGGCCATGTCTGTATTGACATTTAGGCTAGGTTTTACCATCTTGGCCATGTCTGCATTGACATTTAGGCTAGGTTTTACCTTTAAGATTCCTTTAATATTTAACGCAGAACAAACCTAAATTGAGGTGTTAACAAGGATCTGAATCTAATTGTGGAACTACCGTCTTGGCCCTGTCTTAAAATGACACATGAGCTAGGTCTTGTCCTTTTTAGATATTGCCATTTTATTATAATGGTAGATCTTATAATATAGGAAATGATATTTTAAATATAATCGTTCCATTAAAGTTTAAACAAGTATATGGTTGCCCTAAACGGGACTTCTACAGAAAATGACTCGCCCATGCAAGGGCTAATCAGAGAAAATAACAAAGGAACCAAATAAGGACAAATAAAACGAATTAGAATTTGTCCTATGTTCTTGTCTAGACTCAAGAATGTGCAACTGTGTAACTGAGATTAAACACAAAAAGGCTAGTGTTTAATTCACTCAGTGTTGGCTCTGATACCAACCTGTCACACCCCGATATTTCCACGTTTGACCGGTGGGCCCAGTAGGGGAGTATCGTGACGTAGTTGATATCATCATAGTCAAACAACACAATATATAAATGCACAGCGGAAGCAAAAGATAATTATATATTACAATCCGAATATAAAGTAATATCAAGTATTACAACGGAAAGTAAAGGATCCACAGGCGGATCTTAAAACATAAATATTGTTCAACAGACTTTAGACGCCTAGAACTTGCAAGATTCCTTATTAACGTCCTGAGCAGCTTCCAGCCTATTACGTACTTGTACCTGTCGCTTAGACTTTTGAAAATACGTCAGTTTTCACTGGTAAATACACTCAACCGACTCATTTGAAAAGAGTTTAAGAAATTGATTTAGATGCACCAGGCACAAATATTTTTGACACTTTGATTAAAATGCACAAGGCAAAATTAATCTTTTATACTTGGGACAAACTATATTTCATGTTATCAGTTTTACATAACTTGCTCTACATACGGGGCCCGGTTCTATGCCGGTTCAAGATTTAACCGACACATCACTATTCCCTTATTGGGAATCCTTATTGGGTATAATTAATTAATAAACATATGGCATCTGTCAGGTGTATGCCTACACCCCGTGCTTAGGTCGTGGCCATTGCATTTAATGAGTCAAGGATATCCAGGACACGGTCGCATTAACCCCCAATGTTTCAGTCAAGCAATACGAATTAAAACAGGTTATTTGGATTTCCCGACTCATTGGTCTTTGAATCCCATACCTGACCATGCGGTATTTATATTACCGTATCCCAAGCCCGTAATAGGGAAAATAAGTTAAGAGTATTTACCTGAGCTAGCTCCTGTTTTAAATAGCAAGAATTATAATAACTCAGCCGTATTCACTTAAGTAAGTGTAGGTACAATTTACCGGAAGGCTCTAGTCTGGAATGATGGTATAAATAACCAATTAGAATGCTAACGGGTCTTTAATTAAGCCTAAGCTTAGACCGGTTAGTTTTAAAGAAAGATACGGTTCAAACGCATGATAAAGTGAAGACCGGAATAGAATGTGATTTAGACCCGACAAGATTGAAGACTTGCCTTATATGGGTAATCTAGGCACATTCTGAATTTTGAGACAAAAAGGATATGGTTTGACCCGTTTCGGCTAATATATGCAAACTAGTTACAAAAGCCGATCCGAACGCGAAAAGTGCGTAACGAGTAACCAACTGAATCATATACATGTTTCCTAAGTTAATATGCCTTAATTATGTTGTGATATCAGTAGGATACCTTCCATTATGCCCAAAACGAGTTAAATCCCAAAATAAGCCCCGTAGGGGTATTTTGGTCATTTTAAAGATTATAAAAGAGGTTAATTGAAATTCTGAGATTCGGGTCCGAATACATCAGTAAAATAACTTATTTTATTAGGTCATATCAGTTGGTAATAGGTCTTATATGACAAAATGGTTTTAAACCCAAACTATGCGTTTAATACGCTTAAAAAGCCATTTTAAGCGATTTCCGGGTTATACAGGATATCTGAGTTTTCTGATCAGGTTATAAAGTTCAAAATACTTTATTTATTATATAAAATCAGTGGCAATTTGATTGGTGTCAAAATACTATGTAAAACTCATTTTATAACCGAAAAGGGTATATTCGGTATTTACCGAATTAATGCCATAACCTTAGGTTATGAGCAGGTTAAAAATAATTAAAAATCTTTAAAAATCCCAAAATATTATATTACATTAGTGGGTAAAAGGTTTGGGTCAAAAATTGGGTTTAGATAGGCTTTATGCTAATTGCGCCTTTTAATTACTAAAAGGCTTCTTAAATGCGCTATTTAGCATAACTCCTATTCTGGACCTCTAACTGATATGAAACTTTAGGGACATGTTTATAAATCAGTAACAAAGGTTATTGTCCTTTCATATTTCTAAGAATCTCGTTTTATGGTCAAAAGGGCATTATGGTCAACTTTAAGCATTTAACGGAAACGTGTAAACGAATCGGACAATCAACGATCCAACCACAGAGGGTTATGCTAACATGTAGCCTAGTCCTAAGGAAGCTCTAAGGCATTTCCAAATCATATTAATTCGGGTCAGAACTGAAGTCAAAGCAAAAGTCCAAGTTTTGCGACTTTCGGTTCCGAACCGGGTCTAAACAGAAAATTTTCGGATCAAACAAGCTTAGACTAGTTCTTATACTTATTAACAAGTTATATGAGTGATAAAATAGGTTACATGCCTTCTACATTGCTAATTATGTTTTAATTTGAAAATTAGCATTCTGTTGACTTTTTCTAATCAACTTTGACCCGACATTTGATCTAGTTAGAACGGGAATCAGTGGGTGCCCTTTTAAGGGTTTATTGCCCACATAATTACCAACTTATAACTACTTTCAATTGACTAATCACTGGACCATTAATGATTAATCGCTAAGTCAATCGTTAATTACGACGGTTTGACTTTTAAGCTTAAACTAAGTAAAGACTCAACTAAGAAAGGTTAAGCATACTTACCAAAGCCTAATGCACTATTAGGGATGGCTTGGATCTGCTCTTATGCTCCAGGAAGCTCCAAGAAAGCAGATGAAGTGAGTGATCAAATGGTTGCAACCAAGAAGGCCTTTTATAGTGATTTTGATCCCTTAAGATCATGACAAATCATGCTATACATGATCATGGATCAGTAACAAGTGTCCCTAAGGTCTAAAATTCAGTTTAGGCGGCCTTTGGAAGTGTTAAAGGGCTATAGGTGTCGTTTACATGGGCTGAACAGACAAAAAAAACAAGTTTCTGCATCTGGGAAATGGCTTACGGACCGTAAGGTCCCCAGTGTTGAGGTCCGTAAGGACCTGGTCAGCCAAACAAAGTTTCATTTGTTGACAGTTTTAGTCCCTGCACTTCCAAATGCCATTTCCGACTCATCTAAGGCCCGTTAAACCATTTTTAAGGCTCTACAATGATGCCTAAGTATGGGGAACATGAAACATGCTCAAAAATTTGCCGGATGTCGGTTCGTTTGGTCGTACGGTCATGTTGTTTGGTTAATTACGACGAAACACGGACGGACGCGAAAAACGAACCAAATGACGCGACGAATGGGATTTTATCAAGCCAAACACTAAAATAACATATTTTAGTGCTTACATAAATTTTTGGGTGTCCGGGGATATTCAGAATGTGAGATATGCGCGTAAACGCAAACTTGTGCGCTTTTTAACACTTTTAGTCCCTGCATGACTTAAAAGTTTATTTTTGCGCACCAAACACCTCCAAGCCTATATCTAAGCAATATAAAGGGTAAATAGGGTATGTTTAACTCATGTTCATATTCCGGAAGGTCCGATAACATACGAATCGGTATACTTTAGCAGTTTGACGCTGTAGGTCCCTCTAATGCGCAAACTTGCGTAACTCATCATTTAATATCATTGAAGCCTCATATAATCCATATTAGGCATTATTGAAAGTATTATTAAACATAATAATGCTTCGGGCTCGATAAAAGGTCATTCAGAGGTATAATTAAACATATTGACACTTTTAGTCCCTTATACTTGCAAAGTTGCGCGTAACTTCACTTTTGGGCATAAAAGCCTTGGATGGCCAATGATTGGCATTCCCGAGAGTATAATCAAATATCATGAGGCTCTCGGTTTGTTAAAAGATCACTCAGAGGTAAGAATTAACATGTTGACGCTTTTAACCCTTTTCTGCGCAAACTTTCAATTAATTACATAAACGGCTACACTTGATTAAAAAGTGGCTCATTTGTGAATATAAAACCGTAAAAGGTTATTTAGAAACTTATTTTAGGTATGTTAATACTTCCAGTTCTTTCATAATTAATGTTTTTCGATTTTTCGAAAAATTAGTCCCTTATATTCAAGGTTTGACTTTAGTAGGGTTTATTACACGTGTCAATACTTCATTGAACGTGATTTTATGAGGTGTTACACAAGCTGTCACACCCTGACTTTTACGGAAGCGTGATTATGGTGTGACTTTCTTAATACCATTGCATTCAATCATAACAACAACAACTATATGATAAAATCATAGATTCGTCAGCCATTAAACAAGTTTAAAACATTACATCATCATCGTCTTGAAACATAGACTTAAAATCCGAGCTACAAACCATATGAATTATTTAGAGTTCCATAAGGACTCTGTTAGTGCACTATGTCTATTGATTTCGTCTTGTTTCATTTAGATAGGATAGGATTTCTAGTGCACAAGGTTTGTGAAATTGTAAATTGAAGTATAGGTGATGATTTCGCTTCAAGTGGGCTGAAGATAAGTTCAAGCGAAATCATATACATCTGATTTCGCTTGAACCAATCCTGGTTCCCTTCAAGCGAAATCTAGGCTTCTATATATAGGGCACTTGTCATTCATTTGGTACGCGACTTTCGAAAGTGTAACGAAGTGCTGCCAGTTTTCTGTCAGGTTGTAATCAGTGTTAAAAGCAATATAATTGACAGATTAAAGATTAACAAGCTGTGTTCGTGTCTAGTTCTCTGATTCCGCCTTTGAACTGGACTTAAACTCTTCTGATCGACTCAATCGGGTCATACAACGATCCAACAAGTGGTATCAGAGCTCAGGAAGAAGAGTTTAGCTTGATATCTTTTATTTTCTGACTTCTACACCTTCTTTTTCAATCTGAACGAGATTTAACGGTCAAAATGGTCTGAGTTTTTCATCAAATGTATAAAACAACAGTTTAACAAAGCCTTGAAAGTTTGAGACCGAAATTCGCATTTAAAGTGACTGAATTGGACTGAAAACTTGATTTCGCTTGAAGAGTCTGTTAGTGCACTATGTCTATTGACTTCGTCTTGTTTCATTTAGATAGGATAGGATTTCTAGTGCACAAGGTTTGTGAAATTGTAAATTGAAGTATAGGTGATGATTTCGCTTCAAGTGGGCTGAAGATAAGTTCAAGCGAAATCATATACATCTGATTTCGCTTGAACCAATCCTGGTTCCCTTCAAGCGAAATCTAGGCTTCTATATATAGGGCACTTGTCATTCATTTGGTACGCGACTTTCGAAAGTGTAACGAAGTGCTGCCAGTTTTCTGTCAGGTTGTAATCAGTGTTAAAAGCAATATAATTGACAGATTAAAGATTAACAAGCTGTGTTCGTGTCTAGTTCTCTGATTCCGCCTTTGAACTGGACTTAAACTCTTCTGATCGACTCAATCGGGTCATACAACGATCCAACAAGTGACTGATTTGGACTAAAAACTTGATTTCGCTTGAAGAGAGTTCATATAGTCTGGGTTGATTTCGCTTCAAAACAGGCTGATTGGACAATTTCGCTTGAACACATCTGAAGCGAAATAGTTTTGTGTGATTTCGCTTCAAGACATAGTCATTAATTTCGCTTCAAGTCAGAACTTGTGATTTCGCTTCAAGTCAGAACTTGTGATTTCGCTTCAAGTCAGAACTTGTGATTTCGCTTCAAGTCCAAATAGCTGATTTCGCTTCAGGACATCAGTCTTTGATTTCGCTTCAAGACAATAAATTGTGGGATTTCGCTTGAAAAGACTGAACATCTGTTTTCGCTTCAAGTCAGGATATCTGATTTCGCTTCAACTGATTAATAGTTGTTTTCGCTTGAAAGTCTGTTTAACCTAGTTTTCGCTTCAAGAACTGATAACTTGGGAGTTCGCTTCAAGTGGTCCATAGTTGTTTTCGCTTCAAGCTGTTGACTGTTTGAGTTAGCTATTTTGCTTGAAAAGTGAAATTTCGTGTCGAGATTATTTCACGTCAACTGAGTATCAGTTTGTTTCAGGATATTTGATATTGTGTATACTGATTCTGTTTGTTTGTTTGTCTACTGTCAAGGTTTACATCATGGCTGATAACAAAGAAGAAAATGTTGTTGCTGAGGTTAAAGAGAAAACTCGAGAAGAAATTTTAAGTGAGAAAACTTACAGAGAAAGAGACGTTGTTTTAAACAGAATGGATGATATGCAAGAGGAGTATGAGATGGCTGTTGGTAGCAAACGATGGGATAAAAAGAGAGAATGTTACTATAACAGAGAAGGAGAACCGGTTGTTCCCAGGAAAGACATAATCTTCGATGATGTTCTTCTTGCAGTCCCGTTGAGAGCTGAATACTATAGAAGAGTATTGAAAGATGACAAATATGCTAAGCAATATGAAAAGGATATTAGATATGCCATGTTATCGTGTCTAAGAAAAAGGGATGAAGAGAGAATGTTGAAGAAATGGTGAACAATCTGAAGAAAGCTGCTGAAGAGGCTAAAACAGCAACTGTTGAAGTTGAAGCTGTGAAGGAAATCAAAAGTGAAGAAATTGTTGTGAATGAAGAGGTTAAAGAGGAAGCTGTTACTGAAGAACAGCAGATTGAAGAAGAGGTGAAGAAAGAAGAAAAGAATGAGATTTTGGAAGTTGGTGATGTTGGTGATGAAGTAAGTGTTGAAAAGAAGCAAGATGATGCTGATCTGAAGCAGACAGAGGTTGCTGAAAACACCGAAGTGTCAATCACTGAGGTAAATTCTGATTCTAAAAACTTAAAACAGATTGATCAGTGCAAGAAATGCATGGAACCGTGCAGAGCTTGTACTGAAAAAGATGAGCAATTTAGAACAAGAGATCTTGAGTTCACAAAAGTTGAAAAGATTTTCAAAGAAAAATGCAAAGAAATGCTAGAAAAAGAAAAAGTTTTTAAAGAAAATGATGAAAAACTTTCAGAAAAATGTAACAAATTAGAGAAAGAAAATGAAGTTTTGAAAGAAAATGTTTTGAAAATGACAAATGAATGTGAACAAAAAGAAATTGCTTGTCAAGAAATGAAAAAGGAATATGACTCAATGAAATTAGCACATGATATTATGAAAGAATCATATGACAAAGTGAAAGATGAAATGAAATATGCTCAATCTAGAATGAATTATATGTCTGAAACAACCAAAGAGCTTAAACGAATGTATTCTATAAAACAAGATGTTGTTAATTCCTATATTGAGGATGTTGCTAAGCTAAAGCGACAGATTGCTGATTTAGAACAGGATAACAACAAGTTAAAGAGTTACCACGTGTCGTCATATGTGCTTGAACGAATTTTCAATATAAAACCGGGTGATGGTGAGTCTGAGCAGAACAAGAAAGGCATTGGCTCAGAGTTTCATCAAGTTCCACCACCGGGAAAATTTGCATTTTATGATGAGGAAAAGGTCGAAAAAGCTTTCAACATGGTAGATCAATTGCCAGACAACATTGACATAACCTATTCCAAATCTGATGATTCTCATGATTCAGAGGTGGTAGGTAAAGTCGTTGAAAGTGTGTTGAAAGAAGAGTCGGTTGATACAGGTAAATCTGAATCACAGGATGAAAATGAAGGAAATCTTCATGATGGTTATCTGAAAAACACAAAATCCGAGAAAAGTTTGAATGATGATTCAAAAGGATTGGTTTATACCATGATTGGATCGGACAAATTGTTCTTAGATGTTGTATTCCCGATTCAGAATGTGATTTCAGAAAAGGTTGACAAAGTTTTCAAAATGGTTGAGATTGAGAAGTCTGAGATTTCAAAGTTTGTTGGTAAGAGTCATACAGGTTCGTATACCAAACCTGGGTTCAAAAAGAAGAAAATGAAGGCTGGGTTGGGTTATAAGAAGAAACAAAGTTGGAAAAGAAATGAAACTCCGAATTTTCAAGCTAAAATGAGTTTTGTTCAAGGAGGCAGTTTAGAAAAAGAAAAAGAATTCAAAATGAAACAGTCTAATGATGAATTTTTTGCTAAAAAGCAAAAGCAACAACCACAGGTCAAAGATGTGTCCATGAGAACATGTTTCAAATGTGATCAAAAAGGACATCTTGCACGCAAGTGTCCTAATCTAAAACTTGTGGATGTTGATCAAAAGAAGTTTGATGCTGAGAAACAAAAATCTGAGAATGTGAGAAAAAGGTCAACCAGATTTGACTCAAAACAAACTTGGAGGTATAACACAGACAAGTTTGCTTCGAATCAAAACTGGAAGTCAAACCAGAACAGGTTCGATTCAAGACAGACCTGGAATTCTCACACACCCAGATTCAGAACAACACAGAGTTGGAAAACAACTGTTGATATGACAAAACCACAAGAGTTTTGGAAACCAAAAATTGTTGTTCAAAATCAAAGTGTTCAAAAAGATTCACATTTTTACAAACGAGGAACACCAAAAGGTCAAACATGGAGTGTTAAGAAACATGTTGATTTGGTAAAAGATGAGAAAGTTGAAATTAAAATTGAGAAAGTTTTTGTGAAAAATGATAAAGAATTTCCAGCATTGAATGAAAATTATTGTGTTGAAATGCCTAAGGTTCAACAGACCTGGGCTAAATTGTTCAAGTAATTCAGTTAGCTGAATGTGCAGGTGCTCAACAATTCTGAAGATTGTGAGAATGGAGGTTGGAGCAGCCTGGCACAACGAGGAGAGGAGGCTGCTGGATCCTGTGTTGGTTGAAACAGGAAGTTTATATGTTTTCTGTAAATAAATAAACAATATTTTCAAAAACCCTAAAAATTGAAAAATTTTGAAAAACCAAAAATATGTTTTTTTTTATTTTTTTTAATTTTTTGTCAAATATTCAAAAATTACAAAAATATGTGCTGATTGAATATGCCGAAACCCTCACGGCTGAACAAACATGATTACTTTCATCAGATTGAAAAACGGTTTTCAAACTGTTAAGATCAATGGGTTGTAAATCATGGGGGTACGTTATATTTTCTGCAAAACAGAGCATGAGAAGCAGAAAATGGATGGCGAGACAAAGCTATCAGTGTTGGTTGTCAAATTTTCTTTAAATTGTTTTACATTTTAGGGGGAGTAATATTGTTAGAAAATACAAAAACATTTGAAAATTTGAAAAAGTCAAAAACATGATAAAATTCAAAAATTGAGTTTTTGCGTAAAAAGAGGAAATGATAGTACATCAGTAGACAGTTACAGTATGCTAAAGAATTGGAAAGTTTAAATGTGTTAAACGATCTCACCGTGGATGTGTCGGTAGGTTTTTATACATTTAGTAATTTTTTTCGGGATATAAACCTAAATTCAAACTTACTTATTTTGTGTGGAACACTACTTGGATATATAGGTAACCCCTGAAATCTCGTTTGAAAGGTCTCTTAATCTGATATACTAGGTCTTTATACTCTATGATATCTGGGGTATTATTCCGGGACTTCTGCTGAACGGTAGTTCTGACCTAGTCCCTGGCTAATACTTGCTTCAATGCTTGAAACACAGCATTACACCCTCAGCATGCTGAAACAATTAAATTGATATATGCTGCTGTTGTAAACAAAAAGATCCTCTAAAGGGGACATACCTTTAAGTCGAAGCTGATATCTCTCTGCGTATACGGAAGTATCGATCTGAGATCCCTTGGCCCTCGCATACCTAATTTATATACAGATATCATTGTAGTATTCTCACCTGTAAGACTGATTATTGGGATTCTGGATACGGGAGTATATTCAAGAGGTGGGACACATGAATGGGTTTAAGTTCTTAATACATCTAATTCGTATCCTGAATGAGTTGAAATTTGTATGAAAATTTAAGTGGATCAGTATATCGACAATCTAAGTGAATTGTTTAATGCGTATTGTGTAACTAAGCTCAACGGTACTTGTGACTTGTCATAAACTGATATGATCCTTTAACGCATACTCAAACAAAAATATTGTCTGTAAATATGTTTGTACATATTTCGTTATTGCTTTATATTTTCAGAAAAATACAAAAAGATTTTGATTTCTGCTTTATTTTCGACAACTGATGTCTGAGTGCTGAGTTTCAAAATCTAAGTAAGCTGATTGTGTTTCTGAAAATAAAACAAGTTCATTAATTTGAAACTTGAATTAAAATCAAAATTTTCAAAAACAGTTTGTGATATCTCCAAGGTCATTAGTTTGGACTTGGATGATAAACTGTGAGGGAGTTGGATTCTTTAATATTGCTAAATCTATACAGTTTGTTGATAGGGGAAGTGGGTTAGAGAATTTGATTGAATTTGCCAGGTTACAATTCCTGGATAGTCTAAAATGTTGTTACTTATGAATGTATGAGTGATTGCAGATAGTCCAGACTACGATCCCGGAAGCTGAGTCTAAGGGGGAGTCTGAAGACGAGCTCAAAGCAAGGGGGAGCTTGTATACGGAAAGCTAGGTGTTGATCCCAAAGCACGGAAGCTTGATGAAAGGGGGAGCCTGCAACTGATAGAAGAAGAGAAAGAGTGATGGATTCATATAATGTTACAATCTGAACGAAAGAAAAGGCAGAATGATCAAGACTGAAGAAGGTGTCATATTGCAAGAATAGTCACTGAAGACTTCGTCAATATCCAAGGGGGAGTCTGTTAGTGCACTATGTCTATTGATTTCGTCTTGTTTCATTTAGATAGGATAGGATTTCTAGTGCACAAGGTTTGTGAAATTGTAAATTGAAGTATAGGTGATGATTTCGCTTCAAGTGGGCTGAAGATAAGTTCAAGCGAAATCATATACATCTGATTTCGCTTGAACCAATCCTGGTTCCCTTCAAGCGAAATCTAGGCTTCTATATATAGGGCACTTGTCATTCATTTGGTACGCGACTTTCGAAAGTGTAACGAAGTGCTGCCAGTTTTCTGTCAGGTTGTAATCAGTGTTAAAAGCAATATAATTGACAGATTAAAGATTAACAAGCTGTGTTCGTGTCTAGTTCTCTGATTCCGCCTTTGAACTGGACTTAAACTCTTCTGATCGACTCAATCGGGTCATACAACGATCCAACAGACTCATCAAAAGACTTTAGTTAAAATCAGGTTTTAAAAGATGTGTCTCGTCCAGGATAAGACACACTAACCAAACTCTACGACACGGATGACAACTTTTATTCTCAACATGCCTTGAAACTCCAACGCCCGCCAGATCCATACTTAATTTCCTGAAATACAAGTAGTTTGAAAATATCAACAAAAGTTGAGCGAGTTCATGTGTGTGTTTGTGAATAAACCTTTAAAGCATTTGTAAGTATGTTTGTATGTACTTGAAATCCCGGTATGAAAGCAACAAGGAAACAGATCGATTAATGTGTAGCTAATACATTAATATACGTGACATGGTGCAGGAAAACTCAAACCTAGCAGACTTTGTACCGGGCCTCCGGCTGTAGGACATAGTCACCACATGGCCCATTCGGCGGACTCATAGTTGGGGCTTGCTACACCCAAATAGATCTATCACTCCTGTCCCTCGGTCCTACTACGAGGATTAATGGCCTTAAGTATGTGCCTACCCATTCACATGATCTACTGTACTTTCCTTAGCTAACCATACCAATTGTATTTGTCTGTAAGCATTTTGTAATCATTTGAAACATGTACTTCACCCCCGAAGTTAATAAACAAAACAGTTTAAAGAAAAGGGGGACATGAACTCACAGTTTGCGTTCTTCGAATCCGCCTGTAACTCAAAGTGTCCTCTGGTGTACACGACTACCTACAATGTACTATGGTCTTATTAGACGAGCGGGTCGTGCCTTGACTTAGTATTAATTAGTGCCTTTGAGTTTCATTTCCAAGTGTCGTCATCATTATTCCAAGTTATATAATTATTTGTTAAAATAATAAATATTTTAACTTAAATTAGATTTATTGAATTTTTGGAATAATTGTTAAAACAGTATTTTGTAATGATACTTCTCAAGTATTTGTACTCGTATTTCCTTCCCAAAGATGGGGGTATCTTATACATGTGTACTCGTATTCTTCTATTTGTATAACTTGCCATGTAT
Source organism: Helianthus tuberosus (assembly GCA_030545235.1). Classification (NCBI taxonomy): domain Eukaryota; kingdom Viridiplantae; phylum Streptophyta; class Magnoliopsida; order Asterales; family Asteraceae; genus Helianthus; species Helianthus tuberosus. Next base: position 46,454,149 of record CM060451.1, on the reverse strand, counting down.
TGGTGTCGTATTCCGGTGTGTATTCATACGTATGAAAATACGTATTTTATTGTATTCATTAAGTATTCTCATCTTAACTTCACATTAATTATTCCGGAATATTATCTTTAATAAAAGTCCACCAATATATATATATATATATATATATATATTTCCAAAATATATATATAAGAAATATTGCTTAGAAAAATTATTTACAATTTTTCTTTGGGCAAAAATATTTGTAACTTCTCATAAGTCCCAAAAATAATATATTTTCAAGTCTCACTTGAAAGATATACATAAACTCATTTTTATCAAAAATAATGTACTTCAAGTGTTCTCAAGAAAATATATACCTTTCCCAAAAATTATATATCTTCTAAAATTTCCAAGAAAATATATTTTTACTTCCCAAAAATAATATATTTTCTTCTTGTAAAAAATATGATATAACTTTGCAATAATCATAAAAATCATATTTTCATTTCTTTGTGTCCAAAATATTATTTACCAAAATATACTTTGTGAACATATTTTCCGGAATATTTTGCAAGTTACATTCTACCGTTCGGTTTTCCGATATTATGTGTAACGCGTGTGTATTTATTCCTTGAGATCTTTGGTAGTATTTTGGTTTGTAATTTCTTGGTGTTTTAATGTGTTATATTATTTCAAGCACCAAAATAATATAACTACTACACATAATATACAAGTAATCACACATGTGTGTCTTCAATGTATATATATTCTAAATATATATATATTTGGCCACTTTTATTTATAAAAACCAACCTCCAATATTTGTATTTTTGTAACAAAAAATTATGGCAAAGTTTATGTAACCATTTATTGTTGAAAATACACTTGTAAGTGTAGGTTTATCAATATTTTTCTAAGTGTTAATATTTTTAGAAAATTTTGCCATAGTTTCCCCTAAAAATGGAGGTTTCCATGCTTTCAAGCATATCATTTTCTTTTGTAAAAATCCTCACAATCAACTTACGATCAACTCTAAACAACTTACTTTTACCAATATTGCCAAAACATGCATTTTCTACCTCTTCATGAACTTGAAAGTTTATGAAAATTTGTAGTAACTTGGTAGTGTGTTTAGTAAGTTTAGTTACCCTTTAAAGTGTGGTTGTTTATTTAAAAACCTCATTCTTGTATGATTTAGATGTTTACAACTTGCAATCACAATTTCTAAAAATGTTTCTTTATGAATTTTTCTTGTTACACAAGTGTTTATACCCTTGTTTAACCACAAAAAATACGGTTTGTTTATGTAAGAACCAAGATTTAGTAAAACTTATATTTTTAACTTGGTTTCTTGAGAAAACTATTTTGGAAATCATCCACTTATAAGACTTGTATTGTGTTTAAATCACCATCACATATGAAAACAATTTTTATTATTCAAGTTCATGTATTCATAAGGTATGATCATCTTGGTCTCTCACAAGATCATCACCTTAACTTACTAGATCATGTGTTTAATCACAATCTAGTAAGTTCCATATGATGTCTAACATCATAAACACAAATAATCAATCACCAAGAAGCAAAACAACACTAAACAATATGTATTCTTATGTTATTAGGCTTATGTTAAAGAGTTATCTTCTTGTTCATTAGTGTTCTAGATGTTCTTCATGATTTTCATCACATATCATCTTTTAACCAACTAAATAAGAAGTAAAATGGTGTGTAGAAGATCTTACTACTAGCTCAAGGCTAGGGATGAACTCTTGAAGATGAAGATGATAAATGTGATGGATAATAGCAAATAAGAAAGGTCCTTGAAGATCCACAAGCTCCAAACTTCTTAACTTAGCTTCTAACACCTTTGAGAGTGTAGGAAATGGATGAAAGTTGGATGAAGATGGTGGTGGTGAGGGTGGTTGTTTGCGGCCGTGAGGGGGGAAGAAGAAGAGAGGAAGAAGGTGTGTGAAGTGTGTGAAAGATAATGAGAGTTCAAGTCCATCTTCTTCTTATATCCAACTTAACACTTTAACCATTGTGTAATATGTCATTAATAGTACATACAAGATCTATTAGCAAATCAAATGAAATCAAGGAAGATCAAGGGTGGGTCCACCCTTGGTGACCGTCCACCATGGGGGGGGGTATAGGGTTGGGTTGTGATGGATGTTTAAGAGAACTAGTTGAAATCCAAGTGTATGTTTAGGTGTTTTAGTTAATATGATGTTATATAGTGTGTTAGGGTGCTCGGGGATCATAACTAGCTCAGAAATAATAAAACAATGCTTCTAGTGTAATTTTGGTGTTCCGGGTAAGGTCCGGTTGTTCGGTTGTATACTGGTTTGTTAAAGTGCTAAACTATACCGTTTAGTGTTCTTTATGTACCCTTTTGTGACACTTTTAATTCCCGACACTTGGGAAAGCATTCAGGACCATTTAGTCATATTTTTGCATGTTACTAGCTTGTTAAAATGCTGATTTTTGCTGAATTCAGCACTTTGGGTGAGTTTTAGGCACTTTCCGGCACTTAAACTATCACTTAGGAATGCAGTTTTGTGGTCCTCACTTTCCTACATACTATACTAGCGTAATACTTGGTTTCTGGCTCATTCTGTGTCTCATTGTATTGTCTGTCTATGTGCTGAGTCCTGTCAGCACTTTCTGAGTTATCTGCTAACTGTGCTTTGTGCATCGTTTATGACAATATGATTGCACGTAATAATGATGTGTCATTATGCAATATGTGATGCACATGTAAGTATGATGCAGTAATCAGAAAGCAATTAATTGTAATTCAGTACAGTCATTAAGCACTAATCAAGATTAATTATTTGTACGGATGCATGCAAATTTGGCAGCTGTCACATATTTCTGGAACAAACATCAATCCAATCCAAACCTATCCAATATAGGGATTTATTGGCAACCTGAAGATGTTCCAAAGATAAAATAAGATGAACATGTTTTGAAAGTTTTAACAAAACTCGGAAAATAATCCTAATTTTGGACCTCGAAATGATGATGTACCAACTTTGTTTACCTTGGTAAACATGTGGTAGCACTCCTAGAGGTTGTCCAAGTAGGAGGAAAGCAAGAAACAACAAGAAAAAGATGAAGAAACAAGCTCAAACTCACTGTTTTAGAACTTGTATAAATCTACCAACACTTTTTTGGGAGATTTGAGAGGATTTGAGAGTATTTTGGAGGTGTGTAAAGGGATTAGGAGGTGTGGAGAAGGTGTATTTATAAGTGGGAATTAGGGTTAAGGCATTTAAGAAGGTAGTTGGGAGTTAGGAGGGAAAGTGGGTAAAAGTTCAAAATTCACGATATTAAACATCTGGCCGAAAAGTGGGCTTCGCCGCGCCACACGACAATGCACTAGTGCTCCTTCGCGTGGCGCCCAGGAGACCTGTTTTCCATAATTTTGCAAATTGTTCATTTTACTCCCTGAAGTTGACTTTATTGTTTTTTCTTGCTAAAAGCTCCTAGTTAAGCATGTTTTTTGGTAGTTAAGATGTATGCAAGTATGTTATAAGTATAAAACACATATGATCACATTCCGAAGTAAATATTAAACTTAAAGTATGATTCAGTTTTGTACACAAAATGCGTATTTGGTGATTGATTACATATTATATATATGTATAATTTAAACATGATTCATATAAAGTATGATTTCCATTATGATCAAAGTCTCGGATTTATAAAGATTGAAACTGAAATACAAATTACAAGATATACGAGATATAACGAAAATACGAAACGTTATAAAATATACTTACGCATTATATTTAGTTTGTTTTTGTAGCTACTTCATAATAAAAACATACATTATATAAAAAGGGTTAGGATATAATAGGAAGTTTATTTGGCTAAGAAGGCTAGGAAGTAATCTTGACCATCCATTTATTTAATCAAGGGCTAAGATTAAATGAGGGAAATTGAAAGGAAGAAAAGAGGCGCGTGAGTTTGTTTAGGAGCATTCTAGTCAATCCAAGGCAATAGTTTCTCTCTCCTCCAATCCCCCCCCCCATTTTTTAAACGTTAATAATTCTTTCATACGGCATTATTTTTTTATAAAAATTACACCAAAAAAACGAGCGCTTTTTATCTTTAAAACGAGTATACTATTGCTATATTTTCGAAATTTTTTTTCGAAAACCCAGTTGCGTAAAACGCAATAGAAAAAACCCAATTACGTAAAACGCAATGAAAAAAAACCTAAAAATGACATTTTTGTAAAACGCAATGCACAAAATCACAAAGAAATGTCTTATTTGTAAAACGCAATGGCCAGAAAACACAAAGAAATGTCTTATTTCTAAAACGCAATAGCCTAAAAACACAAAAGAAAGTGTACTTTCTAAAACGCAATGGACTGAAAACACATAAAAATGTGTTTTACATAAAACGCAATGCACCAAAAACACAAACAAATGTCTTATTTCTAAAACGCAATGGCCAGAAAACACTTAAAATGTCTGTTTTCTAAAACGCAATGGACTGAAAACACATAAAAAGTGTTTTACCTAAAACGCAATGCACCAAAAATACAAAGAAATGTCTTATTTATAAAACGCAATGGCCCGAAAACACTTAAAAATGTCTCATTTCTAAAACGCAATGGCCTAAAAAACAAAAGAAAGTGTTATCTCTAAAACGCAATGGACTGAAAACACCTAAAAATGTGTTTTACCTAAAACGCAATGACTAAAAACACTTCAAAAATGTGTTTTACCTAAAACGCAATGACTAAAAACACTTAAAAAATGTGTTTTTTCTAAAACGCAATGGCCAAAAAACACATAAAACTCTCTTATTTCTAAAATGCAATGGACACATAAAACTATCTGTGAACTGTCTGTGAATTGTCTGAACCAGAGAGTAGCAAATAAAAAATTGTCTGAATTGTCTACGAATTACTGTCATCGAAATGAGCCAATTTCTGAAAAATTAAAATTTCTGATGCATTTTTATTAAAGCAATTAAATTTTCGACCCCAGCCAGGGGCTCTGCCCCTTGGACCCCGCCAAGATCGTAAAACGCAATGACTAAATCAAAACCCCAGATCGTAAAAATGAAATTAAGGAATTTCTTACATGGATCGAAGCCGATTTCTTCAACGATTGACGAAATTTGAATGATAGAAACACTTATCAGCGATCGAATCGAACGGTTCGAGTGATTATCTTCAAAATCACGGAAAAAAAAACGAGATTTTGAATGAAATTAAACTGGGTTTTCTTCAAAAAAAAGCTGAAGAACACGTTGATCGGGTGTTTGAATCATTGATTGGTGACGAAAATCGCACTATAATGTAGTGATTATTGAGATAGAAAGTGAAGAAATGGTTGAAGATAGTGGGTTTTGAAAATGGTGGGTTTTGATGTTACTGGGAAGAAGAAGGAAGAAGAAAATGATAAGATTGACTAAAATACATTTCCTCTTTATTTTAAATTTTGCCACATGTCCTAATCCTATTGCTTCCTATCCTTCCTAGCCAAAATAAACTTTCTATTTGATTCTTACCCTATATAAAAATGAAAAAGTAAATATAAAACATAAATAAATAACAAACATTCATCAAGTCATCTAGGTATTGTAACACAAAATTTTATACAATAACATCGGTTGTTGATTGAATAAGGGTGAACGGGGCACTCCCCTAAGAGGGGAGTCCCCTCTCTTACGCACGGCCAATCAGCACGCGCCACGTCAACTCCCCTCTTAAGTCCCCTCACACCCTCAATTTGATGGCGCCACTGCCCTCTTAACTCCCCTTGTTTTTTTATTCAAAAAAAAAAAAAAAAAAAAAAAGGTTTTGATTGGTTGAAAAATAGGCTGGCCCACCATCTCTCTCCTCCTTCAATCGGTGTCTCCTCCCCGATTCCCCTCCCCACACCCCCTCCCCGCACCGATGGCGCCGGTGTTCCCGAGCGGTGAATGGGGTCACCGATCCCCCTCCCCGCGAGTGCCCCGATCACCCTAAGTTGTTTCATGTATCAGCGGTACGGTAGTGTGAAAAAACTACTTTACAAATCACCACTTTAGTCTTTAGCAAACTACAATTTTATGTTAAGTACTTTTGATAAGGTCTGTATATCATTCACTGATTTAGCTTTCTGTAGGGTTTATATGTATGTGTATATACTTGGTGGTTTAATTTATTTACAAAAAGTAAATACTTGATGGTTTAAGATATACACATTTATTTTGGTCCTTTAAAAACATTGTATTTATAGTTGTATATACTTGCTGGTTTAATTTATTTACCACACCAAATAATCAAATTGTATATTCTTTTGGGCCTACAGAGCTTGTTGAATAAAAAACATATAAGTGTACAAATGGTTGTTGCAAGATTCAAACTAAAGTATACACAAAAAGCAAAATGACTGCTTACAACTACACTACAACAACTACATGTTTTATTTAAACCTATTATATATAAAAATATCTGCATTAAATCAATATATTGTTTTTTTTAAACGGATGCCCAAAATTTATTGAAACCTAAAGCCCTTGCTTTACTTAAATTAGAATTGATTCCTCGCGTTGCGGGGTCGTTTGTTTTTTAACATGATCTGAGTGTAATGTTTGTTTTTGTCATTGTTTATCGATCAATACGTATGTATACCAACTGAAAACGTTCATAAAATTAACATGAATCATTTCTCAAAATATTTACGTCAAAACATAGATTAACTAAAAACGTGCATAAAAATAACACACAAATACGTATTATATTTGACCCGGCTCATTTCTGAACAAAAAATTATGTTGAAACGTAATCAACTTGAATTTAACCATCACGCATGTAAAAAATAATGTTTTCTTAGGTTAAAGAATGGTATTGCGTGTTATGGTAGCGTCGAAACGCAAAGTAACTCGAATATATACTGTATGATGAAAACATATTACATTGATCCGACTCGTTTCCGAACAAAATTTCATGAAAAAGTAGACCAATTGAAAACCTATATAAAAATAAGTACGAAAACGTATTATATTTAACCAAACTCATTTTCAATGAAATTTATATCAATGTAAACCAGCTTAAATTAATCCCGATACATACATAAAATAAAGCACATAAGACACAATGAGGTAGAATGACATTTTATAAAGTTTTCAAAAAGTTAAAGAGGTAAATGTTAATATTGAAAACTGATAGATAAGATATACAAAAAGACAAAAAAAAAAAAAAACTATAAGCCAATGTAGCTAAGGAGTTTGCAAATTATATAAAAATAATAAAAATAATAATAACCCTTAAAAAATAATTCTTTTTAAACCATTAATATTCACATTCCAAGTAAATTGACCTATATATTAAGAGTAAACTTTCGTTTTGCTCCATGTGGTTTGGTTATTTTAACGGTTTTGCTCCAATAGTTTAAAAATAGCCATTTTCCTCTCTGATTTTTCTAACTTATCTTCATTTTGGTTATCTTTTAGTGTTTTTTTCTATATTTTCTTTTTATTCTTGTTACCGGTTTCCGTGCACAACGCGCTCGTAGTGATTTCAAAACACATGTAAACACAGACTAAACAACAAAAGACGTTCGTCGCAACGCGGGGCGATAGTAAAAAACTAGTTAATATAAAATGGGAAGAGAAGAATGGATGTAATTATTACACGTGGTGGGGAATAGAAGGTTCAAGAAGTTTCCATATTTAGTAAACATTTGAAGTAGAAATGGGTCCACCACAGCTTTCAATTAGTTGACAATGGAACCTCGACTTTCACGTATCCACATGTTTCTGTCGGCAGATATTTCAATTAGGGTGTTTGGAATTAAGTTTTGAGATAATTATTTGATTATTGCGTTTGTAAAATATAAATAATCTAAGAAAGTGTTTGTATGAAAAAGTGATTATACGCCTCCAAAACACAGTTTTAGAGAAGGATGTACCTACATGCCTTTTCAAAACACAGTTTTGAAAACGCAAAATGTATTCTTAAAACACATAATTTATTTTGAAAACGCAACATTAAACACCCCATTAAAACCTTGGATGTAAACTAAATCCTTTCACTTCATGAGAGGCACGTCTAACTAAGGCTAACAAAGAAAATTTGGACTAATATGAATGTATTCGTAAAAAAAATGATGTTCTGTAGAATATTAATATTTTAATTGCAAATCATATGGTCATGTGATTATATGGTCATGAATAGGGCAGATTAGGATGTCACAATCTATGAAATTCTTTTACCAAGTTGGGTTGGATCCTTAGGCTAGACGGCAGGGGCGGACCCAAGCCCACCCCAAGGTGGGCGGGCGCACCCCCGGGGGAAAAAAATTAGGGCTAAATTCCGTCGAAAATCCCGTCCGCACCCCTTGGATTTTTTCGTCCGCACCCCTTGGAATTTTCGACCGCACCCTTTGAAATTTTTCGTCCGCACCCCTTAAGTAAAAAGTGTTATCAATTTATATTTTAAATTTTTTTTAGTAAACTCTTATTTTTTTTAAAAATATACTACCTAAATTATATAACTTTTAATACCTAACCAACTAAACCCAAATACCCATACCTTTACCCACTTATAATTACTAACTAGCTAGCCCACTAAGTCTTAGCCCATTAACCAAACCCAACAATATTTCAAACTATAATAAAATAATTAAAGCCCAAAACCTTAAGAAATTCTATCCCCCCCCCCCTCTCTCTCTCTTACGTCCCTGCACCGCCAACGAACAACATCACCTAGCGACAACAGTCCAGCAGTCGGCGACCACCGTAATCAGCCACCATACCACCGTCGTTCGACACCAAATCTAACCGGAATCCGAACACGGGTAAGTTTCTTTGTTATTTTGATGATTTTGGTTGATATTATAGGAGAAAAAAGGGTAATAAAGTTGATAAATAGGTTTGAAATTTTGTGTGTTTTGACATTGTTTATGGTTGTTTAAATGATTTTTAGGGTGATTATGTTGTTTATATATTTTTAGGGTGATTACAACTTACGTTATGATTTCTAGGGCTTGAATAGTTGAAAATTAAAATTGAAACATTATGTTATGGAGCGATGAACTTATGTTATATAGAGAAAGAATTGCTTAAGAAATTAGATTTAGATGATGTTTTGGATAGATTTCAAAAAATGAAAACCCGTAGGGCGTCGACGTTTTAATTATGTTTGTAACAAGGTTTGACATGTTTTTGATGATTATATAAATTTAGTTTGATGTTCGTTTGTTTTACATGACCCGACCCGATACGAACCGATTTTTTTACTTATATTCCTAGGGGCCTAAAATTTTTAAAAATGTTCCGCACCCCCATGGAAAAATTCCTGGGTCCGCCACTGCTAGACGGTATGGGGGGTCGTCCCCTCTGTCCCGTATCGTTGCCGAAGCCAACACCACCCCCCCCCCCTCCTGTCCTCGTCCTGAGCGTCGCCTACAAGCTGTTTGAGACGGAGCACAAGTTGACAAAGATTCTCCCTTTCCCAATGCTAGTTGACCATTTGAAATAAAAAAAATAATAATAATTTCCAAATTCAAAACAAAAAAAAACCAACGGATCTTTTACCCTTTTCTACCAAAATCCAACACAAAATTATATAAATCCCCCTTTTTTACACCATTTTTCACACTTTTCCTTCCACTACAACTCATATCTCTCTCTCATTTTTTATAACATTCTTCTCTTTTTATAAAATATTATTCTACATGGATCCCTTCAACAACCCGAACGTCCCCAACAACCCGAACAACCCCAACAACCCCAACAACCCGAACCCACCGAACATCCCGAATATTTTTTCGGTGCCGGGATACTATCCGACGATAGAACCGAACCAATTTGGTCAATTTTCCTCAAACGCTTTTGCCGCATTCCAAAACTCACCGAATGTTTTTGCACACACGCAACAAAGTCAAGCCATACAACAATTGTTGATGCGGAATGCTTTTAATATCCAACCCGTGCAACCCGTTCAACCCGAACCGAACCCGACGCAACCCATTTGATCCGAACCCGACGAGGATGTTGTCGAAGTTGTTCCCGAGACCCAACCGCAAAAAGGCAAACGAAGAAAAGGCAAGTAAGTTGCGGGTGAGCAAAGCCAACCGTCCAAACCAAAGCCGAAACCATGGACACAACTCGAGGAAGAAGCCTTAGCGAAGGCTTACATAGGCACGTCCACACACCCGATTAAAGGTACGCAAAAATAACTTGTATTTTTTAAGTATATATTTTGTAGTATTATTTTTTTAATTTTTTGTAACATATAATTTTGTCCAATATAGGTGACAATCAAACGGGTGAGGGGTTTTGGAAGGCGGTTTTAGCGAAGTTTCTTGAGCTAATGGACCAAGGGTCGTATCGAGATATCGACTCAGTGTCTTCAAAGTGGCGAAAAATGAGCGGGTTCGTCAACAAGTTTTCCGAAGAATATAATAAAATATATTCAAGTGGGCGTCGTAGCGGGATGAGCGACGAGGATGTGTTCAAAAAGGCGTTAGATGTTTACAAGTCGAACCATGGTAGCACGTTCGCACACGTTCGGGCGTGGGAAATTATGAGAACGACCCAAAAATGGGCGCCGGTTCCGCACGAGGTGGAGATGGCAAAGCGGAAAAGGACATCGGAATCCGGTAGTTATAGCGCCGGCGGATCGGACGCGAGATGTCACATAAACTTAAACGATGACGCCGAGTTCGATGAAGAAGAATACGCCGTAAAGGAAGCGGAACGTCCCCCGGGCCGGGACAAATCAAAGAAGGAGGCGGCGTCAAAGAAATAAAAGCAAAAAGTCGATCCGAAGATAGAGGAGTTTATGACGCAATTTAAAACATACACCGAGGTCACGGCCCAAAAGGTGAGGGCGAAGGAGCGGGCGATCGAAGAAAAGTCACGCGTGGCGGGAGAAAAGTTACGATTGTCTGATGATAAGGTTCGGCTCAAGGAGTGGGAAATATTAACGATGGATGTTGATAGTTATCCTGAACCGAAACGCTCGACTCTGATAAAATTGCAAAATGACATCATGAAGAAGCATCAAAGTGGATGATTTTTATAAGTTTATATTTTTTTTTATTTATTAGGATTTTTTTAAGTTTATGTTTTTTTTAAGTTTATGTATTGTTTTTTTAATATTAATGAAACTATTTTCCTATTTTATCTGTTAAATGTTAAAGAAAGTGGAATATTTAAAAAATAATAATAATAAAGTGGTGGGGTATGATCATCCTCCCATTTCTATTGTTTTTGTGGGATGGACCATACTCCCAAGGACTATGATGTGGCGCCTAGATGACGGATCATCCTCTAAGGGAGGACCATCACCATACCATGTAGCCTTAAAATTAATCAAAATTTTAATACTAAGCTATAGGGTGCGGTCATTACACTCATTGTCATCATAACCCTTCATATTAGCGTCATGTCACCAACTTCTAATCTATCATCCAAAATATAACACGTAAAAAGAACTTTAGCGTTTTCCCGTGATTCTTGTAATCCCAGCCTAAATTAATCCTTTGTAGTGTATCATCAATTACATATAATAATTGTATTGAAAAACCCAACTTAAATAAATGGTATGCTACTAATATTGTTGTGTTTGATTTATGGCCATTGTATCATCAAGAACATATGTTATACCCCACATGTCATTTTGTGTGACTCATAGTCACATAAATTATATCGATGCATGTACACACAAATTTCTTTTGAGTGCCACACATGTATTAACATTATAAGAGTTTTACAAATATCTTGTTACATTTAATATATTAATTTTTAACCCATTTATGAGTTATTGCGGATTTTTTACTACAACAAAGAGTTTCCACTTACTGACTATGCAGTTAATATCGGTGATATATCGGTTATATCGGTCCCGTAGTAAAATATCGGTGTCAAATATCGGCCAAAATATTGGTACTGATATTATCGGCGATATTGACTGATATAACCGATATATCATCGATATTTGACCGACATAACCGATATATCACCGATATTTGACCGATATAACCGATATATCACTGAATTATTAGTGTTAAATTGCTATATATATAAATTCTGCATTATATTAAAATTACCGATATCTCACCAAGATAACCTATATTTCAAATATCGGTGCTTGACCAATATCCAATATTTTACCGCATTAACTGCATAGCTTACTGGTAGAAAGGTAGCCATGAATTCTTTGACACACTCGATCCTCATTAATGAAACCAATAAAGAAAGCACGAATTGCACCACCACGAAAATCCACAAGGTGGAGCAACACCACCTTTGATCACCATCAACATTCTCGGTCACCAGTACCACCGCTCGATCACCACCCATTACAACAATTCGTCCAATTCTTTAGTTTTTAAAAGAAACACCAAGTTAACTCGATGGTTAAGCTTGTAGGAAACAGTCTCGTCAAGAATGATTAATCTTTTTTCGTTCCTTGATTGGTGACTGGAGTAACCTGGACAACGATCCTGCAAAAGAACAACACCATGAAGCTAGTTACAAAGAGGAGAAGCGGGGGTTCTCCTTTTAACCACCATCTGGCATGAGAATAAGAATTTGTTTTGAGGATAATAAGTGTGTGGTAAGAGCGAGAGAATGAGAGAAGCGAGCCTTAAACCTGGAGATGAAGGCTCCTATTTATAGCCGAAGGGCAAAGTAGAAAGTTATGAGCTGATGGGCCTTGGCCAGCTGTCGCCCCTGGAGAATATCTGTTTGGTCTCCCCTGGCAAGGCAGCGATATCTGCAGGTGTAGGGCTGACATGGCGTAACTCTGTTCGTTCCACCTCAGCGCCTCCTTGTATCTTTGGTCGACTTGTTTTCCTTTGAAGAACATGGGGCAGAGGTCGAGGATCCATGAGTGGTGCCACGTGGCATCCTTTTGTACGGGTTGCTCCCTGTACTATTTCTCCATCATGGTGAGTATCGGGGACGGCTCTTGTTGTCACCTAATTGTTTGCCTAGATCTCGCCATGACCCATCCTGACAGTGTCGTTTTGGTGGTATGGTCACGTGCATGCGTGACTCATCCGGGACAATACCCCTTCAAGTCCTCCCAGTCCAGTGCTACTTCCACACGAAGTTATCGAATGAGAGGAGCTCTGGACTAAGTATAAAGTACTTCTGTCCTCCCTTTTTGGAAGGTCGTGGTATGAGCTTGCGTCATAAGGCGTATGCGTATCTGCGACCGTTGGTGTGCAACGTTGAGTTGGATTGGTGTACGCGTGCAGGTGTTGATCGGCGTGTAGGATCGGGCCAGATTGTCGTACGCGTGCAGGCCTTGGTCGGCGTGCAGGATTGAGCCATATTGGCGTCGCGTGCATGCCTTAGTCGACGTGCAAGAATGAGACAGATTGGCATATGCGTGTAGGCCTTGATCGGCGTATAGGATTGAGCCAGTTTTGCGCACACGTGCAGGCTCGGAAGAGGATGCTTCTTGCTTATGTTTGTTGTGGAATTTGTTCATGTGGTTGGTGAGATTGATAGGGACCTCTACAACAGGATAAGGTATCTTCGTATCGGGCAGAGTGCCTGACGCTGCAGGGTGATGACGTCGGTCACACTGGCATGCTTTTCGGCTGTTGCAGGCGCGTGGCTACCACTCGCCTTAGGATGGCGACGTTTCAATTTCTCCCGTATAACGTGTCGTCCACCCATTAGCTGTTTTTACCCCATTTGTCGGCACGGTTACCCATCGCATGCGATGGGTATAAATATGGGGTGCAACCCTTCCTGGAGAACATTTCGACTAACTTTCTCTACCTTGTCTCTTCCAAGTTTTTTCAACTCCCCTTTGAATATCCATCGTTTCTTTGTGCGCATTTGCTGATACTACTATGTTCGACATCTTCCAAACCTGAAGGATCGAAGAAAGGAATGAAATCGAAGGATTCGTTGACGGCGACACAAGCCGTCATCCACTGGAGAGAAGACAAACTTTCTGTTGACTGGGAGGCTACTTTTCCGTCGTCCGAGAGTACTGGCGACAAGCCATGTAAAAAAAACCAATGATTCTAAAAAAATGATTGTACGTATTGCAGGACTATTTTCAAATATTTCATGAGATAATGGGTTTTCCAATGTGTGTACTTGGTATGATACACATGAACTCATACCAGTCGTTAAATAAAATCACATCCGTAGTACGTGATGTGATTCTTTGACAATTAAACCAAACACCAAAAGCATTAACATATGTGATATATCAATATTATAAGACCTAAATAGACTATAATATAAGAACATATCACAACCATATATTACCTTTAATTTAAACGTCACAAAGTATGTAGCATTATTATTTTTAGTTTCATCATAATTATCTTGTAATTTTACAAAATGATTATGGTTTTTTATAACATCTACTACCAATTTCTTTGTATTATTTTCTTTAACAGCCAAACTTATATTAAAAAAAAAACTGCTCTAGTAGGAAATTAGACAGAACGAGACACAAGTATAAATTGATCCAGGAAATTAAAAAAAAAAAAAAAAACTATATAAGCTATGCTGAATAAGCAATTAAATGTCATTGTATTTATAATTTGTTAAGACTTGAGAAATATAATTTTAGAACAACCTAAAAATCGTTTACGTAACATACTTTAGATCAACTTTTTTCTTTGCTTATTTTGTGATGTATCAAGATTCAAATTGCAGAATTCGTGATGAAACACAGGCTGACACTATGGTTAATCTGTGGGGTTACTTCAATGGTGGGTTCAATCTCCTTTCTTACTCGTTGGAAATGGCTCGGCTCCTGCAAAACAGCAACACCGTTAGTCTCGTTAAGAGGGGAATATGGGGGTTTCCCTCTTAACCAGGCTCCGGCGTAAGAAAAAGTACTGTTCCGAGGAAGGATAAGCAGTGTGTGTTAAGTGTGAGAGTATAGAGAGCAAGATTCCTTCCTGAATGATGAAGGGTCCTATTTATAGCCGGAGGGTGAGAGAGGGAAGAGCAGCGATGCCAGCTGTGGTTGCGCGCCAGCTGTCCGACCAAGGGGAATATCCTCTTGGTCTCCTCTGCTGTGGTCAGTGTAGTGGTACACGTGGCGCGCTTGCATTTGCCCATCTTGGAGACGTCGTACTGGTGTTGTCGGGCTGCTCTTAGATTTGTTGCAGGCCTACCTGGCGCCTGGTGACTGGTGACACGTGTTGTCCTTTATGTCGGATGGAGCATCTTTGGAGCCACCTAGATATTTTCCAAAAGCTTCTGGAAGCTTCTGGATGACCTCGTTGATGTCAGCGCCACATAGGATGGAAAAGTGGTGTGGTCCTTGCCATGTGGGCAAGGAATTGGGACCATACCTCTTCAATTCGTGAAACATATTATTAGAAACAAATAACTGCCTTCATAAACTATATATTTTGAGTTTTTGTTCCGAACTAACAATCATAATCAAAACAACTCGGGAAAAGGTCCGACCATGTCTATTCCCCACTGTTGAAAGGGCCACGCCGTTGTGACTGGCACCAATTCATTCTTGGGGCGCATTGTTTTGGGGGCGTGTCTTTGGCACCCGCTGCATTTCCTCAATTCTTTAACCGCATCTAAATGCATCCCGGGCCAATAGTACCCCGCATTCATGACTTTCGCTATCACCATTCTTGGGCCGGCATGTATACCGCAAATTCCCTCGTGCACTTCTCTGATCAGATAGTTTGCGTCTTCGGGATCGACGCATCTTAGCAGTGGCCCAAGGTATGACTTTCGATATAAGATTCCATCAACCATCTGATAATGCTCAGCTTTGTACTGGATTTTCCTCGCTTCAGCTTTGTTTTCTGGGAGTATTCCAGATTGAAGGTATGCTATTATCGGAGTCATCCATGACGTTGTTCCTATTTGAACAACGCTTACTTCTCGCAGCGGCACTGACGGGTTGCTCAAAACTTCTATGCGCACATCCTTCGCTAGGTGTTGAAAACTTGTAGATGCGAGTTTACTCAGCGCGTCCGCTGGTTTATTCTCGCTCCTGTTAATGTGGTGCACCTTGTAGGAATAGAAGGTTTGTAGCAATGTCTTTGCTTGACTCAGGTAAAGCGCCATTGTATCTCCCCTGGCTTCGTATTGCCCGTTGATTTGTCCGGCCACTAACATGGAATCCACATGCGCTTCGATGTGTCGTACCCCCATTTTGATTGCCAACTTCAAACCGGCGAGGAAAGCTTCATATTCTGCTTCATTGTTTGTGCTTTTGAAATCCAAGCGTATGGCGTAGGTGAACTCATGTTTGTCGGGGCTCACTAGCCGGAGGTCAGCACCTGCACCGTCTTCGTTAGACGCGCCGTCTGTGTATAACAACCATGGTTCTTCTACTTGCTGTTTTTCTGCTTTTTCCATCGCCTTACATTCTCGATCTTTGTCATCCGGTACCTCTGTCATGAAGTCTGCGAGTACTTGGCCCTTAATTGCCGGTCTTGGACTGAAAACCACATTATGACCTCCGAGCTCTATCGCCCACTTTGCTAGTCTCCCTGAAATCTCTGGCCTTGCGAGGATGTTGCCAATATTGTAGTTTGTTAGCACGTGAATGACGTGGTTGGCAAAGTACCTGCGCAGCCGTCTTGATGCATGGATCAGTGCGAGTACTAGTTTCTCCATGATTGCGTACCGGGTTTCTGGGTCAGTCAAGGTTCGTGACACATAGCAAACTGGTGTTTGAACACCCTGTCGATCAACAAGTAACACTGCTCCTACTGCTCTGTCGGAGGCTGATAAGTACAGCACCAGAGGTTCTCCCTTAACTGGTGCAGTTAATGTTGGCAACTTGATGAGGCAATCTTTCATCTCGCGGAATGCACTCTCGGCTTCCGGAGTCCATTGAAATTGGCTTTTCTTCATGCAGTTTCGGAGAGTTTTGATAAACGGGAAAGATTTGGCTGCATGATTGGCCAGGAAACGGTTAAGTGCTGCCAACCGCCCTGCCAATTTTTGCATCTCTTTGATCGTCGAAGGCGAAGGCATGCGTTCAATTGCTTGTATTTTATCAGGGTTCACTTTGAAGCCATCTTTTGTAACGATGAAACCCAGGAATTTCCCCTCTTCCATGCCGAAAGAACATTTCGCTGGGTTTAGCTTGATGCTTACTCCGCGCAAGGTGTCGAACGTTTTTTGGATGTTTGCCAGCATTGTATTCTCTTCTTTGCTCATAATGACTAGATCGTCCATATATACCTCGATGTACTTGCCGATAGCATCGTGGAAAGTTTCGTTCATGAGCCTCTGATAAGTTGCGCCCGCATTCTTCAAACCGAACGGCATCTTGGTGTAACAGTATAGCCCTGTCGGTGTGCGGAACGCGGTTTTGTCTTCATCTTGCACAGCCATCTGTACCTGGTGGTACCCTTTGTAGCAATCGAGGAAACATTTCCATCGGAATGTGGCAAGCGAATCAATCTTTTCATCAATGTCTGGTAAGGCGTAACAGTCGCGTGGACATGCCTTATTCAAATCCTTGTAATCTACGCACATTCTCCAGCTACCGTTGTTTTTTTGGACCATCACTGGGCTTACTACCCATGTTTGGTATCTGACTTCTCTGATAATTCCCGCATTTAACAGCTCCATCACCTGCTCTTTCATGGCACCATGTTTTATGTCTCCCAAGTGGCGCTTGGCATGCACCACCGGTTTTGCTTCTTCTGAGACATTTAAACGGTGTTCAGCTATGTGCCGTGGAACGCCCACCATGTCTGCTGGTGTCCAGGCAAACATGTCCATGTTTTGGAACAACAGTTTTTTTAGCGCCGCGCGCGTTAGGTCGGACATTGCAGGTCCTAAGGTAACTGTCTGTTCCGGGTATGCACTGTTCAGTACCCATTTTTCTGCTTCCGCGCGTGGCGCTGGTTTACTTGCTTTTGCAGGTCTGAGCTCATCTGTTGCTAATACTTCTTTGCTTGCATATATGATGGCCACTCCTGTTTCTGTTGGGAATCCCACAGCTGAGTGTGGGCCAGAGCAGATCATGCTGAAGTCGCCTTGGGATTCTCTTCCTAGCAGAATATCGTGCCTTGAATGTGCTGGCAGCACCATGAATGTGACTTCTTCTGTTCTTGAGTTTCTTCCGTCCGAGAGCAGCACTGGGAATGATATTTGTCCTAGAGGAAAAACGGCTTCATTGTAGAAACCAGTGAGCGGGTAATCAACTGGTTCTAAGCGCGCCTTATCCTCCTGATCGAATTGATTAAAACATTGTTCATATATGATATCCGCAGTGCTCCCCGGATCGATGAAAATGTAATCTGTTTGGTAATGCCCTATTACGCCCGGGATGACTATGGGTCTTCTTTCTCGTGGGCCTCCTCTTACAATCGGGAAAACGACTTGTTTCTCGCGCCATGAATCGTCTTGCGCGCGCTTGTTGTAGTTTTTTCTTGGCCCTCGTGGACCCCCTTGAACCATGTGGGTTTCTAACTTCCGGAGTTTCTTGTTATCTGGTCATTCGTCTCTTCTTTGTGTTTGACGGTAGTCGCGCTTTCCGCCCTTTATCAAATGGGTGAGTTTTCCGTCCCTTAAGGACCTTTCGATTTCTTGCTTTAAACTGAAACAATCGTCAGTTAGGTGTCCAGTGTCTTTGTGAAACTCGCAGAAAAGATTCGGGTCTTGGCCCCTTTTGTTGCGCATTTGTAACGGTGGT
The DNA here is from genome assembly GCA_030545235.1 of Helianthus tuberosus. Lineage (NCBI taxonomy): Eukaryota > Viridiplantae > Streptophyta > Magnoliopsida > Asterales > Asteraceae > Helianthus > Helianthus tuberosus. The sequence continues at coordinate 46,435,560 of CM060451.1, read as the reverse complement.
TTGAACTGGTGGTTCTCGGTTGCCAAGACTTCTGAAGGAGTTTTCGTGAGGGGTGTCCACTGTTTCTCCCTGTTTTCTCGTTTCACCTCTTTCCGGTGAGCTATTTGATTGATCGTGTGGCGCGCATCCTCTCTTACTGGGCTTCTTTCTCTGTGACCGGATGCTTTCCATGGTTGGCTTCTGCCTTTCTTGCTATGCCAGTCGTTATGGTTGTAGCTGCGCTGACGGTGATCGTCACCGGTCAACTGTCTGTTAGATTGCGCGATGGTTTTGGCTGCTTCAATGAAGGTCTCCCAATCTTTGGGTCCTCCGTCTCTTCCCTTTACACGCTTGATTAGATCATCGCACTTAACTGCCCTCATGAAGTGTGCGCGCATCATTTTCTCACCTACGTCGCCGATCTCCAAACATTCTTTGTTATATCTTGTAATGAAATCTTCCACGCTCTCGTGGTCTCTGCGCCATATGTTTAAACAATCAGCTGGATCCCTGGTGTGTCGTCGTTGTTACGAGAAGTGTGCAAGGAACTTCTCTCGGAAATCAACCCATGATTTGATTTTCCCTGCTGGCAGGCTGTCAAACCAGACGCGCGCTGCGCCTATGAAGGTTTGAGCGAAAAGATGACACCAGGTTGGTAAATTCCATCCACCTGTTGCTCCAGCACCGTTAAAAACTTGAAGGTGATCGTCTGGGTCTGTCAACCCGTTGTATTTGCCCACGTTGTGTGGCAATTTCGTTTTGTCAATGGCAGCCGTGGCGATCTCTCGAATGAATTTTGAATTCTCAGCCATGTCGTCTGGACGATAGCTCAAAGTGTAATCATGTTCTGCTTTTGGATCGTAACCTGCGCGCTTGCGAGGTTTGTATGCTTCATGCTCTGGTGGCAGCCTGCTGAACACTGTGCTTTCTTTGTATGTCTCATCGTTGTCTTCGAATTCGTCGTTTATGTTGCGCGGACCTAAACGACTTTGTATTGGCTTCTTTGGTTGGTGAGAATACTGCACATAATTGCTTTCTGTCTCGCCGTACGTATCGCGCGTGTCATGCGCGCTTGGCCTTCTAACATGTGGTGGAGGTACTGGTTCAGGGCGTAAATTGAATGCATTGGTCTGTTGAGGCATGGGCGCGCTCAAAGGCCTTTGCGGTGGAGTGACAAATGCTGACTGGTTGGCTTGTGCCTGAAGCAGAGCTTGCTGCGCACTGAGTTGTGTGTAAACAAGGTTTATAGAGGCCACTTGTTCGGCATACCAGGAAGCCAGAGTTTTTCCTTCGGGTAGCCCTAGTAGTGCAGAGAAGTTCAGTTGTGCTTGGTCCGATGGAGCTGAGGGGCCAGCTCCATGGCTCTGTGTTTGCACTGGTGGAGGTGTTTGTTGGACTACCTCTGACGGAGGCTGGAAAGTAGCTCCGTTTGTGGTCTGAGTGATAATCCTAGGTGGAGTTTGGAAAGTAGCACCAGTTGTGTTTTGAGTAACAACCCTGGATGTACTTCCAAAGATACTAGGAAACTCGTTGTTCATCGGCCTTTCTTGGATAATTTCGTTCCTTTGATCTCTTTGGACGTGTACATTGTCCGAAATGAGTTCAAAAGAAGAAACGTCTCCCTCTGCCGGGTGAGAAGGGTTTTGTTCAGCCATTTTGACGAGTGTTTTTCGAAAAGAAAAAGAGATGAGAGTGGTTTTTGCTAAAAGCGGATGGCGCCAATGATGAAACACAGGCTGACACTATGGTTAATCTGTGGGGTTACTTCAATGGTGGGTTCAATCTCCTTTCTTACTCGTTGGAAATGGCTCGGCTCCTGCAAAACAGCAACACCGTTAGTCTCGTTAAGAGGGGAATATGGGGGTTTCCCTCTTAACCAGGCTCCGGCGTAAGAATAAGTACTGTTCCGAGGAAGGATAAGCAGTGTGTGTTAAGTATGAGAGTATAGAGAGCAAGATTCCTTCCTGAATGATGAAGGGTCCTATTTATAGCCGGAGGGTGAGAGAGGGAAGAGCAGCGATGCCAGCTGTGGTTGCGCGCCAGCTGTCCGACCAAGGGGAATATCCTCTTGGTCTCCTCTGCTGTGGTCAGTGTAGTGGTACACGTGGCGCGCTTGCATTTGCCCATCTTGGAGACGTCGTACTGGTGTTGTCGGGCTGCTCTTAGATTTGTTGCAGGCCTACCTGGCGCCTGGTGACTGGAGACACGTGTTGTCCTTTATGTCGGATGGAGCATCTTTGGAGCCACCTAGATATTTTCCAGAAGCTTCTGGAAGCTTCTGGAAGCTTCTGGATGACCTCGTTGATGTCAGCGCCACATAGGATGGAAAAGTGGTGTGGTCCTTGCCATGTGGGCAAGGAATTGAGACCATACCTCTTCAATTCGTGAAACATATTATTAGAAACAAATAACTGCCTTCATAAACTATATATTTTGAGTTTTTGTTCCGAACTAACAATCATAATCAAAACATATCAACTCCGAAAACAATTTTAGAGTATATACAGTATCAAACAAACCTATTTGAACAAAAATTAATATGGGCATACCCAAGTGTCTTTGTAGCTGAAGAGCGCACCCCTTGATAAAAATTTTAGTGTATTTTTAGGTAAAAAAACCCGATCGCACCCCATAAAATATGATAGAAACTCTTATCCACATGCCAACAAATAATTTTTGAGTCCGCCGCTGCAACTGAATTAACTAGTTAATATGCAGTTATTTTGCATTTGGTTGTATGTGTAGGTTTGCTAAATATTCAACAATATCCAATTATTATACGATCTTAATATTCAAATATATTATTAGATTGTAGGTGGTGTTTTGGGTGATTGAAATCACACACATATAATTGAGTTTTAAATAAATTACAAGGATTTCCTACTTTAGTTTTATGGTAAGCACATAGTCATGTGGTGCCATAATTATAAAACTTTGATATATTATGTTACACGACCATTGTGCAATATACATAGCCGTGTGTTAGCATGTTTTGTTTAAAGATGTTATTTTCTTCACACAAGTCTTTAAATCATTCTTGTAATTAACTATTGTTTAATCAAAATCTTCATGGGTGTTACATTATCTATGTTAGTTATCACCCTACCATTTGAAGGTATTGTGAACATTATTTTAGTCTAAACATCTTTTAATACATTGTAAAACGTTTATATATATATTTTAATGCAAGATTAACTTACTCATGACAAAAGTTTATCAAAAAAACTATTGACAATTCAAATATTTTAACAAGTTTTGTTGGCCCTAAGCCGGTTTTGAACTTATCCCAATAGATTGTTAATTGTTATCCAAAAAATAAACTTATTCCCAAATTAATATTTCATATTTTAAATGCAATTGTTGTTGGCCTACATGTTTCAAACAATCGTATCAAACATGAACACATGATATTTGAGGGATAAATCCGCGACTCTTTCTATTCAATCAAACAAAATAACGAACTTACAAGGAAAATGAACAAATTAAAAAAAATAACCTAAACCCCTGTTTATAGTTCTACTAAACTTTGCTCTACAAGACAAATAAACCTTTCCTAAATCTATTAAAATATAATTAGCTAAAACAAATCAAACTTTAATAAAAACTAATTAAATTAATCTTTTAATTAGGCTCTTCAACTTTCAACTCATACTCGTTTTAGAATTATCTTTCAAACAACTGTAACCACATAAATATATAACATAAGAAAAAACTCAAAAACGACCTCATGTTTGACACACCATTTTATTTTCTTAAATAAACTTATGTTTATTATTTATACATATATTAACAATATTTTCATCAACTAGTTCTAGCACATGACATCTTTAAGAAGCTTGTACCTTCGAGTACTAGTCCTCGGAGAAGGAGCTCCGGTCGGCGACTTCCTCTTCTCCGATCCCTCTTCGCGGTCATGCAGCTTAATCTTGTCACCCGAATACTCCGACCGACGATCGACACCCGCCCGTTTCTTGGAAGAGCCTCCATGTTTGGAGCTTTTAATCTCGTCTGCTTGGCACCAATCACAGACCTCCGGTGGATCACCTGATTCGTTGTAATAGTTGCTACAATACCTAACATATACATATATATTTATACAATATATATAATAATAATAATATTTTACCTAATGACGATGTTAAAGTAGATTAAATAAATAAGTGCGATTCCCACTTGCTAGAAAAAAGAGTTTTAAGGATATGCGTTCAAGGATTGCCGGAATTAAGCTTGGATTTTGTGTGATATTTGGTTTCAAAAGTCAAAGTCACCACTAAAAAAATATTAATTGTCAACTTAAGATAACAATAAGTTTCTAGTTTAATAAAAGTAGGTGGTGGGGAGAACGTAATGAAAAGAACTTGTTTGATCGGAAAAGTATCATCAAAAGATTATGTATCCATGTATTTTGATTGGAAAATTGTGTATGTGATTACTGACTAAATAAGATTTATGTGCAACTATTTTTGTGGAAAATGTGTAGAAATCTCCAACCAAGTACATCTTTTTGTCAGACGCTTTTACCGAAATTTTCCCAAAAACGTTTTTCTGACAAAATAGTATTTCTTGAAAAATGTTAAAAACGGGCGTGTTTCTGCCCAAATTTATCTTATTTTTGCGTAGGAGACACCCCGGTTTTCTAGTAGTGATAGTAGTAGTGTATATGTGATTGCTAATTACACAAGATCCTTGTGCAACTATTTTGTTTAAAATGCGCTTCGAATACATCTTTTTGTCGGAAATTTGTTGAAAGTTTTTCCACAAATGATTTTCCGTTTTTGTTGTGAAATAGGTGTTTAATTTCCTACGCATTTCCGACCCACTTTTCTTAGAAAATATCTTAGTTTTTTAGTATGTGATTATCCATGTGCGTGTGTGTGGACTAGCTACTAAAAGAAAAGCTTGAGATGAATGAGGGATCGATCAGACATACGAGTGTTGGAAGCGGTGGTGGCACTTTGTACATCGGAAAATCTTGTCAGAGAAACCAACATCACCGCACATGCAACATACTCTTTCAACATCCACCATTATATGTGTGTGTATATATATATATATATCCTTCTTCGATCTCTACCTCTCAGTTTTAGAGAGAGAAACAAGACTTGCAGAGATGTATGAATGTGTGATAAGAGATTTTTGAAGAAGAGAAGTAATCATCTATATGTACCAACCATGTGCTTGCACGTGTGGACTTATACATATACATATTTGTTTGTACATACGAGTAATATACATATATAATGTTGACCGGACATCTTTAATCAACAAGTAGTGGATCCTATGTGGCTTGTCACTTAGGTGGTGCTTATATTTCTAAATTATTATATTTATTTATTTCATTACTCGAAAATATATTTTAAAAGATAAAAGACATGAAAATATATTTTATAAAAGGATTTGAATAAGTCTTTTTACCTGAAAGACATTTATTCCTCTTTATTTAATCTCTACATGCCGACAACCCACCCCTTATAATTTACTCTCAACAACGACATTAGCCTAACCGTCGTAGTCATCGATCCACATGTCACCATCGCTAGTACTCCGATTTTAATAATTTGGTTAAAGTTATATATATTTGTGTAAACTTAACAACTGAATTAACAGAACCAAACTACCCTTGAAACCAACTTTTATATTCTTAACTAGTATTAAGCCCCCGTGTTGTAGCGGGTGTCATAAAACTGTGTTAAGTAGTAGCAATATTATACCATTATCAGCGACCATCAACACCGGAAAAGCTCGTAAAAATAAAATAAATAAAAACGGGAAAAAAATAACGCCGAGCGAAAAGCAGACGTAAAATCTTTGAATCACGCACGCTCGTTGCTGAGAAATTAAACCGAAACGTAAAATATAGAAAAAATAACTAAGCCCATCCAGGACTCGCGTGTTGGACGAACTTGTCAAACGCATAAAAATAGATGTGACGCGACGGGCCAGTCAAACAGGAAAAAATATACGAAATAATGTTGAACCCCATACGCACGTTGCGGTGCGTTAACTCACAAAATTTAGAACGAAACGAAAAACATGGGAAAGATGAAAAGTATGGTGTACTAAAATTGAAAATAAAAAAGAGTTGTGATTAAATTTGAAAAGATGAAAAACTTTGGATTAAAAGTAAAAAACAAAGGGTCTAAATTGCAAAATTGAAGTTATTTATTAATTTTAGATAAAGATAAGGATAAGTGATATCAATATATTGGTTATTAATTAATATTAATATTAAAAAAAATTATCAAACAAATATAAATAAAATTTATGAGGTTGAAGGAGAGAATGACATGTGTCATTATTTGGAGTCTTTTATTATAAGTTAGATTTTATCATTAATAAATTATAAAAGTTTTGATACAATGTTTTGTTGAAACCAAAAGAAACCCACAACCTTAGATTATGTATTAGCCATGTCACATTCAAAGTTTTGATACAATCTTTTGTTAAAAGTAAAACCAACTCTTTTTTAGCTTGGTTACTAGCTAGAAGGCTAGAACACATTCAAGAATCTTGTGAAACCAAAAGTAGATCCATATCTATCCTTCTTCTAAGCAATGCAGACGTCCGCTAAGCGACCATGATCTCTAAGAACCCTCCAAAGTCTGGCATTGCTACAACCTTCCAATGTTCTTCAAGAAAAAAAGTGGTAGCTATCCTTATGAGGTCATTTGAGCCGGTGACCCTCTGTCTTCTATAATCGACAATCCTGGTTATCCGATCCTATGCAAATAGCTTCGTCCATTCTTCATCTTCATGCCTGACTGAATCCATTTCTAAAAGTAGGTTAACGAATTAGTTACACCTAGAGCTGTAATCGAACCGAACGAACACGAACAAGGCCATGTTCGTCTTTGTTCGTTAAGTAAATTAACATGTTCGCGAACTGTTCACGAACGCATACCGAACATAAGTTTGTGTTCATGTTCGTTCGTTAAACAAAATTCACTTGTTCGCGAACAGTTCGTGAACACTGGTTTTGAACGCAAACGAATAAAAACGAATGTAAACGAACATTTAACTTGAAAATAAAAACATTGTTAACCTTAAACATAGGACATAAGTAGTTAAGTACAACTATCAAATGTTTTATAACGTAACTGAAAAATACTGAATGTTACATGTTTCCCTCACCCGACCTTTCTTTTCCCCCATATTGCACAACCCTGAGAAGACCACCACCGTTGCTGCGTCTGGGATGACCATCACCGCCGCCGAAGCACTAGAACGCTACCACCTGAGACCCCCAAATCACCATCGATCTCACCATCCGCATCTGCTACGTCTGAGACCCACTGAAATACATACAAAACAACCAGAATACTTCGCACCACCGTAAATTTCAAGGGAACCACCGTATCTTAAGAATTTGACGAATTTGGTAATTTTTTGTGCTATACATATTTTATTGATTTTTTTGGCACTTGGAGTTCAGATAATTTCTAGTCTAGGGTTTGTTAGAATTTGGTATTTAAAGCAAATGGTTTGTTAGAACTTGAGATTTAGGGCTAATTGTTAAAACTTGATATTTAGGGCTAATGGTATGTATGCATATGTATGTGTGTATAGGTGTATTTGTGTGTATGCATGCATATTTATTTGTGTAAGTATATATATGTATGTGCGTATGTATGTATGTATGTATGTATTTATATGTATGTGTGTGTTTTTGTGTATTGTAACGACTCTCATCAAAAGTCATAATTATTAAATTAATTTGACCAAGAGGAAACCCTAATTGAGACACCCAAGTGATTCTGCGCAAACCCTAAAATTTTCAGAATAATCAGAATCAGGATCAGGGCCCCTAAAACTCAGGGGGGGTATTTCCTAGTTATGTTTATCCACATAAAAAGCTGTCCAATTCGAATTTTCAGAAACCGTCGACTCAGCTGAGCTAGTCCCACACGTGGCAACCCTATGCCTAAAAATAGGTCTCACGCGGCCCGCCTCAGGTTTGCTTAATTCTCACGCGGGCCGCCTCAGGGTCAAAATTCGGCTATAAATACAGGAGATTGGGACTTGAATTCTGGCTTCAGAACGACGAAGAAATTCGAAAAATACGCTGAGTTATGCTCTGATTATCACAATTAACACACACGGTTCACTAATCGACGCCGCAATCAGGGTATTAGCACGATCGCTGCTACGATTCATTTTCCGATCGATCAATGTACTCAACGGGTGTTTAAGTGCTGCCCACATTAGGGTGATGCTTTGTCATTAGTCGTTAATTCGACAGATGTTAAGCATAGCACTTTGTCACTCGTTGTGATGGTTGATCTCGTGAGTTATCGTAAATGCTGTATTGATTACTAATCCCGAATTGTGTGCCTGTTATTAAATTTAGGTTAAAAAGGCTAATCAGTAGGCTAGGCTCTGCCCGAATTAAATCTACAATGTGAGTCATTCTCTTTTTCTCACAGTTTGTGAGTCATTCTCTTTTTATCAACTATTTTACAATACCTCAAATTTATTTTTCAAGTTTATAATTACAGGGACTAAGTCGTGGATATCTTGAATTACTGGTTAGTGGGGTATTGTGCACATTACTAATTTTCTCCCAGTTAGGTTCATTGACCTACTCGGGATAATCACTGTTAGGTTCATTGACCTACAGTGATAATCATCACTATTTAGGTTCATTGATCTAAATAGTGGTATGACCATCGTCACCATTGTGACATGTCACCATTGTGACATAGAGCCAGATAAAGATAAGATAGAAGCCATTGTAATCGCTATTATGCTGTAATTATTAACTATGCATCATTATGCAAAATAGAATGATTCACTCAGTATTTCCCGCTGACAAAACCTTTTTCAAACATGTTTCAGGTGACCTGTTATGAATCAGGAAAAGTGCCATATAGCACTACAAGCTCAAGGGAAGTGGCTCAGTATAAAATAAAGAAACATGTTTTGTAAATAAAAAGATTTCTTCGTGAAATCAAATGATTGTAAATTACCGGGGTTTTATCCCGCGTTGTGAAATAAAATAATCGGGAAATATTTTCATTTTAAAAAGATCCTGATGAAAACTTCCGCTGTCAAACTCAATTAATTAAATACCGCAGGATTTCTGTCCCGCGGCTCCTGTAACGGGTCAAACCGGGTCGGGGGCCGTGACAGAAAAAGGTGGTATCAGAGCCACTTATCGAGCCACTGATTTAAGCCAATTAAGTATTTAGAAATACTTAATAATTTTTATTAATTGCTATTTTATGATTATGTGTTTTATTATCTGACTAATTGTGTACAGTATGAGCAGATTTTTATATGTTAATCACTGTAGCAGTAAGTATAAATTTAAAAAAAAAATAATATGACTCAAAGTTTTAGCATCTTTATTATTTACAGTCTAGAAACCTCATTCAGTAGATAAATAAATTTACAAATAAAACTTAGTGTGATTTTATGTTTCAGTTATTTTGGTAGTTACCCAGTAGGAAATAATATTTAAAGGTTTTCTATGAAAATTTATATGATTTTTAACTTAATAATTGTGTGTATTTTGCATAACAGCATGAGTGACTTGTCTGACATCCTCCAGAAATTAAATCTCTATCCAGTAAGAATAGAAGTTTCCAGAGATTTCAATAGGTATATACCAGACTTAGAAGAGCCTATAGAATTCGACGCTTTACCTCTCGAGAAACCTAAGCCTAAGAAAATGGAAATTGGGGAAAGCTCTAGGCAAATTGAGGGGTTACCATCTCAAGAAGAACTAGATTTTATAATGGCAAACGATGATACTATTGAGCCTATTAATGAAAATGATTTTATTCATTCTCTTGAAACACAACTACCAATGAACTTAGAACCAGCTATTCCAAACCCTTCAATCCAATGGCAAATAGACGAATGGTTGAATAATGAAATACTGTTACAAAACCATCCCTATAAGCTTTTTCCTAAGTTCAAACCAGAACCTTTACCAAATCCACCAATGAGTAACGAGAATATGATTGAACAACGCCACTTTGGTGAAGAACTAATGGATGCTGGGAATAGGATCCAAGAGATTTTGGGGCAGATCTCCTGGAAATACGATGAGAAGGAACGCCGTTACTAGAAGATCACCTGACAAAGGATAGGGGTTTATGAAACTGTGGTTGTGTAATAGTAATAGTAAAATCAGTATGTGTAAAATAAATAATAAAACGGTTGTATATAGAAGCATGATATAATTTATAAAACCAATGAAATATCAGAAAATTTACAATTTTGTTGTATATTCGTTTACGTGATTATGTGCAATTAATTGTGACCTTGGGTTATTTCTTTTATACTAATTATTTATCTATAAATTAGTTATCAGATGGAAAACGCTAATAATGAACCAGTTAATGAGGTTAATCGATCTGAGCAACAACGGGGGGACCAATATATGACTAGGCAAGATATAGAAAATATCGTTGCTCAAGGGATAGCCGACGCTATTCCAGGAATAGTTGCTCAAGGGATAGCCAATGCTATTCCATCAATCGTTGCTGCTATTAAAAATCCAATCGAACCGCAACAAATTGTTCCTAGTAAACGTATTTCTGAAGATAACTTCAGTAATAGCGTAAATGGAGGCGGTAATCATGTTAATCATGATCATGAACCACGGCAAGCTCCTCCTCCTAAGAAAATGAAAGCTGCAACGCCTGGTTGCACTTACAAAGAATTTCTTGCTTGTAAACCCACTGAGTTTGCAGGCAATGAAGGAGCGACTGCGGCACTGCGTTGGTTAGAGAAAACCGAGGCAGTAATTGCCATAAGTAAATGTGCTCAGGATGATCAGGTCATGTATGCATCAAACTTTTTCAAAGAAGGGGCGCTAGAATGGTGGAACACGGTGTTACAGGCTAAAGGAAGAAATAGGGCTTATGCCATGAAATGGGAAGAATTTAAGAGTCTTGTAGAAAGAAAATTCTGTCCCGAGTATGAAAAGGAACAAATGACAAATAAGTTTCTAACCCACCGGATGGTGGATGTAGATTGTCGAGGGTATACTACGACATTCTTCGAATATGCTCGAGTGGTACCAACGCTGGCTTCGCCAGAGCCGGTACTTATTTCTCGTTATATATGGGGATTAATTTCCAAAATCCGTAATATCGTCAAAGCTGCGAAACCTCGCACAATTGATGAAGCGGTGGATTTAGCCAATACTCTGACTGACGAACTAGTACGGACAAGAGAAGAAAATAGAAGGAAGGAAGTAGCCCAAAAGATTACCCAAGAATTCCGTTCGGGTAACCATAACAATTTCAAGAAAAGAGGGAATGGGCAATCTTCTACTAGTTCATTTTGCAATATTTGCAAAAGGAAGCATTTTGGAAGATGCAATGGATATTGCAATTTTTGCAAAATTCCGGGACATCAGGAAGAAGACTGCAGGAGGAAGAAATTTTCAGTTTGCTACAACTGTGGAGAAACTGGACATCTTAGGCCAAAGTGTCCAAAACTGAATAAACCATTTGACAATAAAGCCAAACCGGCAGAAGGAGCAAAAAGGAATGTAAGAGCCTTCCAACTGACTGCTAAGGAAGCAGAGATGATTCCAGATGTGATAGCCGGTACGTTCTTAGTTCACAATGTTTACACAAAAGTATTATTTGACTCTGGTGCAAACCAAAGTTTTAGAAATACTTTATTCTGCCAAGCTCTTAATTTACTTTTAACCAGTATTAGGCAGATTTCTATATTAGAAACGGCAGATGGGAATTCAGTTAAAATAAATAAGGTTATGCAGAACATAGAAATAAGTCATAAGTTTTCTGCAATCCTATTATCTATGAAATTAGTCAAATTCGATATTGTGTTAGGAATGGATTGGTTAGTAAACAATCATGCTCGAATTATCTGTGATCAGAATTTTATAGAAATTCAATCACCCACCGGAGAAGTAATTATGATTATAGGAAATAAACCAAGTAAGCCATAAAGTTCATATTAGTAAAGAAAGTTGCTAAATTATGAACGAAAGCAAGGAATAGTATATATGATTTCAGTAATCATTAATACTAAAGATAAAGAAATTAAGGAAATTTCTGTAATTTCAGAATACCCAGATGTATTCTCAGAAGAATTACCAGGGTTACCACCAAATAGGGAGGTAAAATTTAAGATTCATCTAATTCCAGGAATTTCACCGATAAGCCAGGGAACCTTATCAGTTAGCACAGTATTGGTTGTTAAGAAAAAGGATGATTCAATAAGAATATGTATTGATTATAGGAAATTGAATAAAGTTACCCATTATCTAGAAATGATGATATATTTTGATCAATTACATGGAACTAGATAATTTTTTTTTTAAGATCGACTTATATTCCGGATATCATCAATTGAAAGTACAAGAGAAAGACATACCTAAAACTGTTTTCAGAACTAGGTATGGTCATTACAAGCTTACAGTCATGCCCTTCGGATTAACGAATGCACCTGCAGCATTCATGGACATGATGAATAGGATCTGTAAACCATATTTGGATAAATTTGTAATTGTCTTCGTAGACAATATACTTATTTCAAAAGTCAGGAAGAACATTGTCAGCACTTGCATATATTTTTAACTTTGTTAAGAAAAAAAAGCTCTCGAAGTGTAAATTTTGGATGCCAGAAGTGCAATTCTAGGTCATATGGTGAATCATGAAGGTATTCACGTAAATCCTGATAAGATATTACCAAATGAAAGGTTCCACAATCCGTAATGGAAATTAGAAGTTTTGTAAGTTTAGTCGGATATTATAGACAGTTTATTAAGAAATTTTCTAAAGGTATCTATACCATTAACTAAGCTAACCTGTAAAACAATTAAGTTTGATTAGAGAACTAAACAAGAAGAAATCTTTAGAAGCTTAAAGCAGAAATTAACCAAATGCTTCAATCTTAACCTTATGAACTGAAGATTTTGAAGTATACGGTAATGCTTCAAAGCTAGGATTTGGATGCGTGTTAATGCAATGTAAAAAGGTAATTGCGTATGCTTCAATACAGTTGAAAAGGTACGAAGAAACTATACCACTCATGAGTTAGAATTAGGAACCATAATTTTTGCCTTAAGATTTGGAGACATTATCGGTATGGAAGTAAATTTACTGTTTATACAGATCATAAGAATTTAAGATATATATTTAGGCAAAAAGAATTAAACATAAGGCAAAGGAGATGGATGAAAATCCTAAGTGACTACGATTGTGATATTCAGTATCACGAAGAAAAGGTTGAAGACAAAATATAGATCGCCAGAAGAATTATACAGATAATAAACGAAAGCCGTTGGAGTTCGAGTTGGAGACAAAATGCTATTAAAAGTATCTCCTTGGAAAGGAGTTGGTAGATTTGGTAAGAAAGGAAGACTAAATCCAAAGATACGTAGGACTATTTCAGTGATCTAACGTATAAGACCAGTTGCTTATAGTTTACAACTACCAGAAAAGTTAGTTACATGATGTATTTCATGTATCCAATTTCAAGAAGTACCTATCAGACGAATCTTTGGTAGTACCTCTTCAAGAAATAAAGGTAACGAAAAGCTGAAATTTGTTGAGAAACTACTTCAAGGTTGAGGATAGAAAGATCAAGTTTCTCAAACATAAACGACTCGTTTTAGTCAAAATTAGATAGGATTCAAAAAGAGGAGCTGAATACACTTGGGAGCTGGAATCAGAAATGAAGAGAAAGTATCCTCATTTATTCCAGTAAATCTCGAGGACGAGATTTTTATTAAGTTGGGGAGAATGTAACGACTCTCATCAAAAGTCATAATTATTAAATTAATTTGACCAAGAGGAAACCCTAATTGAGACACCCAAGTGATTCTGCGCAAACCCTAAAATTTTCAGAATAATCAGAATCAGGATCAGGGCCCCTAAAACTCAGGGGGGGTATTTCCTAGTTATGTTTATCCACATAAAAAGCTGTCCAATTCGAATTTTCAGAAACCGTCGACTCAGCTGAGCTAGTCCCACACGTGGCAACCCTATGCCTAAAAATAGGTCTCACGCGGCCCGCCTCAGGTTTGCTTAATTCTCACGCGGGCCGCCTCAGGGTCAAAATTCGGCTATAAATACAGGAGATTGGGACTTGAATTCTGGCTTCAGAACGACGAAGAAATTCGAAAAATACGCTGAGTTATGCTCTGATTATCACAATTAACACACACGGTTCACTAATCGACGCCGCAATCAGGGTATTAGCACGATCGCTGCTACGATTCATTTTCCGATCGATCAATGTACTCAACGGGTGTTTAAGTGCTGCCCACATTAGGGTGATGCTTTGTCATTAGTCGTTAATTCGACAGATGTTAAGCATAGCACTTTGTCACTCGTTGTGATGGTTGATCTCGTGAGTTATCGTAAATGCTGTATTGATTACTAATCCCGAATTGTGTGCCTGTTATTAAATTTAGGTTAAAAAGGCTAATCAGTAGGCTAGGCTCTGCCCGAATTAAATCTACAATGTGAGTCATTCTCTTTTTCTCACAGTTTGTGAGTCATTCTCTTTTTATCAACTATTTTACAATACCTCAAATTTATTTTTCAAGTTTATAATTACAGGGACTAAGTCGTGGATATCTTGAATTACTGGTTAGTGGGGTATTGTGCACATTACTAATTTTCTCCCAGTTAGGTTCATTGACCTACTCGGGATAATCACTGTTAGGTTCATTGACCTACAGTGATAATCATCACTATTTAGGTTCATTGATCTAAATAGTGGTATGACCATCGTCACCATTGTGACATGTCACCATTGTGACATAGAGCCAGATAAAGATAAGATAGAAGCCATTGTAATCGCTCTTATGCTGTAATTATTAACTATGCATCATTATGCAAAATCGAATGATTCACTCAGTATTTCCCGCTGACAAAACCTTTTTCAAACATGTTTCAGGTGACCTGTTATGAATCAGGAAAAGTGCCATATAGCACTACAAGCTCAAGGGAAGTGGCTCAGTATAAAATAAAGAAACATGTTTTGTAAATAAAAAGATTTCTTCGTGAAATCAAATGATTGTAAATTACCGGGGTTTTATCCCGCGTTGTGAAATAAAATAATCGGGAAATATTTTCATTTTAAAAAGATCCTGATGAAAACTTCCGCTGTCAAACTCAATTAATTAAATACCGCAGGATTTCTGTCCCGCGGCTCCTGAAACGGGTCAAACCGGGTCGGGGGCCGTGACATGTATATATGTATGTGTATGTATCTGTGTATGGGTGTATTTGTATTTACATGTATGTGTGATTCAACAACTTTTTTTGTTATATTAAATGGTCTATTGTTATTATATGATCATTTATTAACTTTTAACCGACCCGTTGTTAACATGACATGTTCCACCCCCACTAATAAATTTTTTAATGTATCATCGAACTAGAAACGCTGATGGAGATTAGTGGATTAGACAACAACCAACAATTCAAAAATGTCGATGAAATGTGGAGAGAAGAAGTCAGTGATTCATAGAAGAGGTTGGATTGGTAATGCAATGGTGTCGGCTATTAGAAAGTAAGTTTACCCCTTTTTTTTAAAAGTAACTGATGGGTTGGTAAAATTCTATAGCTTAAGGGTTCTAATTTCGGTTAATTAAAAGAAGTTGATTTCTACATGTCACACCCTGACTTTTTGCGGAGACGTGATTATGGTGTGACTTTCTTAATACCATTGCATTCAATCATAACAATAACTAAATGATAAAACCATAGATGGTTATCCATTAATTAAGTTTAGAAAAAAACATAACAATATTGTCTTAAGACATAGAAATTCAAATTTGAGTACAAACCATGCAACTTGTTTAAAAGTTCACAAAGACTCGACAAAAGATATTAAATAAACCAGGAGTTAGGAGACGTGTCTCGTCCAGGAATAAGACACACTGACCAACACCTAAGATCATGGATGACATCTTTTATTCTTAACGCAGCTTGAAACATCCGACGCCCGCCAGATCCAAACTAATTCCCTGAAATACATGTATTTTGAAAACATCAACAAAAGTTGAGTGAGTTCATGAGTTTGTTTGTGTGTATGATTAAAACCTTTGAAAACATTGTATGTATGTTTTGTAAATCTCGGTATGAAAGCAAAACAAGGAAACAGATCGATTAATGGTTTGCAAGGCCATTAACATGCGTGCAACGGCGTAGGAAGACTCAAACCTAGCAGATTTTGCACTGGGCCTCCGGCTGTAAGACATAGTCACCTCATGGGCCACCCTGGTCCACACGGGTGTGGGCTCGCTACACCCAAATAGATCTATCACTCATGTCCCTCGGTCCTAACGCGAGGATTAATGGCCCTAAGAGTGTGCCTACCCATTCACGTGATCTACTGTACTTTCCAAAGCTAACCATACCATTTGAAATTGTATGTAAACATTTTGTAACATGTACTTCACCCCCGAAGTTATAAAACAAAAACAGTTTAAAGAAAAGGGGGAACATGAACTCACAGTCTTGCGTCTTCAACTATCGTAACTCAAGCTCCTTCGGCGAACACGACTACCTACAACGTACTAATCTATTAGATGAACGGGTCGTGCCTTGACTTAGTATTATTGTCTTTGAGTTACGTTTCTTTTGTGTCTTCGATATTATTCCAAGTTATATAATTAATTGTTAAAATTATTAATATTTCAACTTAAATTATATTTATATATTTTGGAATAATAATATATTTTCTGACTTGATACTCTTCGGGTGTTTATACATGTATTCCCTTTCCCAAGGATGGGTGTATTTGTATTTGTATTCTTATACTTGTATATTTTTTTCATGTATCGGGGTCGTATTCTGGTGTGTATTTATACGTATAGGAATACGTATTTAATTGTATTCATTAAGTATTCTTTATACTTAATTTCACATTAATTACTCCGGAATATTATCTTTAATAAAGATTCAATATATATTTCCAAAATATATATTTAATGAATATTACTTGGAAAAATTAATTATAATTTTTCTTTTGCAAAATATTTGTATTCTATTATAAGTTTCAAAAATTAATATATTTTCAAGTCCAACTTGGAAAATATATATAAACTCATTTTTTCTCCAAAAATGATATGTTTCATATTTATTGAGAAAATATTGTATTTCATGTTTGTGTAAGAAAATATATATTTCTTAAAAATAATATATCTTCTAAAATCTCAAGAAAAATATATATTTCATACTTGTCAAAATAATATATTTTTCCTTGTCAAAATATGATGTATTTTTCTAGTAATTGTAAAAATCATATTTTTGTTTCCTTGGTGTCCAAAATATTAATTACCAAAATATACTTTGTGAATAAATTCTGGAATATTTTTGTAAGTCATATTCCATAGTTCGGTTTCACCCATATTTTTGTGTAAATGTGTATATTTATTCTTTGGAATTTTGGTAATATTTTGGATTGTGATTCTTGGTATTTTAATGAGTTATATTATTTCAAGTACGAAAATAATATAACTAATACACAAAATATACAAATAATCACACACATGGTGTCTTCTAAATATATATTTCCTAAATACATATTTAGTCACTTTTATTTATGAAAACCAACCTCCAATATTTATATTTTTGTAACAAAAATTATGGCAAAGTTTATGTAGGAAATTCATGGTTAAAATGCACTTGTAAATATTTGTTTAAAAATATTTTTCTAAGTGTTTATATTTTTAGAAAATTTTGCCATAGTTTCCCCTAAAAATGGAGGTTTCCATGCTTTCAAGCATATTTTTTTTTTTTTTTTTTTTTTGTAAAAATCATCACAATCAATTCACAATCATCAACAAACAACTTTTACTTACCAATTTTCCAAAATCAAGTAATAATCTACCACTTCATGAACTTGAATATTTGTAAGAATTTTTAGTAACTTACTAGTGTTCTTAGTAGGTCTTGTTACCCTTTAAAATGTGATTAGTTCTTGGAAAACTTCATTTTAAAGAAGTTAGATGTTTACAACTTCAAATCATATTTTCTAAAAATATTTCTTTATGCATTCTTCTTGTTATACAAGTGCTTCTACACTTATTTAACCACTAAAAATAAGATTTGTTTATGTAAGAACCATGATTTAATAAAACTTATGTTTTTAACTTGGTTTCTTTGAAAAACCATTCATAAATCTTTAGATCTATATGTTTATTAACTTACTTTGATCATTATTTTTCAAGAAATCAAAGTATTCTTTCAAGTTCATGATTTATGTGTGGATGATCTATCATCCTACAACATTTCTACTTTCCCATCTTGCTAGATTATGTTTTTAATCATGATCTAGCAAGATCTTATGATGATCAACATCATTTCTACAAACAATCAATGATCAACAAGCATAACAACTCATATTCATCAAGATTACTTCATTAAACAAGCTTATGTTCATGTTTACTTCTTTTGTTCTTTAATGTTCTTCAAGATTTTGATTATGATTCTTCTTTAACCACTAATAATGGAAGAAAAATGGAGTGTACAAGGTTCTTACCACTAGCTCAAGGCTAGGGATGATTCAAGTGAAGAAATGAGGTGGATAAAAGCAAACAAGAGAGGTTCTTCAACTTCCACAAGCTCCAAGCTCCTTTGTATGATCTTCAACACCCTTGTATGTGCTTAGATTGGATGCGATTGGATGAATGATGATGGATGTATGGGTGTGAGGGGTCGGCCGACAACAAGGAGGGAGAGGAGAGAGTTTTGTGTGTGTTTAAGTGTGTGTGAAATGGAGGTTATGATCATCTAGGTATATTTATAATCCATGTCCACATTTTACCTCTTGTATATTGTATTACTTAAAGCATGAACAAGATCTATTAAAAAATGAAAATAAAATCCACTAAGTGGGGGCCATGTTGGGTCGTAAGTAGGTGGGGGGGGGTAGTAGATTAGGGTGAAACTAAGTTGGTTACAATCTAGTGTAAATCCAATTATTAGTTACATGTTCTAGTTATTAGATATTTTTAGGAGGTGTTATGATGTTCGGGGATCATAACTAGCTTGGAAATGTTAAAACAGTGCTTCTAGTGTAAATTTGATGTTTCGGGTAGTGTCCGGTTGTTTGGTTGGTTACTGGTTCATTAAAGTGCTAACTTTGCAGTTTAGTGTGCTTTATGTATCTTTTTGTAACACTTTTGATTCCCGACACTTAGGAAAGCATTCAGGACCATTTAACCATTTTTCTGCATAATATTAGTGTGTTAAAATGCTGATTTTTGCTGAATTTTGCTGAATTCAGCACTTTGGGTGAGTTTTAGGCACTTTCCGGCACTTAAACTATCTCTAGGAAGGCAGTTTTGTGGTCCTTACTTTCCTACACACTATACTAGTGTAATACTTAGTTTCTGGCCCATTCTGTATCTCAATGCACTCTGTCTATGTGCTGAGTTCTGTCAGCACTTTCCTGATCTATCAGATAACTGTGCTAACTATACTTAATGCATCATTTAAGGCAATACAGCTTTCATGCAATATTGGTATGACATTAAACAATGTATGATGCACATGGAATGTATCATGGAATGTGTCGTCTATGTGAACTTCGTCAGCAGGAATAACCACCGTTTCTTGGGTCGGACTCTTCTTCAGGTTAGATACATGGAATGTATCATGAACTCCATTCAGTTCCGCTGGTAGTTCCAACTTATATGCTACAGGACCACTCCTCTCCAGGATTTTAAACGGTCCAATGAATCGTGGGTTTAACTTACCACGCTTCCCAAAGCGTGCTATACCTTTCCAAGGTGAGACTTTCAATAAAACCATATCTCCCACTTCGAATTCCAAAGGTTTCCTTCTTTGGTCCGCATGGCTCTTTTGTCGATCGCGAGCCGCCTTGATGCACTCTCGGATCTGCATGATCTTATCTGTCGTCTCCTGGACCAATTCGGGACCAACAAGCTGTCTATCGCCTGCATCTGCCCAGCATAACGGCGATCGACACTTGCGTCTCTATAGAGCTTCAAACGGTGCAGCTTGAATGCTTGTATGGTAGCTGTTGTTATAGGAGAACTCAACCAAAGGCAGGTGAGTGTCCCAACTGCCACCCAAGTCCATTACGCAAGCTCGTAACATATCTTCTAATGTCTGAATCGTTCTCTCACTTTGGCCATCCGTCTGTGGGTGAAATGCGGTGCTCAAATTCAACTAAGAACCAAACGCTTCTTGAAAAGATTGCCAAATTCTCGACACAAATCGTCCGTCTCTATCAGAAATGATTGAGATAGGCACTCCAAACAACTGATAATCCTTAGAGGCTTATCATGCTTCTCTCCATGCACTACAATCGTCTCTCCATTCGCCATCGGGATGCGAATGATCTTCTCATGACATACGATCTCAGCTCGGTTGCTCGACAAGCAATCCATTCCAACTACCACGTCAAAGCTTCCCAACTCGACTGGCAGAAGTTCAAGCGTAAACTCACGCTTTCCGAGCTCTATTACACAGCCTCTAATTACTTCGTTTGTCTCTACTAGCTTCCCATTAGCTAGTTCTATTGAGTACGGGATTTCTAACTGACTTGCAACTAACCCAAGTATATTCTTAAATTCTAGGGATACAAAGCTATAATCGGCACCGGTATCAAATAACACAGATGCAAAGTGTTGGTTGATAGGGAACGTACCCGTAACTACGTTCGTATCCTGGCAAGCTTCCCTAGCTCCTATGTTGAAGACTCTTCCTTGGGCTTGATTATTCTTTGGGCAATCTCGCTTGAAATGCCCGACATCTCCACAACCAAAGCATCCTTGCTTGTTTCTAGTACCACCTTGGTTGTTGTTTTGGTTGCGGTTTCCATTACCGGCTTGATTTCCAGTACCACCGCGGTTTCCATTACCGCCATTTCCTCCTTGATTGCGGTTTCCATCTTGGTTTCTGTTGCCATAACCGTTGCCATAACCGTTGCCACCACGTTTTCCACTGCCATAGCCATTTCCATTACCTCTCTGGCTATTATTCCCACGACCGGCTCCATACAAGCATGTCTCCTTGGCATGGCCAACTTTTCCGCACGTTTCACACTTTCCAGCTCGACATCGTCCAGCGTGATGAAACTGACACACATCACATTTGGGCAGGGTGCCCATATATCCTTTTCCTCTAACCTCAGCACCAGAAGGGGCAGCACTAGTCTTAACCTCAGCTGGTGGGTTCACATCTCTCTTCTTGTTACCACTGTTGTTTCCCTGAGTGCTCTTCTTGAAATTGGAGAACTTCCTCTTGTTCTCTCCTGATGACTCGACATGAGTCTCCTTCTTCTTCCTATCAGAGATCGAAAACTTGTTCAGCCTAATCGCTTCTTCAGTCAATGCTACGCTCAAATCAATGGCCTCGGTGATCGTTGGAGGCTTGGATGTAGTCACCATGCTCATGATTTGGGGTGCCAATCCCCAGATGAAGCGTTCAATTCGCTTGAACTCCGGTTCTACCATGTAGGGGACAACGCGAGACAGGTCATGGAATCTCTGTACGTACTCAGCAATCTTCGGACCATCCATCTTCAGATTCCAGAACTCGGTTTCCAGCTTCTGATTCTCAGCTCTCGAGCAGTACTTCTTGCGCATCAGCTCTTTCATCTCATCCCAAGTCATAGCGTATTCAGCCTCTTCTCCCAGAGTCTGAACCTGAAGGTTCCACCAGGATAGAGCTCCGTCTAGGAAAAGTCCAGAAATGTAGGTGACCTGGTGCTCTGGCGCACACTTGCTCATTCGCAGCACAGAATCGGTTTTCTCTGCCCATCTAACGAAGGCTACAGCACCTCCAGTGTCGTCAAAGTTCAGAGGCTTACAGTCAAGGAACTGCTTGTAAGTACAACCTGTACAAGCAACATCATTCACAGATAACATTAGCAAGCGCATATGGAATATCCAAACGTATCGTAATGTGTCCTTAATGACTTAAACATTACCGTGAGGTGGGTTATTTCCTGAGGTACCTCCGCTGTGTTCAGAGCGTAAGGCCTCATGTTGTGCGATTGCTTGTGAAATCCGTTCTTGCAGTTCTACCTCTGTTGTGGGCAACTGATTGTTCCTTCGAGGAGGCATCTTCTAAGAGAAGATTGTATAGGTCAGGTCTTATGTATATAGTAAGTAGTACGCATATAATAGCGTATGTTATAACAAGTAAGCATGCAGTCATAGCATAAACAAGCAAATTAACAATGTATTTAATGAGAACATTACGATTGAGCTTTCATTAATCATCGACCACAAATACAGTTACATGTTTTACATAAATATCGTACCAAAAGGGAACAAAGGGTCACACTACCTTTGTCCACAATGTCTATCAATCTACCATAAGTCATACAGTCAAAAGTTGGTCTCCAAAAGGCTTCACTAGCTAGGCTCAATAGCGGTGCTCTCATCAAAAGTAAGCTACCTACATAAAACCAAAAACCGTCTATGCTGATGGTGGTGGAGGAGGAGGTGGAGGAACAAAAAACAAGCTGCGCACATGCGCAAGCTCCTCCTCAAGATCATAAACATGACGCAACAGATAACTAATCTGCTGCTCAGCGGTAAGAAAACGAGTATCAAACTCGGGAAATGGAGTAAGCGGTGCAGGAGGATGCGAAAATGGGGACGGTGATGAACGTAGGGGAACAAAAGATGGCTGACACGGACATGGCAAAGGTCGCGGTGTCATCTTAAGCTCTAAGATCCTGCGACTCATGATCTCAAACTGAAGCTGCAATGATAGTAGTAACTCATCCCGGGTATAACCAGTAAAATGCGGGGGATGGTAGGGATCAGAAATCGGCATGGTGTAAGGTGGGAACCATCTAAGTGGCTCATCTAGTGGTGAAGAAGAAAAATGAGCAGTAGGTGTGTACTGAGGCATGTGAGGAAATGCGGCTGAAACATGAGGATCACGGTCAGGCTGCTGGCCAGAAGGGCCTTCCCCTGGATGGGGTGCAGGTATATCCTGCAAGAAAGTGATAGGTAAGTCAGTGCAGTGAACATCGGACTCGATCGGGTGAAAAGGGGCAACATCAATAGGTGCAGGTGCATGTGGAGGAGTAACTGACTCAATAACAGGAGGGTCAGCGGGTGAAGAAACTGGATCTGGTATAAGTGGTGCAATATCGGGGATGCCAAATGGAACAGGATCATGGTCAGGTAACGGCTCAGGGAAGTAACGGTGCAGCTGACATAGCTGTATCGTCATCAGAATCAGTGGCGTATCGTCGCAAACCAACTGCCTGTAAGGCGGAAGATGAAACAGACTCAAAAGAATCGGGGACAGAATGTAAACTAGAGTCAGAAGAAATCTCAATGACGGGAATCCCCATAAGTGGACTAGCAACAACGTCCTCATCGAGCTCTCCATCACCATGAGCGTCATCGGGAGGACCATCGACAAACAGGTCAACGTCATCATCAAAAAGATCGTCAAAAGGCCAATCCTCAGGGGGAATGACCACGAGAGGAACATGAGCGAGGATCGGTGCCACGACATGCTCACCATCGGGGTGACCGATGATAAGATGATCGTGAACTGGAATGGGAATAACAAAAGGATCCTCGTCTGGGATACCATCAGCAATAGCGCAAATGGCTGAAAGTCATCATCATCGTCGGACATCATCTCCGGGTCACTCTCGGTGTCGGAAGTAAAGATCTCTGGCTCATGGGCAATCTCATCATCTGAGACTACAGCCATGGGGTCATCGGTATCGGACAAACCACTCTCGGAAGATGACATAGTGTCTGTAACAAAACAATCACAACATATGCACATATATCAACATCTAACATTAAACATGCAATCAATAACAATGTAATCACGTATCCTTCTTAGTCTCCCAGACTAAGCCACCTAGTCTCTCAGACTAAACTACCTAGTCTCCCAGACTAACCCACAGTCTCCCAGACTGAACTACCTAGCCTCCCAGACTAGACATTCCAGTCTCTCAGACTGAACCACCCAGTCTCCCAAACTGAACCATAAACATAAACTTTGAATTGTGTTTCGTGTCTTTTGTTTGTAAAAATTGTTTGTTTTCCTGGATCTGGGCGTTTCATGTATGCAATGAAAACATGTTGGAAAAAAAATATTTTCGTGAGAGCCCTAATGATTGTAGTCTAGACTCGAGAAAGAATCCTAGTTCGCTACAATCGAAGCTCTGATACCAAGCTGTCACACCCTGACTTTTTGCGGAAGCGTGATTATGGGGTGACTTTCTTAATACCATTGCATTCAATCATAACAATAACTAAATGATAAAACCATAGATGGTCATCCATTAATTAAGTTTAGAAAAACATAACAATATTGTCTTAAGACATAGAAATTCAAATTTGAGTACAAACCATGCAACTTGTTTAAAAGTTCACAAAGACTCGACAAAAGATATTAAATAAACCAGGAGTTGGGAGACGTGTCTCGTCCAGGAATAAGACACACTGACCAACACCTAAGATCATGGATGACATCTTTTATTCTTAACGCAGCTTGAAACATCCGACGCTCGCCAGATCCAAACTAATTCCATGAAATACATGTATTTTGAAAACATCAACAAAAGTTAAGCGAGTTCATGAGTTTGTTTGTGTGTATGATTAAAACCTTTGAAAACATTGTATGTATGTTTTGTAAATCCTGGTATGAAAGTAAAACAAGGAAACAGATCAATTAATGGTTTTGCAAGGCCATTAACATGCGTGCAACGGCGTAGCAAGACTCAAACCTAGCAGATTTTGCACCGGGCCTCCGGCTGTAAGACATAGTCACCTCATGGGCCACCCTGGTCCACACAGGTGTGGGCTCGCTACACCCAAATAGATCTATCACTCATGCCCCTCGGTCCTAACGCAAGGATTAATGGCCCTAAGAGTGCGCCTACCCATTCACATGATCTACTGTACTTTCCAAAGCTAACCATACCATTTGAAATTGTATGTAAACATTTTGTAACATGTACTTCACCCCCGAAGTTATAAAACAAAAACAGTTTAAAGAAAAAGGGGGAACATGAACTCACAGTCTTACGTCTTCAACTATCGGAACTCAAGCTCCTTCGGCGAACACGACTGCCTACAACGTACTAATCTATTAGACGAACGGGTCGTGCCTTGACTTAGTATTATTGTCTTTGAGTTACGTTTCTTTTGTGTCTTCGATATTATTCCAAGTTATATAATTAATTGTTAAAATAATTAATATTTCAACTTAAATTATATTTATAAATTTTGGAATAATAATATATTTTCTGACTTGATACTCTTCGGGTGTTTATACATGTATTCCCTTTCCCAAGGATCGGTGTATTTGTATTTGTATTTGTATTCTTATACTTGTATATTTTTGTCATGTATCGGGGTCGTATTCTGGTGTGTATTTATACGTATAAGAATACGTATTTTATTGTATTCATTAAGTATTCTTTATACTTAATTTCACATTAATTACTCCGAAATATTATCTTTAATAAAGATTCAATATATATTTCCAAAATATATATTTAATGAATATTACTTGGAAAAATTAATTATAATTTTTCTTTTGCAAAATATTTGTATTCTATTATAAGTTCCAAAAATTAATATATTTTCAAGTCCAACTTGGAAAATATATATAAACTCATTTTTCTCCAAAAATGATATGTTTCATATTTATTGAGAAAATATTGTATTTCATGTTTGTGTAAGAAAATATATATTTCTTAAAAATAATATATCTTCTAAAATCTCAAGAAAATATATATTTCATACTTGTCAATAATATATTTTTCCTTGTCAAAATATGATGTATTTTTGTAGTAATTGTAAAAATCATATTTTTGTTTCCTTGGTGTCCAAAATATTAATTACCAAAATATACTTTGTGAATAAATTCCGGAATATTTTTGTAAGTCTTATTCCATAGTTCGGTTTCACCAATATTTTTGTGTAAATGTGTATATTTATTCTTTGGAATTTTGGTAATATTTTGGATTGTGATTCTTGGTATTTTAATGAGTTATATTATTTCAAGTCCTAAAATAATATAACTAATACACAAAATATACAAATAATCACACACATCGTGTCTTCTAAATATATATTTCCTAAATACATATTTAGTCACTTTTATTTATGAAAACCAACCTCCAATATTTATATTTTTGTAACAAAAATTATGGCAAAGTTTATGTAGGAAATTCATGGTTAAAATGCACTTGTAAATATTTGTTTAAGAATATTTTTCTAAGTGTTTATATTTTTAGAAAATTTTGCCATAGTTTCCCCTAAAAATGGAGGTTTCCATGCTTTCAAGCATGTCATTTTCTTTTGTAAAAATCATCACAATCATCAACAAACAACTTTTACTTACCAATTTGCCAAAATCAAGTAATAATCTACCACTTCATGAACTTGAATATTTGTAAGAATTTTTAGTAACTTACTAGTGTTCTTAGTATGTCTTGTTACCCTTTAAAATGTGATTAGTTCTTGGAAAACTTCATTTTTAAAGAAGTTAGATGTTTATAACTTCAAATCCTATTTTCTAAAAATATTTCTTTATGCATTCTTCTTGTTACACAACTGCTTCTACACTTGTTTAACCACTAAAAATAAGATTTGTTTATGTAAGAACCATGATTTAATAAAACTTATGTTTTTAACTTGGTTTCTTTGAAAAACCATTCATAAATCTTTAGAACTATATGTTTATTAACTTACTTTGATCATTATTTTTCAAGAAATCAAAGTATTCTTTCAAGTTCATGATTTATGTGTGGATGATCTATCATCCTACAACATTTCTACTTTCTCATCTTGCTAGATTATGTTTTTAATCATGATCTAGCAAGATCTTATGATGATCAACATCATTTCTACAAACAATCAATGATCAACAAGCATAACAACTCATATTCATCAAGATTACTTCATTAAACAAGCTTATGTTCATGTTTACTTCTTATGTTCTTTAGTGTTCTTCAAGATTTTGATTATGATTCTTCTTTAACCACTAACAATGGAAGTAAAATGGAGTGTACAAGGTTCTTACCACTAGCTCAAGGCTAGGGATGATTCAAGTGAAGAAATGAGGTGGATAAAAGCAAACAAGAGAGGTTCTTCAACTTCCACAAGCTCCAAGCTCCTTTGTATGATCTTCAACACCCTTGTATATGCTTAGATTGGATGAGATTGGATGGACGATGATGGATGTATAGGTGTGAGGGGTCGGTCGAGAACAAGGAGACAGAGGAGAGAGTTTTGTGTGTGTTTAAGTGTGTGTGAAATGGAGGTTATGATCATCTAGGTATATTTATAATCCATGTCCACATTTTACCTCTTGTATATTGTGTTACTAAAAGCTTGAACAAGATCTATTAAAAAATGAAAATAAAATCCACTAAGTGGGGGCCATATTGGGCCATAAGTAGGTTGGGGGGGGGGGGGGTAGTAGATTAGGGTGAAACTAAGTTGGTTACAATCTAGTTTAAATCCAAGTATTAGTTACATGTTCTAGTTATTAGATATTTTTAGGAGGTGTTATGATGTTCGGGGATCACAACTAGCTTGGAAATGTTAAAACAGTGCTTCTAGTGTAAATTTGATGTTTCGGGTAGTGTCCGGTTGTTTGGTTGGTTACTGGTTCGTTAAAGTGCTAACTTTGCAGTTAAGTGTGCTTTATGTATCTTTTTGTGACACTTTTGATTCCCGACACTTAGGAAAGCATTCAGGACCATTTACCATTTTTCTACATAATATTAGTGTGTTAAAATGCTGATTTTTGCTGAATTTTGTTGAATTCAGCACTTTGGGTGAGTTTTAGGCACTTTCCGGCACTTAAACTATCTCTAGGAAGGCAGTTTTGTGATCCTTACTTTCCTACACACTATACTAGTGTAATACTTAGTTTCTGGCCCATTCTGTATCTCAATGCACTGTCTGTCTATGTGCTGAGTTCTGTCAGCACTTTCCTGATCTATCAGATAACTGTGCTAACTATACTTAATGCATCATTTAAGGCAATACAGCTTTCATGCAATATTTGTATGACATTAAACAATGTATGATGCACATGTATGTATGAGACAGAAATCAGAAAGCAGTTAATTGCAATTCAGCACAGTCATTAGGCACTAATCAGGATTAATTAATTGTACGGATACCTGAATTTTTTACAGTTGTCACACTACAATACACCACTTTGATATGGTTTGTATTTTGTATGATTTGACAAGGTTAAGGTACATTTTGGGAGTTTACCGAGGCTTTGGAAGGATGAAAAAGGGAACTGGATTGAAAATCATGTAAAACAGGAAAATATGGGCCTTGGCGTCGTCGACGCCCCTACCCGCGTTGGCGAGCCTTAACGCGTCGACTGTCCTTAATTGGTGCGTCTTCCAGACGCTCATTGCGTAGGCACCGTGCTGGGGACACCTGAAGGTGCTTTGCCGACGCCCTGGACCATTTCAACATGAGCATTTCAGGATTCTGACACATAAATACAAGTTATGAAGGGGGTTCGCTATTTTTTTGAATAAAATCAACCCTTGGACATTTTTTACTCATTCTTGGCTCGTTCTAACAATCTCCAATCATTTAATTGAAAAACACTTAGCTTGTTTTTAACATAATATTTTAGATTGTAAAACCATGTTTATGATTCAATATGTTGGTTGTGATGTGAATAGTTAATAGCATGATTAAGAAAATAGAATGAATACTAAAAGAACAATACTTAAAGATTAAAACTTAGATTTTTTCTTGAACACAAAAACTCAAACACGGACAAGAAGGTAGATGATGGTTTTTTGGCTAGAGATTTGAGAGTGAATTTGAATTCAAGGTGTCAAGAAAAAGGGTTGTAGGATGGTTGTATTTATAGTTAAACCTAGGTTATAACCTCGTGTGTTACACGAGTTGAATAAATGAATTTTATATACTAAATAATAAAACAATATCTCTTTAAAAACCCCATTTATTGCATGGGTTGAATAAATGTAATTTTATATATTAAATAATAATAAGTTGTATCTATAAGAACCATATGTATTGTACGGGTTGAATAAATGTAATTTTATATACTAAATAATAAAAAATTATATCTTTAAAACCATGTATATTACACGGGTTGAATAAATGTAATATTGATTACCAAATAATAAAAAAAATCATATCTTTAAAAACCAGCATGTATTACACGGGTTGAATAAATATGATTTTACATACCAAATGATAAGAAAATTATATTTAAAAAAACTAATTGATATACTCGGTACGCGATAGATATGGTGATTGCGGAGATGGTTATTGAAAAGAAGATACAGTGGTCAAACATGTGATTCAAGAAGCAAATAAGCAACCATTTGAGTATCGAAAAGAATAAGGGTAAATTCGTGTATTACAAATAAAAAGTAGGTATCTTTAAAAAAATGTAATAATTTTGGTAAAAGGAAACTAAAAATTGTAGTTGTTATATGACATGTTAGGTAATATAGACAATGAAGATAATATGATATAGAAAATCAAATAAATAATATTATAAATGAGAAGTATACATTAAATTTAAACTAAATAATAATTATCTATAACTAAGTAGAAGAGATTAAACTAAATAATATTTAGTAGGAGAGTTATTTATAATTAATTAAAAGAGATTAAACTAAATAATAATTATCAATAAGAGATTAAACTAAATAATATTTACTAGGAGGGTTATCTATAAATCATAATTATCCGTAAGAGATTGGTGGGAAAATCAAAATATAAATGCCTAATATGATGACAAGTGTCAAATAAATGGTTTCTTTTATTATATAGTATTATCGGTAAGACCCGTGTGCAAACACGAGTGTTTTTTGAAAACTATGCATAACACATTTTGATAGAAAGTAAAAAAATAATTAGTGCAGACTTACAAAATTGATATAAACTAATGATCAACAGGTTTAGTCAACATGAATTCCATTATGTTGATAACCTAACCACTGTTGTCTATCGACTGTTAAAAACCTATGTTGCTTTCCAACAGACGTTTGCTAACTGCCATCCATTATCTCCAACAGAGGTTGCCACATTGATAGATGCTAAGTATCAGATGTTAGTCAACCCATGTTAAAAAGGTTAGTCAACAGAAGTTAAAAGGGTTAGTCAACAGATGTTAAGAGAATAATGTTATGAACATTGAATTTAGTGCTCTCATTAAAAATGAGACCTGGTTGCAGCATGTGTTCTCAGGATAGGCTTCATGCAGAGCAAGTATCAGATGCTTTCATAAACTTCTATTGTTTTCCAACAGACGTTTCCTAACAATTGTTCCTCCCTTATCCCCAACAGACGTTTCCAGCTTGACAGATGTTAAGTATCAGATGTTAGTCAACCCATATTAAAAGGGTTAGTCAACAGACATTAAGAGGATAGGGCAACAGACATTAAAAGGATAAACAGATGTTAGCAGGTTGTTGAGCTTTTATAAAAATGTAATTTTAGCTCATTTTACCATAAGATTGTAATGAATGGTCATGTATGTTTTTAAATTCATAACTTATTAGGTTTGTACTTTACAGATTGCATAAACAATCATACATAAATAAATACTCAACAACTTACATGATTTACACTTATGTAACATCTAAAAATACAGGTTGCCTTTAGAAAATTTCCATACAAAAATTTATTAAAAACACAAATCACTATAGATTTTTCTTTAAAATGTGATTTAATAGAGGCAAATCTAAAATTTAATAATATAAAAATAGTATAAATAATTCTCTATTATAGTCTTGTGATTTTAGAAACTTATCCTATTAATCTTTTAATATTTATTAATAATCATTATAAATATCTTGAGAATAAATTAAAAAATTAAAGATCTTGAAATTAGATTAAAAAAAGATGTAAAGGATCATATGATCCGTAAGTTAGGATTAAATTAAGTTATTGGGGAACACTAAAAATTGGGAAATCAGAAAACCATCTATTTAGCATCTTAAAAATCGAAATTTTAATTTTTTTTAAAGCTTTTGTATATAATTACATGTAGAATTCTTTTTAATAATAAATTCAATTACTTGAAAATAAAAAAAAATCTCATAAAAACAGTAAAAAATTTACAAAATTGATTTTTTCTATTAAAATATTTTCTATAGATCTTTATATGCAAAAGCTTTGAAAATTTTTCTTGAATTTTTTTAGCATTTTAAATTGAATTTTTAAGATATATTTAACATGCATGTTAAATATATGGTTCCCGGTTCCCTACTTTTTTGGTGTTCTCCATTGAACCTCACACCATATATATATATATATATAGGGTTAGGTTAACGTACAATAGCCCTTATCATACAATATGTACGTGATCATCTCAGCCGTCCGATCTGGTGCGAATTCACTTTTGAACATGCGATTTGTGCTAAAAAACCAGCATGCGAAATTGCTTTATATACCAACATGCGATTTCATCATATTTACCAACATGCGAAATTGCTACAAAAAAACCAACGTGCGATTTCACAATATCATACTTATTATACGTTAAGGGATATTGTATTTTACACTTTCAATATATATATATATATATATATATATAATTTGATGATAATTATCTTCATTGGTCAAATTGGTCTTCGATGACTGGGTTATTGTATATTTTTTAATAATATAATCTAATCTAAAAATATTCCAATTAATATCAAGTGGCATTCTCTCCTTTAATTTATTATTAATATCCAATTTTCAAATTCCATTTGTTATATCAAATCATAAAGGAATATCACATTTGTGGGTTTATTATTAACTAGTAATAAGAGTCATGCGCGTTGCGGCACAAGTACATCGTAAATGTCAAATAAATGTCAAATGGATTTTTCAAAGCGTTATATGATGCGTTAACCATATGAAAATGCATGTTTCGACATATCTAATTGAACTTAATATAACCTATGTAAGCATTGTGATAGAATCAAAATGTAAAGTTAATCGTATTTATACCGTGCAACCATAACGTATTATATGTGATCCGGCTAACTCCAATTTATACCATCAAGTCAAAACATATTATATGCAACCTGACTCATACGTATGAAACGTACAAAATAAAGCACGAAAGCGTATGCCAATTTATGTCGAAATGTAGAAAAAATATCGAATGTTGTACCGACTATGTGGCGTGATTGTGTATAGATTATTACCGACCCATTACATTAAAAGTAGACCAAATAGAATTTAATCGACAAATCAAAATGTATTATATTTTACTTGACTTGTTTTAAAAAAAATTTACACCAAAACGTACCTAAAAAGTCAGCATGAAAACGTTGTATAAATGAAAATAAAATTTATGTTGAAACGTATATAAAAACTAAGCATGATAATGTATTATATTTTACACAAGTCCTTTATAAATAAAATTTATGTTGGAATATAGAACAACTTGAATTTATAACGTCAAATCAAGATGTATTATTTTTGACCTAAATTGTTTCAGAACAAAATTGACATCGAAACGTATATAAAAATAAGAACAAAAACATATTATGTTTGACCCGACTCGTTTCCAAAGAATTGAAGGGGGTCTAAGTGAAATTTTACAAAGTTCATAAAAATTAAGGAGTTGGAAATTACATTTCCTAAACTTAAATGGTTAAAAAAGGGTAAAAATAAAAAAAAAATTACAAAAAGTTAAGAGGTAAACTTGAAATTTGCTAAAAGTTGGGGGCTTAAAAGAGGAATTTAAGGCATATAAGAATATACTTTTGAGAGGCTATTTATTCTTTTTAATAAATGAAAAACAATGGAAAATTTGTTATTGGGGTTTATTATAGATTGCAATCTATAAGGGAAGATGATTCTTTTATGAAAAAAAAAACATTATCACTTTATAACTTATAAGAAGTTTGTGACAACTCGAGTTTCCAAGATTCCATCTTCACACTATTGCACGTTAATTTTTTTTTAGATTGTTTGTTACACGACTTGTTTGTTTCACAACTGTGCACGTTTGTAGTATGTTAATCGTAATGTGATTTATATGTTATATACGGTATGCCTTATAAGTGTGTATGGATGTATGTCTTAATTTTAATTTATGTGTTGTTACACAAGACATCAGTTAGGCCAAACACCCTCACCCACACATCAATGAAATCACCCTAGTGGTGAAAACACTTTGTGTTTTCATCCACTAGTGGACCAGCGAAAACAGAGAATGGGCCTTGGCCCAGTATTGAGTTAATATATATTTTGATTTTTTGGGAGTAAAAGGGTATTCGGAAAACCCTAGCCACTTATCACGATCTTTCTCTCTCGCTCCCTTGTGAAATCCGACGGCACACATCGATCGAAGTACCACCTTGCTGCTTAGGTTAGTTATTGATTTCTTATGATTACTTGATTTGGAATCACTTGATTACTGGACATCATGAATGAACTTGTTGTATGTGATGATATTGGGTATATGATTTGTATTGATCTGTATGTTATGGAAGATCTGAGGATTAAATGATAGTCTTGATATCACAATGATTTATTAATCTGTGCGATGGTATTTATTGTTTGGGGTCGTTTGATTATTACTGAAACTGGCGAGATGGTTAGAAATGTTTGGGGATTTTCTGGGTTTAAAACCTGCTGTTGTTGATGATGATAAAACTAACGAAAACACCCCCCCCATAATTGAAACTGGACGAAATCACTTATGTGATTTCGGCTCAATGTGTTAGGCCCTAAGGTGATTTCGGCACATATAGGATTTCGGCCCAGACATGTGTTTTCGTCACACTTAAAGCCCAGCAAAAGCCCAAAAGTGTTTTCGCCAACTTAGGGGATTTCGGCCAAAAGTGGATTTCGATTATATATTGTTTTCGGCTCATGAGTTATTATTAATCTGTTAGTTTGTTAACTCAGTTAGTTTATTATTTCTGTTACTTGTTAACTCTGTTGAGTACGTAACTGGGTTTAGCCTATTAACTGAGTTAAGTTTATTAACTCAGTTAACTTTATTTACTATGTTGAATTCATTTAGGACACTCTGTTAAGTAGTTAACTTTATTAACTTGTTAACTCTGTTAATTAACTAACACTGTCAGTTTATTATTCCTGTTATACTTGTTTATTCTGGAAGCTTGTTATCTTTGCTTAATACATTAACCTGGTTAAGTCTGTTAACCCCCCCCCCCCCCCATCAAGCATGTTAATTGATTTACCATGTTAGATATTACTAAGAACTCAGT
Organism: Helianthus tuberosus; assembly: GCA_030545235.1. Classification (NCBI taxonomy): domain Eukaryota; kingdom Viridiplantae; phylum Streptophyta; class Magnoliopsida; order Asterales; family Asteraceae; genus Helianthus; species Helianthus tuberosus. The sequence goes on along the minus strand of CM060451.1, from coordinate 46,401,411 downwards.
TATATGGAGTATGACTGTATGAACATGAACCAACTGATATGTGTTACTTGATGAGAAATGCATGAACACACTATGTGACATAAATGACATGTGAAATATTTCGAACATGAACTAATTGAGTATACGTGCATACTATAGGACTTGATTGATTATTTGCGAGCACATAGTTTAGCATACCGAGCAAACCAAGGTGAGTTCACACTAGCCAAGGCATGGGATTCCCAGGGGTCGGGAATGGGATGAATAACTACTCATACAACTATTACTATTAAACAGATTATTACTGTCCTCGGATTGAAGGGCACGTACGTAAAACCTACGTACAGTTATACTTACTACTGTCCTCGGATTGAAGGGCACGTACGTAAAACCTACGTACACGATCGTAAGACCATCAACTCTATCATTGGAAGTCCCTCATTTATCGACTTAATCGCCGAGGCCTATGGCGAGCGGGTCATTAGTAGATAGCGCTATTAGGTTTAACAAACCTCACACCGTGTCGTCCGAACGGGCGTGTACTAATGGACTATGGGCAAAGGGTCAATGCTGATAGACATTGACTTAGGGCACCTCTTATATTTTCGTAGCAGTCGATATGCGTGGTCTAGTAACACATGGGAAGCCCCCACTAATCATCGCACGGATGCCTGGATTGGCCGCGATAAGGATTAATACGATACTTGGTTTACAAAACGAACATACGATTTACGAAATGAATACTATAACCAAATAACCAACTGTGAACTCGCTCAACATTGTTGTTGATTCGTTGTTACATGCCTTGCAGGCCTATAGGTGCATATCAAAGGGACTTGCTGTCTGAGAAGCTGGAGTGGTCATGGGTCGAGACACATGGAAACGCAAAATAAGACTAAGAGCTTACATATGGTTTTATAAACACTTAACGAGTTAAATATGCTTCCGCTGTAAACTGTGAAATATTGTAACATTGTAACACTTGATGTTTATAAATGAAAGTATTATTTATCTATGCTTATGGGTTCAATGTGATTGATGGTTAAGATCCTGGTCAGTCACGCCTCCAAGCGGTGATACTCCGCGTGTGGATTTTGGGGGTGTGACAGATTGGTATCAGAGCCATTGGTTATAGTGAACTTGGTTTTAAAAAGGGGAAACTGTTTTTGTAAAACCAGACTATAACCGGACAGATTCTGAAAACGGGAATACGACCATGACACTCAGCTCCAGATTGCAAGGTTCGTCCCTCTTATACTCATTGTACTACATAGCTAGTGAACACCTACATACGATAATGCATGTGATAGCACGTTTAGCACACCGATATGAATTCATGAACACTTTCACGTAATAAGTGACCGATAGGGTGGTCTTTCCCTAAACCTTCATAACCTACGCTATGTGATACTCTTTGATTCCTACTTGAGTGTGGGGAACCATTTGACATGAGTTAAGAGGAGCTGAGATGAACATGAAAATCACAATATTATTGTGGGTGTACACATAATAATAATGTGGGGTGCATGTGAGTCCCAGTAAGGCTTAACAAGTGGAAAAGGGGTTCTGTCCCGTTAATTGATCAATATGAAACATGACCAACCTATAGGGGCCATAGCAGTAATTGTCCCCCTACTCAAACATAAACGTGAACTTCTCAATTACAGTTGGATCCCTTCGAAACTCGGTGTTGACGAGTATTACCTGAGCACCCATTAGAACGTCTAGCAAACCGCGTAGAATGTTAGGTGCTTACTCTCTTCTGTCACCGCACTATTCGCGAACCTCTCTCACTTATGTTGCATTTGCTATGAAGATCATGAGCGGACACGTTAATCGAACTCAAGCCCAGTTGGCGGCTTCGATCACTGAACAGCTTACCGCAGCACTCGCAGCTGCCCAGGCAGGAGGTGTAACCTGCCATCACAACTCACTCTAGGATCCTTAGATCCTACTTTCGTAAACCGACACTTGTGCTTAATTTTTTTTACTCTTACACACACGACAAGTCAACACGCTCAGCCACATGTATGCACATTCAAGACGTTCAGGGACTGTCGCCCTAATACTTTCAGTGGCACTGAAAGAGCCGTTGGACTCCTCCATTGGTTTGAAAAGCTCGAATCGGTCTTCGAGATGTGTGAATGCCCTGAGGCTCGCAGGGTGAAGTACGCCACTTGTACTCTAGAAGGCATTGCGCTGACTTGGTGGAATGCGCAAGATCAGATGTTAGGGTTGGCTGTTGCTAATGCCACCCCATGGAAGGATTTCTAGGAACTGATCAAACGTGAATACTGTAGTCGTGATGACATCCACAAGCTGGAAGTGGAGTTATTTAACCTGAAGATGACGGGGTCAGCGATAGCAGCGTACACGAAACGATCCAACGAATTGGCAGTATTGTGTCTAACTATGGTGGATCCTCCCATCAAGTGCATTAAGATGGACCTCAAAGGCTTAGTACCAGAGATTCAAAGTCATGTGACTGCTGCTAACCATGCTGCTATTCAAGATGTTACTCGTCTTGCTCATCGTCTCACAGACCAGGCTGTGGAACAGAACAAGCAGCCTAAACGTATCAGCGCTACTACTACCGCTACCACTCCAGTTACTCCTGCTACTCCCAGTGACAACAAGCGGAAATGGGAAGGGGATTTCAGTAGGGGTTCAGCTACCGTACAGTCTCAAGCACAGCAGCAGCGCAAGACTAGTGATTACCAGAGTCCGAGTCAGCAATCGTCTGGTGGTCAAGGGTAGGGTGGATATCGGGGAAACCACCCAAAGTGCAACAGATGCAACAGGCACCACAGTGGTCAGTGCAACAGGGGTCGTGGTCAGAGGTGTTCCAAAATGAATCATGAAGCTAAGGATTGTAGAAGCTCACGTCCTGCAAACCAGAACCGACAACAGCAGCCACAAGCACCACAGAATCAGCAGCAACAGCAGGGTAACAAGGGATGCTATCAGTGTGGTGCTGAAGGTCACTTCAAGAGACACTGTCCACAGTTGAGCCAGAACCAGAATCAGAACCACAACCAAGGAAACGGGAACAATAGTGGAGACTACAACGGGGGTAATAACGACGACAATGGTGCAAGGGGTTGAGTGTTCGTGATTGGTCAGGATGATGCTAGGAATGACCCCAACGTTGTGATGGTTTTGACATCGTTATTGGTATGGATTGGTTACTCCAACAACGAGCAGAAATCCTTTGCAAAGAAAGGATCGTCCGCATTTCCTCGTGCTGGTTAAGAACCTTTGGTAATTCATGGTGACAAGCTCCTGGAGCAGCACCCATAGCTTGAGCACCTTATCGCTTAGCTCCAACCGAACTGGAAGAACTGCCTAAGCAATTGCAAGAACTCTTGGAAAAGGGTTTCATACGTCCTCGCTCTTCGCCCTGGGGAGCTCCAGTACTATTTGTGAAGAATCGCTATCCTCTTCCACGCATCGACGACTTATTCGACCAGTTGCAAGGGTCGAGCTATTACTCGAAGATTGACCTGAGGTCAGGCTATCATCAATTGAGAGTCCGGGATGAGGACGTCTCCAAAACAGCATTCAGAACTCGCTACGGCCATTACGAGTTTTTGGTCATGCCATTCGGGTTAACGAACGCGCCTGCGGTTTTCATGGATCTTATGAACAGGGTGTGCAAACCTTATCTTGACAAGTTTGTCATTGTTTTCATCGACGACATCCTGATTTACTCGAAGAGTCGGGAGGAACATGAGCAGCACTTACGACTTATTTTGGAACTCTTACGAACGGAACAGCTATACGCTAAGTTTTCAAAATGCGACTTCTGGCTTCGTGAAGTCCACTTCCTAGGCCACGTGGTAAACAAGTATGGGATTCATGTCGATCCATCCAAAGTAGATTCGATCAAGAACTGGCCTGCACCTCGCACACCAACCGAAATACGCCAATCCTTGGGTTTGGCGGGTTGTTATAGAAGATTCATCAAAGATTTCTCAAAGATTGCACAGCCGCTTACACTACTGACACAGAAAGGTGTTGCTTACCGTTGGGGTAATACACAGGAAACAGCGTTTCAACACTTAAAGGATAGACTCTGTAGCGCACCTATCCTCTCATTGCCTGAAGGCACGGACGATTTTATAGTCTACTGCGACGCATCTATCCAAGGTCTTGGATGTGTGTTGATACAACGAGATAAAGTCATTGCTTATGCTTCGCACCAACTTAAGATTCACGAACGAAATTACACTACACATGATTTAAAGCTGGGAGCTGTTGTTTTTGCGCTCAAGATATGGCGACATTACCTGTATGGCACTAAGTGCACCATCTACACCGATCACAGGAGTCTTGAGTATATTTTCAAGCAGAAAGAATTGAACATGCGACAACGTAGATGGGTCGAACTACTGAACGATTACGAATGTGCCATAAAGTACCATCCGGGCAAAGCCAATGTGGTGGCCGACGCCCTCAGTCGAAAGGATACTACACCTGGGCGTGTACGAGCGTTGCAACTCACTATTCAGTCTAGTCTTCCTTCTCAGATACGAGATGCTCAGGTAGAAGCATGGAAACCAGAAAACGTCAGGGCTGAAGCCCTACGCGGTTCAAGGCAACGGTTAGAACAAAAGGCAGACGGCGCCTACTATGTAACAGGATGCATTTGAGTCCCACACTATGGCAACCTACGAGAGCTTGTGATGGATGAGGCACACAAGTCTCGCTACTCAGTACATCCTGGTTCGGATAAAATGTACCACGACCTTAGAACTACATACTGGTGGTCTAGCATGAAAGCTCACATAGCAACTTACGTTAGCAAGTGTTTGACTTGTGCGAGAGTCAAAGCGGAATATCAGAAACCTTCAGGCCCACTCCAACAACCTGAGATACCACAATGGAAATGGGAACAAATTTCCATGGATTTTGTTACTGGCCTGCCTAGATCCCAACGTGGGAATGATACTATTTGGGTGATCGTGGATCGACTCACAAAGTCTGCTCACTTCTTGGCCATCAAGGAAACGGATAAGTTCTCCACTCTAGCAGACGTATACCTTAAGGAAGTTGTCTCGAGGCACGGAGTGCCCACCTCTATTATCTCTGATCGTGACGCACGTTTTACTTCAGAACTGTGGCAAGCAATGCACAATTCTTTTGGCACTCGTTTAGACATGAGCACAGCTTATCATCCTCAGACAGATGGGCAGTCTGAGCGCACTATTCAAACTTTAGAAGACATGCTTCGGGCATGCGTAATTGACTTTGGCAATGGTTGGGAAAAACATCTGCCACTTGTGGAATTTTCATACAATAACAGCCACCACACCAGCATTCAAGCCGCTCCATTCGAGGCATGGTACGGACGTAAGTGCCGGTCACCTCTCTGTTGGGAAGAGGTGGGAGATAGTTAAATCACAGGTCCAGAACTTGTAGTTGATGCTACTGAATGAATTGCACAGATACGACAACGCATGGCGGCAGCTCGCGACCGTCAGAAGGTATACGCCGATAAGGGTAGGAAACCACTCGAGCTCCAGGTTGGGGAGCGGGTACTACTCAAAGTCTCACCCTGGAAGGGTGTTGTTCGTTTTGGCAAACGAGGCAAATTTAATCCACGATATGTTGGACCATCCGAAATCATAGAGAAAATAGGCAAAGTGGCCTACAGACTGAACTTACCAGCTGAACTCAGTGCAGTTCACAACGTCTTCCCCGTGTCGAATCTGAAGAAGCGTCTGTCAGATGAGACCCTCATAGTTCCTTTGAAGGAGCTCGCTATCGACGAACAGTTGCGATTCGTCGAGGAACCAGTTGAAATCACGGACCGGGATGTTAAGGTCCTCAAAGCACACCAGAATACCACTTGTTCGAGCTCGTTGGAACTCCCGTCGTGGCCCAGAGTTCACCTGGGAACGAGAAGACCAAATGAAACTCAAATATCCCCAGATTGTTCGAAAACAATGCAACTACTACTGAGGCTGAAGCTACTACAGAATTTCGGAACGAAATTCCAAATCAACAGGGGGATGATGTGACACCCCAGGAAAAAACCAGTAAACGATATAACTTACCTAGCTTCCTCAGTAACTACGTGCTAAATTTCGGGACGAAATTTCTTTCAAGTTGGGGATAATGTGACAACTCGAGTTTCCAAGATTCCATCTTCACACTATTGCACGTTAATTTTTTTTTAGATTGTTTGTTACACGACTTGTTTGTTTCACAACTGTGCACGTTTGTAGTATGTTAATCGTAATGTGATTTATATGTTATATACGGTATGCCTTATAAGTGTGTATGGATGTATGTCTTAATTTTAATTTATGTGTTGTTACACAAGACATCAGTTAGGCCAAACACCCTCACCCACACATCAATGAAATCACCCTAGTGGTGAAAACACTTTGTGTTTTCATCCACTAGTGGACCAGCGAAAACAGAGAATGGGCCTTGGCCCAGTATTGAGTTAATATATATTTTGATTTTTTGGGAGTAAAAGGGTATTCGGAAAACCCTAGCCACTTATCACGATCTTTCTCTCTCGCTCCCTTGTGAAATCCGACGGCACACATCGATCGAAGTACCACCTTGCTGCTTAGGTTAGTTATTGATTTCTTATGATTACTTGATTTGGAATCACTTGATTACTGGACATCATGAATGAACTTGTTGTATGTGATGATATTGGGTATATGATTTGTGTTGATCTGTATGTTATGGAAGATCTGAGGATTAAATGATAGTCTTGATATCACAATGATTTATTAATCTGTGCGATGGTATTTATTGTTTGGGGTCGTTTGATTATTACTAAAACTGGCGAGATGGTTAGAAATGTTTGGGGATTTTCTGGGTTTAAAACCTGCTGTTGTTGATGATGATAAAACTAACGAAAGCACCCCCCCATAATTGAAACTAGACGAAATCACTTATGTGATTTCGGCCCAATGTGTTAGGCCCTAAGGTGATTTCGGCACATATAGGATTTCGGCCCAGACATGTGTTTTCGTCACACTTGAAGCCCAGCAAAAGCCCAAAAGTGTTTTCGCCAACTTAGGGGATTTCGGCCAAAAGTGGATTTCGATTATATATTGTTTTCGGCTCATGAGTTATTATTAATCTGTTAGTTTGTTAACTCAGTTAGTTTATTATTTCTGTTACTTGTTAACTCTGTTGAGTACGTAACTGGGTTTAGCCTATTAACTGAGTTAAGTTTATTAACTCAGTTAACTTTATTTACTATGTTGAATTCATTTAGGACACTCTGTTAAGTAGTTAACTTTATTAACTTGTTAACTCTGTTAATTAACTAGCACTGTCAGTTTATTATTCCTGTTATACTTGTTTATTCTGGAAGCTTGTTATCTTTGCTTAATACATTAACCTGGTTAAGTCTGTTAACCCCCCCATCAAGCATGTTAATTGATTTACCATGTTAGATATTACTAAGAACTCAGTTATATGGAGTATGACTGTATGAACATGAACCAACTGATATGTGTTACTTGATGAGAAATGCATGAACACACTATGTGACATAAATGACATGTGAAATATTTCGAACATGAACTAATTGAGTATACGTGCATACTATAGGACTTGATTGATTATTTGCGAGCACATAGTTTAGCATACCGAGCAAACCAAGGTGAGTTCACACTAGCCAAGGCATGGGATTCCCAGGGGTCGGGAATGGGATGAATAACTACTCATACAACTATTACTATTAAACAGATTATTACTGTCCTCGGATTGAAGGGCACGTACGTAAAACCTACGTACAGTTATACTTACTACTGTCCTCGGATTGAAGGGCACGTACGTAAAACCTACGTACACGATCGTAAGACCATCAACTCTATCATTGGAAGTCCCTCATTTATCGACTTAATCGCCGAGGCCTATGGCGAGCGGGTCATTAGTAGATAGCGCTATTAGGTTTAACAAACCTCACACCGTGTCGTCCGAACGGGCGTGTACTAATGGACTATGGGCAAAGGGTCAATGCTGATAGACATTGACTTAGGGCACCTCTTATATTTTCGTAGCAGTCGATACGCGTGGTCTAGTAACACATGGGAAGCCCCCACTAATCATCGCACGGATGCCTGGATTGGCCGCGATAAGGATTAATACGATACTTGGTTTACAAAACGAACATACGATTTACGAAATGAATACTATAACCAAATAACCAACTGTGAACTCGCTCAACATTGTTGTTGATTCGTTGTTACATGCCTTGCAGGCCTATAGGTGCATATCAAAGGGACTTGCTGTCTGAGAAGCTGGAGTGGTCATGGGTCGAGACACATGGAAACGCAAAATAAGACTAAGAGCTTACATATGGTTTTATAAACACTTAACGAGTTAAATATGCTTCCGCTGTAAACTGTGAAATATTGTAACATTGTAACACTTGATGTTTATAAATGAAAGTATTATTTATCTATGCTTATGGGTTCAATGTGATTGATGGTTAAGATCCTGGTCAGTCACGCCTCCAAGCGGTGATACTCCGCGTGTGGATTTTGGGGGTGTGACAAAGTTGAATAAAGTTTTTTTGTCCTTTAGTCAATTTCATCATTTGATATAAAATTTTTCATTTGTAACTTATGTAGTTTAATTATTGAATATTTTTTCTTTTACTTCAATCAAATTACTTTTCTACCTACAAATAGTTTTTTAACAAACACGTTAATACCGTTTTAGACATATTTTTTAACTTTTATTTTTCTTCGTTATAACGAGTGTGGAGAAGTTTTTTTAGTTTACTTTTTTAACGAACGCGTCGATACTCTTTTAAACATAGTTTTTTTTTCCTATAATGAGCGCACCGAAACCGGCCGAGTTTCTATCGTTTTCTTTTTCGTTTACCCTTTTTTACCTTTGTTATTTACTATATTGTTTTACCTTTTCTTATTATTTTAATGTTTAAAGCCGAGTTACGACAAATAGCATAACACATTTAGATATCATTTCATTTTATTTTTCAAATTTATTTATCGGTTGTCATGATGTGCTATACGTTCTGAATTTTAACCGCATCTTTGTTCGACGTGCGAGTAACTACCACCCTAGTTATATTAGAACTTAGAAGGTTTTTAAATGAACAAAAATAGACTTAAGTAGCGAAATCGATGGAGATAAAACGTGGAATCTAAGATTTAATAGTTTTTAGTTTGTTTTAATCAAAGTTATATTAGTTTTGATAGGTTTCACATTTAGTAACGAAGGTCAAGGATTTAACAAATATACACTTTTGAATTTAAACTAATTTTTATTTAGAGTTAACTGTCATTTTCGTCTATGTGGTTTGGTGAAAAATGTCATTTCAGCCCAAAAAAAATTTGCGCTAGTTCCGTGCTCAACATTTTTTAAACGTGTCATTTCAGTCTAAAAAGATAACGCGCCGCAAAAACGTTGAGGACGGACCTAGCGCAAGGCATAATCTTTTTGACCTGAAGTGGCACGTTTAAAAAATGTTGAGAACGGAACTGGCGTAATTTTTTTTTTATTGAAGTGACATTTTTCACCATACCATACCATAGGGTTGAAAATGTCAGTTAACTCTTTTATGTAATTATAAAATTATGAAACTATATTCTAGTTTATGGTTGTAATTTAAGATCAATAATAATAAAGTTATTTCTCATTATTGTAGAAGATATTTACATAGCTCATTGAGTTACGTTTGACCGGTGAGATCAACTATTAGGATGAGCTTGATTTGTTTTAGTTATTAACAATAACATATATGTAATTTAAAGTAATAACTGCTAGAATCCCTTATGTGATGTGTCAGATTAATTTACACTGGTATTGGTTTGGTTCCCTACGATACGGTACTGACACTCGGTATAGCAACGAAAGAAAAAAGCCAAAGATATAAAATCGTGAACTTCATATTATAAATTTATAAATTTTTTGTGGCCATTAATAAAAAAATTAAAATTTACTATTCTTTGCACAAAAAATGAAACATGGTATCAAAGTAAATAAAACTATTAACGAAATTTATACTTAAGCTAATGTTTAAGATATGTCAATACTAGCGGATTATTCATGTGTAATTTTTCATTTCAAATTATTTATAATCCAAGTTCTGTAAATTGTAAGTTTTAATTTATGCAATAGTATCAAACCAATAGGGACGACTTATTAGGGGCAATTTTCCGCTGCTCAAACTATTAAGGGCGATTTTCGGTGTCAATATATCGCCCCTAAAGCTCTGCTTCCTTGTAGTGTCTTAACACTTTTTGCCTTGTACTTTATGCCTTATATACATGTAAATTACTATAGTTTTAAATTGTAATTTAACTAGTTTTTGCCCCGCCCGCGTTGCGGGGCAATAAGGCAAATATTTCTCTCTCATAACATGTATGTCTGTACAGAGGGCAAAATCGGAATTATATTTTGTACAGGAGGCGAAATCATGATTTTAAACTGAGAGCAAAATAATAATTTTGAGCTAGGGGGAAAACATAATTTTATTTTTAACTGTGGGAAAAAACGTAATTTTGAGCTGAGGGCAGAATCGTAATTTTGAGCTAGAGGAAAAAACAACATTTTATTTTTAACGGGGGGCAAAAACGTAATTTTAAACGGAGGGCGAAACCGTAATTTTAAACTGGGAACAAAATTAAAAAAGAGTTTTTGAACCGAGGGCAAAAGCGTATTTTGAGCTAGGGCAAAATTATAAATTTATTTTGAGGTGGGGGCAAAAACGTAATTTTAAACGAAGGAAGAAAGCGTAATTTTAAACTGGGAATAAAATTAAAAAAAATGTGTTGGTCCAATAGGGAATTGACAGGCAGCTAATAATTTTGAGCTAGGGGGAAAACATAATTTTATTTTGAACTAGAGGCAAAAACGTAATTTTGAGCTGAGGGCAGAATCGTAATTTTGAGCTAGAGGGAAAAACAACATTTTATTTTGAACTGGGGAAAAAACATAATTTTAAACGGAGGGCGAAACCGTAATTTTAAACTGGAAACAAAATTAAAAATGAGTTTTTGAATTGAGGGCAAAAGCGTAATTTTGAGCTAAGGGCAAAATTATAATTTTATTTTGAGCTTGGGGCAAAAACGTAATTTTAGCTAGGGGCAAAATTATAATTTTATTTTTTAGCTGGGGGCAAAACCGTAATTTTAAACGAAGGACGAAAGCGTAATTTTAAACGAGAAATAAAATTAAATTAAAAATGGGTTGGTCCAATAGGAAAGTTCTAGGCAAGTTGCCTGGCACTGTTCCTTTTAACTTGTAAGTTGTAAATGTATAATTTAAATAATATATAATGTAATGTGATGTAATTGTAATTGTAATTGTAATGTAATGTAATGTAATGTAATGTAATGTAATGTAATGTAATGTAATATAATATAATATAATATAATCTATACTTTCTATAAAAGGAGAAATCCCAATGACATAAGAAAAGCTGATGTGTCAGCAGGAGAGGCTGTCCAACAATGCTTTTCTTATGTCATTATTACATCATAAAGCCTAATATATAAATCACTTTAAAATACATTTAATGTTCTATCAAACCACTGCCTTGTGCATTCAAATGTTAAAGGTCTGGCCCACATTCCAAAGGGCAAACGTATACTTAGCAGCAACAGTTGTTGTTATCTTCCGTAATGCTTTTAGATCAGCAGATGTTTAACGCTAATTACCGGGAAATTCAAATTCAAATATGCATGGGAATAAGTAATTAGCAATTAATGCATGTCACTCAGAAACTCTTGTCAATCATCCTTCTTATATAAGGCTTTTCTTCTCATTTCCCTCTTCATATTTCATCACGCTTTCATGTTCTCTGATTTTCAAATTTTAAATTTAATCACAATCCGAATTCCGAATTAGAAGCATGTCAATATCAGTTGACAGTAACAATCTTAGTTTTGTTAACGATTTGAATCCTGGGAAAGATATGTGGAACATGAAAGCGAGAATTATTCGAAAATGGAATCAGGGTTACAAGATGGATCTCATCTTCATTGATGAAAAGGTAATTTGTATCTCTGCTTTTCCGTTTTATTAGAGAATGTAGTGGTGTATGGTAAGAAGATACTTTCTTTAAATGTTCTTTAGGGTGCTAAGATTCAAGCAGGTATTAATACTCATCTGATACCTATTTTTGATGGTCAACTTCAAGAAGATGTTGTTGTGATTCTGTCCAAATTTGGTGTTGGTGAGAATAAAGATTTATATAAAGTATTGGTGGAGCCTTATAAAATCAACTTTTATAGATGCACAATTGTTACTCATGTGAGATATTGGCAAGGTGTTGAGTATGGTTTCAACTTCAGAGCTTATGAAGATATTCTTCAAGTAGAGGCGTTAAACGCCTTGAGTGTTGGTAGTGTGTTTTTTTGTAATCATGTCTTGCTTGTATAATATTAGAGAGTTTTACTTATATTCTTGTATAATGTGATCATATAGATGTTGCTGGATCTGTGATTTCTTTCCGAGATCTTGAAATCTTTGATCGACCTCCAAAGCAGACTAAGAAGATGAATTTCGATATTAAAGACTTGGAGTAAGTTGTTGTTTACATGTGCAGTCATGTACTGATCATTGTTTGTATTTAATGATGTTAATAAATAAGATGAATAATGTTGGTATTTAATGTTGGATCATGGTAATGGTAATAAATGAGATCTATAGTGTTTGTATGTAATGCTGAATCATGGTAATAAATGAGGTCTACAGTTTATTCTTAGTGAATATGGTAGTTAATTTATGGCTCATTTGCTACTTTAATAAATGTCATAATTTTCTTTGATTTTCTATTTTTATTCATTCAATGTTGTTTTAATATGAATATTCTTTTCATGTAGAGGTATGGTTTTGCGGTGTACTGTGTGGAATGATTATGCTCTGCAGATTAAGGACTTCATTTCTAAAATCCCACCTCATGAGCATGTGATGGCTGTTATACAGCATGGAAAGTGTAAGGAATGGAAAGGTATTTTTGTTACTTTCTGCAAATCATAACTATACTGTTTATTTCTGGCAATATAAAGACAGGTATACATTAAATATTTATATACTTTTCCATGTAGGTGAATATACTGTTCAAAGTGATAAGTTTGCAACACGAATTTTTCTGAATGAAGAAATTGATGAAGTTAATGAGCTAAGGAGGAGGTAATTTGTAAATGTAATTTCTCTTGTATATAGATGTTCAAGTCAAATACTTGGTTTCATGTTATTTGTATACTAATTCTAATCATTTGTGGTATTCAAAAGGCTTATACTGAAGTTTGGACAAGGGAGTGGTTCTACTTCTCAAACAATACTATCGTCTCAGAGTGTTTTTCCATTGCATAAAGAATTTGTAACTGATGGTGTGAAGAAACATGTTGATGAGATTAGTGAGATAGAAAAGGTTTCACATCTTTTTATATATTTTGGTTATTTGTTTGGTTTGTCACCTGCATGTTTTTACAGGAAGTGCCTTGTGTTTTTACAGGAAACGTCTTGTGTTGTGGTTGCGACAATTAAGATTGTGCAAGAAGAGTATGGTTGGTTTTATGCTGCCTGTCGTAAGTGTTTCAAGAAGATGATGGGTAAAAGTGAATACTTGCAGAATGTTGAAAATGTTTCAGATGATATTGTTCGATTGCCTGTGACTTCTTTGGTTTGTCCCAAATGTCATAGTGAATGTACATCGATCACCACAAAGTAAGCAATGATGATTATTTAGCGTTATATTTATATAAGTAACATTCTAAGACTGATATTTGAATATAGTTTTGCAGTTTACTTAGTTGTGTATATTTCAGGTTCAAGGTGCAAGTGCGGGTGCGGGTGCAGGATGAGAGTGGTAGTGTTTCTTTTGTTATGTTTGATAGAGATGTTCAGAAGCTTCTTGGATTAGCGGCGAGTGACATAAGAGAGAGGCAGGTTAAGGCCAATGATACTGGATTCCCTCATGAGATATTTCGATTGGTTGATAAGAAGGCTGCTTTTAAGATTGATGTTTCAGAGTTCAATCTTAAAAATGACTATCGTGTTTATACTGTGCAAAAAACATGTGATGATCCAATCATAATTGCTGAGTTGGTTGGTGGAGATGGTAATGGTGATGAAAATACTGATGAGGTAGCATATAAAATTACTCTTTCAATCTATTTATTTTTCTTTTGAGTTTTAAACACTGGATTCTGCACTTTTTTATATGATATCATATATTATGATCCTTTAGGTTACTCAAGAGGTAGCTGACGTTAAAGATGTTAACCTTTCAGAATCTTCCCAGGTGTCTGCTGAACGAACTTCAAGGGTGAGTATTTATTTTTAAAGTATGTTTAGTATGTTTAAAAAGAGTTCGTTATTTTATTAAATGAGATCAATAGTTGTTTTGTGATCTGTTGCAAGGATGTTGTCTCTGTTACGGCCGACTCTTTAGCCGTTGAAGTTGAAAAGGATTCTGGATCAAGTCCTAATGGAAAGCGGATGGCTCAAGATGCTGATGTTGTCAACGTTGGTGAGCTATCCACTAATGTGAGAAGAACCCGGAAGAAGCTGACTAAGCTTAACAATTAGATGCTTATGAAAAAACAATTCTTATGAGAGATAAGTAGAAACCACTTATTTTTTAAGAATCCTTGTGGTTTTTATTTATGTCTGTTAACTGTTGTTTTAACAAACTGTGGTTAAAAGTTTGGTTTGTAAGGGCTACGATGATGAATATGGTATGTAATGTCTACGGTTTGAATATCAAGTAAGGTTAACCTTTTTTTTGTTATATAATATAATATTGTTATTATACATTATATACATTTTTGGTAAATATTGATGGACTGGATAAGTAGTAGGGTTGTATATTATTGTTAGATTGATGAATTAAAATTTAATCAATTGGTTAGTTGGAAAACTGTTGGGATCTGAGATACATTAACATCTGTTAGAGGCTAGGTACTGTTATAGCGTGCTAACATCTGTTAACCCCTAAGCACTGTTAAAGATCTGTTAAAGGCTAAGCACTGTTATAACGTGCTTCAACAGACCTTATGAGCTGTTGATCATCATCTGTTAAAGATCTTATATTATAGATCTTCTGTTGAATTGTGTAATATCTGTTGGTGCACAGCAGAACTTAGGTTCATCATACATTTTGCTTCATCAGCAGAGGTTCTCTTTAGCAGACCTTTGCTTCAGCAGTCTTTGTCTTAACAGACCTTTTGGTTCATCAGCAGAGTTTGTTTGGCTCATGAGCTGAGGTTGTTTGGTTTAAGTAACAGAATTTTCTTTCAACAGTGGTTGTCTTCAACAGACGTTTTGGTTTGCAAAGTTTATCGAAACAGATGTTGAGTTTATCCCTTTGGTAGGAGCAGTTTTTAAAACACTGTTATTTGTAATTACAAGTTGTATACTATTTTATTAATTTTGAGTCTTATATTTCTTTTTGTTGAGTGATCGGGAAATGTAATGGAAAATAGTAATGTTTAGATGCAAAATATAGTAATGTTTAGTTGAAAAATATAAAAAGGTAAAACCACAAAGTTTTGAAAGTATATACTAAGACTACATAATTTCATTCTAAAGTTAGTTTCCAAAGAAGAAATTTGTTCATCAAACATGTTAACTAAAACATAAATTATTAAAGGCTGAAAAGGTGTTCAAAGATCATGTCAACAAACTTCAAAGTATATTTTATCTCCTCTTACACTTTTTTCTTCGACTATCTCAAACCTCAGCTTTTTCCCCACAGATATTGCCGTTTCATTCATGATACGCTGCCAGTTTGTATGCATCACTAGATGGTTGTCGTCGTCAGGTCTTCTAGGATCTCTCCTAACAACCAGCTGTACCAAAAACTTCACATGACCAAATGACAGCACAGCTCTATGGTAATCATTTAACTGGTGTTCTCGAACAAAGTTCCTCGGTATTGCCTGTAAAGGAAAATTCTTTCTTTAGATAATCATTCAAAACAGCATATACTTTAAGTAATAAGAGATAGATCCAAGATTATAAGTAAAATCAACCATATTAAAAGTAGATATGTAAATACCAAGCTGTGTGTCTCTAAAACATGGTATTCAAACTGTTTTTTATAATGTGGACGCTTTTTGCGGTGATGGTGACTGGTACGGCTGCAGTGATGTTTTGTCTCCCCGTGAAGTCCAATCCCGTCTTTGTTAAAAACCTTCACATTGAAGTTAAAATCGTCTTCAGGAGTACTTCCCATCCATTGAAACAGCAGTTGGCAACTTCCCTCAATGTCATTTTCGAAGCAAAAAGTTGTCCATCCTGGTCCCATAAAACCAGCAGCTAATCCCTTTTTGTTTTCAGGAGAGAAAACATAATGCACATCAACTTTACTACTCTGCTTTGGTCCATGTACTTTTGCAACCAAGTTATCAATTTTTAATCTCCTCTGCGAAAACAGATTTAGCAAATCGTGTGGTAAATGCTATAATTTTCATATAAATTAGACGTTTTTCTAACAGTCCAAAAGATACACTGGCAATATATAAAAATAAGGTAGCAATTTTTAACCTGCTTGCAGTATGTTTCTTCTTCAGCTTGTATCAAGCAACCATGAACATAATCTCTGTTCGAGCTATCGTTTCTAATCTCCAATCCCTCATTGTTCAAAACATTTATCTCAAATTTTGCTCCCTTCAATTTTTTTAAACACAGCTTGTCTATGTTGTTATTTCTATAAGTTTCAACAAACCGAGTCCATTCTGGCCCGTTTATCCTCTTACTTTTATGACCGATGTTCTGTACTGCAATCTTATACTTAAAACCCGTATAATCAACCAACTTTATTACTTCACACTTTCTTGGTAATTGGTTAGTCATTATCCTTGGAAGTACCTATGTATATAAAATACACAACATTTTATATATCTTTAATTTTATAAATACAGTTTTTAGCATACAATTGTGATTTGAGCTAATTTGTTCTAAGAATATAGCTTACCAATCCCTCATTTAGGTCTGCCAATTCAGAGACGTTGATAATTATCATAAACTCCATCTGAAAGTAAAAAATACAATAACAGTTAAATACTAAAACATAAAATCAATTGTATCTGAAAAGCATTCTATTTAAGGTATAAAAAAATATCCAACACTCTGTAGGACCAAACTTATATGTTGTGTACTTCAATATGGTCCCTACAACCAACAATATGAATCTAACACTGTGTAAGATCAAATTTTTATTCTTGTATAATAAAAAAGTATTATATGGCAATAAAGTTTTCAAATATTCATGTTTGTGTCAACTTTAAAGTTCAGTTTTTTTCAGCAGACAAGGCTATATTTACTTACAAATCAGACATATGAGTACTATAAACTGATTGCAGAATATTTTATCAAAATTAATATTGATAGAACAAATGTATCAACAGTACATGGCAGTTCATACAATAATTCTAAAATCATTTGTAAAATTTACAACCAAATATTTATGAAACAATAATATTTCAGATTGTTATTTAGATGTAATGAATCAAAATGTAAATAAAGAGGTTGATATAAATCTTATTATAAAATAAAGAAAACAAGTTCATATAAGTTTATCTATTTTAACATCAGTAGATTATGATTTTGATATTTATATAATTTGAAATGAGGAAACTGAAAGGAACATGTGAAAGCATACCTGTAAAATACACAAGAGAACTAAAAAAAATACCTGATCTAAAACTTTAAACTTCTGGTCGTCAAGTCTGAAGAAGAAGAAACTGTAGAGTTTTTTCATCGGAGAAGAAGAGGTGAGATTGTATTGGGATTGTTGAAAATAAGATATTTATCTATTAACTTGTAATTGTTTATTTATTTAACTTATAATAATCTTTAATATCGGGATTTAAAAACTATTTTTAATTATATAATAAATATATTAAATTAATAGATAAGTTTTTCGTATTTAACATTTTAAATTTATAGTCAAGCAATGGTTACTGTTGTGCAAAAATTGTCCTGTTTTAATGTAAAAGGGGGTAAAGTATAAATTTTACAAAACTTAATTTCAACCAACCAATGTAAATGTAACATCTGTATTAACTCCATTTAATATACTTTTCATCTCCATTATTGAAAATAAGCTCCAGAAAACATATTCGGAAGTTTTCTCAAATAACTTTCTTATCAAAATCGGCAAGGTTCTGTTGCATAATATAGATTACACGCTATAAAACCAAGTATTGTTTCTTTGAATTTATTGTTTGTATTATAAATGTTAGATTAATCATTACTTGATTTTATGGGTATGTATTTGTCAGTGACGGCATTTCATATTCTTTCTTGAAGCAAATAATAGTTGCTGTAATCCGGTGTATTTTTATCGATTAAGTACTGCATTAACTTAAATGAAGTTACTGATAGCATTATCTGTCACAATTTGTGCATGCATCTTCGTGATGTTGTTTTCTACATTACGATTGATAAATCAACCATATAATTTTTGGTTGATGCTCATTTGTTTAACTGTTGTGAGAGATGATGGTTTTCGTTTTGTGCTTTGTTTTTATAATACCTTAAGTTTGTGATTGTTTTTATACAAATAGTCCGGTTAATATTTGGTACTTTTGTTTTTTAAGTGCTGATTTAGTTTAAGGGATGTTAGTGATGTCTATTTTATAATGTTGTTTGTCTATGACTTTTGCTGGATGCTGTTCATCTTTATAACTTGTAAGTTTAAATTGTTTATTGCGGATATGAATCTATCCAATCAAACACCATCCTTTTTACAATTCCTTAATGAAGATGATTTTATATTTTTGGTATGTTTTTTTAACATTCTTGCTACTATTAGGATTCTACGTTAATTTTTGATGTAAGATGTTTGTTAACTACTGTTGCAGAATATACCATTTGATTTTGAGAATCTGTTGTGGGGCAAGGATGTCACGTACGGTCGAATTGTAGAGTTACTTGATGGTGACAAATCATGGTTAGTACGTGTAAGGAAGAGAGGTGGTCATTGTATATTTACGGATGGATGGACAAAGTTTGTTAGAGAGCATTGTTTGAAAACAAAAGATGCTGTATTGGTGAAAGCTGTTGGACGTTTGTCATTCGTTGTCTCATGTTTTAAAGAAAATGTCTACGAGAACTCTTACATTTCAGCAAATATTATACCTGAATGTGGCATGACTGTAAGTAATGATATATTATTTTGTTACTGTAAACATTTTTTGCTAGCTCAACAACTTGCTAACATCTGTTTGCCCCTTTAACGTTTGTTTCCTTATAATCTCAACATCCGTTGACTAACCTTTTTAACTAAGTCTTTTAACCTCGATTGACTAACATCTGATATTTAAGATCTGTCCACGTTGCAACCTCTGCTGGACATAATGGATGACAGTTGTTACGAAACCTCTGTTGGATAGCAACATAGGTATGTAACAGCTGATAGCCAAACAGTGGTTAGGTTGTGTGTAAATACTGTAACTACTGTTGACTAACCCTGTTGACTAAATGTCATTTTAACTTTTGTTGACTAAATACTGTAGCTCAACAACTTGCTAACATCTGTTTTCCCTTTTAAAGTCTGTTTCCTTATAATCTTAACATCTGTTGACTAACCTTTTTAACTTATGTTGACTAAGTGTTTTAACCTCGGTTGACTAACATCTGATATTTAAGATCTGTCCACGTTGTAACTTCTGCTGGACATAACGGATGACAGTTGTTACGAAACCTCTGTTGGATAGCAACAGAGGTATGTAATAGTTGATAGCTAAACAGTAGTTAGGTTGTGTGTAAATACTGTAACTACTGTTGACTAACCTTGTTGAGTAATTCTCATTTTAACTTTTGTTGACTAAATACTGTAGCTCAACAACTTGCTAACATCTGTTTGCCCTTTTAACGTCTGTTTCCTTATAATCTTAACATCTGTTAACTAACCTTTTTTAACTTCTGTTGACTAAGTCTTTTAACCTCGGTTGACTAACATCTGATATTTAAGATCTGTCCACGTTGCAACCTCTGCTGGACATAATGGATGACAGTTGTTATGAAACCTCTGTTGGATAGCAACAGAGGTATGTAATAGTTGATAGCTAAACAGTGGTTAGGTTGTGTGTAACTACTGTTGACTAACCCTGTTAAGTAATTCTCATTTTAACTTTTGTTGACTAATCCGTTGTAACTTCTGTTGCTCATTAGTTCATATCAAATTTGTAAGTCTGCACTAAATATTCTTTTGCTTATTCCATAGTTAATTGCTGATAAATTTTGGAAACAATTCTATGGTAAAAATTACGAGTATGGGATGACAACTATCTATGTTGGCGAAAGGTTTTGGAATGTGATGATGAAAGGATGGACTGATGGATGCGGATTTACTGATGGATCGTTAAAATTGATTGAAGAAGTTCCCATAGCAGTTGAATCTTGGTTGGTTTTCACCATGATTGGATCTAAAACGTTTGAGCTTTCCGTTTCCATTCCGAGACTGGAACTGAGGTTTCCTTCAAGAAAGCTGATGTAGTTGTTTTGGATGATTCAGTTTATGGAGATGATGGGTTTGATTTAGTGGCGGCGGTATAAAATTTTGATGATAAAATACATTGTTTTATAACATGATGATGATAAGTAACTTTTATTATATTATGCTAATAACTTTTGAAATCTCATTTCGTAGGCTAAACACAAACAGGTTCTGGATTCCGAGGAAGTTCCTTTAGATGATGAGGATACTGGAGCTTCAATTGGTAATTCTAAAGATTTTCCTGTTCGTGACATTTCTGCCTCTTCAAGTGTTGTATCTAATGTAAGTGTTTATTAGTTTTATACTGTCTATTTTATTATTGTCTGAATATATTCATATTCTTCTGTATGATTGAGTCTTAAACTTCAAAGCTGAGTTGAGAAGATAGTTTGTGTTGATAAAGAAAGTTATAAAATTTCAGGAATTTAGAGTTGTTATATTCTAAATTAATTTACTTAGGTGGAAAAGATGCACAAACTTCGTGGCCAGACAATTGTACAGGATAACCAAGCTGTTGATAGACCGTGTAAAGTTCAAAAGGTTCCTAAAGTATCATCTACTTCAGAATCAGTCTAACACTTCACCACACATGCTGAAGACAGACTTGTAAGCTTTTGCAGTCGTTGCTTTGTTTCGTTATTTCAACAATTTCAGTTATATATCAATATTTTATAAAATTCACTATTCAATTTCCTGTTTTTTTAGCATCTGCCATCAGATGTTTCTTCTGCGTTGGATCTGCATACTGATAATCCTAAGCCTATCAAGATCCAGAATCTCAAATATGAAGTCCAGGAACTGTTTACAACATCTCAAAAAACAAATACTGGATTCAACTACGCTGTTGTTGTGTCACACCCCGATATTTCCACGTATTACCGGTGGGCCCGATGGGGGAGTACCGTGACGTAGTTGATATCATTATAGTCAAACAACACAATATTTAAATGCACAGCGGAAGCAAAAGATAGATTCATTTCAACCGAATAAAATTGTAATATTAAGTATCACAAAATAGTTGAAAATAATCCACAGGATGGATCAAAATAAAAAGAAACATTGTTCAACAGACTGAAATGCATCCAAGCTTGCGAGACTCTTATTGATGCTAAGGAGAAAGCCAGCCTATTTCGAGTAGTACCCGCACTTAATCTTTTTGGGAAAATACGTCAGTTTACACTGGTAAATACAATCAACTGACTCATTTTGAAAAGGTTTAGAAAGTTGATTTAAATGCACGAGGCACAAACATTTTATAACTTGGGATAATTATTTGAATATAATACTTGTAAAAGAATTACATGTTTCTTATGCGTTCAGTAGCCCGGTTCGTTCCGGGTTAAAGATCAATAGACATACCACATTATTTGTTTAGGCACTGACGGGTGTACGCCTACACCCCGTGCTTAGGTCGTGGCCATTTCGTAAAATGATGCCAAGGATATCCGGGACATGGTCATTAACCCCCCAAAGGCTTTAAGCAAACAAAACAATTTAAACGGGTCATTTCAATAAATTAACCATCATACGATTAAAGATTCAATGCCCGACCAAGCGGTATTTTATATACCGTACCCCAAGCCCGTATAGGGAAAATAAGTTAAAAGTATTTACCTTTGCAAGTAATAATCACAACAAGCAAGTGCACGTAGCTTTTACCGGGTCTCCTATTCTGGAACGAAGGTTTATAATAACCTATTAGAATCCTAACGGGTCTTTAATTAAGCCTAAACTTAGACCGGTTAGTTTTAAAGGAAGATACGGTTCGAACGCATGATTAAGCGAAGACCGGAATAGAATGTGATTTAGACCCGAAAAGTTTGAAGACTTGTATAATATGGGTAAACTAAACACATTCTGGATTTTGAGATAAGAATGATAAGGTTCGACCCGTTTCGGCTAATTTATGTAAACTAGTTACATAAACCGAACCGAACGCGAATAACGCATAACGGGTACCCGAATGAGTAACGAACAGGTTTCCTAAGTTAATATGCCTTAAATATGTTGTGATATCAGTAGGATACCTTCCATTATGCCCAAAACGAGTTTAATCTCAATTTAAGCCCCGTAGGGGTATTTTGGTCATTTTAAAGATTATAAAAGAGATTAAATATACTTCTGAGATACGGGTCTGAAATAATCAGTAAAACAACTTAATTTAATAGGTTATATCAGTTGGTGATAAGTCTTATATGACAAAATGGTTTTAAACCCATACTATGTGTTAAATACGCGTAAAAAGCCGTTTAAAGCGATTTCCGGGTTATAACAGAAATCTTAGTTTTCTGATCAGGTTATAAAGTTCAAAATACTTCATTTATCATATAAAATCAGTAGCCAAAGGTTTGGTGTCTAAATGTTATGTAAAACTGATTTTATAAGCAAAAAGGGTATAATCGGTATTTACCGAATCAAGGCAATAACCTTAGGTTATGATCAGTTTAAAAATAATTAAAAATCTTTAAAAATCCCAAAATATTATATTACATCAGTGGGTAAAAGGTTTGGTGTCAAAATTGGGTTTAGATAGGCTTTATGCTAATTATGTCGTTTAATTAATAAAAAAGCTTTCTAATTACGCTATTGAGCATAACTCCTAATCTAGACCTCCAACTGATGTGAAATTTTAGGGACATGTTTATAAATCAGTAACAAAGATTATTGTCCTCTCACATTTCCAAAATTCTCGTTTTAAGGTCAAATGGGCATATTGGTCAACATTAGGCATTTATCGGAAACGTCGGACAATCAACGAGTCGAGTAGTATAATCGCAGAGGGTTATACTATCGTACAAGATGGTCCTAATGAAGCTCTAAGGCATTTCTAAATCCATCTAAATTGGGTCAGAACTGAAGTCAAAACAAAAGTCAAAGTTTTGCGACTTTCGGTTCCGAACCGAGCCAAAACAGAAAATTGTCGGATCAAACAAGCTTAGACCAGTTCTTATACTAATTACCAAGTTATATGAGTGATAAAATAGGTTACACGTCTTCTACATTACTAATTATGCGTTAAATTGAAAATTAAGATTCTGTTGACTTTTTCGGATTAAGTTTGACCCGACATTTGACCTAGTTAGAGCGGGAATCAGAGGGTGCCCTTTTAAGGGTTTAATGCCCACATAATTACCAACTTATAACTACCTTTACTTTGACTAATCGCTAGACCATTAGCGATTAATCGTTAAGTCAAACCTTAATTACGACGGTTTGACTTTAAGCTAAATAACTAAGTAAAACACGATTAAGGAAGGTTAAGGAAGCTTACCAAGGTCCAATGCACGTCTAATGATGCTTAGGGAGTGGCCTTGAGCTCCAGAAATGATCAGAAGTTGAGTTGGGAATGAATGATCAAAATTGCAATAATGTGGACCTTTATATAGTGGGTTTGGTTGCTCAAGATTGTGCCAAACAAGTCTATGTTGGATCATTGATCAATCATAAGTGTCCCTAGAGCCTAAAAACCCTTTTGTGCAGCACATGGTATTGAAAATTTGCAATATAAGTCGGTTAGAATGGTTATAATAGCCACCTGTGGGTTTTCTACTTCTGGGCATGGCTTACGAACTGTAAGGGTCCAGCCATACGGTCCGTAAGGACCGGCCAGCTCACCAGAACTTTTAAAAGTTGACACTTTTAACCCCTGGTCCTTCCAAACTTGATTTTAACATGCTTTCTTGCACTTGTAACCCCCAAACTTGACTTTTAAGGACTCCAAGTCATAAACCAACTTTGTTAGGTCCCCGGTTATTCATACGATCACCGAAAAGTCTTAAATTTCAACATTGACGCTTTTAACCCCTCGTATACGAATTTTGTCATAACTTTCTCATACGATAACGAAACTTGGTGAAATTTTTATCATGCATCCTAGTGAGCATAATTAATCGTTACAAAGCTTCGGGTTTTCTAAAAGGTCAATCAGAGGTATACTTTAAACATGTTGACACATTTAACCCCTGTAGTTTGTAATCTCTCACTTTCTTTCACAATTAGCTTCGTATGATCCATGATTCATTCATTTAAGGGTATAAACATTATGTAGGGTTATTGTAAAGTATATTTATCCATTGTTGACATTTTGAACCCTTATATTCACATACTTTCCTTGTTTGTCAACTTTAGTCCCTCTAGAGTATTCTTTTACATGTTCAAAGCTTATGACACGTGTCAATACATTATTGGACATGAAATTACGAGGTGTTACATCCTCACCCCCTTAAAAGAAATCTCGACCTCGAGATTTACTGAAATAAATGAGGGTACTTTTCTTTCATTGTGGATTCTACCTCCCACGTGTACTCGGGACCTCTACGGGCATCCCATTTAACTTTTACGATCGGTACATGCTTCCTTCGAAGCTTCTTAACCCGTCGATCCTCAATCGACAAAGGTTTTTCAACAAACTTTAAGCTCTCGTCAATGTGCACATCTGTATGTGGTATGACTAGTGATTCATCAGCTAGACATTTCTTCAGATTGCAGATGTGGAATACGTTATGAATACCACTGAGCTCCTCAAGCAACCTTAACCTATAAGCCACTGATCCGACACATTCGATGATCTCGAATGGTCCTATGTATCTGGGGCTTAACTTGCCTTTCTTGCCAAAACGCATCACTCATTTCCAGGGTGATACCTTAAGTAGTACCTTGTCACCTACCTCGAATTTCAGAGGCTTACGCCTTAAATCCGCGTAGCTTTTCTGCCTATCCCTGGCAGCTTTGAGACAATCGTGTATCTGCATAATCTTATCTGTCATCTCCAGGACTATTTCAGGTCCTGTCAGTTGGACATCCCCAACTTCCGCCCAACAAACTGGCGTTCTGCACTTTCTACCGTACAAGGCTTCGAAAGGCGCATCCTTAATACTTGTATGATAGCTATTGTTATAGGAAAACTCGATTAATGGTAGGTGGTTATCCCAATTACCACCTAAGTCAATCACACATGCACGAAGCATGTCTTCCAAAGTTTGGATTGTACGCTCACTCTGCCCGTCTGTCTGAGGATGGTAAGCCGTACTAAAATTTAAGCGCG
Source organism: Helianthus tuberosus (assembly GCA_030545235.1). NCBI lineage: Eukaryota > Viridiplantae > Streptophyta > Magnoliopsida > Asterales > Asteraceae > Helianthus > Helianthus tuberosus. The sequence goes on along the minus strand of CM060451.1, from coordinate 46,375,927 downwards.
TGCCCAAAGATTGTTGGAAACTTTTCCAAAAGTGTGATGTGTATCTAGCCATCTATTTTTTAGTTTTCCCATCTCTCCTATTTAATTATAGATAATAAATATTAATTAAAATATAATTATAAAATTAAATTCAATATAAATTTAAACAATTTGTATAGGAGATAATATAATATTTTGAAATATTTATTAGATTTCAAAATTATATATCCTGAAATTAACAAAAGTCGTACACTAAATACAAATTAATATAATGTAAATGATTTATTTATTTTATTAAACTAAAGTAGTTAAGGGTGGAACCTATTTCAAAAATATTTATAAGGGGTAAACAAAAACATTAATCAATGTATTGGTTCTATACTTTTATTTTCGTGTTTAACTCTCAACTTTAATATGGTATTCACTATGTTTACGTAATATTTATAAGAACCATCACCGCAATCACCCCATCCATCATATATCGAGTATATCCGTTAGTTTTTTTAAAGATATATTTTTTTTATTAGATTCATTCAACCCGTTTAATAAACGAAGTTTTTTAAAGATATAATATTTTTATTATTTACTATATAGAATTACATTTATGCAACTCGTGTAATACACCGGGTTTTTAAAAATATAACTTTTTTATTATGTGGTATATAAAATTAGATTTATTCAATCCGTATAATACACAGGGTTTATAAAGATATAACAAGATATAACTTTTTTATTGATTGATATATAAAATTACATGTGCTTAACCAATACAATACAATACATGAGTTTCTTAAAAATATAACTTTTTTTTTCATTTTAATATATAAAATTAAATTTACTCAACCCGTACAACACACGTGGTTCTTAAAGATATAACTTTTTTTATTATTTAATATATAAAATTATATTTATTAAACCCATGTATAAACGAGATTTTTAAAGATATATTGTTTTATTATTTGGTATATAAAACTACATTTATTCAACCCGTGTAATAAATGAGGTTTTTAAAGATATATTTTTTATTATTTGGTATATAAAATTACATTTATTCAACCCGTGTATTACACAGGGTTCTAACCTAGTATAATATAATATAAATATAAATATAGATATAAATATAATAAATTCAAATAGAAGTCGTTCATATATAAAAGATTATATTACTTGAAATAATTAACAACCATTTTGTTTTAAACAAAACAAAAATAAGTATACTCATCAGTTTTTTTATAAAATGTAACCATGTCTACACGTTAAATATAAATATAATAATTTCAAATAGAAGTCGTTCATATATAAAAGATTATATTACTTGAAATAATCAACAACCATTTTGTTTTTAACAAAACACAAATAAGTATACTCATCAGTTTTTTATAAAGTGTAACCATATCTACACGTTACTTAATTAATTATTTGAAAGCCAATAACCTCTGGCTCAAGTGGTAGGAGGAATTGAGTTCTTCTTCAAAGACTCAAGTTCAATGCCCATTTGGTGCAAAAAAGAGTGAGGTATTGGTGGGCAGTGATAGGAGACCCAGGGAAACTTGGGTTCGATCCTTGAGCCAAACGGATTTTACTTGTAATTTACCGTCGTGCCTACGGGCGGGTCGGTTACTGGGTTTTCCCCGGAATTGGTGGTGGACCACTCGGGTTACTCTGTTTGTCCAGTGGGTGCCCCGAGAGTGCTCGGGATTGATTTGTTGACCGTTCAAAAAAATTTAATTATTTGAAAATAACAAAAGGAAAAGTTAAAGTTATCAAGACATTTATTCAAATGAAAAAAATTATATAATTTAACTGATACGACATTAATGAGTTAATGGGCAATAGAAAACCAAAAATAAAAAAAAAGAACTAAATAATAAAATCGATTTGTTTATATAGATTTCAATTCAAATGAAAAAAAAATATGTAATTTAACTGATGCGACATTAATGAGTTAATGGGTAATAAAAAACCAAAAATAAAATAAAACAACTAAATAATAAAATCGATTTGTTTGTATATGATTTCAAATGTTATCATCTTAAATGCACCTCATTTACATCTCTTAAAACTTAAATACACTCAACTTTTGTATCATTATTTTTTAAAGCATTATTATCATACCTTTTTTGTTTAACAAATACTAATTAGAACACACGGAGTGGTGGCGGCGTGAAGAGGGGGCAACCCCCTCCACGCCACCTACGCCACTCCGCCAACATGCTATGAGGCTCTTCCCACCTTAAACCATTTAATTTTTGGGAAATTGGTCTGTAATAATCCCACCTAGACCTTATTGGCCATTAATAATCTCACCTCAGAATATTCCCGCCACCAGTCCCACCTTTCATCTATTTTTCCTACAATGGTCCCCCGTTAAAAAAACTTAACGGAGTTAAGCTTTTTTTCCAAATTACAAACAATTTTTTTAGGGCTTTTGATCAGAACGACGATACGAGTCCATTGATGTAAAACTTGCCTCGAAACGGTGCTCCAAACGATGAAAACGGCGCTTCAATTTTGGTGTTTAAATTTCCAATTAACAAAAATCAAGTCACTTGGAGCACCATTTCGAAGTAAGTTTTACATCAATGGACTCGTATCGTCGTTCTGATCAAAAGCCCTAAAAAATCTATTTGTAATTTGGAAAAAAGCTTAACTCCGTTAAGTTTTTTTAACGGGGGACCATTGTAGGAAAAAAAGGTGAAAGGTGGGACTGGTGGGGGGAATATTCTGAGGTGTGATTATTAATGGCCAATAAGGTCTAGGTGGGATTATTACAGGTCAATTCCCCTTAATTTTTTAGGGTTTTGTATGGGTGCTACTTTCTACACCCCCCTATTTACTTTTTTCACCTCCCTCCTCTCACATACTTACAGGTGGGGCCTGCGTGGGACCGACAGTTTTCCTCACACAAGGGGGGTGTAATCAGGAGAGGGGGGTGTGTATAGAATGAGCCTTTTGTATTTGCTTCCTTGCCTTTCATTACCCATTCCCTTTTTAAAATATTAAAAGTAAAGCCCATATAATCTACATGGCAGTCCCTTGCCTTTACCCTCATCCCCATGACTAGTTATTGTTGATGGTAGTATGCTTAAATTAACCTTCTTATTTTTTTTTTTATTAATAACGTTTGTCATTTTTATTTCTTATGCTTTACTTTTATTTTTATCTTTCTGACATCAAATAATTATTAATTTTTCTACTAATATCGTTTTTGTTTCATTTTTAATAGCAACATTTCTTTTAAAAAAATGTTAATATATTTACTTTATACGATGCATCTTAATTTATTTTTTCCTTAAAATGAAATTAGATAATTTGGTAAGCTAGTTTTAAAAAGTTGTATTTATTATTCTCTTTTTCATAAAAAAAAGCATATTTTATATATTGAAGGGGTATGGTCCCAAAAAGCCGCGCAAACCTTCCTCCAGGTCGCGCGCAGGACCATACTCCTAAATCAGCAAGATCTTCAATCTCAACCTCGCGCGGGCACTTCACCAAGGACTGACCTCGCACGAGGACCAAACAAGAAAGAGCATGAAGATCAACACTTAGCATTTTCATAATAGTCTTCAGCACCTATAATCCTGCGCGGGCTAGTCTCGAGTTCAGCAAGGATCGCATAGGAGCTGTAGCGCAGGACCGCTCCAGAAAGTACAAAGGTACAAGTGGCAGATGAAAAGAGCCAATCCACATCCTCCAGGCTCTACTCAATCGTGCTCCACGATCGTCTGACATGCAGGAGACAAAAGGTACTTAAGGACGCCTACATGGCACCAATCACAGGGCAGAGACAACTGCCCCACGATCTCCACTTACCTGCTGATGGCAGAGGGGCGGCCAGGCCGACAACAGTGACACGTGGCTCCAATCACATTGCGCCAACTCCAGAAAGCTCCTAGAAGCCACTAACGGTCGACACCAGTGAGACAAGGAGCATATCCTCAATGTTGTCGCCTTCAGGCCCAAGGCCCATCAGCCCACATCCTCTTACACCTCTCCGGCTATAAATAGAGACCTCACTTCACAGGTTAGACATTCCATTCCCTCTACTCTCACTCTTAATACTCAATTATCTCCCCAAAGCAGTCGCTTATTCTCACGCCGGAGCCCGGTTAAGAGGGAAACCCCCACATTCCCCTCTTAACGAGTAAGGGTGTTCTGTTTTGCAGGATTAGACGATCATTACGAAGCTCAGAAAGCCATTAGAAGATTAACCACTATGGTAGGAACATAAACCAAACTGATTAGTCCCATAATTAGTTCAGTGTTTCTTCATTGGCGCCCACCGTGGGTGCAGTTGTCTCAACCTCCTTTCAACATTTCGCAAAAGATGTAAAGATTGAAGTACTCAAAAATCCATCAGTCCTGCTGCGCCAGGTAAATGTGATCGAAGTAGGGCAGCCATCTTGGATGACCCCTATAATTCAGTATTTGCAAGAAGGAATACTCCCTGAGAGCAAGGCAGAGGCAAGAAAGATTCAAAACAAAGCTCTGCATTATGAGATGAATGGTGGTATCTTATACCGCAAGTCCTTCTTGGGGCCACTGTTGCGCTACGTGGACCCCCAAGATGCGAATTACTTGATCAGGGAGATTCACGAAGGGATCTGTGGCATCCATGCAGGACCACGCATGGTTGTCGCGAAGATTATGAACGTTGGATATTATTGGCCAGGGATGCACGTCGACGCCCTGAAGGAGCTGCGCAAATGCGACTCCTGTCAACGACATTCTCCAAAAACCCTGCGCCCAAAGAACGATCTTATCCCTGTATCAACTGCTTGGCCTTTCCAACAGTGGGGAATTGATATGGTGGGACCCTTCCCAGAAGCTCCTGGTGCCGTCAAGTTCATAATCGTGGCCGTTGATTATTTTACTAAGTGGGTGGAGGCCAAAGCTCTCGCCTCAACCACTGCAATGATAGTGCGCAAGTTTATTTGGGAACACATCATTTGCAGGTTTGGTCTTCCACTCAAAATCATCACAGACAACGGTACCTATTTTGCTTCTGAGGACCTTCGAAATTGGATGAAGGAAATGAAGATAGAGTATACCTTCTCCTTCGTTGCGCACCCTCAAGGCAACGGTCAAGTGGAAAGCGTTAACAAAAGTATCGTCGAGGGGATAAAAGCCCGACTGGGCACAAAGAGAAGAGGCTGGGTAGATGAGCTCCCAAGCATCCTGTGGGCTCATCGAACCATGCCGAAGACAAGCACCGGCGAAACTCCTTTTAGCCTAGTATACGGCTCGGAGGCAGTTATCCCGGCGGAAGTTGGACTCCCCTCACCGCGCTTGACGGCAGTCAACACGGTTGACAATGAAGCAGAGCGCCGTCTCGATTTGGATTTACTGGAAGAAAGACGCGAGATTGCGCGTATTAAGGAAGCAAAGTACAAGACACAACTGGAAAGGTACTACAATGCGAGAGTCCGCATTTGTACCTTCACCCCAGGAGAATACGTCTTCCGAGACAACGAAGCTTCAAACGCTGAACGCCCAGGAAAACTAGCACCCAAATGGGAAGGCCCATACTTGGTTCACGAAGTGCTAGGAAAAGGGGCATACAAATTGCGCACCCTGGATGGACACATCATCCCGCGCACATGGAATGCGCAACAACTGCGCAAGTGCTATATGTAACTATTCTAGGCCATGCGCCTTTCTTCACTAATGTTGGCCACGCGCCTTTTAATTTCCTATGTTGGCTAAACGCCCTTATGTTACTTATATGCGATGTATGATTGGCCTAAGCGCCTGTTTCTCAGTTAATGAAAGCATACGACATGTTTTCTTTTATCATAATGCTTCTTGAGTTACAAATGCATGTCAAAATTTTGATTAGCACGAAAACACTTCAGTGAATTACAAGCTCTTGAGTTATAACTTCAAGGTCCTCCGCGAACATAGCGCGAGACCGAGCAACTATACTCGCTCAAGAGCCACACTTACATTTATTCGCGCTAACTTAACCAAAGTTTCTAACAACAGTGCAATAATTGTAACGTGACAGAATAAACATAAACATCATATTTAATAAGCGCAAGCGCGCAACGATTACATGGAAACCAACGATCGTTCATCTGATCCAAAACAAGCGCGACCGCGCAAATGTTATCAACAACCTAAAAATTACAAGGCACAAAGCCTGAAAACACTATCTATTCAAAGCCATCACCATCATCGTCATCATCATGCTTGTCGCTATCACCATCGCCATCATTGCCCGTTGTTTCCTCCTCATCAGATAACTCAACAGTTTCTGGGGGGTCGAGAATGGTCTTCAAGCGGTGACACCAGTCATCATGCTCTAAAGCTTTTGCAACCAAGTCCATAACGGGCAATGATAGATGATTATAAGCATTTTCAGCACGAGACAGCTCGGCATCAGCTTCATCGGTCACCGACCAATGACTAGTGTCAAACTCTTGCCCAAACACCTCTGCAACATGCTGCGCACATTCCAGATAACCTCCACGATGACCAACCGCGCGAGAAGCATCTATAAGAGCAGCAACAGCTTTGTCTAGCTCCCCAGCATTTAAGATGGAGTTGGCCATCTACAGAAAAGGCAATAAATTAAACACTAGGCTTCAATAAATACAACCAAAATTAAAAGAAACCATACCAGAACTAATCCTCTGCCGCGCAGCCACTCAGCCTCGGAGACCAAAGTATCAACGATCCCTTGAGCCTCGGAATAGTTGTTTTGCGCCACATTGAGAGCAGACGTACTAATGTCTCGCGCTTCCTCAGCTTTCTGTTTGGCCTCCTCAGTAGTAGCAGCCTTAAATTTCTCCGCCTCAAGATCGATTTCCAAGGACTCGCATTTGTCAACCTGCTCGTGCAGGCGGCGTTTCAATTCAGCAATTTCGACATCCTTGGCCGTCAAATCCTTGTCTTTACCAGACAGCTGCGCCTTCACCTCAGCCAGTTCAACCTGCAAGGGGTAAATGACTCAGTTAATTCTTCTAACAAAAGCATAAACTGAAAAAAGAAGTGTCTCGAACCTCAGCCCGCTCCTTAGCAGCTTGCGCATCCTGCGCATCCTCGACTTTCGTTGTCAACTCAGCAACCTTGCCTTCGAGCTCGGTAATCTTATTTCGAGCAGCATAAGCGCGCTGGTTGTCTTTCTCACAGATCTTATTCCATTCAGCCTTCTCCTTCGCCAACAGATCCTCGGCAGCTCGAAGCTTGCCTTTCAGGCCCTCGCGCCCCCATTCCTCCGCTTTCTTATCAGCCTCAAACTTGGACTTCTCTTCCTCAAACTTGGCATTAGCCTTCTCAAACTCCTTAACCTGCCTCACAAGGCACAGTCGGTAGTTCTCCCAATCCAACCGCTCCCTAATCATGGTGCGCCACTCACGCACAATTTCATGGCCGGCAGAAAGAGTATTGGCCTCCCCAATTACATACGCTACATACAGCTCATCATGAGTCCGCGCCTTTTGTTGGTTAACCTCACCAGGAGGGATAGAATTCAAGAACCAGTCGCGGCAAGGGGCAAATTCCTGGAAAGTGTCCTTCTGCTTCAAATTCCAAGGAGCTCGATGGGGGGCACTCCCACGTTCTGCCTCGGCGTAAGTCTTATAATAAATATCCCCGAGAATATCCTTTGGGCCAATGTTTTGTGGGTCATACCCCCAGCACCCCCGGAACTCGCGCCACCAGAAGCATGTGGACCAGAACCCCCAGCAGAAGTCACTTTAGCAGAATGTTGAGGGGAAGGAGGTTGCGCTGGGTGGGTAGGTTTATCAACTACAGGCTCTTTCTCCCTCTCAGCAGCCCTTTTCTCTCTCTCCTGCTCAGCTCGCCTCTTCTTCTCCTCATCAGCTTTTTTCTTCTTCTCCTCCTCAGCCTTCTTCCTACGCTCCTCATCAGCCTTCTTCTTCCTGTCTTCCTCAGCTTTCTTTTCCTCAGCCTTTTTCTTCTCTTCAGCAACTTTCTCCTTCTCCCCCTCAGCAGCCGGTTTACCCTTCTCAGACTCCACTCCAGCATTCGTGAAGGGTTTGATAGTAACCTTAGGCCTCTTCTGCGCCGGCTCTGGGAGCTCTGTAAATACGATACCCTTCTTCTCAGGGGTCTTCTTCTTGGCCTCTGCAGAAGCAAAGTGATTAAGGAAAGAAAAGCAACAAAAGGAAGAGAAACCAACAACTTATCAGGAGAGAACTTGTAAAGAGAGCGCAAGTCGCTCTGCTTCCCAATCAAGGGAATCGCACCAGCCTTCGGCGCTGCAGAAACACCAGCGGTGGTCTCACTTCTACTTCTCTTCCTGCTGATTAACTTGGCAGCAGCCTCCTCCTCTTCCTCCTCTTCCTCTTCATCATGCGCAACAGAGGATGGAGTCGCCCCAGCATCCGGGTTACGAGAACCCGCGCTCCCCGAACTCTTGGAACCAGTCCCTACTACTTTCTTCTCGCCTGCGCGCGACAAACCTTCAAGTATGTCACTGATAATCACATAATCTTCCAAGTTACTCTGGCGAAAGCGAAGAGTACCTTTGTCAGCAACACCTGAAGCTGCGCGGCTAGGCCCACCCTTCTTGCTAGTCACTTCAGGTTCAAGGTTGATCACCTTCTTCTTCCTAGAAGGTTTCTTCTTCTTCTCTTCAGGGTCGATACCCAGGTCGCGCAACACACCTGCAAAGATGTTAGACCACGAACTTAGCTCCCCATTAGAAGACCCTACAGACTCCTCGCTGGAAAGATAAAGAATCTCTTTCCCAGCGGAGGTCACAGATCACAAGGGTCGGGGATTGGGAATACGCGCACCTTCAGTTGCGGTTGGAGGATTGGCAAAAGCCCCAGCGACTGGATACAAGAAGCGCGGCCTGATCCTGTCATACCAATAATGTTCCCCCGATTGCAGCGGGCGCACACCCATGGACCCACCAAACATGGGGAAAGCAGCTTGATAAAGATGTGCTTCTACATTTAAAACTCAAAGAGTTAAATAAAGCGGAAATAAGCAGGAAACTAAGGAAACAAATAACCTTTATCGTCAAACTTCAACACCGGCACCTCTTCGCTATCATGCGACCACTGATCACTCATCTGCGCCGCAACCAGAACATTTTCTCCAAACACTCGGTTTGGAGTGGCAGTTAGTTTCACATACCAATCTTCCTTCTTTGGTATCGCCAGTTCTTCCTTCTCGATTGGATCGGACCATGGGCGGAATATCATGGCGATCGGTATCACCTCTTCGCGAATAAAGAAGAACTTCTGTTTCCAATCGTGGAAACTCTTAGGAGGATTAAGGAGTATCTTCTTAGCAGCCCCTCGACTGGCAAACGAGTAGAAGCCCATAGTCCTGATCAGTTGGTAGAAGGCCCTGAACCTCTCTACCGTTGGGTCAACACCATGAGATCGGCAGAGGAATTCGAAATGTCGAACCCTAACCATCCCAGGTGGGCTCAGCTGTGAAATATGGAACCCATAGAACTGAAGTATGTGAGCCAAGAATTCCGTAGCCGGCAACCGGAAGTTGCCCTGATGAAAGAAATCTTCAAACAATGTGATATACCCCGGTGGTGCATCGGCAGCCGTCTGATTCTGACCGGGGTACTTGGCATCCCACTCCGGTGGAAACCGGAAACTCCGTACTATCTGCTCAAAAAGACCTAAATCCCACCTGAGAACGGGAACATGACCTTCTTCAACAGGATGTTCTTCTTGATGTTCTTCAGCCATCGATGATAAAGCAGAAACTTTGAATATTTTCTTAAGAAACTTGAAGATATGCTACTATGTTCTTCAAAAGTTTGAAGATTCAAAGTGAATTCGAGAGCAAATGGGAAAGAGAAGACAACAGAAGATGAAAAGTGATTTGCTCTCACCCCTCATCGAATATATAGGGCAGAGACAACCGTGCTCCACGATCGTCTGACATGCAGGAGACAAAAGGTACTTAAGGACGCCTACATGGCACCAATCATAGGGCAGAGACAACCGCCCCACGATCTCCACTTACCTGCTGATGGCAGAGGGGCGGCCAGGCCGACAACAGTGACACGTGGCTCCAATCACATTGCGCCAACTCCAGAAAGCTCCTAGAAGCCACTAACGGTCGACACCAGTGAGACAAGGAGCATATCCTCTATGTTGTCGCCTTCAGGCCCAAGGCCCATCAGCCCACATCCTCTTACACCTCTCCGGCTATAAATAGAGACCTCACTTCACAGGTTAGACATTTCATTCCCTCTACTCTCACTCTTAATACTCAATTATCTCCCCAAAGCAGTCGCTTATTCTCACACCGGAGCCCGGTTAAGAGGGAAACCCCCACATTCCCCTCTTAACGAGTAAGGGTGTTCTGTTTTGCAGGATTAGATGATCATTACGAAGCTCAGAAAGCCATTAGAAGATTAACCACTATGGTAGGAACATAAACCAAACTGATTAGTCCCATAATTAGTTCAGTGTTTCCTCATATATCATAAAAAGGGATTTAATAAATCAAAATATTGGTAAAGGGGACAGTTTGTCATAAAAATAGGTGAAAGAAATTTCTGTATAAGAAAAAAAACACGCTAACTCATAATAATAGTAATTTAAATTTTATATTTTTTTACTTATAATAGCATCTTCTACCTATATCTATATCTATCAATAAGCCAGCAGTTGAAGCTACGCAACCCTAATACTCCGGATATGACGGAGGATCATCGGCGGCAAAATTCTGAAGAATGGCAGGAGGCTCCAGTACGTAAAAGTAGACGAGGATCTCAGAAGGATACGACTAATGCGAAGGTAATTACAAAGTTTTTTGTATCGAATCTGCACCCGAAGTGTTCATCTTCAGATCTTAAGGATGTTTTTCGAGTTTTCGGTACGTATGAGGGTTCTTATATTGCTAGGAAACTCGATAGGATGGGGAAGCGGTTTGGGTTTGTGTCTTTCAGTGATGTTATTGATGCGAGACGAATGGTGGGTGAGATGAATGATCTTTGGATGGGGTCTTACAAGTTGTTTGTGTCTGTGGCACGGTTTGTGGATGGCGAAAAGGTGGACAGGTCGAAAGAAGATAATACTAGGAAAGGTAAGGAGAAGGTGAACGATATTCATGCAAACCCTAAACATGGGGGAGCACATCAAGAGAAGGAATCTAATGGTGAGGGGATTCTGAATATGATTTTGAATGGAGGAGGTGGACGGACGTTCGTGGATAGTCTGTTAAACAGGAATAAAACTGATGTGATAAGGGTCGATGACAATGTCGAAGCTTTTTCTCAATGGTATAATCGTTCGGTCATGGGTAAAGTTGTGGATTTCAGAACCTTAACTGAGTTGAAGACGTGTTTTAGGGCTAAAGGGTGGAAGAATGTTGGGATCAAGTATATTTCTGGGTTCACGGTGTTGTTATTGTTCAACAATGTGGAGGATTGTGACAAGTTTTGGCTGGAAAAAGAGGAGTGGGCGAATGTTTTTGCAAAAGTTGATCGTTGGGATGGTAATCAGACGATGGTGGAGGAAAGAATTGCATGGCTGCAGGTTCATGGTGTACCGGTACAGTTGGCGTTAGATCAGGTGTTTAATACGGTGGGTAGTCGATATGGAGAGGTGGTAAAGCCAGCCCGGATGTGCACAGATGATTGTAACTTTTCGTATGTGTGTATTGGAGTTTTATGTAAAACTCATGGAAGGATAGTTGATCGGGTGGATATTTCATGGAGATGTGTTATATATAAGGTGTGGATAGATGAAGATGTTGGAGAATGGGCTCCGGAGTGTGTGGAAGAGATCGATGGGTCGGTCGAGGAGATGGAACAGGATTTAGAGCCGGGTCAGAATGGTCACTTTACTAATGAGAATGCAAACGGAAATGATGTCGAGTTGGGCGAGATTAGGGATGGAGAAGAGAATGTTAATGATTTCATGTCCAATGAAGGGGTCCAGTCTAATGTTGTTGGCAGTTCCGAGAATGAGGTTAAAGGTAATGCGTCGGGTGTTCGTAAGAAATTTAGACGTCGTTCTCTGTTTAAGAATAGGGGGAGGCGAGTAACTCTCAAGAGAGACCTAAGAAGCGTCTTAGGGATGATAATGATTTGTTTGGATTAGATAAGCTGATTGGTATTATGGGTTCTCCTTCGGTTCACTTTGATAATGCCGAGAGGGAGCAGGTCGATGATTTTTTGTCTCCGGATTTAAATTCCAATACTGAAGACAATCATGTGGTTAACAATTTTCATTATGTGGAGGTAAATGTTGACTTGCAACACAATCAGGTGGAGCAAGATAACGTGGAGTGTGATCATATTGAAGTGGAAGCCGAAAAGACTGTTGAATTGGGAGCCATTTTAGGAGTGTCCAACCTTAATGATTTTGTTCCGATTGTTCAAGAGGCTATTAGAGAAGAAGGGTTTCAACCGGGTGGTCAATGAATGTTATGTCATTAAACATTCGTGGGTTAGGGAGTTCAAGTAAAGCAGAGTGGGTTCGGAGTATTCGTACAACATGAGGTACATTTGATTTTGATACAAGAAACACAATTTATTTCTTTGGATGCAGTGGACATAGGAAGTTTTTGGGGAATAGGAGATTATAGTTTTGAATGGGTTCCGTCTTCAGGAAGGTCTGGGGGTGTATTATCGATATGGGATTCCAAAGTTTTTGTTGCTGAGGATATTCAAAAGTTTTCTAATGTTTTGTTAGTATCGGGAAATATGAAAGGTAGTGGGGTGAAGCATCATTTGATTAACGTTTATGCTCCGCATGCTGTGCCGGCGAAAAGGGTTCTTTGGTCAGATATTAGCGGTCTTATAGGGGATGGGGACGGTTTTTGGATGGTTGCGGGTGATTTTAACTCGGTTAGAAACGAAGGGGAAAGAAGGAACTCTTCTTACAATATGACCGATGCTCAAGATTTCAATAATTTTATTCAAGATTCGAACTTGCATGAGTACTCTTTGAAAGGCCGTCGTTTTATGTTTGTGGCGGGTGATAAACTAAGCCGGATTGATAGAGTGCTAGTGAATTGGAGTTTCTTTTCAGCTTGGCCTATGGCTGAATATTTAGCTTTGGATAGGAAGTGGTCCGACCATAGTCCGTTGATTTTAAAGACGAATTCTAGAAGTTTTGGTTCCAAACCGTTTAGATTTTTAACTCATGGTTAGGCCGCGAAGATTTTATGTTATTTGTTAAAGACGCATTGATGAGTGTTGATGTAGAAGGGGCCGCTGATACTCGGCTCATGTTAAAGTTTCAGAGATTGAGGAGTTTAATATCGGGTTGGGCGACCAAATGTATTGAAAAGGAGCGGGGGGAACGATGTCTTTTGGAAGAGGAACTCGGTCAGTTGGATGTGATAATTGAATAGCGTTCTCTTTCGGAGGAGGAGGTGTGGAGTTTAGAGGAGATTAAGAGAAGGTTAAGCGAGCTCGATATGTTTCGTCAAAGTGATCTCAAGCAGAAAGCTAGGAATAATTGGGCTTCGTTCGGAGATGACAACACTCGGTTTTTCCACGACTGCATTAACAAAAGGAAAGCTTCGAATTATTTTCCAGGTTTGATGGTTAATGGGGTGTGGGAAGCTAAGCCGGAAATTGTCAAGAGAGAGGTTCTTCGTTTTTATAGATCAAAGTTTAAGGAAAAAATGGTTGTTCGTCCGAAGCTAGTTTGCTATGGGGTGAAGAAGATTGACAGTAATGAAGCCGATAGGTTGGTCCAACAATTTTATGTACAGGAGATTAAAGATGCGGTGTTCGAGTGTGGGGCAGACAAAGCGCCGGGACCGGATGGTTTTAACTTTCGTTTTATTAGATCGTTTTGGGAGCTGTTTCAGAATGATTTTATGGATGTGATGCTTCACTTTCACAAGGTGGGTAGATTCAGTCCGGGTGTGAGCTCATCATTCATTACTATGATTCCCAAGGTTGGTGATCCGGTGGAGTTATCCGATTTTAGGCCTATTAATTTGATTGGGAGCATTAGTAAGGTCGTTTCTAAAGTCTTGGCGAATAGATTGAAGGTGGTTTTGGGTAAAGTTGTTTCGGAAACTCAGTCGGCGTTTTTGACCGGGAGGTATATTTTGGATGGGCCATTAATGGTAAATGAGGTTATATCGTGGGCAAAGAAGCGCGGGAAGCAAATTTTTCTATTCAAAATTGACTTCGATAAAGCTTACGTTAATGTCAATTGGGATTTTCTGTTATCAGTGTTAGAGCAAATGGATTTTTCGTTGAAGTGGCGAGAGTGGATAAAGGGGATTTTGGTCTCGGCTAGGTCCTCGATTCTTGTGAATGGTACCAACTTTTGAGTTTCGGATGCCAAAAAGGAATTCGGCAAGGGGATCCCATATCTCCTTTTTTATTCATAATATTGATGGAGGCTTTTTCGTGTTTAATGAATAGAGCTACAGAAAGAGGAGCTTTTGATGGTGTACACCTCCCGAACAACGGACCGATTTTATCTCATTTGTTATTTGCGGACGATGCTATGTTGATGGGCGATTGGTCTTCTTTCAACTTCGACAATACGAAGCGGATTCTTCGGATTTTTTATTTATATTCGGGCTTGAAGATTAATCTTCATAAGTCGGTTTTGTATGGAGTTGGGATTGACAATGATGAGTTGAAAGATAGAGCGGCCTTTCTTGGGTGTAAAGCGGGTGATTTTCCATTTATGTATTTGGGAATTAAGGTTGGTGCTAATATGAACAGGATAGCTAATTGGGAACCGGTGGTTAACACATTTAGAAGGTGACTATCGAAGTGGAAGGCGACGTCTTTATCGATTGGTGGTCGGGTGATTTTGATTAAATCCGTTCTTAATAGTCTTCCTACTTATTATTTTTCTTTGTTTAAAGCACCAAAGAAAATTATTAATGACTTGGAAGGTATGATGCGAAGTTTTTTGTGGGGTGGATCTGATGACGTGAGGAAACTTAGTTGGGTCTCATGGGATACGGTTACAAAATCTATAGAGGAAGGGGGGTTGGGAATCGCTAGACTTGAGATTAATAATAAAGCATTAATTGTTAAATGGTTATGGAGGTTTTTAAATGAGCAGCATAACTTATGGAGAAAGGTTGTTATTTCGATTCATGGATCGAGTCGTAGTTGGGGTATTGCTCTGGTGATTTGCGGATACACTAGTGTTTGGAAGAATTTTGTGTCGCTTTAGAATAGTGTCAAGGTCGAAGGAAGTGGGCTTGGTAGTGTTGTCCGTGGTCAACTTGGGGATGGGAGGCACATTCGGTTTTGGTTGGACACATGGTTAGGCTACGAAGCTTTTAAAGTCAAGTTTCCTAACTTGTTTGCGTTGGAAAAAGATAAAAAGGTTTTGGTTTGTGATCGGTTCAGAACCCAAGGGACGAGTCGGTTGTTTATTTGGAATTGGAAGCGAAATGTGGCTAGTACAGAGGAGTGTGACGAGAAGCAAGCTTTGGAGGCCGCATTGATGGGTGTACTTGTGAATGATAGGAGTGATACTTGGGTGTGGTATAATGGTAGAAATAGAGATTTTTCGTTCTCCGAGGTCAAGAAGTGGATGAAGGGTTCGGCCAATAATGGTGTTCAGTTTGGTTTCTCTTGGAGTAAGTTGGTGCCTCTCAAATGTAACATCTTTATGTGGCGTCTTTTTTTGGATCGGTTGCCTACAAAAAAGCTCTGATTAGAAGAAACATTCATGTGGATAGCCCGTTATGCGGTTGGTGTGAGATAGAGGAAGAAACGGCAGAACACATTTTTACTGGCTGTGGTGTTTCGGCCGGGGTTTGGAACGGGATCTCCAAATGGTGTCGTATTCCGGATATTTTTGTTTTTCATGTTAAAGACTTGGTGAACTTGCACGACTTATGTGGGATTGTTGGTGTTAAGAAGGCGGTGGTGCAGGGGGTGATTATAATTGCTTGCTGGGTTATATGGAAAGCGATGAACGACAAGATCTTTTCTAATAAGGAGTCAAAGGTGGTGGAGTTGGTGGTTGACATCAAGTCTTTGGGCTTTCTTTGGTACAAGCACAGATTCAAAGATGGTGTGGTGGGTTGGGATAGATGGACTAATTTTGATTTGATGTAATCTGGTTTGTTTGTATGGTTTTTGACTTGTTATCTCCGTCTTGGTGATAGCTTGTCTTTTTGGTTTTATGAAAGTTAATCTTAAAAAAAAATCTATATCTATCATATATAATAAAATAAACTAATGAGTTACACACTTCATTTATTGAAGGCATTTACTTTTTAATTTTCCCGCCATATATCTGTTTTTTTTCTTAAAAATTAAAAGTTTTAAAACAAATTATCTAGTTATCTCATATTCTAAGTCGACGGGATCAGGAGAGAACGGTGAAAAGTGTGTGAACGGTGAGAACGGATCCTGGCAGTGGGCGCTAATTGATATGCAGGGGTACGATTGTCCTTTTATACGTTCCCTCCTTATTCACGTTATAAATCTCTTTCAAATTAAAACTCCAAAGATTTCTTGTTAGCTGTTACCTCCTTTGCAAGCTTTCTCAGATCTATGACGTCTAACATGGATTCTGTTCAACAAAGTAAAATTCGATGACGTTTCCTATTTTTGTCCAGCAAATCATGCAAGTTTCATTTTTTTAAATTAGTATTTCATAATGTGTTGTATGATTTCAATGGCGTTGTTCATTTATCCAATTTAATTGCGTTTTAATTGGTAGTTAAACAATTAGTAAGAATTGATAATTGGAGTTTTCAATATTAATTTTAATTGTCGTTTAGGATATAGTATATTTCTTATGTTTTTACGATCATTGGCGTTTTGCATCTCTTTGATTAGTTTTGAATATTATTTAGTAGTATTTGTGAACATCAGTTATTACTATTTGTTAATTTGTGTAAATACCAGTTTGTTAACTATGGCGTTTTCATAATGATGTTATATTTTTGTTAATTATTTATGTTGTCAAGTGTTTTTTAATTATTCATCTCATGGCGTTTTCATTATCAAGTCGCATTAGTATTTTTGTTAATCAATAAAGTTAAGGTGTGCGTATTTTGGCGTTTTCATCATGGCGTTTTCAAATTATGTGTTTATTATGTCTTGTTTATTATTCAATTAATAGCGTTTTAATCTATAATGTTATTAAGGGACATTTTCTATTTTTAATGGCGTTTTTCTGATTTTTTTTGTTCCTCACTGTGTTTTCTCAGACGAATTTGCTTCCTCGAGTCAAAGGTTTTGCCCCAAAACTGGATTACCATTTATTATTCCTGACGTTAGTGAAGAAATAAAGCCCACAATGGACATGGCATTCACAAGCCTCGATGATTGTTATTCAATGTATGTTAAGTATGCCAAGGAGTGTGGGTTTTTAGTCAGGAAACAGACTACAAAGACAAAATCCAAAGGTGTGTTACATTTTAAGTATTACTTGTGTACGAGAGCTAGGTTATATAAGGACAAGAAGGTTGATACGTTGGACTCCAATAAAAAGGAGCGATTAGTGCGATCCAACTTTTCAAAGAGGACTGATTGTGGTGCACTGTTAGGTGTAATTTTTTAGGCTGGATCATGGAAGGTGTATAAGTTTGTCGAGGAGCACAACCATGATCTTGTTGAACGTCTTGATAAGCATTTTATTCCAACTGAATGACACCTCACTCAGCTCCAGAAGCATGTTATACACAGCATGTCTAAGTTGAATTTGGGTCCAGTCATGGCGTTTAATGTTATGAAGACTTGTTTTGGCGGTTTTGAAGATGTCGGTGCAAGTAAAGTAGAATTTAAGAACTAAAAGAGGCAAATTAACTTGTTTATAGGGGAATATGACGCTGATATGGTTGTGAGACATTTGGATGAAAAAAACATTCCCAGCCTAATTTCTCGTATGATTACTTCACAGACAAAGACAACCGTTTAAAGGGACTTTTTTGGTGTGACGATCAAGCCAAACGTAATTACCACATGTTTGGTGATGTGATTTCGTTTGACGCCACGTATCGTTCCAACAAGTAATATTTTATAATTCAACTTCTTCTGTTTTTTTGGCGTTTTTTGAGTTTACATGCAATGGCGTTTTTATGAGTTTACATGCAATGGCGTTTTATTAGCTTACATGCAATGGCGTTTTATTATTGTTTCAGTTCTAATGGCGTTTCATATGCAGATACGCTATGGTGTTTGTACTGTTAACCGGTATAAACAATCATCACTGCAATGTTACATTTAGTGCTGCATTATTGGCGTCGGAAACTGCTGATACGTATATTTGGTTGTTGAGAGTTTTTCTAAAAGCTGTTGGTTCTCAACCAAAAGTAGTTGTCACTGACCAAGATCCAGCAATGAAGAAGGCTATTTCTGCTGTATTTATTGACACGAGGCATCGGTTATGCGTGTGGCGTGTGATGCATAAACTTTCTCTGAAGGTTGGTATGCTTATTTTTACCTTTGGCGTTTTAGGATACACTACGTTTTAAAATACATGGCGTTTTAAAATACATGGCGTTTTGTACCTTGTTACTGCTTTTTTAATTAAGTTTTGTCTTTGTGTAATATATATGTTTTTTATGCATGGCGTTTTCGTGTTATACATAGGTTGGTGTTAGGCTATGCAATTCCACCAATTTCAAAGAACGTATTTATGGTGTTGTGTGGACGGATATTCTCACACCTGAAGAGTTTGAATCAGAATGGGAAGTGGTTATCGCAGAGTTCAATTTAGCAGATAATGACTGGCTATCTGATATTTTTGCACTCACGGAATCTTGGATCCCTGCATACTATAGAATGGAAGAGATGTCGGGTCTTATGCGAACGACATCGAGGTCGGAGAGTGAGAATCATTTTTTTGGTCAAGTGTGCAATTCGAAAGCTACTCTTGTTTAGTTCATGACTCATTACGAAACTGCAATAGAAGCACAGCGTCACACGCACTGGAAAAATGATCATGAATCTCGATACAAACGACCCCAGTTGAAGAGTAATTACCAATTATTGGAAGGCCAAGCTGCTGACATATACACAAAAAGTATTTTTTGTGACGTTCAAGCTGGGCTAATTCGAATCGTGGATTGCATAAATCAACGTTATGAAGATCAGCCCGATGGGTTTGTTAAGTTTTACATAAATGACTTCCAACAGCCTTGTACATCCTTATTTCAAGTAAACAATGGCGTTATGTTTTTTATACGGCGTTTTCTGTGAATGGCGTTTTATCATGTCCATTGTGTTTTTTTAATTTTTTTAGACAAACATTCTCTGCATGGCATTATAGAGATATTGTTTTTGGCGTTTTTTCAGGTAATGTTCCGTAAGTCTGATTGCACATGCAGTTGCTTATGCAGGCGTTTTGAGCAGTTTGGTTTGCTATGTAGACATATATTCTATGTTTTGAGAATTATGGACATTAGGGAATTTCCAAAACAATACATTTTGAAAAGATGGCGCAAAGAGGCTTCCCCAAACTGCTCTCCCGAATACTCAAGTAGTCGTGAATATATGACCGAGCTTGATCCCGATGTGCAAAGTATGATGCGAGATATTATTTTTTCAACGGAATATACTTTGAACCGTTTTTCTGGTAATAAAGAGGAGCTATCCTTATACAAGGATCATGTTCAATCTTATATGAAGAAGGTTCAAGATATACAGATTGTTGCTCCTCCCGCTAGTACTAGGGATAGATTTGCCGAGATAACCGGTCAATATAAAAACGACAAGAATCCGATAAGAGTCCCTGTTGGGTAAAAATCCAAATGTTCTGGTTCTCGGAAGCGCCTGAAATCTGAACAGGAGATAGCAATCGAGAAAAAGAAATCAAAGTCGAAACCCGGGGCCAGAGAAAGACAGTGTCAGAACTGCAAAGGCTATGGACACTACGCATCGACATGCAAACAGGCCGTAATTAAAAGAAGATCGACAAGGTCTTGGAGAGCTAGTGAAGAGTAGTTTGGCGTTTTGTATTTTTTATTCTTACAGAACACACACAGATGGTCTTCGAGAGCCAGTGAAGAGTAGTTTGGCTTTTTGTATTTTTCATTATTACAGAACACACACAGATCTCAGTTTGGCGTTTTACATCATTCTTTATACATCATTTTTTCCATCTTTTTTTGACCTATTTGTTCATAACATGCTACTTCGAAGTTACATAACAAACAATATAAGATCGGACAAGCAAATCAAACGCCAAAAAAAACAATGCCACTAAATAAAACTACCATAAACCTCTAATTTTGGTCATGCTAAATGTCACGGCCCCCGACCCGGTTTGACCCGTTTCAGGAGCCGCGGGACAGAAATCCTGCGGTATTAATTTAATTGAGTTTAACAGCGGAAACAGGATCGTTTAAAGCTAAAATTTTCCCGATTTATTTTATTTCACATTTCGGGATAAAACCCCGATAATTTACAATAGTATGATTTTACTATAAAATCGTTATGTTACAAAACTTATTTCTTTATTTTTATAATGAGCCACTATCTTAAGCTTGATATGCTCCCCAGCACTTTTCCTGAATTACAACAGATCACCTGAAACATGTTTGAAAAAGGTTTTGTCAGCGGGAAATACTGAGTGAATCATTCTATTTACTAAAATGACACATTTGTTATAATTTACAGTATTAAGGAAAATTACAATGTTTCTGATATCAAACCAATTACCCACAGTACTTTGTCACTCGACCCATTGGCCCATTCGTCCAATGGTGTCTGTGACTATGGTCATATCACCCCTTGGCTGCCCCAATGGTGAAGATTATCAAGTAATGTATACAAAACCCCACATACCGGCTGTAATATGGTGATTACATAAACTTAATCCCTGTAATTATAACTTTGAAATAAATAGGGTTTTGTAAAGCAATTTGATAAAAAGAGAATGACTCACAAACTGTGAGAAAAGGAGAATGACTCACATTGCTGATTTAACACGGACAGAATCTAGTCTATGATTTAGCCTTGTTAACCTAATATAATAACAATGCACACAAAACTGGGTTAGTAATCAATCCAGCAATTACGATAACTCACGAGATCAAATTCTCACAATGAATGACAAGTGCGGTACTTCAACTCATCTATCGAATTAACGACGAACGACAAAGTACAATACTTCAACTCATCCATCGAATTAACGACGAACGACAAAGTATAACCCTAATGTGGGCGGCACTTAAACATTCATTGGATATATTGATCGTCGGATAAATGAATCGTAGCAGCGATTGTGCTAATACCCTGTTTTGCGGCAGCGATTCAATACCCGGGGGTGTAATTTCGGAATAACAGTACGTAATACAGTGTAATAGTGAGAATTATTTCGTCGTAAAGTGTTCAGATTTCGAATGCCAATGTCTGCTATTTATAGGTGAAATTTTACTAGCTTACGGACCGTAAGCTTAACAAGGTTGAGGTCCGTAAAGCAGCTTACGGACCGTAAGGTTGATAATGTTGCGGTCCGTAAGGAATCAAAGTAGGCTATAGGGTAGCCACGACTGGGACTAGCTTTGCTGAGTTGATAATTTTCGAAATTTACTTGCTGCCAACGTTTCTAAGTTGATAATTGTCAATAGGGTTTAACCCCCCCTGAGTTTTAGGGGCCCTAATCCTAATTCTGAAAATTATGAAAATTTTAGGGTTTGTGTGAAATCACTTGGGTGTCTCAATTAAGGTTTCCTAATGATCAATTAAAGTAATAATTAGGATCTTTTTGTGAGAGTTGTTACATTCTCCTCACCTTAAGAAAATCTCGTCCTCGAGATTTACTGGAATAAGTGTGGATACTTTTTCTTCATTTCTGATTCCAGTTCCCAAGTGTATTCAGCTCCCCTCTTTGAGTCCCACTTTACTTTGACTAAAACTAGTTGTTTGTGTTTGAGAAACTTGATCTTTCGATCCTCAATTTGAAGAGGTTTCTCAACAAATTTCAACTTTTCGTTTACCTCTAAATCTTGAAAAGGTACTACCAGAGATTCATCTGATAAGCATTTCTTGAGATTGGATACATGAAATACATCATGTACTCCAGCTAATTCTTCTGGTAGCTGTAAACGATAAGCTACTGGTCCTATACGTTGGATTACTGGAAATGGTCCTACGTATCTTGGACTTAGCTTTCCTTTCTTACCAAATCTAACAACTCCTTTCCAAGGAGAAACTTTCAACAGTACTCTGTCTCCAACTTGGAATTCTAATGGCTTGCATCTATTATCAGCATAGCTCTTCTGGCGATCTCTAGCCGTCTTCAGCCTTTCCTTGATTTGAGTAATCTTATCAGTTGTTTCTTGCACTATTTCAGGACCTGATAATTGACTTTCTCCTATTTCTGCCCAACAAACTGGAGTTCTACACTTTCTTCCATATAATGCTTCAAATGGAGCAGTATCAATGCTTGAGTGATAACTATTGTTATAGGAGAATTCAATTAATGGTAAATGATCATCCCAACTTCCACCAAAATCTATTACACATGCTCGGAGCATGTCTTCTAGAGTTTGGATTGTCCTTTCACTTTGTCCATCTGTTTGGGGATGATATGCAGTGCTCAAATTTAGTCGAGTTCCCATAGCTTGCTGGAAACTTTTCCAAAAATGAGAAGTGAAACGACTATCCCTATCCGAAACAATGGAGAGTGGAACTCCATGTAAAGATACAATTTCATCTACATACAATTTAGCCAGTCTTTCCATGCTAAAGGTTTCTTTCATTGGTAGAAAGTGAGCTGATTTGGTTAATCGATCCACAATTACCCAAATCGCATCATTACCTTTTCTGGTTTTGGGTAACTTAGTAACAAAATCCATTGTTATAAGTTCCCATTTCCATACTGGCATCTCTAACTGTTGTAATAGTCCTGAAGGTTTCTGATGTTCTGCCTTAACTTGTGAACAAGTAAGACATTTAGAAACATAGCTGGCTATGTCCTTTTTCATTCCTATCCACCAAAAGTTCTTTCTTAAATCTTGGTACATCTTATTGTTTCCTGGATGCATAGTGTACCTAGATTTATGAGCTTCTTCTAAAATCTTAGGTCTTAAGTCTCCCTGCTTAGGTACCCAAATTCTACTTTTGTGGAATCTCCAAATTCCATCTACTCCTTGTTCTAATTCCTTGATTCGTCCTTTCATTCCTTCAGCATTATCCTTGATTGCTGTATTTTGAACATTCTTCAATTGTTCCATTAAATCTATTTGTAGATTTAATCTGAGAGCACGAACTCGTCTCTGTTTCTCATAATACTTACGACTTAAGGCATCTGCAACCACATTCGCCTTTCCTTCATGATACTGAATATCACAGTCGTAGTCACTTAGGATTTCCATCCATCTCCTTTGTCTCATGTTTAACTCTTTTTGCCCAAATATATATTTTAAACTTTTATGGTCTGTGTAGACAGTAAATTTACTTCCGTAAAGATAGTGTCTCCAAATCTTAAGGGCAAAAATTACGGCTCCTAATTCTAAATCATGAGTCGTATAGTTTTCTTCGTGCTTTTTCAATTGCCTTGATGCGTACGCAATTACCTTCTTGCGTTGCATAAGTACACTTCCAAATCCTAATTTTGAAGCATCACAATATACTTCAAAATCTTCAGTTCCTTCTGGTAAGGCTAAGATTGGTGCATGGGTTAATTTCTGTTTCAAAATCCTAAAGGCTTCTTCTTGTTTGGTTCCCCATTCAAACTTAGTGGCTTTACAGGTTAACTTAGTTAATGGTACAGCTATCTTGGAAAAATCCTTAATAAACCGTCTATAATATCCAGCTAATCCTATAAAACTTCTAATTTCCATTGCTGTTTGTGGAACCTTTCATTTGGTAATTGCTTCTATCTTAGCAGGATCTACATGAATACCTTCATGGTTTACCATGTGTCCTAAGAATTGCACTTCTTTTAGCCAAAATTCACATTTCGAGAATTTGGCGTACAACTTTTCTTTTCTTAACAAAGTTAAGAGTGCATGAAGATGTTCACAATGCTCTGTCTGACTTTTGGAATAAATAAGTATATCGTCTATAAAGACAATTACAAATTTATCCAAGTACGGTTTACAGATCCTATTCATCATGTCCATAAATGCTGCAGGTGCATTTGTTAATCCGAAGGGCATGACTGTAAACTCGTAATGACCATACCTAGTTCTGAAAGCAGTCTTAGGTATGTCTTCTTCTTGTACCTTCAATTGATGGTATCCGGAGCGTAAATCTATCTTAGAAAAATATCTAGCCCCCTGAAGTTGATCAAAAAGATCATCAATCCTAGGTAATGGATATCGATTCTTAATTGTAACCTTATTCAATTCTCTATAATCGATACACATTCTCATTGAACCATCCTTTTTCTTCACAAACAACACTGGCGCTCCCCACGGGGACGAGCTAGGTTGTATGAATCCTTTACTTAGTAATTCATCTAATTGTTGTTTCAGTTCTAACATTTCTGTGGGTGCTAACCGATAAGGTGCCTTGGCTATCGGTGTAGTTCCTGGAATTAGATGAATCCTAAATTCTACTTCCCTGTCCGGAGGTAATCCTGGTAAATCTTCTGGAAATATATCAGGATATTCTGAGACTACTGGTATTTCCTTAAGATCTTTTCCCTTAGTGTTAATGATTATTGAAATCATATACACTATTCCTTGTTTTCGTTCATAACTAGCAACTTTCATTACTGATATGAACTTCATGGGCTTACGTGGTTTATCTCCTGTAATCCTAATCATTTCTCCGGTAGGTGATTGAATTTCTATGGAATTCTGATCACAAAGGATTCTAGCATGGTTGGTTACTAACCAATCCATTCCTAAGACAACATCAAATTCAGCTAAATTCATTGGCAATAGTTTTGCAGAGAATTTATGTCCTAAAAGTTCTATGTTTCCTTCTTGCAAAACTTTATTTATTTTAACTGAATTTCCGTCTGCTGTTTCAACTGTAAAAATCTGCCTAATATTGGTTAAAGGTAAACTAAGAGCTTGGCAGAATGAAGTATTTATAAAACTTTGGTTTGCACCAGAGTCAAATAATACTTTTGCGTACACGTTGTGAACTAAGAACGTACCCGCTATCACGTCCGGAATGAGCTCTGCTTCTTGGGTGGTCAGCTGAAATGCCCTGGCATTCTTCTTAGTAGTTCCTTCGGTTGTCTTGGGTTTGTTATCTACTGGTTTGACCAATTTAGGACATTCTGTTTTATAATGCCCTGCTTCTCCACAGTTAAAACAGATTACGGTTTTCTTTCTGCAGTTTTCTTCACGGTGTCCTATACCTTTGCAAAGGTTGCAGGTTAAATTACATTTTCCGTAATGCTTCCTTTTGCAGTTTCTACAGAAAGGTGGATTTGAATATTGCCC
Source organism: Helianthus tuberosus (assembly GCA_030545235.1). Lineage (NCBI taxonomy): Eukaryota > Viridiplantae > Streptophyta > Magnoliopsida > Asterales > Asteraceae > Helianthus > Helianthus tuberosus. The sequence continues at coordinate 46,350,691 of CM060451.1, read as the reverse complement.
TGTTCCTCTTTTCTTGAAATTATTACTATTACCCGCCCGAAATCCTTGGGTAATCTTCTGAGCTAGTTCCTTTTTCCTATCTTCATCTCTTGTGCGCACCAGTTCATCGGTTAGAGTATTAGCTAATTCTACCGCATCATCAATAGTGCGAGGTCTCGCAACTTTAACTATATTGCGGATTTCACCAATTAGCCCCTAAATATAGCGAGAAATGAGTACCGGTTCTGGCGAAGCCAGTGTTGGTACCACTCTAGCATATTCAAAGAATGTCGAGGTATAACCGCGACAATCTACACCCATCATCCGATGACTTAGAAACTTATTCGCCATCTGTTCCTTCTCATATTCAGGACAGAATTTTCTTTCCACCAAACCCTTAAATTCTTCCCAGGTCAGAGCATAAGCTATTACTCTTCCTTTTGATTGTAACACAGTGTTCCACCACTCGAGTGCTCCTTCTTTGAACAGATTTGATGCGTACATGACCTGATCATCTTTACCACATTTACTTATTGCAATGACTGCTTCGGTTTTCTCTAACCAACGCAGTGATGCAGTTGCTCCTTCATTGCCTGCAAATTCAGTGGGTTTACAAGCAAGGAATTCTTTGAAAGTGCAACCAGGCGTTGCAGTTTTCATTTTCTTGGGTAATGGAGCTTGATGTGGTTCCCTATTATGATTTACATGATTATTGCCTCCGTTTATACTATTACTGAAGTTATCTTCAGTAATCTGTTTACTAGGGACAATTTGTGGTTCGGGTGGATTCTTGATAGCAGCAACGAATGCTGGAATAGCATTAGCTATCCCTTGAGCAATAATGTTTTCGATATCTTGCCGAGTCATATATTGATTTCCTGGATGTTGCTCGGACTGATTAACTTCATTTATAGGTTCATTACCACTGTTTGCCATCTGATAATATATATATAAATTTTATTAGTATCTGCTAAATAACAATTACATACAAACAATCAGAAAATTTTATAATACAGATATAGTCAAAACAATCGATTTCTCGATTTCATTTTATATCTAGTATAGTATGCATCATTACTCGCAAATATCTTACAGAGTTTTATTCGTTATTTACAGACTAACTTTACTATTATAAAAACACCGTTTTACCATCCTACTATCTTTCGTCACTTGCTGTTCTAAAAACGCATTTCCCTCTCATCGTACTTCCATGCAATCTGTCCCCCTATTTCCCTGATTCTAGTTCCAGCATCAAACAACTCTTCACCAAAGTGGCGAAGTTCAGCCATGTTTTCATTACTCATGGGTGGATTAGGTAGGGGTTCTGGATCGAATTGTGGAAGAAAAGAGTAAGGATCGTTGACAATATTTTGAAATTGCCAGTCGTTCGTCCACCATTCGTCCATTCCCATGGGTTGGGAGTGGACTATTGGGTCTGGAATTGCTGGTTCCCAATTCATAGGGATTTGGTTTTCAAGAGGATAATTATAAATATTATTATTATTATTATTATTATTATTATTATTATTATTATTATTATTATTATTGACAGGCTGAATGGTTTCACAGCTTGCCAATAGGAAATCTATTTCTTCTTGAAAGGTCCTTCCCTGGTTTTGATTGGAGCTCTCTCCGATTTCTATCTGAGTTGGTCTAGACCCTTGCCCAACTTCCATTACTATGTCTTTAGAGTATTCCTCAAACTGCCTTTCCATCTGCTTAGAGTCTTCTTTGGCTTCAGTCTCCATCTCTTGGAGTCTAGGACTTTTCCTGGTTACAATTTCTTTTCCTTTCTCCTTAACTTCTTCCTTGCCCTCAGTTTCCATTTCCTTTTGTTTAAAATTTTCGCCGGTTATAATTTCTTTTCCCTTTTTCAAAGGATTGTTTATTTTGGGAAGTTTTGGAACTGGCTTTTTCTTACGTATACGACTCCCCCATACGTAATTCTTTCTTTTCTTTCGTTTTGGCTTGTTCACAGGTGGAACTTTGAATTCTACTGGTTGTTCTACATCGGGAAAGTAGCTAGTATATTCTTTGGAAGCTTCAATATTTACTGGGTAAAGATTAAGGTTCTGAAAAGCTTCAGATATCCCACTCATGCTGATGTAGCATATATGCAAAATGCATAAAATACTAAGTTAAAATTCATAAATAACCTTTTTAATTTATTACATACTGGGTACTAATTTATTACAAAGATAACTGGAAAACACACTTAGGTTTTGAAATTTTATTTATTGCACAGGGTTTCTAGATTGTAAGGGTAAGGTGCTAAAACTTTAAAATATTAAAGATTTATATTTTCTGCTACTGTGGCTAGCATATATAAATTTGCCCATTTTTCATCTAGCTTATCTTCCCAAGGTGATTTATCAATTAATTCCTGGATTTCCCTTTTTATCTTCTTTTCTCGGATTTTCTCTTTACTTTTCTTAATAATCATCTCCCTCCTTTCAGGAGAAAGTGATTCCTCGTAGTGTGCCTTTCGCACAAATATTCCTTCTTCAGGAATTTCAGCCTGATTCGAGGATTTGGTTCGGGATGAACTTCCCTTCTCATTGGATGATCTATCTAATTTAAGATAGATACTTGACAGCTTTTGCTTACCCATACTGTAACTAACAAATAATCAGTTAATAACACAAATAATCACATAATAGTAATCAGGAAAAATTAAGTATTTCTAAATACTTAATTAGCTTAACTCAGTGGCTCTGATACCACCTTATTTCTGTCACGGCCCCCGACCCGGTTTGACCCGTTTCAGGAGCCGCGGGACAGAAATCCTGCGGTATTAATTTAATTGAGTTTAACAGCGGAAACAGGATCGTTTAAAGCTAAAATTTTCCCGATTTATTTTATTCACATTTCGGGATAAAACCCCGATAATTTACAATAGTATGATTTTACTATAAAATCGTTATGTTACAAAACTTATTTCTTTATTTTTATAATGAGCCACTATCTTAAGCTTGATATGCTCCCCAGCACTTTTCCTGAATTACAACAGATCACCTGAAACATGTTTGAAAAAGGTTTTGTCAGCGGGAAATACTGAGTGAATCATTCTATTTACTAAAATGACACATTTGTTATAATTTACAGTATTAAGGAAAATTACAATGTTTCTGATATCAAACCAATTACCCACAGTACTTTGTCACTCGACCCATTGGCCCATTCGTCCAATGGTGTCTGTGACTATGGTCATATCACCCCTTGGCTGCCCCAATGGTGAAGATTATCAAGTAATGTATACAAAACCCCACATACCGGCTGTAATATGGTGATTACATAAACTTAATCCCTGTAATTATAACTTTGAAATAAATAGGGTTTTGTAAAGCAATTTGATAAAAAGAGAATGACTCACAAACTGTGAGAAAAGGAGAATGACTCACATTGCTGATTTAACACGGACAGAATCTAGTCTATGATTTAGCCTTGTTAACCTAATATAATAACAATGCACACAAAACTGGGTTAGTAATCAATCCAGCAATTACGATAACTCACGAGATCAAATTCTCACAATGAATGACAAGTGCGGTACTTCAACTCATCTATCGAATTAACGACGAACGACAAAGTACAATACTTCAACTCATCCATCGAATTAACGACGAACGACAAAGTATAACCCTAATGTGGGCGGCACTTAAACATTCATTGGATATATTGATCGTCGGATAAATGAATCGTAGCAGCGATTGTGCTAATACCCTGTTTTGCGGCAGCGATTCAATACCCGGGGGTGTAATTTCGGAATAACAGTACGTAATACAGTGTAATAGTGAGAATTATTTCGTCGTAAAGTGTTCAGATTTCGAATGCCAATGTCTGCTATTTATAGGTGAAATTTTACTAGCTTACGGACCGTAAGCTTAACAAGGTTGAGGTCCGTAAAGCAGCTTACGGACCGTAAGGTTGATAATGTTGCGGTCCGTAAGGAATCAAAGTAGGCTATAGGGTAGCCACGACTGGGACTAGCTTTGCTGAGTTGATAATTTTCGAAATTTACTTGCTGCCAACGTTTCTAAGTTGATAATTGTCAATAGGGTTTAACCCCCCCTGAGTTTTAGGGGCCCTAATCCTAATTCTGAAAATTATGAAAATTTTAGGGTTTGTGTGAAATCACTTGGGTGTCTCAATTAAGGTTTCCTAATGATCAATTAAAGTAATAATTAGGATCTTTTTGTGAGAGTTGTTACACTAAACTCAATAATGTTTTGCTAAACGAGATGGACAACATTGTTAATCCTCAGTCAAGAAAGATGTCTAACAATGTTGTCCATCCCGTTCAGCTAAACTTTATTGAGAACAAAATCGAATCTCCATGAAATGACGCTTTTGAAATTTTGTGGTTTTTGTATGTTTTGGCGTTTATATTGAGGATTTTGCCCATTACATCGAGCGAAAGTTTACTGAGAAAATAGTGTATCTCAAATAAACATGGATTGGAATCTTTGATATTTGGGTTTTTTGGCGTTTCTAAGATGAATGGTATAGAGGAAAATATGGCGTTTGGGGTTTTGGTGTGGTTATTAGTTGGTTTGAGAGGTTGTTTATATAGGAAGTTTTTGGCGCCTATTTTAGGCGCGATTTTTATTATAGTAAATGCTAGTAATTAAGTTTCGTCGTTTCAGTATTGTTTGTTCAGCTTTATCGGTTAAAAACAAAGTTTGGCATTTTATATCTAATGGCGTTTAGATTAGGATGAAGTGTGCTATGTGGGTTAAGGCGGGATTTTAATGACGTTTTATTCATGAGTTTGGCGTTTTGTGTAGAGAACTCAAAAGACACTTTTACCCTTAGTGAAGCGCGTCACACTAATAAAAGTGATGTTATTTACGAAAACGCCACCGCGTCATCTAGTCCATAGATTGTTTTGATCTGACGATCCATAACCGTTCTCTCCGTTCTCACACTTTCCACCGTTTTCTCTAAATCCTGACCCACATTTATCTATATTTATATCTATATATTTATAATTATATTTATCTTCTAATAAAGGATTCAACTAATATTATTGATATATAATCTTTATATTTATTGTATTTTTTGCTTATCTCTTATTTATTTAATATTTTCTTTCTTAACTATTTCTTATATTTTTTTATGTTTATTATTAATAACTATTTAATATTTTATTGATCCAACAATATGTAACACACACATTTCTAACCTATTAATAAGTTATAAAAACAAAGTAACTGTTATAACTTTTGTAATACACAAGTTTATAACCTAATAATAAATAAATAAATAAATAAATAAGTAAATTGTTAGAATATGTAAATAGTATATCAAAGTTCATTTTTTCCAAAAACGTATTTTGACAACTATGTGTGTTAACTGATTACATTATATTTATTCAAGCCGTCTAATACATATATTCAACTCGTGCAACACTTGGGTTTTAAAAGATTTAACTTTCTTATTATTTAGTATATAAAAATCTATTTAATCAACCCGTATAATACACGGGGTTCTAATCTAGTTTATATATATAATATATAATAATTAAAAATTATAACATTATCAATAGCAAAAGACAAAAAAAACTACACTAATTTGGATTTGAGTGATTTAATGTTTGAAATTATAAATTATAAATTCATATATATGTATTAATTTGTAACATATGGATGAATAGTGCTACAGTAAATTTTTTTTTTGATCTTTGATCTTTGACTTTGTTTTTTTGTCTTTTTGTTTTTTTTTTACTTTTAACCTTTAACTTTCAGTTACGACCCCTTAACATTTTCTAAATACTTTTTAACAGAGTTTTACGTCTTTATTTTTATTTACGTGTTGATATAAACTTAAGTTGATTTATGTTTTGACATAATTTTTTTTGTGTTTTCTCAACTTTCAGTATTCACACTGACAACCCTTTATCTTCTAAATACTTTTGTAGTCGGTGATTTTTTTTTTTTGTCTTTTTGCTTTTTTTCTTTTTTTCTTTTACTTTTAACCTTTAATTTTCAGCATTGACTCTTACAATATCTTAACTTCTAAATACTTTTTAATCGACTTTTACGTCTTTATTTTTATTTACGTGTCGAGATAAACTTAAGTTGACTTACATTTCGACATAATTTTTTTTGTATTTTTTCAACTTTTAGCATTGACACTGATAACCCTTTAACTTTCTAAGTACTTTTGTAATCGAGTTTTTCGGTCGATGTAAAACACGTGTCGACATACTTTTGTACTTACCACGACTTTATTTTGTAAGTTTTCTCTTTCGCCTGCTATATCGGATCAAAAATCGGGTCAGCCCGCCGCGTAGCGCGGCTGTAACCCACTAGTTTAACAGCAATTTTTAAAACAAACAAGGCCGTTATTTAACTTTGATATATATATATATATATATATATATTTATAGAGTAGGGTTCCTACGGAAAGTGTATTTTTCCTAGAAAGTCTAGGAAGCGATCTTGTCCATCCGATTGGTGTGTTTAAGGGTTGAGATTAAATCAATGGCAATCTTGTAATAATTAACTATATTTAATATATTGTTTTAAATTAGTAGGGGCAATTTCGTCCTTATGTGTGTTTTAAACCATTAAAAAATAACCGTCAGAGATATCACATCTCCTTAATTCACGCCAATTTCCCTCTCTCTCTCTTTCTCTCTCTAAACCCAAATTCGGAAACCCCCAAAATCATACCAAAAATACCTAAAATCATGGATGAAGATAAGAGATTTTCCTTGTTCCATATACGTAAGATCAAGTTTTCATTGTACTGCGTGTTTTACAAAGCGATTACGGGTGATTCTTGTTTGTAATTGACGGTATTTTGCTGGTTGCAGGGAAGAGATTCAAAAAGCAGGAAACTTTGGAAAGGATAAATAGCAGCAGAACAGTTACCGGAAGCCGATCGAAAGCTGGGGCGAAATTTGCTGATGTAAAACACATTTGTATGAATCTGCTTGCTGTTAAAACACAGCTGTATGAATCTGAATTGCTGTTAAAACACAGCTGTATGAATCTGAATGATAAAACACATTTGTATGAATCTGCTTGCTGTTAAAACACAGCTGTATGAATCTGAATGATAAAACACATTTGTATGAATCTGCTTGCTGTTAAAACACAGCTGTATGAATCTGAATGCTAAAACACAACTGTATGAATCTGCTTGCTGTTAAAACACAACTGTATGAATTTGCTTGCTGTTAAAACACACATGTATGAATCTGAATGCTAAAACACAACTGTATGAATCTGCTTGCTGTTAAAACACAACTGTATGAATCTGAATGCTAAAACACAACTGTATGCATCTGCTTGCTGTTAAAACACAACTGTTTGAATCTGAATGCTAAAACACAACTGTATGAATCTGCTTGCTGTTAAAACACAGCTGTATGAATCTGAATGCTAAAACACAACTGTATGAATCTGCTTGCTGTTAAAACACAACTGTATGAATCTGAATAATAAAACACAGCTGTATGAATCTGCTTGCTGTTAAAACACATCACCAAGAACAAACTGTTAAAACACAGTACCAAGAACATGCTGATAGATTCCAGCAAGAAAACGAAGGAATGATTGATATTACGTGAGATCAGAAATCGAAAACAATAAATTCCGAAATTTATGGATAGTTAGTTATTGAAGATAATTTCCTAAAATAAAAATAGATTGTGAAAGTACATAAATGCCCTTTTAGATAAAATCCTTCAATGCCACATGTCGCGTTCTTATTGCTTCCTAGACTTTCTAGGAAAAACACACTTTCCACCCAACTCCTACTCTATATTTATATATATATAGGGGAAGGTTCTATGCAGAACACTAAATATTGCGAGAACACGCAGAACAAAATTAATCTCTCATTTTTTCAATCCTAAAAACCTAAAAAGTAAATGAAAATGTTATAAATGTAAGATTTATTGTTTCTCACACTAGAATTTAAAACAAAATATGAAAATTTTTCAATTTTTAAATAACCTACACACATGTAAGTTATGTGTAGGCTAAATTACCTAGATGTATGTAAACTATGTGTAGGGGAAAATATATGATTTTTTATGTATATATAATACATATATGAATGTAAGAAACATAATATTTAAGAAAGATGAACCTTAAATCCCAAAATTTAGTGATTTAGAGTTGTTCTTTTTATTCTCATAATAATTATTGTTCTGTAATGATCCTTATCCTATATATATATATATAGGGGACCGCTAAAATGAAAACCACCTCCAGTTGTAGAACCATGAGAACTACACCGTACGGGGCGAGTTGGACCAAATTTTTTTTTTCATAAACGTAGATGCGTGTATTATAAACACATTTGTAAAAAAAAATGTGGTGTGTGTAGTTTTGAGCACCACAAGTTTGTGTTTACGGGTACCGTAAAATTTGTTTAAAATTTACGGTACCCGTAAACACAAACTTGTGGTGCTCAAAACTACACACACGACATTTTTTTTAATTTTTTTTTTACAAATGCGTTTATAATACAAGCATTTACGTTTATGAAAAAAAATTTGGTCCAACTAGCCCCGGATCAAAAAGTTCTCATGGTTCTTACAACTAGAGGTGGTTTTCATTTTAGCGGTCCCCTATATATATATATATATATATATAAATTGGCCTAGTTTAACACTATATATTTATATATATAGTGTCAGGTTCATTGGGGAACACTAAAAAAGTGGGGAACAGTGGGGAACCGACTCAAACGAACTCCGATTGAACTCATTCTAGCGGCGTTGGAACTGGCTCATCGAACCCTAACTAGGATCTCTTAACACCAAACCATAAATCATAATCCCTAAACCCTAAATATATTAGGGTTTGGCTTTTAGGGTTTAGCTTTAGGGTTTAGCTTTATGGTTTAGCTTTAGGGTTTAGATTTATGGTTTAGGGTTTAGCTTTATAGTTTAGGGTTTAGCTTTTGGGTTTAGCTTTAGGGTTTAGCTTTAGATTTATCCTTTAGGGTTTATAGTTTAGATTTTACGGTTTAGCTTAGGTTTTAGCCTTATTTTTTTAGCTTTAGGGTTTAGAGTTTAGGGTTTAGGGTTTAGGGTTAAGAGATCTTAGTTAGGGTTCGACGAGCCGGTTCCAACGCCGCTGGAATGAGTCCAATTGGAGTTCGTTTGAGTCAGTTCCCCGCTGTTCCCCACTTTTTTAGTGTTCCCCAATGAACCTTCCCATATATATATATATATATATATATATTTAACAATATGCCAAGAGTATTGCAGTTTTTGGCATATGAAATAACGTTTTATTTTATCTATTTTTATCATGACAGTGTGATTATAACTGGCTTTTAATACATAACTTGTAATAAGACCCGCGTGCATTGCGGCGCGGGTACTTCGCAAATATCGAATAGATTAGTCCAAGCGTTATGTGTTGTGTTAACCATATGAAAACGTACGTTTTGACGTATTCGATTGAACTCAATGTATCCTATAGTTGCATTGCGATTGGATCAAAACGTAACGTAAATCGAATTTATATTGTACAATCATAACGTATTATACGCGACCCGACTAACTCGAATTTACAAAGTTCATAAAAGGTTAAGTGGTTAAAAATTGCATTTCCTAAACTTAAGGACTAAGAAAGGGTAAAGATAAAATTTGATAAAGTTTTGGGGTAAGAAGGAAACTATAACAAAGTTGAGGCTGAAAAGGAAACTAACACAAAGTTGGGGTGTCAAAAGCAAACTATGTGTAAAATGCAGTAGTAGTTTAGGGACTAAATTTGTCATTTTATGGAACTTTGAAGATACCAAAGTCAATGGGCTAAAATTACAACATCATGAAAGTATGGGGGGGGGGGGGGGGGGGGAGGCAAAGCCGGTGGTGTTTCCACCGACTTTGTCTTTTAAGTTATAGCTAGTAATAAGACCCACGCGCGTTGCGGCGCGGGTACTTCGCAAATATCGAACGGATGAGTTCAAACATTATGTGATGTGTTAACCATATGAAAACACACGTTTTGACATATCCGATTGAACTCAATGTATCCGATAGTTGCATTGCGATTGGATCAAAACGTAACGTAAATCGAATTTATATCGTACAATCATAACGTATTATACGTGACCTGACTAACTCAAATTTATATCGTCATAGCAAAAACTCTCGATGGGGTCAAAGTGGCATTTACAAAGTTCATAAAAAGTTAAGTGGTTAAAGATTGCATTTCCTAAACTTAAGGGCTAAGAAAGGGTAAAGATAAATTTGATAAAGTTTTGGGGTAAGAAGGAAACTGTAACAAAGTTGGGGCTGAAAAGGAAACTACCACAAAGTTGGGGTGTCAAAAGCAAAATATTTGTAAAATGGACAGGGCCGGCCCTGAGAATTCATGTACCATGTTTGAGCTCGAAAAAACGTGCCCTTAGGCCTTAACGAAATTGAGTGTTGGGAGGTCTAAACCTAATGACAATGGGCTAATAACTAATCTAAACCTTAAAAATAGTTTTGTAAGTGGGCTTATATTGGTGTTTCTATGTGTATACCCTATTAATTTATTTTTTTACATATACATATCAATTTTTTTTAAATAACGTGCCCTTCGAAATATCAGGCCCTGACCGATGGTTCTCCCCGCCCACCCTCAGGGCTGGCCATAAAAATAGAGTAGTAGTTTAGGGACTAAATTTATCATTTTATGAAACTTTGAGGGGACGACAATCAAAGGACTAAAATTGCAATATCATGAAACCATGGGGAAGGAGGAGGCAAAGCCGATGAGATTTCCACCAACTTTGTCTTTTAAGAGTATATAGAATTACCAGTCAACAAAATTATAAAATATGTCATTATTATATGTAAAATGATATGTAATAATATTATAAAAACACAAAAGTAGATGTAACCGTTAAAGTAGTAGATTGAGATAAAGGTAATTTGCCTAAAATTAGACATTGTTCTTGACTTCTTTTGTATAACTTTCATAACTTATTAATTTAAAATGAGTATCAATTATAACTTTCATAACTTATTAATTTAAAATGAGTATCAAATATTATGGTATGATGTCAATGTGTAATATCTTTTTTTTTTAATGGCCAACGAATCCTTTAAATGTGCTACTGGTGAAATTCATTACATCAGGATACACTCACCTCTGATAAGGAGAAAACCCTCACCTAGGGCTGAAGCCCATGAACACTCGCCCGAAGGCACGACAGTGCGGTGAGGTAAAATCCGCTCAATTCAAGGATCGAACTATCGATCTCCACCTATTCGCCTAGTCTCCTGTCATCACCAGGTGCCGCAGAAAATAATCGGGAGGACATGAGTCAAACTTGGGTCCCTTAGAAAACCAAGACTCTCCCTCACCACTCCACCACCACCTCATTGGCGAAATAACTCATTTGGTAGAGACATTTAACTTTTAAATGGGGAGATACCATGTTTAAACCTCGACAAAGTATTTAAGTATTATTGGTGTAAGTGTTGGATAATTTAATGTAATCAGGATTGACTTGTTGATCAAAGTGAATTGTAATACACATCAAGCAAGTTATGAGGTGCAGGAGTACACACTTGTTTGGATTGTTACAGTTCTAAGTGTTCAGACGAAGCCCCTAATTAATGGGATTTCCAGGGGCAACACCCCTTTTGCGAGGATCTGTGGGCAGTGCCCCTGGGTGCAAGGTCCAGGGGCGACAATCTCTGACGAGGTCCAAGAGGCAAAAATTGGGCTTAATTTGAAATGGAAAATTAGGGCTTTTTTGAAAGTAACTTTTAATTCAAAATAATAACTGCGTCCCTCATTCCCTAATTTTGAAATCCCACTTTTGGTCTTAGTTCATACGAATTCTCATCAATTACACATTAGTTCTTGTTCTCATAAATCTGAGTTGTATCCAATTAGATATTTTTAATAAATCACCGAAATAATTCGATCGGTAAGTAAGTACACATCTATTAAATCATCCGTTACATATATAATTTGTAAAATAAATACCGATAAACTCAAGTTTTGAGTGGGGTAAATTTGAAAATCAGCAATTCAAGATCCAACTTGAAAACCAGTTTGTGAATTCGATTCAAGTCCAGTCCCAATTCAATTTCACTTTTTTAAATCCGAATTGGTTTAAATTATAACATTATCGAGTTAAATTCCGCTATTGCATTTTATTTCATGTTTTCCAAAATAAATTTTACAAAGAGGTAAAGGTCAACTTTATACACACAATCTAACAATTACCATTTTTATTCTAATCAACATATTTATTTTACAGAATAATGGATTTTAATAATCTAACTATTAGCCGTTAGCCGACAACGGTCCCAATTTTAAAAATAACCGGTGGTGCTCTCACCTTTCCGTTGTAAATCAATGGACCTTTACTAAACCGAAAAAAATAAGGGGATAAAAAGAAATTAAGGTTTTGTTAGTAAAGGTCCATTAGTTTACAATATGTGAAAAAGAGGGACCACCATTGGTTATTTTTAAAGTTGAGACTGTTGTCTTCCAACGACTAATAGTTTGAATTATTAAAATCCATTTTTCCTTATTTTACCAATTTTTCTTTGACTTCATACTTTTCGTATTTTATTTAGAGCATAAATTACCAAATATCCAATCTAATATATTTATTGTGACAAATACTTGAAGCTTAGTTTTATGAAGACACTCGAAAATATCAAAATATCTCATAAAACAACGTAATAAAGAGAGTTAATTACATGGTTAGTAATTGTGGATCATAAAAAGGAACAATGTTTGGTACTAAGGGTGAACGGGGCGCTTTGCGGGGAGGGGTTCGGTGAGGCGAGTCCCCGAGCGGGAACACCGCCGCCGACCCCTCGGGGAGCGTAAGCGGGGAGTGGGGAGCGGTGGGTGTTCACCGCACAAGTTTTCAATTTTTGAACGTTGGGCAACGGTCATTAACGAAAAAATAAAAAAAAAATTCAATTTTAACCTATAAATAACCAACTAAATCTAATTTTTTACCACACAAATTCTCAATCTTATTCCTCTAAAATTCTTTCAAATACAACACAAAGCCAAACCGAGCAATTGAGAACCAACCCTGCGAAGCCAAGAAAAAGTCCGTCGGCTCTAACACTAAGGGACGCGGCTCGCAACCGTCTCGTGGTGGTTCGAGCGGTGCAAGTGCACAACCACAACCACCTTTCGAATATACTACACAACCCCCGTTTTTTTACCCACAACCTTCACACCCCTCCTTTTACAACACCCAACCACAACCCCCTTTCGGCTATTTCCAAAATTTGTTATCAATGGATCCTCAAGCCCCCGCCTTCGACTCGTTTGGTTTTCGTTCCCCACAAGTTCCATCTCCACGAGAAAATGTTGAACCTCCTCTACCTATTTACGAGGACGAGGACGAGGAAGTAGTGCCCGAAACTCAAAGAGTACACCGCCATGAAAGAAGCGAAGCACGTGAGTGAGATGGAGGCGATTGAATTGAGGAAGAAAAGAGTGTCGGAGGCTCGCGATCTCATAACGGAACAACGCGAGACGATGAAAAACTACGTGCACGATCGACATATGAAAACATTCCTCAAGTCGTACGACGATGCTCCGCCGGAAATGTTGCCGTTCATCCTCGCCCGAAAGCGCGAGATCGCTAACAAGTACGGGTGGCCGTGCAATTTCTAAAATTTTTATGTAGTATTGTGATGTAATTTTTATTTTATTAAATGAAATGTAATTTTTTATTTTATGTAAATTATGTTTTACTTTTTATAAAAATATTTTCTTAATTAAAAAAATAAAAAAACAAGTCCCCCAAGAGAGGAGTGCCGCCATCAAATTGAGGGTGTGGGGGGAGTTGATGTGGCGCGTGCTGATTGGGTGTGTGTAAGAGAGGTCACTCCCCCCTTAGAGGAGTGCCCCTTACACCCTAAGGGGAGTGGGGGTGGTCACAAGTGATGGAATTCTATCACTCACAAGCATCCAATCAAGTCCCGCCATGTCATCAGCCACTATTCTAGCACTCCCAAGCATTTTTTAGTGGCACTCGTCATCACTCACCACACAACCATCTACAATCAAAAATAACTCACCACTTATTGAATAACGCGTGATATATATAACGAGTGATAAAATTTCACGCGTGATATATGTTGGTGGCGGCGGTGTGCTAATATGTTTCACGAGTGATGGGAAGCCATCACGCTCCCACCCCCACTCCCCTAAGAGTTTAAAGTAATAATCTGGGGATTATTCTTTAATTTAATAGCATCCAAGAGTATTAAGGACAACTCCAATTAAAAACAAATTACGAACCAAGGGTACTTTCATCATTTCACGTCTTAGTACCCGACATTATTATTCTTCAGAAACCAAATAGACTTACCGTGTAGCTAACTCTCATCATTTAAAACACAACTTTTCTTTTTATTTTATTATCTAACTATTTTTTTAACTATTCAAGTAAATAATTAATGAAATAGTGAAAAAAAGTTATATATTATAAAAGATTTTATTTACATAACAACATATTTTTTTAAATCCAGAATTCGTTATGGTGTCACGATCCGAACTCACGACGTATTTATTTATCTACATTTCGTTATGTGAAAGCAAGCCGAACTCACGACATACGTTTATCTACGTTTTATTATGTGAAATCGAGCCGAATACACGATTTATATTTTTATCTACATTTTTGTTGTGCGAAAAGAAATGGAGAACAAATGTATATTAATTACTTAAATCTTAAGGGGGGAGAAATGAAACTATCAAGTAAAATGTTCACAATCCATGCACTAGATCATCGCCTATATAAACACACGTCAAAGGGCCTTGAATCACACCACTCTTGCTATTTTCACAGCTCTAAAAATATCCCCTTTCACACCGTCACCTTAACTCCAAACCCTGCACTTTGATCAGATCGGCGAATCAAGCTTCGATCAATCACCGATCCACTCATCTTTAGCCATGAATCCAGCTTCTGACAGACTTTCAACTGAAGTTCGGAACTTGCTTCAGAGCTTGAACGAAGATAATTACGAATCAGTGGTTCACGATCTCTCTCAGGCATATACATTTCTCATTCTCTCGTATTCTTGGATGATCTAATTGCTTAATTATTTCATATGTTTATGTATCAGTCTGATATATTATTATTATTATTATTATTATTATTATTATTATTATTATTATTATTATTATTATTATTGTTGTTGTTGTTGTTGTTTTTGAGCGATTTGCGTGTGTCCACTTTGAATATAAAGTTAAAGCCCCTAAATTGGTTTTTAGGGAGTTTGATACACATTTTTTAACTTGTGCAAAAATTGAAACCGTTTGTGAAAATTGAATTTATGAAAAAAATCATTTGAAAATTTGGGGTTTCCACATTAATGTGAAAATGGGTCTGGTTTTTTTTTTTTTTTTTAATTTGAAGTGATTATTTATTTTAATGATTTTCCGAGATCCAGAGCATGCAAATTTTGTGTTTCATTTGCTATTTTGGTTGATTTCATGGTTCCTCTATCAGGCTAACCTTTAAAGGAGGCATTTCGTATTTCAATTCAGACAGATTTGTTAGCAAACTTAGTATTGTTCAACAAGGAATATTTCCGGAAAATTTTAAAAACAATAAAACTATTTAAAATAAAATAAAATGTTAGTATCATAAAAAGCATGTTTCCAGCATAAAAAGGGGCAATTACTAAATAAAAAAAATTGACCAAGAAATTTTAAATATAGAAATAGTATTTATTACTACTTTACTTTATTTATTGTAATGTAATTACTCTGGTTCAAGCCCATGACTTTATAGCCTAGTGGCATTTTGGGGTGGGATAAGGCTTTAGGACTAGTAGGTTCTGGGTTCGATTCCCACAAGTTAGGTTTTCCCCATATTTATTGGGCCTAGTGGAGGTGGATATTAGAGATGGGCATAAAAACAGGTTCCTACCCGATTCCAGTGGACCCGACCCGGACCCGGTTCCAGTTCCTACCCGATGCTCAGAGGAACCGGTCCCAGGTTTAAAAAACCCGACGGGTATTACCCGGTTCCCATTTTTTCTAAAAAAAGCTAACCGTACCCGGTTCCTATCTGTACCCGGTTTCTACCCGTACCCGGTTCCTATCTGTACCCGGTTCCTATCTGTACCCGGTATGTTACCGTTGGAACCGATTCTTATATGAATATGACCGTTGGAACCGAATCTTGATATATGTAAACACATTAAATGCAAAATCTGATCGTTGGAACCGGTTCCGTTATGACCGTTGGAACCGGTTATAGTATAAATATCACAATTTTTTTATTTTTTTTCACAAATCATCTTCTTCTTCTATCTATTTCTTCTCCTTCTTTACATATTTTTAATGGCTTCCAAGAACTCTAAAAGCACAAACTCTTCATCCATCAATAATGTTCCACAAGGTTCAAATGCTCCATTTGTGGTGGGAACATTATCGCATAGCCGCAATATGGATGTTTGGTGCAATTGGGATTTAGTCGAGATGAGCGATGGTTCGCAAAAGGCTCAATGCAAGCATTGTGGCTCCTTGTTAAGCAAGGACTCTTTATTGAAATACGCACTGTAACCGGTTCCAAATAGTACCCGTAACCGGTTCCACACAGTACCCGGACCCGGTTTCATTGTACCCGAAACCGGTTACACCGGTTATACAAAAAAATGATGTGTACCCGGGTTGTACCCGGACCCGGTTCCACTGAGAACCCGGTTCCAATCACTTGTATCCATACCCGGTTCCGGGTTGGAACCGGTTCCGGGTTTTAAGAATACCCGATTATGCCCATCTCTAGTGGATATGATCAGATGGTTCCGCTCACGATGATACTCTAGTGGTCCATCAGTGATCCAAATTTGCCGTTAAAAAAATATTACTCTTGTTTTAGTGATCCAAATTTGCCGTTAAAAAAAAACATTACTCTAGTTCAAAATTGAGCACTAATAATTACTCCAATTATTTGTACGTTTAGTAGGTTTATTTAATTTATATAGGATCCCACCCTTATATACACACACAATGCCTGGGTTATCAATAGGAAATTGTAACCTTTCAGAACTACTTTCTGCTAATCATGCATGTTTCATTTATTAATAGTCTTTTTGCACAGTTGAGCGATTAGAAAAATATACATTTGAAAGGGTAATTCAGATTAATGGTTTGAAGGTTGGAGGTTCTGGAAACTATACTTAAGAAGCTCAAGTTTGTAAAATTACTACATAAAATCATATAGAGTAACAAATATCTTGTAATTACTGTTTTCTTAGTTTAGTATTCTAGTAGTAATAGGAACTGAAAGGAGACCCGTGATCTATGAGAAAGATTGTTGTTTTTTGGTTCAAGACGAATTTAGCAAGTCAACGTTTACTAACACAACACTTAATAACAAGTTCTCAGGTTAAGATTCATGTATTTTTTCTGTTAGAGATATTTGTATACACACTTATGTTGATTGTTTCATTTTCCAGTTGTTTTATGTGTCCTTAAGTCCTTTCATGTCTTTATAGACTCTCCATCTGTAGAGAGATATGTCATGGTTACTATAATACATATACAAAACACATATTGATCACATTTATCACAAGTGAAACTTCTTTCATTTTACAGTATTTTGATAATGGAGCAGAAGAAAGTATGCGGGTAATGGCGACATGCTTGGACCACTTTGATATTTATGAAGACGACTTGGAGAGTACAGATCTCGAACCAACAATCGGTTCACTCTTCAGAAATTTGATGCGCAGGCATCACTTTAGTACAGCATTCTCTGGATTAATGAGAGATAGATCAGTCACAGAAATTTTTCTTAACAATTTATCAACCGCACTGAAGTTATCAGTGCGTGAAAAAGTTGGTTTTGGATTTAATTTATTAGATGCAGAAAACTATGACATCAGAACTGAGGGTGAGATTTCCTTTTGTTTTTATCTTCTTTTCTTTTTTGCTATTAACATGTACATGCATATGAGATTTATATTGCTGCTTGCAGGAAGAAAATTCTGTATGTCACAGTGTAAGGCACTATGCAATATTCGGGATAAATTAGATACCGTTGAGGCCGATGTTCAAGATGTACTCAGCTTTCTTGAACAATCAGATGTATTTTCCAAACTAATTGATTCATTTAAGGTGATGATACTTCAAGTTTGGTTAAATGCAAATTCCCGTTTAATCTTAGCTGACAAAGTCGATGATACAGTGTTATTGAGGTGAATATATGATTACAGTGTTTTGTCTTGCTATATGTTCATGTAATTGAGGATTATACATGTGTTAATTTTCTGACATTCTTTGTTTACTTCCTAAATGTGCAGCCACATTAATTTCCACATTAATGTCCCCAAAGAAATTCCGACGGAAATGCGTGCTTCACTCTTCGCGAAAATGCTAGGCACGACTCTCATTTTCCGTCTTTATGTAAATGGAAAATTACATAGGACAGTTTTACTAATGCTAGTTTAAAAAACTATAGGCTACTGGAATCGACTGTCTTACCGTTGTGGAGAACTTCGAGCAGAAGGACTTCAGCTTCGTGCTGATGTGGCATTTTCAATTTTAATGTCTTGCTATAGACTCGCATGTCAGGTAGTGATTTAATTTCTTTTAGCCATGGAAGTGACATTTTTGTAATTTATGTGGTACTTATTAGAAAAAATATATATAGGCTCCATTTCCACTTGCTGTTGTTTTGGGCAATGTATGGGAGAACAAAGAATCTCAGTTGTTGTTTCTGAAGCATGCTGTTTCATCACCACCTGAAGTATTCACATTTGCACATTGCAAAAAACAACTGGTATGAATACGATCTATGGGTCTTATGAATTACGCTCGTTGGATCTAATCATCAATATGTACAAATTTCAGGAATGTGTCAATCATGAGTTTCAAGCTGACCATGCTAGTCAACCGTGGTTATGCCTCGACTTACTCGAGGTGTTATGTCAGTTAGCTGAAAACGGCCATACAACTTCGGTTTGGTCAATGATGGAGTTTCCGCTTAAGCACTGCCCTGAAGTGCTTTTACTTGGGATGGCCCATGTTATTGTAATGCTTCCGGTTTCCACACTGTTGATAAACTAATTCAGTTTTATTTTATATAGTTCTTTTGGTTAATGATCTTAGTCAAATATGCAGACACCATACAATCTCCTCCCACATGAAGTTGCTAAATCAGTTCTACCTATGCTACTTGAATATTCTTCCAAGAGTGGAATATTACTCCGTGTGTGGGGGGTCAATCCGTTGTTAATATCAAGAGCGTTAAATCATGTCCTCATTTTGGATCTAGAAAACATGAACAAAGTTGTGGACTTGTTTCAGGAGTTAGAGGTCAGATATTCGCTTTTGAGTTCGCAGTTATTATGTGTTGGTATATTATGTATATATTTCAAATTCTCTGTGTTGCAGATCCTATCATCTGTACTGGATCTGGTACCCATGCATCTGGGAATCAAACTGGCCTCTCTTGCTTCTAGAAAAGAATTCGTAGACTTGGAGGAGTGGTTGGGCACTAATTTAAGTGCATATGAAGATGATTTTTATGAGGTAAATGACAATTATGGAGCTTCCATACTTCAATGGACCGTGTACGATTGTGAAGCTCACTAATGTTAAATTGTTACCATCTCAGGAGTGCCTACGATTCCTAAAGGAGGTCGAAGATAACGCCGGTGATATCTGGAATATATACAAGGAGACAACACCTGCATTTACAAAGGTTTACCATATCAACATGGTTGCTTTACCATTTAGTTTAAATTATGTTTTATATCCGTGCAATGGTGAAAATAATAACTTGTTTTTTAGGCCCTTCAACGACAAACCGACATGCTCGCATCCAAGGAACTTTCCAAGAAAATGGAAAGTTTGTATGTGACATGCATGCAAGATAGTTCAAAAAAGGAGAACATTGATGATTTTGATTCTTCAACATCCGAGTCATATGCAGACCACATAACGACAAAGGCCCCGTTACCTCAGCCAGTAGGTTTCCTGTACTTGTGGCTCTTGAGTAACATCACAAAAACTGATCCAAATAATCTCCACGATGGTGCTCAAGTTTACTTTTGGACTAGGTAGTTTGATATATGCAATCTAAATTTCTGTTTCATGTGTGTGCACGCGCAGATGCAAGAATCATCGTCCCCTTCAACCGGATCTACTTCAAGACAAGGCCCCGTTACCTCAGCCAGTAGGTTTCCTGTACTTGTGAAAAAGAAAAAACCTTTTGTGGGTCATTTAGATGCACATGTTAGCATATTTTTTGTTTATGTTGTCGAAAAATGTTTGTGCTTTGCAGTGTTTGGTGGTGCAATAAGCATAGATACATTGCTAGCTGCTTTCGAGGATAGGGAAACCCCCGTAGAGGTCCCACCATCAGAAACTCAGGATAAAATAATGTTCCTAATTAACAATCTGTCACCTGCTAATATTGAAGAAAAGGCAAAAGAATTTACTGGTATTCTAGCAGAACGATATTATCCATGGTTTGCACAGTACTTGGTTATGAGAAGGTGAGAAACTATATGCCCTTTTGGTTTCATACTAATGCATCTTTTAGCCTTATGCATCTATATTGTTTTGAACTGTGAATGCATCTTTTAGCATTTTGTGAACCTCAATACGGCTCTATAAATTTTGCTTGCATCATTAAATCGTGTGTACTAATGTATTGATGGACATTTTCTCACACCATGTTATATCTTTTCATGACACCTGGAAAACTCTATACCAGGCACATTTTGTTTTATTTTCTTCTGAATGATTTATCAATCTTGTTATATCTTTTCGTGACACCAGAGTGGGCATAGAAGCTAATTTTCACAGTCAATATATCAACTTTCTTGAAAAAACAAGATCAAAACAGCTGAACAATGAGATTGTTCAAGCTACTTATGAGAATTGCAAGGTAATCTTTTCTAGCTTTATTTATTTGTACATTTAAAATTTGCAGTCTTTTAGAAGTTTGGCGTATAATGTTATGTGGCATGCAACAGGTTCTTTTAAGGTCCGATCTTATAAAGTCCAGTGTCGAAGAGCGTAAATTGCTGAAGAATCTTGGAAGCTGGCTCGGGAAGCTTACGATTGGTAGAAACCAACCCTTACTTGCTAAACATATCGATCCGAAATCTTTAATCGCAGAGGTAGATTAACTTATCATATATAAGATCTTCTCAAGTACAATATGATATATAGCAAGTTTACATATAATTAACTTGTGTAGGCTTATGAAAAGGGTTTAATGATTGGAGTGATTCCGTTTATCTCCAAGGTATGGAACTCCAGCAATTGGTTAATGTTCATTCTCTGAATTCATCGGTTTATAGATATTAATTTTCATTTCAATTGTTGTAGATTTTGGAATTATGCCAAAGCAGTGTAGCATATCAACTGCCAAATCCTTGGACAATGGCTATTCTCGGTTTACTAGTTGAAGTTTATTCAATGCCAAATCTCAAAGCAAATCTCACGTTTGAAATAGAAGTGTGAAAATTTGAAATAGTAATAGTAATTGCAATGGTAATGGTATCTATGTATGCTCATGTTGGCGTGACTTTTCAGGTATTGTTCAAGAATCTAAATGTAGATATAAAGGAAGTCAAGCCAACAATTCTTCTTAAAGACAAGTCTAGGGTGACCGAAGGAAACCCTGATTTTTCTCAACCGAAAATTGTTGAAGTTAAATCTACAGGGAGAAGTGCGGTAAATCAAGTTATATTACCGGCTGACGTTGCAGGTCCATCTTATCAGGTTGATCTTTCACAAATAGTACACCAGATTTGTTACCTTAAGATTTTATTTTTATTTTTTACATTTTTAAGCTATTTTACTTTACAATTATGGTCATTGCATTTGCAGCCGACCGTACCAGCCTCAAATATTCCTGATTTCCAGTCGGTTCTAAAGACGCATGTCCTTGGGTTCGACCTGTTCCATTCTCTGTTCAAATAGAAAGCTATAATTAATGTTTGTATAACTTAATGATAGTTCTTGTTATTTTCTCTTGCAGTTTGCTTCCGATGGCTATGAATAAGGCTATTGAAGAACTAGTTTCTACCATTGTAGAGAGGAGTGTTTCTATAGCATCTCAAACAGCAATTGAGCTTGTGTTAAAGGTGTTAATTATGTTTAGTTAGTTCCTTATATGGTAAAGATTTCACATTTTTATAAATATTTATTGAAGGTTTTTTTATACAAATTGACAGGCGTATATTAACGACCCGGATGAGATCTATATCGACAATGTATCAAGTTTGATGATTGCTTACCTAGCCGGAAGTTTGTCTTCTATCACCTGCAAGGTTTCGTGTTAATTGTTTAATTATATAATGTTTCGTTATATAATTCTAAAGTTATAAAATACTTTTATTGACTGTGATCCCCCTTTGTTGTAGGAACCACTGCGTGTTTTGACGTCCACTCATCTAAGAAACTCCACAAGGGGTTTGAATGTTCCAACTGAATTTCTTGAAGATGCCATGAAATGTGTAATTGATGAAAACCTTCATTTGGGTTGGGCATCAATTGAAAAGAATGCAACAGAAAAGGTTTGATCTAAAAGTTCTAATATTAATAGCACTAAAATTAAGTACATTTAACAAACTTAGATACTAAACCTACCACTGACCCAAAAAAAAAAAAAAAAACATACCGACAGCATAAGTACCATAATATCTATTGTTAAAATTTAGCTGTAAGATTCTCAGATTCCATGCAATGCTGCGTTAATGACTTGCACACACATCATCGACAAATAAACTTAATAACTCTCCGTTTGTTAATTCCAACTTTGGGGATAAATGGATAATATGACATTCAAAATGGTAAATTTATCTTTGTAATAACTATTTGAGCAAGAAGCTGATAGGATGACAGAATATGGTAATGAAATACTTCAGATCCAATCATCTCTTAATGCACGCGGTCAGTTCTTAAGAGTCTACCTTTACAAATAGATTCCTAATTTCTATGGCATTGCCTACTATATAACTACATGCTATGTACTTGAAAATAACAGTTTATACTAATTTCTAGAATAATTTTAGTGACCGGATGGTTATGTTACTTTGCATCTTGTATTTATATATATCGGTGCATGTGTCCTGCAGGGACTAGCAACCGTAAAAAGGGAAATCACTCAGCAACTTTCAATTAGGAAGAAGCAAAAAGAAGATTCCGAGAGCTTTATTAACAAAACTGTGGAACCTTCATATACTACAGATGTTGCATTGTCTCAGGTTTGATATTAATCCTAAGTTATAATGTTTGCTTTTGTTGGAAACGATTCTATTAAAGAAAGGTTAACAACCGTCCTTGCGGGTATAAACTTTGGTCCAAACTTTGATCATTGTTTTGAAAAAAAAAACAGGTGACTTACGGTTCTGAACCAGATCCTCTTCAAGGGCAGGTAACAACACCCTTTCGATGTAACTTAGATTTTGCATAATTATTATTATTCATTAACGACAGTTCATGGATTATGCATAGTAACATTATATCTATCAAATCAAATAAGTAAATGCGGTGTCATTGATAAGGAAATACGATAATTCATTATTTTTGTTCAAAAGACTAGGGGAGATTTTACGACAGCCACATGATGTGTTAATGATATTAACCAACATTTCTATTAATGTTATCATCTTGTAAATATTCGCACTCTGCAGGTTTCCGTTTTCCTTGCTGAATGGTACCAGATGCGTGCTCACTCTGGTGTAAGTGATGCAGTTTGTGCTCCTTACGTCCAAGAACTTTATCAAAACGTGTTGTCAATATCTGATGATATGTCAAACCGTTTTTTCAGCATTCTACTGGTGATTCTGATAACTCTTGTCCCTTGTCTTTAACCTCTAAAACATGTGCACACATGACACACATGCACACGAAAGTCGAAAGCATCTAGTTATTGCATGTTAAGATATAAAGAAAAAAGAACCTATCTTGATGATCACCTGTTATATTCATAGGAACTCGTTATATCACACTATCGACCTTTTGAGATCAATCCAAGCCCTATGCAATTTCACCAACAAGACACGTCATCTTTCCTTGCCATTGATATATACACAGACGTTGTCTTTTCGGTCTTGAAGGTAGTGTTCATGGAATTTGCTTTTATATATGAATGATCAATGTTTATTTCATCAACTTGACATACTTTTTCTTGTTTTGGCTATAGTTTTATCCTGATAATGAAAAGTCAACCAAGTACTCTCTTTTGTTAAAGGTACAAATTTGGAATTAAATCATTAATTTATTAAATGTTTGATCAATGATAATTATAATTTTAATTTGCCTTTTACGCTACAGGTGTTAACGGTTATGGTGGGATTCATTACAAAAGATGCCGGTGAAAAGAAATCAGCATTCAATCCCAAGCCATATTTTCGGATATTCAACAACATTTTGAATCGGCTTAATACAGTGAACTCGGTCATCCTTGACGCAGATTTTCATGTATATGTTTTTCTTCTAAAAAAAATAAATTCGTCATTATTATTTTTGTGTTTTAAGTTACTAATTTTCATGGCTTCTTCAGGTTTTGGCAGGTCTGGCACAGTCGTTCCATGCCCTGCAGCCAGCAAAAGTTCCTGAATTCAGGTACGTGCAGCATGCGGTTAAAAGGAATACATAGCGTTTACTAATTTAACGACTCACTTTTGCATACACGTGTGTATATTTATCAAGCAAATTAGTGTTCTAGTATTCATCGTTTATTGTTTGAACACGATGTTTGTTCTGCAGCTTTGCATGGCTTGAGCTGGTCACTCTTAAAGATTTCCTGCCGAAACTTCTCAATCAAGATAATCATCAAGGATGGCCATATTTTAAGTGTCTTGTAATAGATGTGTTGCGGTTCATGGAACCCATTTTAAGGGGCGGTGAAGTTACTGAGCCGGTTTGCATTCTTTACTCGCAAAATATATATACACACAAACGCGCTCGCTCACGCTTGTCTTCTATCTATATTTACAGATTCAAAATTCATAACTAGTTGCATGTTTCTTTCTTGACCATTCAGGTTCTTGTTCTTTACAATTACACACGTCGGATGTTGTTGGTGCTGAGTCATGATTTCCCAGAGTTCATTTGCTATTATCGTTCCAGTTTATACGACATTATTCCCCCGCACTGCATTGAGTTGCGGAATATTATCCTAAGTACAGTGCCCCACAATATGAGGACACCAACTTGAAGGTATGTCATGCATGGATCTTACTTAAGTGTGTGGTATTTAATAAAATAACAAAAATAAGAACGAAGAAAAACTTGAAGTTAGAACTGTGTTGAGGCCAAATGGGCCTAATATCTTTGGTTAGGGACCGGGCTTGGCCTGGAATGGGTATTTAGGACTGGGCTTTTATCGGAGAATTTAGTAATGGGCTTTTTGAGCCACGTCTTGATTTGGTAAAATAAGTGGGCCGACGGAATGGATAATGGGTCAAAACATGATCTTTCATCAGCAAAGTTTTTTTTTTGTATTTTTAAGTGTTATATATGATTACAAAAGCTATATTATTATAAAAACAGAATCCGATACAGCTTTGAGCCATTAGAAACCAAACATAATCTCTCTAAGCTAATCTCAGAAGCAATATATTTACTTTCAGGTCAATCTGCTGGCTTAGATCAGTCAACCACCCTGCCTTTCCAACGTTGATACCGCTTTGAAATCCAACCAAATGAAGGCAAAAATTTTCGCTCTTGATGCAGACGATTGAGACCAGAAGTCTTCATTTAAGTTTTTTTATCGCTCTAATCATCAAGTGAGTCTGAAAGATTTAGAACATGCTATAAAGTGTTTTTTTAGGAACTTGTTTGTACTTTTTATTGTGACAAATGCGCCTTCTTTGTTCGTATGTCAACCACAATGGCCGTTTTACCTTTGTTTCGGCATGATGTTAAGTCAAACTATCCAAGATACCTTATGCTAAAACTACAACAAATATATGAATTGGATACAACTTTTTTCTGCATTCTCAAGTTTTATTAATTTTGTTTTATGAAAGATGAAGGTGTTCTACTTCTCACATTGTGAACTACTTTAGGTAAAAATCAACTTTGAACTAGCATTTTTTACTGTTGGATTGATTTAGATGATGTTTTATCTCGGGTCAAATAAGAAACATAGTAACATTCAATCGAAAAAAGAATAAGCTAGGGTCAAAAGTTCGACAAAAATGTGTTTAATTGGAGCGACATTCCCAATAAGATAAGAATCTAACATGAAATTAGATGGCTTAGGGAGTGACGGGCTGATTCGAACCCAACTGATCCAAGCCCAGCTCCACTTGTATTTCGTAATCCACAATATGATCCAGGGACCAATCCAATGTAGTTTAGAACGCGGGCTGTTGTTAACCAAGAAAATCAGGAATAGTGGGTTAAACTGTTCCCACTATTCCCTTAGTTAAGTAGCGATGTTTAGGGTTATTCTGTTTTGTCGATGTTAATTTATTTTCTGGTTCTATTATTGTATTTGGAAAATCGTCATCTCGAGTTGGCTTATCTTTTATTCCAATTTCAATATTTCAATCAATCCAATTTCTAGTTTCTATCACGGACACGATCATTTTTCTTTTCCCATGAGGGTCATAAATATCCGGTGTTCGGATTTGCACTGCTCAATTCTAGAGTTTTTTGGTCTAGTTCGGGCCGGGTCACATTTTTAATTTTAATGCAATTATTGTGCACACTATTAACATTTAGTAACGAAGTCGAACACATCTTTGTAATTTCCATATTAATCCAACAAGTAGCAACACAAACAAAATGCTATACAACAAAGTAGGCCGAAAACGTCTAGCGTTACCACTAATCATTTAAATTCTAAACATGATTACATGAAACAATCAAAGTAATAAATGACTAATTTCTAACTTTAATTATCAAATATTCAATCTAAACATGAAGCAAACAAATGAGAAAAATTCAAATAATCATCAACCAAACTATGAACATTTAAATAAGCATAACATTAAAGTAAAATATAGACAGACAAACAAGCAAGCATACCTAAAATCAAGGTCCGGTGGGTATCTGGGGTGGCAGAGGCCGGAGTGGTGGTGGACATGAGTGGAGGAGCGTCGGTTGTGGCGAACTAATAAATCAGATGAGCGGCTAAAATGTGTGTCCAGTAGTTTTGGAATTGAGACAACAGTTTAGGACTTTAAGATGGGTAATGGGCTTTACTATGGGGTGTGCGTATTAAAATTTAATATGGGTAATGGATTGGACTTTAATATGGGTTGTCTTTATTAATAGTATATATTATTATATTTGTTAATTTAAATGAGATTAATATTTTCTTTATTAAATTTTTAAGAAGTGAATTTCGGTAAGATCAGAAAAAAATTATCAAAATTTTGTTGTCATTGGTCAAAAAAAAAAAATATATATCATGTGGACGAGCAGGTTTCTATTATATGTATACTAAAAAAAATTGATGATTGTCTATTGACACCTTTTTTTAACAGGTTAACCCTCACCATAACAAAAAACAAATCCTTATACAACACCTTGATAGCACTAGACCAAAGGCCCTTTGGTGTCAATTGGCACCTATGCCTAAACATAGGTTAGCCCCTGGGGTTATGGGTAGGGCTATAAACGAACCGAATGAACACGAACAAGGCCATGTTCATGTTCGTTCGTTAAGGAAATTAACATGTTCATGAACTGTTCACGAACAGTTCGTGAACACTGGTCTCGAACACAAACGAACGCAAGCAAATAAAAACGAACATAAACGAACATTTAACTTGAAAATAAAAAATAAAAACATTGTTATCCTTAAACATTGGACACAAGTAGTTAAATACAACCATCAAATGATAAATCAAAACACAAGAAGTCTACTACAACCACCAAACGATGAATCAAGTTTAACTAACTTAAACGTAATTATTCAAAGTTGAACTAACCTAAACATAATCATCCCAAAAAATGTCTTATAATGTCCACATTTTAGCTAACTTAGAAAAAAAAGGTTACAAGTTTTTAATATGTTTAGATAGAAGGTTTATTATTTATTGTTTTTTTAATATAAACGAACAAACATGAATGAAGGTAGCCGAACGTTTACGAACGCAGTCGAACGAACAAGACCTGTGTTTGCGTTCATTCGCTAAGCTAACCGAAAAAAAAATTTGTTCGTATTCGTTCGTTAAGCTAATCGAACGAACATAAACGAACTTCCCGCCGAACGGTTCACGAACTGTTCGCTAAACGTTCGGTTCCAGCCCTAGTTTTGGGACTTAAGTATCTAATCCGTTTAATAAACAAATCGTGTTTAAATTGGGTTGTGGATAAACAGGTAAGATTAATTTTTGTAAAACTCATATAATAGAATGTGAGTTAACCAAAACATGTTTTTGCATCCGTTCCCTCACTAGCTCATTTTGGCATCTCTGCTATTTACTTTTCTCCAAATCATAAACATATCCATATCGATAGCAGAAACAGAATAACTAACAGAGGGAAGTAAAAAGGGTTGGAGAACCAAAACCAGCAAACCGACCCGAGCGAAAACGGGTTTCAAACCAGCATACATGGTTTGAAACCAGAATACATAGAAACCAACTCGCAACCAGCATACAAAAAAGTAAAAACCGGTCAACCAACCAAACCGGTTTTGACTTTTTGTCGACCAACCCGAACCAGTTTAGGGTTTGAACCCTGTTTGTGCACCTCTATTTGAATGCATGAAAACCTTACTGCATACATTTACTTTGCAATTACAATTAATTACATTATTTAAGGTATAATTATGCAAAAAGATGTAAAGTTGGAAAATAAAAACGACTTTCGAGCCTGCCCAACCCTACAAAACCCATTACATAATCTCACACCCATTTTGCCGACGACCACGATTCTCAAAGTGCTTGTTAAGCATTTTGTGGGTCCATATGATTATCATTGTCACTAATAAAGTTAATAAAACCAATTTTAAGAACTAGCACAGTGTCTCATTTCAAGGATTTCAACGATACGTAAAGAAAAAAAAAAGCTCTGGCCACTTATCCCAACAAAAAGTACAAACTAAACTGTGAAAACCAAACTAGTCACTGAGTTCATCTTTTGACAATATGATACCCGCCTTACTCCTTACGGACGAAGTAAAGCTTACCCATGACATGAAGTACAGCAACAAAGGCAATGAACCCAATGCTCATCACAAGAACAACATTTGGGGAGATCTTTAGTCCAGGTGCATCATCAGTGTAGAACTGGAGCATGTTGCCAGCTGTCCCACTTGCCGCCCCACCAGTTCCACCCGTTCTCCTCCTTCGTAAGTTGGCGGCAGCTGCTGCTGCGCTTCCTCTTGGTGGAGCTCCCCCATTCAAAGCCATTCTGTACCAAAAAAGTGTATATACTGAAACCATTAGATTCATATATGGGATCAAATTGGATTGTGTTTCATCCCCAAAGGGTCAAATCTAAAAACTTAGCAAAAAATGCATGTGTCAAACGAGGGTGGAATGTTCTCCAAATTGTACTAACTAATACATAAACCTCCTAAATCAGTTTATTCATATAATTAGATCGTTATGAGAAGTAAAATAATGTATGTTCACAACCATATTTAGTCAATCTGTGCAAAACAGTACCCTTTTCAATCCATATGCCGAATTCATGGAAGCACAAATAAGAAGCATACATAAATGACCAATTTCTTCATCCAAAAGAAAGACTTGATATTTGAGTTTTAAATGCCAAATGAGATAATATTGATACAGTTTGGTTTGGTTCAAAGAAAAGTAATGATGTGTGGACAAATTACTAAAAATGTATGACAAAAGTATGTTTGAAAATTAAAAAAAAAAACAACTCTGATCAATTAACTAATATTGAAAGTCCTAGGTTGGACTTCTAGGAGAAAAATTAGACTCAAAATATGGTACAAGTGTATCAATTGTAGAAATCATAAATTTGTTTAGTAATGTTACATCTACAAGCTTTACAACTTATTTCTACCCAACTCCACAATTCAAACTATAACCATGGATTATACATTTAAATTCCACATATAACGCAGCAATATAACCATCGAAACCTTTATTTTTTCAAAAAACAAGATAAGTTTAAGCAAATCTTAATTTCTCAAGAAGCCTTTATTTACGGCTACACGAAACGAAATATCCTAGGGTAACCAATTCTAATCATAGTGCATATGAATTTGTTGCAAAACAACCATTGAAAATTGCCTAACATTACTCATCACAACATTCAATAATGTTCTTTTAACAATTTCAACAAGTAAAATGGTCATGTTTAGTTTATAAATTTTTCCTTTAACCTAGCATGAACTTACTTCAACCAAACACTAAATTCCAAAAGCAGATCTAATAATCATAACAGGCAAACTTCAATTACTTATACATCAATCGAAATCCGATCAATCTAACCGTTATCGCTACACACATAAATCGAAATAAAGTTGCAAAATCAAACAATACACACATCCTATAACAAACAAACAAACAAACAATCGATCAACGATCTAATTCTACAGTATACAACGAAGAATCGAACAATTCAATTGAATAATATGCGTTAATTCATCGGTAGTATACATTTATACATCAAATCACAAACAGATCTAAATTATAGTTGTACGAACTTCAAATCGAAATTATATTAACAAATTCTACGATTCATGAACAACACAATCATTAAATATCAAATCGATGTGAATAGAAAGATCAACTAACCTTGAGTGAAGAGATCAAAGAGATGTGAGATTCAATTGCGTTTGAAGATCTGATATTTTGTGTATGAAAATAACGCCGAGAGTTGTCCACCTTTTTGGAGTTTACTTTCGTAGGGTGCCACATCAATTAAACCAATCAGAGTCTGCCACGTAGGATTTTAATTTTGAAGTTGGTATTTGCTAAATGGGCCTTGAACGACTTGTAAAGTTGTAAGATGTAGCCTTTTCTCTGGATCTTTATTACCAAATGGGCCGTAACCTACTTATAAGTTATAACGTGCTTAAATGCACAGCCCAATAGTTGGTTTATATTTATTAAAGAGTTAATTTCTGTTTTGCTTCCGGTGGTTTGGTTATTTTAACGATTTTGACCCAATAGTTTACAAAGTGTCATTTTCCTCCTTGATGTTTCGTTTTGTCGCCAGTTTGCTCCATGGCTTTAACACCATCTATATTGTATGTTAACTAGAAGGGTATTTTCATAATTTTAAAGATAAAACTAAGGGTATTTTTGGTAATTTACATATATATTATTTATTTATATATATATATATATATATATATATATATATATATATATATACATAACACTTCAAACACCATCTCTCCTCTCTATTCTCGCTTTCTTCTCCATCACCAACCACTACCACCTGCCACTATCACCACCACCACCTTTAGATACTTTAATCTAATTCTCCTCAAACAATTTCACAAATCATCCACAAGATATTCCATCACTATTCACCCAAAACAAACTATTTCGCCCTTTACATATCTCATAACAGTGGCACGTCGGCTATTCTCACCCCCATCATCATCAAACCCTAGTTTACGGATCTCAAAAAAGTGGCTTGGTTTAGCCTCCGATGTCGATTTTACTGTCGGAAAAGTATTGGACGGTTATTTGCCTGGTAGCAACGCCATTATTGTCGATACTACTCATCAATCTCCGACGTCATAGTTGTTTTAAGACAAAATTGCACAAATCAACCTTTATGTTATACCTAAACTAAACTTTATACCTTTCACTATAAAATTGGCGAAAAACCAACCTTTATGTTCATGTTTTGATACACGAGTCAACCTTTAACACTAGCCCCATTAAATTTCTTAGTTAAGTTACCTCACATGCTTTGCATGTGAGGGTATTTTGGTCTTTTCCAATTTTTTCAATACATTTTATATATTTATTTATGTATTTAGAGAGAGATATATATTAGATGAGAGAGAAATCAGAGAGAGAGAGAGAGTAGGAGTGAGAGAGTCAGAGAAGATGGTGGCCACGGCCTCTAGCCAGCCACCCTTTGGCAGCGTAGGCAACCGGAAACACAAATAGAAGCGGTGGTAGTTGTTGACAGTAGAGGTGGTTATTGAGGGAACTGTTTACTGCGGATCTGGGTTATGGATACTTAACATTGATCAAGCTTCGGTCGTCCCTGTTAAGTCCCACACAACTCCAGTCATTCAAGATCCGATCGTCCCTGTAAAGTTCGGCATAACTTTGGTCAGTTTTCAGTGATTTCGCTTGACGTGGCAGCAGATTGGAGGACTTCGCTTGCCACAACAGCGAAGTTAATTCACCTTTGTCAGACTCCTCTTGCAGGTGCAGCAGAGTACCCATATATCAAAGCCATTTTAGTGATTCACCACAAAGCAAATTTGTTTACCCCGGGTCTTGTATTTTTTTCATCAAATTGAGCACGAAAAGAGAGCATGGTTTGTTGACTTTTCTCGAGTTGACCCTATAAAATTAGTCGTGGAAGTGATGATTATTCTATGAAACTATGGAGCACTAGTGAGGTATGCTCCTTCTTCCCATTATTAATTAATTATTATCGTTACAATTCAACTCATATTATAAATTCTGTTTCTTATTTGGATATTTTAGATGTGAATTTTACCCCTTATTTATCAAGTAAACAAGAGCTTTCTAGATAAGTTAATCAAATTTTTGTCCTTTTTATATGCAGAAGAGTAAATGGTGGTTCATGGTGGTGAAACTAGCTAGAATGGTAGTGGTGGTGAGCGATTGTTGGTGGTTGTTGATGAAGAAACGAGGATAAAGGAGGTGTGGTTGTTAATGATCTCGGTATTGTGGTTTCTAAAAAATATAAATTAAATAAGGGTTTAAAAAAACAAAAAGCCCTCACATGCAAGGCATGTGAGGTAACTTAACCAAGAAATTAAACAGAGTTTGTGTTAAAGGTTGTACCATGTATTAAAATATGAACATAAAGGTTGGGTTTGGCCGATTTCATAGTGAAAGGTATGAAGTGCAATTTAGGTATAACATAAAGGTTGATTTGTCCAATTTTGTCTTGCTTTAAACCCTTCGTCTCCACTGGAAGAAAACCCCATGGATCGTTGTAAAAACGATTTCGGTGTGAAAACGCGTTGACTATTTGTATTGAGCCGAACCATTGTTTACAGATATACGATTTTCTAGTTAATCAAAGATTAGACGTTGCTCTGGTTTAGATCCGTCACCACTGTTTCCAGACACGATAGATGGAAACTAGGGTTTTGGGGCTTGAGTCCTCTTTTTATATTGTAACAAATCTTTAGGGCATGAATTGCCTTTTCAGATCTGGTATGTGGTTGTTTTGAGGAGAATCAATTTTCAGAGGGGAGAGGTGGTGGTGGTAGAGAAGGTAGGGGAGATAGGGGTGAGAGAGAGAAAGAAGTGTTTTTTCTTTTAAAGATAAATTTATATTTTTAATATCAACAAAAAAGACTAAATGGCTATTAGAAATCAATTATAAATTGTTGATCCCGGATTAACGATATTTAACTAAAGATGGCAAGTGATTTCAACCAATGTAGAAAATAATGTGCGCAATTAGAAATCGAACTTTGAAAAAACTGAGATACAAAATTTTCAAGTTTATATCACTTTGAAAAGGTTGCAATGGTGATTGTATGGTTATTGGCTATCACAAACAAATACTTAAAGAATTTTGTGGTGAAGCTCAGTGGAGTTTTGTAAGATATATTAACTCACTCAGCTCATCAGTGTTTTTATTCTCTATTTATAGAGAATATTAGGCATGAATAAACGTTTGTTTATTCATGCACTTGTATTGTGAAAAGTAGTTTTTTGGCATATTCATTGAATTATTTGGTCCACTAGTCACTTTGGAGTTCGTGCAGAACCTTATCGGTTTAGCAAGTTGCTTCATTAGAATTCTGATGAACTCCGTATCAAAAATATGATGTCTATGATCATCAAATTTCTAATGATCTGATCTGATCAGATTCTGATGATAAATATCAGATTCTTTTGATCCAATCTTCTTCTTTTGTTGTAGAAGACTTTCTGACCATCTTTGATGCCAATTTTCTCTTCCTCTTATCTAACAGTCATGCATCTTCTTTCTATGTGATTCTTTGACTTTGTCTACACCAAATCTGATCAGATTCCTTCATCATTTTTCCTCAACACTAACAAAGAGTTTCCTAAAATAAATAATTAAATGAGTTAATTGCCTGGATGGTCCCTGTGGTTTGCGATTTTTTCACTTTTAGTCCCCACATTTTCAAAATAGCATGTTTGTTCCATGTGGTTTGCTTACTTGTTGCTCGGATAGTCCCTTGATGTATTGTAAAATACATCTATTTATCTTGTATAGTTTGTACGTTTTTCGTTAGAATTAGTTTCGGTTTAGTTAGAATGTATATACTTTTGATCCGTTTGTGTTTTGCAAGTCTTGGTTGATGAAAGCAGCTGAAAAGGGTAGAAAATGAGCCAAAATATGAGAAAACCAAGTACTGAAACGTGAACGGAAGCTCGAAAGATGAAACGGAAAAATAAAGCTTTTAAGGCTTCTGACAGGTCACGAGGGTCTTGATAGAGGGTATCGCGAGTCACCAAAGACTTAATTGACCGAATATGTAGCTCCGGGGGGCGCGATAACCATATCCAAATGTGCCGCGGCCCATCACAAGGGTATTATGTCAGCGAAATTCGTTTATTCAAGGGTTTAAGGGTTTAGAAAAGTATATATACATTATTTTCACCACAATTAAAACCCTAGACGTAATTGGAGATCCTTGAACGACTTTGAGCACTGATTTAGAACGGTTTTGAAGGCATTGAAGCTTAGGAATCGTTTGGTAAGAGCTGGAAGCTTAAAGATCGAAGATTTAACGGGTTTTATCTTCTCGGTTCATCTTGTTTCTTAATTTTCTCTTCTACTATGATGAATTCTCTGTTTAGAACCTTTGTTTTACTGTTTTCAATCATGTTTCTTGGCTAAACACTTAAAGTTACTTAGGTTGTGATGAACAATTGTTAAAGTTCAGATTTTTATTGGATGTTAATGAAGTTTATGGATTTATCTTGGAAAGTAAAGAACTTTGGTACTTTGATTTAGTGTGTACGCGTATCTTTACATGTTTATTGATTGATTATTTGTTTCACATAGATTCTAATGAATGTCTTTCATATAATGAGTTTATGTTGATTAGCGGGTCCTTTGGGGTTTTAGGTAATCTTGTGGTGAATTGGCCAATAAATCATATAAACAATTTTCATGATTTAATTCGGTTTACATATTCTACTAATTCTAGTCATTGTGAGGTGCTAGGTTATTAATAGGTCTAGATTGGTAAATTGTTGGAACTAGGTCTTTATGAGAAGCCGGTTTTAGTTGCCTTGCCAAGTCATTGTCTATTAAACCAAATCGAGTTCCTTATTTGTTCTTTAAGACTACTTGCATTCTATCCTACTTGCTTCTATCTATTCTTTTTGGTCTTTAATATACATGCATTTCCTAAGGCTAACACAATACACACTTGGAGGCTTGGTGAAGACACTCTTGTTCCACAATCGAAACGACTCACCAAAATAGGGGTGATTCCCACATTTGGTGATGACTTTCAATCCGCTATACTTGATATTTTTGCACGAAATTTACCCTCAAGTTAGGAGTGACATCCATATTTTGATGGAAATTTCCACTTCATATTCTAGTGGACCCTTATCGTTTGATAAGTACCAACCACACTAGGGTACGATGTTACCAAGCTAGGAGTGAAACCCGCATCTTGATAACTAGTCTCACTCCTCGATTTTCAATCTCACCAAAGTTCCGATTTTCCAATCGACTAGGGACGTGTAGTAACTGGAAGGACAAATACCGTTAATCGCTTCTCAACGAGAGTATTTGTCTATTAGGCCAAAGCACGTTTCCCTAACTCGAAAGGACTTCGATTTACTTTGGAATAGTCTTAGTTACGTTCCGTGACAATTCAATTTTACGTTAAATCTCTTTTATGCTATCTCAATTTTAATGTATTTTACATTTGGATGTTATTCCGTTTCAAGCTTGGAGACACGAATCACACTATCCTTGCAATCCAAAACAATAATAATATCTCATGAACAAATTAAATTTACAATGCCTTCATTATTCTATGTGATACCATGTGAATTCTTGTTATGAGATGCGAAATTATGTGAGCACTTATGTGTTATGTGATGCATGCATGAAAACAAATTTCTTTAAATAAATCATTATGAACAATTCTCATCCATTCCTATGTTTCCTTTGAATCTTTAGATGTCTTCCAGCCGTCTTTCAAACTCGACCAAGAGGTCAAGACTGGTTCGAAGAAGAAGATGCTCACATTCATGGCTACTCAAATGGCACGTGTAATCCCCAAAATCGTTAGCAAGATCAACACAACCTCTACCCCAAACTCTTCAGTCAACTCTAAGGCTGACCAACCTAAGCCTGTCTCATTTAACTTCAAGCACTTCTCAGCCTGTAACCCTAAGGCCTTCACTGGCAATGATGGTGTGACTGCGATGCTCGAGTGGTTCGATAGTATCGAAGTTACATTCATTAACAGTGAATACCCTGAGCATCTCAAAACTCGAAGTGCTACTAGCGTATTTCAAGCTAGAGCCCTAGAGTGGTGGACAAATGAGCGCAACATTCGTTCCAACGAGGAAGCTTATGTCCTACCCTGGACTGAGGTCAAAGAACTGATGATGACCGAATTCTGCTGATGTGTGTAAAATGCAACATATGAATTACATCAAATGAGGCATAAAACTAACCCTTTTAGTACTAATGTTGGAAAAAGTGTGCTTTTGTCTTCCTTTTGTATTTTCAGGACTAAATGAGCGTAATTGAACAAAAGGAACAAATATGCAGCAAAATCTTACATAAATACAAGGAAAGGAATAAAGGTGGCATGCCCGACCCCTCGACAGCATCTTCCTAAGCAAAAACAAAGAAACAGAAGGCTAACCACGGCCCCGTGCCTAGCGGACACGGGGGCGTGGCCAGGTGCCTGTAGAAAAGAAAAGGTTGTAGAAGCTTCTATTCCCAACACGGGGGCGTGCCCAGCTCTACACGGGTCGTGCCCAGCTCTACACGGGCCGTGGTCAAAGCTAAGATTCGCAGAATCTTGCAAATCTTGATAGTACAGATACGCTTCTGCACACGGGGCCGTGCCCAGCGAACACGGGGGTGTGTGGAGCTAATGCAGACAAATTGTAATTAATGAAGAAAGAGAAAGAGGATGGACATGGGGCCGTGTCCGGGCTTCTGTGCAGGCTATAAATAGAGGTGCTTGGTTCACTTCAAAGGCATCCCTTGGCAAACCACCTCTCTCCCACTTCACCACGACTCCACCACCACTACAACCCACATCCACCACCATCATCCATCATCCACCTTAGAGTGTGTGTAGTAGTCTCGGGATCCAAGATTGATAGTAAGAGTTCTTGACAATCAAAGGCCATGTTTGCCTAAGTCTTTAACATCACTTGGTGAAGACAAGCATTTAGTGTAATACTTTTGATTTTTAATTTTTTCGCACTTTTTTTTTTTTTTTGGTTTTGTATTAATGGCTTTAATAACTAGTTTCTTATGTTGAAGGTGAAACTTCCTTATCATTTGTCCGCGGTGTCTTGGCATTATTTTACTGTCTATATAAAATAAAAGATTTTCACCATTCATATCTCTACGGTCTATATAGAGATATGTTAGCTACCTGGTCGGGGGTTAAGGGAATGGTTTGGTAAGGTTCTTGCCTTGTTCAGTGTATAGATCCTGCAAGGACCTGGGTCAAGCTTACTAGGACCTCCTTCAATACCCACTGATATTGGATGGCGGGGGTGCGAATGGCTTGATC
Organism: Helianthus tuberosus; assembly: GCA_030545235.1. Lineage (NCBI taxonomy): Eukaryota > Viridiplantae > Streptophyta > Magnoliopsida > Asterales > Asteraceae > Helianthus > Helianthus tuberosus. Next base: position 46,312,897 of record CM060451.1, on the reverse strand, counting down.
CCCTCATATGTAAACTACTATTAATACATTAACCCGGCTACTTGGGATTGTATCCCTGCTGACTCAAACCACTTAGCCGAGGGTAACGTCACCTTCAAAAGAGGGGCCTACCACATTACGCATTAATAACTTAATTAATTATCTTCCAATATTCCAACCCTTTAGGATTGTATCCTTGCTGACTCAAACGACTGGGTTGAGGGTAACGTCACCTTCAAAAGAGGGGCCAACTACTATAACTAAGATAATCTCTTAAAAAGTGCAAAAGTGCAGAAATCATCAAAGGTTACATTAAAGGCTAGTCGGATCCAAGTGATTCATCTTGTCTATCTGTTTTTATTTTATTTTATGTTTCAGCATTTTTAGTTTTTATTTTCATGTTTAAAACCTTTTCCAAACTTTTGATTTGATTAGACGTTGAGGATAAATCGGTACTAAAATATCTTGTGTCCTTGGACGACCTCGGTATCTTACCAATGCTATACTACGCTCACGATGGGTGCACTTGCCCATATGTGTGTTTAGTGTTAGTAGAATATTGTGTTTTATAAATTTAAAACTTGACTAAAGTGTTAAAAAGGGCTTAAAATATTAATAAAAATATATCATGCTACACACGCATCATCTGCCCTGCCCACAAGCAGCAGAAGCTTGAAGAAGAGTTTTGGACTCTTAAACAAATTGGGGACGACAACCTTGGTTACACCAACCGCTTTAAACAGTTGAGCTTTATTGTACCCCACCTCGTGTCTACCCCTGATCGCATGATCGGAAAATATATACATGGCTTACCTACTGCAATTCGTGATACCATCGAAGCCGCTCAACTTGAAACCATCGAGGCAGTTTATCGCCTCGCAGCCAGCCTAAACAACAACCACATTCGGGATAAACAAACCACAACACCCACCTCCACCAAGTTAGCTCACCAAGTTACCACTGAACCCAAGGCTCAGTCGAGTGGCAGCAAAGGCAAGAAATGAAAGTTTCAAAACCAAAGCTGCAACGCGATTATCCCTGCTGTAACTCCGAATCCAGCTACACCTAAAATGTAACACCTCGTAAAATCATGTCCAATACAGTGGTGACACGTGTCATAAACCCTGATCATGTTAAAAGATAACTTTAAAGACTAAAGTTGCCAAACAATGTAAAGATGTAAATAGAAGGACCAGATGTGTCAACATGCCTAACTTGTGCCTCTGAATGACCTCATAAGATGTTCGTATTCTTTATTGAATAAATTGTCGGACACAAGAAGCCGTTTATGCTTAAAATCAATAGTTACAAAACACAGGGGTTAAAAGTGTCAACATGTTAATTTTTACCTCTAAGTGACCTTTTAACGACCCAAAGCTTTGTAATATAATATTATACTCTTATGAATATCAGATAATGATTTCATAAAGTTTTGATACAATCTTGTGATGTAAAATTCAATTTTCAAGAAATAGGGTCAAAAGTGTACATGTGACAATTCTTCATTCGGGAACCTTTTCAACAAGTCCAAAACATGTGAATGCATGGCCTTACTCCCAAGAACATTTCAGACCTGTTTATGTGGGCCCCTCATGCTGGAAATGTCAGATAATCGGAGTATAGAAGTGCAGGGACTGAACTTGTAAACAAACAAAACAATTTTGAAATGGTGCTCCCCTGCGTGTCGCGCAGGGTTTCCCTGCGCCTGGCACGTGTCGCGGGCGGGACTGTTTTTCAGCCAGAACTGGCAGGTGCCCAGCATGCAACCTGAAATCTGATTTCTGATCTTCTGCAATTCTGGGGCGTAAACAACAGCAAGTTAATGGTTTTTAAAAACCACTAGGACACTTGTATGCATCATAATTCACCTGAGGACACTTGGATTGATCTAGTTCATTCCCTTTCACTATATATAGAGCTCAATGTTTGGGTTTAGAAATTGCCAGTTTCAAAACCTGAATTGCTCAAGCTTTGGAGCATTCTCTGGAGCATCCTAATCACCAAGGAATCTCTCTCAAGTTTAATCTTCATGCTAAGGACCTTTGTAAGCGTTCTTAGCTTCTGTCGTTAAGATTTTATTAGTTTAATGATTGAAAGTCAAAGATATCGTAATTACACTTTGACTTTGAGATTAATCACTAACGGTCCAGCCATTTTTCGAATTGAAAGTGGCAATGTGTTGGTAATTAAGTAGGTGATAATCCCTCAAAAGGGCACCTCCTAATTATCACATTTACTTAGTCAATTGTCGGGTCAAAGTAATGAACAGAAAAGTCAAACGAGTCAGTTTTTATAAAATAATTCATAACTGATAATGTAGAAAGCTATAAAATATGTTTTATCACTTAAATAACTTGGTAAATAATACAAGAACATGTTTAGGCATGTTCAACCCGACAATTCTGAGTTTAGGCTCGGTTCGCAACCGAAAGTCGCAAAAGTAGACTTTTGCTTTGACTTTCAGTTCTGACCCGATTTTGCTTAGTTTCATTATGCCTTAGGGTTCCTTTGTGACCATATTATATGATAGTATAACCCTCTGAGGTTATGCTACATGGTCCCATAGAAATCTGAGTTATTTGCATGATTCTGTTAATATGCTTAAAATTGACCACTTTGCCCTTATGTTATAAAAAAGTGGTTTTTGAAAATGTGAATGAACAAAAAGCTTTATTACTGATTTATAAGCATGTCCAAAAAGTTTGACTTCAGTTTCTGGTCTGAAACAAAAGTTATGCAAGATATCGTAAAACAAAACTTTTTGTTAATTAAATTGCATTTTTAGCATAAATCATATTTAAACCCAATTTTTGGCACCAAACTTATTACCTATTGTTATGATATAATTTTTAGGTATTTTTGGAAAAAAATTTCAGATTTTATACTGATCATAACATAGAGTTCTTGCATGAATTCGGTAATTGACGATAATGCCCTTTTCATTAATAAAATGAGATTTACATATCATTTACATGCCAAACCTTTTCCTACTAATGTTATACATTAAATAAAATATTTTAAGCATTCAAGACTGATAAAAATCTCAGATTTCCATAAACATCTCAAAGATCGTCAATTATCGACTTTTACGCAAATTAGGCGCATAGTATGGTTTAAAACCATATTTAGCACCTAAGACTTGTTACCTACTGAATTTATAAATAAATTTTAATATTTTTACAGTAGGTACAAGTTGTGAACTCAGACTTCCAAATTTGTCCTTAAAAGCATATGTGAAATGACCAAAATGCCCCTACGGTGCATAGTTTGGCCATAAATGGTAAACCTCACATATGTATGATATCTTACTGATGTAACTTGATAAATTAAATATTCTTACTGAATATTTTAGACCGGAACCTCAGTTTACTATTTAATCTCTTTTATAAACTTTAAAATGACCAAAATACCCTTACGGGGCTTAAATTGGTTTTAAATTCGTTTTGGGCATAATTGTAGATATCCTACTGATATCACAACATATTTTAAGCATAATAACTTATGGAACTTGTACTTGACTCATCCGGTTACCCGTTATGCATATACGCGTTCGGTACGGTTTATGTAACTAGTTTACATAAATTAACCGAAACGGGTCAAAACTTATCATTTTTACTTCAAAATCCAGAATGTATTTAGTTTACCCATTTTATACAAGTCTCCATACTTGCCGGTCTAAATTACATTCCAATCCGGCCATCGCTTAATCTCGCGTTTCGTACCGTAATCTTTCATTAAAACTAACCGGTCTAAGTTACAACTTAAATAAGACCCGTTAGGAATCTAATAGGTTATTAAAACCTTCGTTCCAGATTTAGGAACCCAGTAAAAGCTACCTACACTTGCTGAGTAGGATATACAGCTGAGAATACAAATTTTACATTCTAAGCTCAGGTAAATACTTTTAACTTATTTTCCCTTATACGGGCTTGGGATACGGTATATTATTACCGCTTGGTCGGGTATTGAATATTTAATCGATTAGTGGTTAAGTCATTGAGATAACCCGTTTTAATCTGTTTTGTTTGATTTAAGCATTTGGAGGTTAATGACCGTGTCCTGGATATCCTCGGCTCATTCATTGAAATGGCCACGACTTAAGCACGGCGTGTAGGCATACACCTGATAGTTGCGTATGTAAAATGGTATCTCACTCGTGAGGATAACTTCTTGTGGGCTTATACTAGTGGTGTGTCTATTAATCTTGTTCCGGCTTCTATCCCGGGCCCTGAACGTACGACAAAAATGTGAATATGCATACAAGATTATTTAAAATAAGTGTCCCAAGTTATAAAAGAATATTTGTGCCTTGTGCATTTAAATCAATTTTCATAAATGTTTTCAAAAGAGTCAGTTAATTGTATTTACCAGTGTAAACTGACGTATTTTTCCAAAAAGACTAAGTGGCAGGTACTATGCGAAATTGGCTGGAAGATCCTGAGTAATAAATAAAGAATCTTGCAAGTTCTAGTGCTTAAAGTCTGTCGAACAATATTTATTTCTGTTTTAGATCCGCCTGTGGATCCACTTACAACCGCTTGTATAATATTTAATTATACTTTCCAATTCGGTTTGTATTATTATTTTCTTAGACTTTCGCTGTGCATTAAACTGTGATTATTTGACTATGATGATATCAACTACGTCACGATACTCCCCACCGGGCCCACCGGTAATACGTGGAAATATCGCGGTGTGACAGGTTGGTATCAGAGCCAACATTGAGTGAATTAAACACTAGCCTTTTTGTGTTTAATCTCAATGACACAGTTGCACAATCCTTGACTTCCGAGTCTAGGCAAAAGACCTAGGATTAATCCTAATCTTAATTTGTTTTATTTTTGTTGTTTTTCTTGTTTTGGCAGGATTCCAATCAAACTTGCCACCAAGAGTGAGAGGACGTGGAGGACGAGGAATAGCACCGATTGTAACTAGGAATGATCAGGAAGTTGGGCCATCTCACCGGCGCACACCATCCGCATCACTCGGATCAAGTCCTCATGAAGACTGGAGGACATACCTTGAGACCGCGAGACACTCTGTCTCGCTTAGCTCCTCACCATCTTACCACCATTCCTTTGGGCCGCAGCAGGAGGACGAGCCCAACAACTCTCACCAGAGGGCCAAAACCCTTTGGGACCAGCTGACCATTTTCTTGAGTACCAAAACATGGATGTGGACGATGATCCAGCTCCTGAGATGCCGCCATCTGGGACGCCGACGCATCCCATCGAGATTTCTAGCGGATCATCCTTTCATGGTTCGCCTTAAAGGGGCCCTGATATCTGGGCCGAAAGATGGAGCAAGTACAAGTGGGAGTATACTCCCCCTCACCGCAACTCACCACCACACCAGCAGGTCCCTTCTGAGAACCCACATTTTCAGGCGGTCATGCCACCGCCACCACCAGCGCAAGAGCAGCCACCGCCTCCCGAATCATCGAGGCAGAGAAGAAGTGCACGGATGTCCGTGCGTGGGGGTTTCCACTTCAGCACCCCCAACACTCCTCCAACTACCCTCCGCTTTATGAAGACCCGCAAATGGGTGGGCCTTCAAACGTCGTTTCTAAAGTCGACTCCGCACCAGTCGCACCTACACCACCGCCCATGGGTTATGAAAACCCGATCCCCGCTTACCCATATGCAGCTGGGTATAACCCATTAGAGCTGTCACGGCCCCCGGCCCGGTGTTACCTGGTCCAGAAGCCGCAGGACAGAAACCCGTGGTATTTATTAATTAATTTGGCAGCGAAAATGTTGACAGGATCTTTTCAACTGAAAATGCCCAATTATTTTATTTCACAAATTGGGACAAATCCCATTATTTACAATAAAGGAATTTCACGAGGAAATTCCATGTTTTACAAAACAGGTTTATTTATTTTACTGAGCCACCCCTTCAAGCTTTAGTGCTACACGGTACTTTTCCTTGGTTCACAGTAAGTCACCTGAAACATGTTTTATAAAGATTTTATCAGCGGAGAAATACTGACGAGTCATTCAGATTATATAAAATGACACCTTAGTTATAGATTACAGCTTAAGAGCGATTACAATGGCTACTATCTTATTTTTATCTGGCGCCGTTTCACACCCTAGTGACGATGGTCATACCACTATTGGGTCCTTTCACCCAAATAGCGATGATTATCACTGTTAGGTTGGTGAACCTAACCGTGAGAGATTAGTAATGTGCACAATACCCCACTTGCCAGTGATTCAAGATAACCAAGACTTAATCCCTGTAATTATAACTTTTTGAAAATAATTTGAGTATCGTAAAACATTGTTGATAAAAAGAGAATGACTCACATTGCAGGTTTAACTGGACAGAACCTTGCCTACTGATTTAGCCTTGTGACCTAATTAAATAACAATGCACACGAAACTAGGTCAGTAACTTAATACAACATTTACGATAACTCACGAAATCAAAACCCTCACGACGAATGACAAAGCATAGCCCGGATTCGGGCATCACTTAAACATCCATCGGATCGGTTTCAATCGATCGGACATTGTATCGTAGCAGTGATTGAGTTAATACCCTGTACTCATAGCAGCGTTTCCCTAAGTGATAATTCGAATTTGAGCAGTATCTTTCATCTTTTAGAAAGTTTTACGTACACGGATGAACAGCCCATGCTCGGTTCAATTTATAGCTGATTTTTGGGTTTTACGCGGCCCGCGTAAACCTTCTTAAGATCTTACGCGGCCCGCGAGGGCCACCTAGTCTACAACTAGGGCTACCGTGTCATGTGTAGGCCCGCCACGTGGCTGACACGTGGCCTGGAACGTGTCCCGGTCAATTGCTGCTATGTCGCGGCCCGCGTAGGCCTAGCCTTATGGCTTACGCGACCCGCCAGAAATCCAAATTTCTTGATTTCTTGGTGTTTCATAAGAACTAGGGTTTCAGGGGTCCGGGTTTTCACTTACGGGACATTTTTGGACGTTTTTGCAGGTCCTTACATCCTCCCCACCTTATTTAAAATCTCGTCCTCGAGATTTACTGAAATAAGTGAGGATACTTTCGCTTCATTTCCGATTCCAGCTCCCTGGTGTACTCAGGTCCTCTTTTTGAATCCCACTTGACCTTGACCAGTACTAGTCTTTTGTGTTTGAGAAACTTGACCTTTCTGTCTTCTATTTGGAGTGGTTTCTCAACAAATTTTAGTTTTTCATTTACCTCTATATCTTGAAGAGGTACTACCAGGGACTCGTCAGATAAACATTTCTTGAGGTTGGATACATGAAATACGTCATGCACTCCAGCTAGCTCTTCAGGTAGCTGTAAGCGATAGGCAACTGGTCCTATTCGTTGGGTCACTGGAAATGGTCCTATGTACCTTGGACTTAGTTTTCATTTCTTTCCGAACCGAACTACTCCTTTCCAAGGAGAAACTTTCAAGAGTACCTTGTCTCCGACTTGAAATTCTAACGGCTTGCGTCGATTGTCGGCATAACTCTTCTGGCGATCTCGGGCCGTTTTTAGTCTTTCCTTGATTTGAGTGATCTTGTCGGTGGTTTCCTGTACAATCTCAGGACCTGATAGTTGACTTTCTCCTACTTCTGCCCAACAAACTGGAGTTCTACACTTGCGTCCATATAGTGCTTCGAACGGGGCAGCTTCGATGCTTGTATGATAACTATTGTTATAGGAGAATTCAATTAAGGGTAAATGGTTGTCCCAGTTTCCACCAAAATCTATTACACATGCTCTAAGCATGTCTTCCAAGGTTTGGATCGTCCTTTCACTCTGTTCGTCTGTTTGGGGATGATATGCAGTACTTAGATTTAGTCGGGTCCCCATAGCTTCTTGGAAACTTGTCCAGAAATGCGAAGTGAAACGACTATCCCTATCCGATACAATAGAGAGTGGGACTCCATGCAAAGACACCACCTCGTCCACGTATAACTTTGCCAACCTTTCCATACTAAAGGTTTCTTTCATTGGCAGAAAGTGAGCTGATTTGGTTAATCGATCCACAATTACCCAAATTGCGTTGTTACCTTTTCTGGTTTTGGGTAACTTAGTAACAAAGTCCATTGTTATTAGTTCCCATTTCCATACAGGCATTTCTAGCTGTTGGAGTAATCCTGAAGGTTTCTGGTGTTCTGCCTTAACTTGCGAACAAGTTAGACACTTAGATACATATTTAGCTATGTCCTTTTTCATTCCTATCTACCAGAAGTTATTTCTTAAATCTTGGTACATCTTATTATTTCCAGGATGCATGGTATATCTAGATTTATGGGCTTCCTCTAAAATCTTATTTCTTAATTCTCCTTGCTTAGGTACCCAAATTCTTTTCTTGTGGAATCTCCAAATTCCATTAGCCCCTTGCTCCAATTCTTTGATTCTTCCTTTCATTCCTTCAGCATCATCCTTGATTGCTGTTTCTTGAACGTTCTTCAGTTGTTCCATTAAATCTACTTGAAGATTTAATCTAAGAGCATGAACTCGTCTTTGTTTTTCATGATACTTACGACTTAAGGCGTCTGCTACTACATTTGCTTTTCCTTCGTGATATTGAATATCACAGTCGTAATCACTTAGAATTTCCATCCTTCTTCTTTGCCTCATGTTTAATTCTTTTTGCCCAAATATGTATCTTAAACTCTTATGATCTATATAGACTGTAAACTTACTTCCATACAGATAGTGTCTCCAAATCTTAAGGGCAAAAATTATTGCTCCTAATTCTAAGTCATGAGTCGTATAATTTTTTTCGTACTTTTTCAATTGCCTTGAGGCATACGCAATTACCTTTTTGCGTTGCATCAACACACATCCTAACCCTAGCTTTGAAGCATCACAGTAAACTTCAAAATCTTCTGTCCCTTTTGGTAAGGCAAGAATTGGGGCGTTGGTTAGCCTTTGCTTTAAAATTTTAAAAGCCTCTTCTTGCCTAGGTCCCCATTCAAACTTAACTGTTTTACAGGTTAGCTTAGTTAATGGTACAGCTATCTTAGAGAAATCCTTAATGAAGCGTCTATAGTACCCGACTAATCCTAGAAAACTCCTAACTTCCATGACTGATTGCGGGGCCTTCCATTTGGTGATTGCTTCTATCTTGGAGGGATCTACGTGAATACCTTCATGATTCACCATATGACCTAAGAATTGCACTTCCTGTAGCCAAAATTCACACTTCGAGAATTTGGCGTAAAGCTTCTCTTTCCTTAATAGAGTTAAGAGTGCTCGTAGATGCTCACAATGCTCGTCCTGACTTTTGGAATAAATAAGTATATCGTCGATGAAGACAATTACAAATTTATCCAGGTACGGCTTACAGATTCTATTCATCATGTCCATGAATGCTGCAGGAGCATTTGTTAATCCAAAAGGCATGACTGTAAACTCGTACTGCCCATACCTAGTTCTGAAAGCAGTTTTAGGTATATCTTCTTCTTGTACCTTCAACTGATGGTATCCGGAGCGTAAGTCTATCTTAGAAAAATATCTAGCTCCCTGGAGTTGATAAAAAAGATCGTCAATCCTAGGTAATGGGTATCGATTCTTAATTGTAACCTTATTCGATTCTCTATAATCGATACACATTCGCATTGAACCATCTTTCTTTTTCACGAACAACACTGGTGTTCTCCAAGGGGATGAACTAGGTTGTATAAATCCTTTACTGAGCAATTCATCTAACTGCTTTTTCAGTTCTAACATTTCGGTGGGTGCTAACCGATAGGGTGCCTTAGCTATTGGTGTCGTTCCAGGAATTAGATGAATTCTAAACTCTACTTCCCTATCTGGTGGTAATCCTGGTAGCTCTTCTGGGAATACATCCGGGTATTCTGATACTACAGGAATTTCTTTAAGTTCCTTACTTTTAGTGTTAATGATTACTGAAATCATATACATTATTCCTTGTTTTCGCTCATAACTAGCAACTTTGATTATCGAAATGAACTTTAATGGTTTGCGCGGCTTATCTCCTGTAATCATAATTACTTCTCCTGCGGGTGTATAAATTTCTATGGATTTCTTGTCACAGAGGATTCGAGCATGGTTGGCTACTAACCAATCCATTTCTAACACGACATCGAATCCAACTAAATTCATAGGTAAGAGGTTAGCGGAAAATTTATGGCCTAAAAGTTCTATCTTTCCTTCTTGAAGAACCTTATTTATGTTAACAGAATTTCCGTCCGCCGTTTCTACCGTATAAATCTGCCTAAGTGTGGTTAAGGGTAACTTGAGAGCTTGGCAGAATGAAGTATTTATAAAACTTTGGTTTGCACCAGAGTCAAATAATACTTTCGCATAAACATTGTGAACTAGGAATGTACCCGCTATTACATCCGGAATCAGATCTGCCTCTTGGGTTGTCAACTAGAAGGCTCTTGCGTTCTTCTTATTAGTTCCTTCAGCAGGTTTGGCCTTGTTGTCAGCTGGTTTGACCAGTTTAGGGCAGTCCGGTCTAAAATGCCCAGCTTCTCCACAATTGAAGCAAATTGTGGATTTCTTTCGTCTGCAATCTTCTTCTTGGTGCCCCGAAATTTTGCAGAAATTACAGTACCCTTTACATTTTCCAAAATGCTTTCTTTTACAGGTACTGCAAAATGGAGTAGTGGAGGATTGCCCAGTTCCTCTTTTCTTGAAGTTGCTACTAGTATTACCCCCACGAAATCCTTGAGTAATCTTTTGAGCCAATTCCTTCTTTCTGTTTTCTTCTCGCGTCCGCACCAGTCCGTCAGTCAAGGTGTTGGCTAATTCCACCACATCGTCAATTGTGCGGGGTCTTGCAGCTTTGATGATATCTCGAATTTCGCTAATTAAACCCCAAATGTAGCGAGAAATAAGTACCGGTTCTGGCGAAGCCAGAGTTGGTACAATTCGAGCATATTCGAAGAATTACAAAGTATACCCTCGGCAGTCAACATCCACCATTCGGTGGCTCAGGAACTTATTGGCCATTTGTTCTTTTTCATATTCTGGGCAGAATTTCCTTTCCACCAATTGCTTAAATTATTCCCAATTCATAGCATAAGCCATGTCACTTCCTTTGGCTTGCAATACCGTATTCCACCATTCTAATGCTTCTTCCTTGAAAAGGTGAGAAGCGTACATGACCTTATCCTCATCGGCACATTTACTTATTTTAATTACTGCCTCGGTCTTTTCCAACCAACGCAGTGCAGCAGTTGCCCCTTCATTGCCTGAAAATTCAACAGGTTTACAGGCAAGAAATTCTTTATAGTTGCAACCAGGTGTTGCAACTTTCATTTTCTTAAGTATTGGGGCTTGGATCACGTTGTCATTATTGCCGCCTCCATTAACACTGTTACTGAAATTATCGTCACGCGTGCGTTTACTGGGGTTGGCTTGTGAAGGCTCAACAGGGATTTTAACAGCAGTGACGATTGCTGGGATAGCATTTGCTATTCCCTGGGCAACGATATTTTCTATATCTTGCCTATTAAGAAAGTGATCCTTATTGTTTTCCTCAGATTGGTTAACTTCATTAACTGGTTCATTAACGGCATGTTCCATCTGGTAATTAACAATATATATAAGTTATTGGTATAAAATAATTAACAACCAAATGCAATAAAGCAATCACACATAATCACGTCAACACGTATAGCCAAAATTGTCGACTTTGCGACTTTCATATTTTATATATATTAGTATGCATCGATACACACCAGTTATATTACAAAAGTTTTATTTGAGTTATTTCACATGATTATATTATTATTATTATTTATTATTATTAAACACATAGCCACACAACCACAATCAACTGGCATTTCAGAAATGACGCTCCCTCTCGTCGTATTTCCATGAGATCTGTTCTCCCAGTTCTCGGATTCGATTTCCTGCGTCCACCAGTTCCTCACCATAGTGACGGAGTTCAGCCAAGTTTTCTATGCTCATAGGTGGGTTTGGTGCAGGCTCAGGGTCAAACTGGGGAAAATATACGTTGGGATTATTCATAAAATTCTGAAACTGCCAGTCGTTTGTCCACCATTCCTCCAGTTGGCCGATAACAGGTTGGGGGTTGACAATAGAATCTGGGATAGCTGGTTCTAAGTTAACTGGAAGTTGGGATTCAGCGGGGTAATTGAAGAGGTTTTCATTGGCAGGTCCGATGAGGTCACAATTTGCCAGTTTGCGATCCAGCTCCTCCCATGGTGGTATTTCTTGAGCTTGCCCTGAACTTTCCCCGATCTCCTTTCCTTTGCCTTTATCCTTCGGATCCTCACTCTTTTTAACCTTCTGTGTCATTGGTTTCTTCCTACGCCCACGTTTCCAGTCCAAGATCCTCCTCCTCTTTTTCGGCCTTGGTTTCTCCTGGGCCTGGGCCTGGAAAGTTAGTGGTTTCTCAGTATCTGCCAAGTAGACAGATGGGTTCCCTGTGGTATCCATATCGGTGCTATGGATAGTAAAGTTTCAGAGTGCCTCCGACAGTTCATTCATGCTGTTAGCACACATGAAGAAACACACACAAATTTAAGTTAAATTTTTATTTACTGCAATTTAAATTTTCACAAAATCACAGAAAGGCAACCAGAAAAATTAAGTATTTCTAAATACTTAATTGGCTTAAATCAGTGGCTCTGATACCACATTTTTCTGTCACGGCACCCGGCCCGGTGTTACCTGGTCCAGAAGCCGTGGGACAGAAACCCGTGGTATTTATTAATTAATTTGGCAGCGAAAATGTTTACAGGATCTTTTCAACTGAAAATGCCCAATTATTTTATTTCACAAATTAGGACAAATCCCATTATTTACAATAAAGGAATTTCACGAGGAAATTCCCTGTTTTACAAAACAGGTTTATTTATTTTACTGAGCGACCCCTTCAAGCTTTAGTGCTACGCGGCACTTTTCTTTGGTTCACAGTAAGTCAACTGAAACATGTTTTAAAAAGATTTTATCAGGGGGGAAATACTGGCGAGTCATTCAGATTATATAAAATGACACCTTAGTTATAGATTACAGCATAAGAGCGATTACAATGGTTACTATGTTATTTTTATCTGGCGCCGTGTCACACCCTGGTGACGATGGTCATACCACTATTGGGTCCTTTCACCCAAGTAGCGATGATTATCACTGTTAGGTTGGTGAACCTAACCGTGAGAGATTAGTAATGTGCACAATACCCCACTTGCCAGTTATTCAAGATAACCAAGACTTAATCCATGTAATTATAACTTTTTGAAAATAATTTGAGTATCGTAAAACATTGTTGATAAAAAGAGAATGACTCACATTGCAGGTTTAACTGGACAGAACCTTGCCTACTGATTTAGCCTTGTGACCTAATTAAATAACAATGCACACGAAACTAGGTCAGTAACTTAATACAACATTTACGATAACTCACGAAATCAAAACCCTCACGACGAATGACAAAGCATAGCCCGGATTCGGGCATCACTTAAACATCCATCGGATTGGTTTTAATCGATCGGACATTGTATCTAGCAGTGATCGAGTTAATACCCTGTACTCGTAGCAGCGTTTCCCTAAGTGATAATTCGAATTTGAGCAGTATCTTTCGTCTTTTAGAAAGTTTTACGTACACAGATGAACAGGCCATGCTCGGTTCAATTTATAGCTGATTTTTGGGTTTTACGCAGCCCGCGTAAACCTTCTTAAGATCTTACGCGGCCCGCGAGGGCCACCTAGTCTACAACTAGGGCTACCGTGTCACGTGTAGGCCCGCCACGTGGCTGACACGTGGCCTGGAACGTGCCCCGGTCAATTGCTGCTATGTCTCGGCCCGCGTAGGCCTAGTCTTATGGCTTACGTGGCCCGCCAGAAATCCAAATTTCTTGATATCTTGGTTTTTCATAAGCACTAGGGTTTCAGGGGTCCGGGTTTTCACTTACGGGACGTTTTTGGACGTTTTTGCAGGTCCTTACATGAGCAGCCTGCTTACTCGGGTTATAACTACAACAATGCACCTGCCGTTGACCCGTACATCGAGTCAGCAAACTACAACGCTCTCTACCCCAGGCCCTTTCCACCCACGTAACCAACTGGGTACCCAGCATATGGGTATCAATACCCACCACCTCCTCAACCTCAGCAGCAGCAGCCGCCGCAACCTCAAATCCAGCAACCTCAGCAGCAAGAAATCCTCCAGAGGTTGCACGAGGTGGAACAAATGGTAGACGAAGAGCGTAGAAGTCGTCGCGGTCTTCTAAAGGGTTTGGCAAATCTCATTAAGGGGAAGAAGAAAAGGTATTATTAGAAATCCTTATTTATTGTATTGTAATTTTATTTCAATTAAGTCCCTGCGTGGACAGTTCATTTGGTCCCTGCGTGGACTTGTATTTCTTATTTTAGTCCCTACGTGGACAAGTTATTTATTTAAAGTCCCGTTTAGGGCAACTATTGTACTTTTTGAGACAATTTATGGAATGTTTCTTTTAAAATTTATTTGTCATTATATATATGCATGTACTAAATGAAACAAATCGAAATATCATTTCAATTTATTATTGATCTGCCATTAAATCTCAAAATAAAATCTTAAAGGTAAAACCTAGCCTATATGTCATTTTGAGACATGGCCATAATGGTAAATCCTTTTTAAGAAAATAAATCTTTGTTAACATCTGAAAACATGTTAGCACTCCTGACAATAGTGGTTCGATAAAATCACACCTGTCATCTTTATATTGGATTCTTCCAAATTCCTTATCCGGCCTAATGATCAAGAAATCATGGCTTATATCATCAACTAAGATGATCATATTATAAACATCCAGTAGTGATGAAGTGCCTACGGGCTATACTTATTGTCCTAAAAGACAAATGACAGTGTAGTCTATGACTTCCTGTTAAGAAAAGGTGATGAACTACGTTCAAACCTTAATGCCTCGATCCTATAAGATCATGGCTTAAAACTGTCCTTGTGACTAGGCCATTATGTGCCACTTTAATATCCATAGTAATTTATAACTGGGAGAAACTATAATGAAAATCTATATAAATTAAATTATCAAAAATAACCAATATGGTCTATATTTACCATGGTTAATGAACATCAAAAATGACGATTCCATAATAGACTTCTGAATAAATTGTTGTCATCATTTTTATATAGCAATCAAGCTACATGGCTGAATCTCAAGAGGTTAATAGTCATCCAAGGGAGAGAAATGATAACACCAGAATAAATGTAGCTGGTGCAGACCTACAAGCATTGATAGACAATGCTGTTACTAGAGCCATTGACAGACAGTTCAAGGAACCAAGTAATACTCGCACAAAGACTCAATCTGTGGCTCATAGTAAGCCCCCTTCTAAAACACCTGAGTCAAATAAGGACAATTCTCGTCACTCGTCGAATCAGAAGAGTCTACCATCCAGATAAATTGTGCTTAATCAGGAACCGCGCACAAAGACTTGTTCTTACAAATACTTCGTCTCTTGTAAGCCAAGGGACTTTACAGGCGAAAAGGGTGCCATTGACTGTATGACATGGCTTGATGAGATGGATACGGTAGTAGATATCAGCGGTTGTGCGGAACAGGATATTGTGAAGTTTGTTTCACAGTCATTTAAAGGGGAAGCTTTGGCTTGGTGGAGGTCGTTAATCCAAGCCACGGGGAAAATCCCACTTTATAATTTGTCGTGGGAACAATTTGTAGCTCTAATCAAGGAAAAATTTTGTCCTCAGCATGAGGTAGAGAAAACCGAAACTGACTTCTTGACTCTGGTCATGAAGAATTTGGATTGTCAGGCGTATGTTACGAGTTTCAACACCATGTCTCGATTGGTTCCCTATCTGGTCACACCAGAACCAAAGCGCATAGCACGCTTTATTGGAGGCCTAGCCCCAGAAATCAAGGGTAATATGAAAGCTTCCAGACCTACCACATATAGGTCCGTGGTGGACCTGTCTTTATCTCTCACACTCGACGCGGTTAGGAATATGTCGATCAAGACTTCTGATGAGGGAAAGCGGAAACGGGAGGATGAGAGTTCTCATCGCTCCGTTAAGAAAAGAAAGGGAAACTCTGAGCATAGGAAGAGTTCTAGGTTTAAAAAGGACACCCAACAGACAGGTGAGAAGCCTAAGTGTAGAGTCTGCAAGAAACACCATTTTGGGAAGTGCAGACTCGAATCGCAATCGCAGCCTAAAGTTTGTGGGATCTGCAAGTCTAAGGAGCATAAAACTTTGGACTGCAAGAATATGAAGAACGCAACCTGTTATGGTTGTAACGAGAAGGGGCACATAAGGACCAATTGCCCGAAAAACCCAAAGAAGCCTGAAGAGGCCAAGAAGACAAATGCTCGAGTCTTCCAAATGAATGCTCAGGAGGCTGTGCAAAATGATAATGTCATAACAGGTACTTTCCTCATCAATGATGTATATGCTAGAGTTTTATTTGATTCTGGTGCAGATAAGTCTTTTGTAGACACTAAATTTTGTAAACTGTTAAATCTGCCTGTTAAAACTCTAAACATAAAATATGAAGTAGAATTGGCCGATGGTACCATAGAGACTTCTTCAACTATCTTAGATGGAGGTTTCATATCCATTAGGAATCACTCTTTTCCGTTGTCTTTGCTTCCGTTGAAATTGGCAGGATTCGGTATAGTTATAGGTATGGATTGGTTATCATGTAATCAAGCCCAAATTGCATGCGAAAAGAAGCAAGTTATCATTAAGACCACTTATGGTGAGCCACTTACTATTCAAGGAGATACGCAATATGGATTGCCCGAACAAGTATCTATGCTTAAGGCATCAAAGTGTTTGAAGAAAGGTTGTGTCATTTACATGGCACAGGTTACAATAGATGAGCCAAAGCCCAAGATAGAAGAAATTCCTGTTATTTCTGATTACCCAGACGTATTCCCTGAAGAACTACCTGGTTTACCTCCAGACAGACAAGTGTAGTTCAGAATTGATATTATTCCAGGAGCAGCCCCTGTAGCACGAGCTCCTTATCGGTTGGCACCGACCGAGATAAAGGAATTAAGAACACAGTTGGATGATCTATTGGAGAAAGGTTTTATTCAACCAAGCTCATCTCCTTGGGGAGCGCCCATTCTATTTGTGAAGAAGAAAGATTGCTCAATGTGTCTATGCATTGATTATCGCGAGCTGAATAAAGTTACAATCAAGAACAGATATCCATTACCCGGGATCGACGATCTGTTCGATCAGCTTCAAGGAGCAAGTTTCTTCTCAAAGATTGATCTGAGGTCAGGGTATCATCAGTTGAAGGTCAGAACCGAAGATGTACACAAGACTGCATTTAGAAAAAGATATGGCCATTACGAGTTCTTAGTGATGCCTTTCGGGCTCACTAATGCACCTGCTGCATTCATGGATCTCATGAATCGCGTTTGCAAGCCGTATCTAGACAAATTTATCATTGTCTTCATTGATGACATACTTATTTATTCGAAGAGTCAAGCCGATCATGAAAAGCATCTCCGGTGTATCCTTAAACTTCTGCAACACGAGAAGCTCTACGCAAAGTTCTTTAAATGTGAGTTTTGGCTTCGAGAAGTCCAATTCCTTGGGCATGTAGTAAGCGAGCATGGTATCCAGGTGGATCCCGCTAAGATTGAAGCGATTATGAATTGGCAAGTGCCTAAGACACCTACAGAGATTCACAGCTTCTTAGTTTTGGCAGGATATTACAGGCGTTTCATCCAAAACTTTTAAAGGATTGCTGCACCTTTAACTTCGTTAACACGCAAGAATATAAAGTTTGATTGGGGTCCCAAACAACAAGAATCTTTTGAGATTCTTAAGCAGAAATTAAGCAATGCTCCTGTGTTGACATTGCTAGAAGGGATGGAAGATTTTGTTGTTTATTGCGAAGCATCGCACACAGGTATGGGTTGTGTGCTTATGCAGAGAGACAAGGTTATTGCCTATGCTTCACGTCAATTGAAAGTGCACGAAAAGAACTACACCACCCATGATTTGGAATTGGGTGCCGTTGTATTTGCACTAAAGCTTTGGAGGCGTTACCTATATAGAACCAAGTGTGTGATTTATTCAGATCATAAAAGCCTTCAACATTTGTTTAATCAGAAAGATCTTAACATGAGGCAGCGTCGTTGGATGGAGACATTGAACGATTATGATTGTAAGATACGCTACCATCCTGGCAAGGCAAATGTGGTCGTTGATGCCTTGAGCAGAAAGGAAAGAATCAAACCAATTAGGATCAACGCAAAAAGCATCGAATTAAAGAACAACTTGAATGAAAAGCTGCTAGTGCTCAGAAGGAAGTTGTATTGGAAACTAACTTTCCGAATGAGAAGTTAGGCGTAACTGCTGATCAATTGTCATGTCGTAAGGATGGAATCCTTAGATTAAATGGTCGAATCCGGGTTCCAATCCACGGAGGACTTAGAGATGTAATCCTCCAAGAAGCTCATAGTTCAAAATATTCAGTCCATCTAGGCAGTGATAAGATGTACCAGGATCTGAAGGCAAACTATTGGTGGATAGGTTTGAAGAAATCTATAGCCACATATGTGGCTAAATGTCTGACATGTGCACATGTTAAAGCCGAGCATCAAAAGCCGTCAGGTTTGCTGCAACAGCCTGAACTTCCCACTTGGAAATGGGAAATGGTAACTATGGATTTCATTACTAAGTTACCAAGGACAAAACACGAGAATGATACGATATGGGTTATAGTCGACAGGCTGACCAAGTCAGCTCACTTCCTACCCATTAAAGAAACGCATAGCTCCGATAAGCTAGCTCAGCTATATGTGGATGAGATAGTATCTCTCCATGGAGTGCCAGTATCTATTATCTCTGATAGGGATACTAGATACACATCTCATTTTTGGAAAAGCTTTCAGCAATCTCTAGGCACTCGTTTAAATTTCAGTACTGCTTATCATCCTCAGACGGATGGGCAAAGAGAGCGTACGATTCAAATGCTTGAGGATATGCTCAAGGCTTGTGTTATTGACTTGGGTGGAAGTTGGGATGATCATCTTCCTTTGATTGAATTTTCATACAATAATAGTTATCATTCTAGTATCCAAGCCGCGCCTTTCGAGGCCTTGTATGGAAGAAAATGCAGAATGCCGGTTTGTTGGGCGGAAGTCGGAGAAACCCAACTATCAGGACCTGATATAGTCCTGGAGACGACGGACAAGATTGTTCAGATCCGGGATCGTCTGAAAGCTGCCAGAGATAGGCATAAAATTAGCTATGCAGATATGAGGCGCAAACCTCTAAAATTTGAAGTTGGTGATAAAGTGCTACTCAAGGTATCACCCTGGAAAGGGGTGATGCGTTTTGGCAAAAAGGGCAAGCTGAGCCCAATGTACATAGGACCATTCGAGATCATCGAATGTGTCGGAAGTGTGGCATATAAACTGAATCTACCTGAAGAGCTCAGTGGAATTCATAATGTATTCCACTTTGCAACTTATAGAAATGTCTAGCCGATGAGTCGCTAGCAATGTCTCATAAGGACGTCCAAATTGACGAAAGCTTAAAGGTTGTTGAAAAACCTTTGTCGATCGAGGATCGACAGGTTAAGAAGCTTCGAAGAAAGAATGTGCTGATCGTAAAAGTGAAATGGGATGCCCGTAGAGGCCCAGAATATACATGGGAAGTTGAATCCACAATGAAACAAAAATACCCTCATTTATTTCAGTAAATCTCAAGGTCGAGATTTCTTTTAAGGGGGTGAGGATGTAACATCTCACAAAATCATGTCCAATACAGTGGTGACATGTGTCATAAACCATGATCATGTTAAACGATAACTTTAAAGGACTAAAGTTGCCAAACAATATAAAGATGTAAATAGAAGGACCAGATATGTCAACACGCCTAACTTGTGTCTCTGAATGACCTCATAAGATGTTCGTATTCTTTATTGAATAAATTGTCGGACACAGGAAGCCGTTTATGCTTAAAATCAAAAGTTACAAAACACAGGGGTTAAAAGTGTCAATATGTTAATTTTTACCTCTGAGTGACCTTTTAACGACCCCAAAGCTTTGTAATATAATATTATACTCTTATGAATATCAGATAATGATGTCATAAAGTTTTGATACAATCTTGTGATGTAGAATTAAATTTTCAAGAAATAGGGTCAAAAGTGTAAATGTGACAATTCTTCATTCGGGAACCTTTTCAACAAGTCCAAAACATATGAATGCATGGCCCTACTCCCAAGAACATCTCAGACCTGTTTATGTGGGGCCCTCATGCTGGAAATGTCAGATAATCGAAGTATGGAAGTGCAGGGACAGAACTTGCAAACAAACAAAACAACTTTGAAATCGTGCTCCCCCGCGTGTCGCGCAGGGTTTCCCTGCGCCTGGCGCATGTCGCGGGTGGGACTGTTTTTTAGCCAGAACTGGCAGGTGCCCAGCATGCAACCTGAAATCTGATTTCTGATCTTCTGCAATTCTGGGGCGTAAACAGCAGCAAGTAAATGGTTTTTAAAAACCACTAGGACACTTGTATGCATCATAATTCACCTGAGGACACTTGGATTGATCTAGTTCATTCACTTTCACTATATATAGAGCTCAATGTTTGGGTTTAGAACTTGCCATTTTCAAAATATAAATTGCTCAAGTTTTGAAGCATTCTCTGGAGCATCCTAATCATCAAGGAAGCTCTCTCAAGTTTAATCTTCGTACTAAGGACCTTTGTAAGCGTTCTTAGCTTTTGTAGTTAAGATTTTATTAGTTTAATGACCGAAAGTCAAAGATATCGTAATTACACTTTGACTTTGAGATTAATCACTAACTGTCCAGCCATTTTTCAAATTGAAAGTGGCAATGTGTTGGTAATTAAGTAGGTGATAATCCCTCAAAAGGGCACCTCCTAATTATCACATTTACTTAGTCAATTGTCGGGTCAAAGTAATGAACAGAAAAGTCAAACGAGTCAGTTTTTATAAAATAATTCATAACTGATAATGTAGAAGCTATAAAATACGTTTTATCACTTAAATAACTTGGTAAATAATATAAGAACATGTTTAGGCATGTTCAACCCGACAATTCTGAGTTTAGGCTCGGTTCGCAACCGAAAATCGCAAAAGTAGACTTTTGCTTTGACTTTCAGTTCTGGACCAATTTAGCTTAGTTTCATTATGCCTTAGGGTTCCTTTGTGACCATATTATATGATAGTATAACCCTCTGAGGTTATGCTACATGGTCCCATAGAAATCTGAGTTATTTGCATGATTTCGTTAATATGCTTAAAATTGACCATTTTGCCCTTATGTTATAAAAACGAGGTTTTTGAAAATGTGAAAGGACAAAAAGCTTTATTACTGATTTATAAGCATGTCCAAAAAGTTTGACTTCAGTTTCTAGTCTTAAACAAAAGTTATGCAAGATATCGTAAAACAAAACTTTTTGTTAATTAAATTGCATTTTTAGCATAAATCATATTTAAACCCAATTTTGGCACCAAAATTATTACCTACTTTTATGATATAATTTTTAGGGATTTTTGGAATTTTTTTTCATATTTTATACTGACCATAACGTAGAGTTCTTGCATGAATTCGGTAATTGACGATAATGCCCTTTCATTAATAAAATGACATTTACATATCATTTACATGTCAAACCTTTTCCTACTGATGTTATACATTAAATAAAATATTTTAAGCATTCAACACAGATAAAAATCTCAGATTTCCATAAACATCTCAAAGATCGTCAATTATCGACTTTTACGCAAATAAGGCGCATAGTATGGTTTAAAACCATATTTAGCACCTAAGACTTGTTACCTACTGATTTTATAAATAAATTTTAATATTTTTACAGTAAGTACAAGTTGTGAACTCAGACTTCCAAATTTGTCCTTAAAAGCATATGTGAAATGACCAAAATGCCCCTACGGTGCATAGTTTGGCCATAAATGGTAAACCTCACATATGTATGATATCTTACTGAGGTGACTTGATAAAATAAATATTTTTACTGAATGTTTTAGACCAGAACCTCAGTTTACTATTTAATCTCTTTTATAAACTTTAAAATGACCAAAATACCCTTACGGGGCTTAAATTGGTTTTAAATTCGTTTTGGGCATAATTGTAGATATCCTACTGATATCACAACATATTTTAAGCATAATAACTTATGGAACTTGTACTTGAATCATCTGGTTAACCGTTATGCATATACGCGTTCAGTATAGTTTATGTAACTAGTTTACATAAATTAACCGAAACGGGTCAAAACTTATCATTTTTACTTCAAAATCCAGAATGTATTTAGTTTACCCATTTTATACAAGTCTCCATACTTTCCGGGTCTAAATTACATTCCAATCCGGTCATCGCTTAATCTGTGACAACCCGCACTAAACCAGGTATCCGTACAACTTAATTAATGATTAATTACTACTTGATTACTGTGCTTGTTTGAACTAGCTGATGAACTGCTACTTGAATACTGATACATGAACTTACTTGCATCATACTTGCTTGCTGTCACTACAATATTTATATGCTGAACCTTGGTGACAAACATGATGCACAAAAAGCACAGTAGCACAATACACGGATAACCTATTGAACATGCTGATAAAGCCAGCATCAGGCAAACACTGCCTCCAAGGCCTATAAGAGCCTGAGATATCTGACTACACTGGTAGTGAGTGTAGGGTTATAAAGGTTGTGAAGCTGCGTCTCTAGGAATAAGATACACTGATTGGATGTGCCTAAAACGTACTTTAAGTACAAAACACAGCACTTTAATAAATAATCCAGCTTCTAGCTGACTAGTAAAGTGCCAAAATATGGGGAAAATACTACTAGACACTTTCTAAAGTGTTGGAAAACAAGATGTGTCACTAAAAATAACAATAACGACACTTTAAAGCTCTATTAACGCTTTAACGGATTACTATCCAACCAAACAACCGGACTATACCCGGAACATGAAAATATTATTATTTTCACTATTTATATTTTTCTGAGCCAGTTAGGGTCCCTGATTACCCTAACACCCGCCATAATACATAACATACAAGTAACGGGGTTAAACACTTAACTAACCTATTTAACCTAACTAAACACCAACTAATCTACTTGTAACCGAACTAGATACCCCCCCCCCCATTGTAATCGGCCCCAACCATGGGGAACACAAGAGTACAAAGTTGATTATTTTATTGAGTTGTGTTTAGTATCTATGAGACATAATTACCCATGGTTAATAACCTTAAAAGTTTGCCTATAAGATCTAAGAGTTCACTTGACATAATCACTTCACATTTCACAACTTACAAACTCTCTCCCTCACCCTTGGAGCTCTCGGCCGAACCCCACTCTCACCACCATCATACTTTCGGTTCTTGTTCTTGCATTCCATCATCATACAAGTGATAAAGGTCACGTATTAGGAGCCTCGGAGCAAGCGGAACACGAAGGACCTCTTTCGTTAGCTTTTATCCACTCGTTTTTCATCAAGAATCTTCCCTAGCCTTGAGCTAGAGGTATATTGTTTAAAACTCATTCTTGAACCTATCTAAAGTGGTTAAAAAGATTTTTGTCGGTTAAATATCGTTAACATACAACTTGGTGCTTAAAAGTCTAGTAAAAACTCTAAAAATGGTGGTTAATAACATATGTGTTGTGTAAAAGTTGTAGTACTTGAAAGTTGTGAATATCTAGACCCGATCTATGATTGTGGTAGCTTGGATCACCATTTAACCCGGTTTGGTAAGATCGTTGATCTTAACATAAGCTTGTTTTGGTTAACACAAGGGTTAAAAGGTGAAACTCTACCACACAAGAGACATGAACTTGTGTAAAATGTTTATTTGTGTAAAAGTGATTTAACCTGTACATTGGTGTTTGAAACTAGCGGATCTACGTATCTGCAAGCGGTATTTTCAAAGAACCACACATTTAAGAAACCATGTATTTTAAAGAAAGGATATTACACTAACAAATATGATATTTTTATAAACCACAAGTGTGTAAACACTTGTGAAGCAAAAAGATCCGACAAAGGACTAGCTTTGTCACTTGTTACTAGAAGTTGTAAAGACGGATTTCTCTAAACACGAGGTTTTTATGAGATAAAAGTTACTTTATATAAAGATCTACAAAATATAATGGGATTTACATTATAGTTTCGGAAAAATTACAAGTTCATGCGATTATGCGATTTACACACTTGTTGACTAGTTTGTTGTGACGGAAATTGTTTGATTGATTAAAGAAGTTGTTGAATTGATTTGTTAAAAGAAAATGATACGCTTGAAAGCGTGGCCACCTCCAGTTACAGAGGAAACTCTGGCGAAATTTTCCTAAAAACCTAACACTTAGAATTATTTACATAACAAGTGTTAGAACTATTTTTGACACATTCTCGAAATATAAAATTTCGCCACGACTTTAATTATTAAATATTCGGAGGTGGGATTTTCATAAAATGCTACGTGATAAATTATATTGTCACAACACTGTTTATGATTATTTTGTGAAAATACATAGATATTATTTTTAGAGTAAAAATAATATTTACAAGCGTTAACGATTCCAAAATAATACAAACGCTTTCACATGAATATATAAGTTACACCGGTAATTACATTACCACTCGATTATTAAAACGTAACTTACGCACGTGTATCGTATCCCCCATCCTTGGGAAGGAGATAACTACCAAGTATTACAAAAGTAAACACGAAATAGTTGTCTAACTATTTCCCAAAAACTTAAACTATAAAGCTAAGGCACGGCCGTCCGTCTAATAGAATTAGCACTTGTAGGTCGTCGCGCAGCTTTCTGATTCAGGGATACTTGGTAGAGACGCTTCACTGTGAGTTCATGTCCCCCTTTTCTCTAACTGTTTTCAGTTTTCTTAACTGCGGGGGTGAAATACATGTTACTTTGATTACAAGTACTTTATACATGGTATGATTAACGTAAGGAGGTTTTAGATCATGTGAATGGGTAGGCAGAACACCGAGGGACTTAAGCGGTAGATCTATCTGGGTGTAGCGAGCCCAACTCTAGGCCCAACAGAACGGACCTCTGTGAGGACCAACAGAACGGACCTTGAGTGACTTGGTTGCCCGACGCAAAAATCGGCTAGGGTTGAGTCTTCCTATTGCATTTCACAACATGCTAATGGCCTTGCAAACCATTGGTGATCACTAGTCCTCTTACACTGCTACATACCACGACTACTTTTATACTTACAAGTGTTTTACTTACTCACTTGCACATGAACTCGCTCAACATTATTGTTGATTTTTCAACTTACATGTATTTCAGGAAATTAACGAGATCTGGCACGGTATGGCATGTTTTCCGCTGCACTAGTTTCTGAGGTCATCCGGGGTTTAGGGGATGTGTCTCTTTCCTGGACAAGACACAATCCTTAAACCATGTTTGTGTTGTGTTTTAAGTATGTAATGTCTGTTGAACAAGTTAATGGTTGTTAGGGTATGTTTTCCGTTAAACAATGGTATTGTGTTTGGTTTTCGAAACTTAATGGATGATCTTGCATGTTTTTAACTCATATAGCTTTGGTATGATTAAGCTATGGTATTAAGAAGTCACACCAAAATTAACCACGCTTCCGCAAAGCCAGGGTGTGACATAATCTTGCGTTTCGTACCGTAATCTTTCATTAAAAATAACCGGTCTAAGTTACAACTTAAATTGTCACACCCCAAAATTACCACTTGCGGAAACACCGCGGGCGTGTGACGTACCAAGACCTTAGCCACCAATCACATTGAACTCATACATATATTTAAGTAAAGCTTGCATTCATTAACATAAAGTATTACAAAACGTTACATATCATTCATTGTATACGGTGGAAGCATAACTCATTTGTTAAGTGTTTCATAAACCATGTGTACATAAACCATTAGCTTGTATTGCGATTCCACGTATTTCGACCCATGACCACTCCAGGATCCCAGATAGCAAGTCCCAATGATATAAACCTATAGACCTGCAAGCATGCAGACAAGTGTGTCAGACAACGCTGGTGAGTTCAAAGTTTTGTTAACGTGTTTAGATACCATTTACCAGATTAAAACGTTTCACAGATGCATTGTTGTTAATCACACACTTACCGCAGATGGCTCCAGTTTGTTTGCCCTAAACCCCATTGCCTCTATCAAAGCAATGGTCAAGATGGGGGTCAATAGTTCATCATCGACCTCCCCGGTGCGGTGTGAGGGTGCCAAACCTAAGTAGCGCTACTAACTAATACCTCGTTGCCTCCGCGGCAATAATCGGTAGGAGGGACTTGAGTGATAGGTATTGACGTGTATTAACCAACAACCCAGGTTTAACATTCCAGTTAAACCCAATTGCCCAGCATTCCTCCCCGGAACGTTTACCAGATGTCCCTCCCCGGGACGCATGCTTGGAAAAAGAGCAGTGAACTCACCTTAGATTTGGTCGGTATGTTTTGATACATTACCCGTTCCCAGTGGGTCAACCAAGTCCTAATACGATTACCATTAACAATTAGTTCACAAGTACTTACATCACGTAATTAACATCTTGTAGAGTATGCACATGATCTCATAATACATCTTAGGCATTTAGCTCACACATACTGATTCATAACATAGCCTTACAATGCATGATTTTGGTTCATTATTTTAATAATGATAAACACAACAATGGATCATCATCAGCGAAGACATTACATGGGCTGCCCTTTTTGGGCCGACATATGTACATAGAGTGGCGGCTGGCTTAGTGGATGTGACTTTGGGTTTTGGTTAATAAATCAAATCATCGTCACAACAAAAAGGTAGCATTGGACTACTACATTTAATGGGTCAATCCCAAAATCAAATCATCATCAGAAGTCACGTGGACTTCATCATCACCACTATAGAAGCATGAGACTATTAATACAAAATCCTATATACACAAAGCCATCATTCGGATGATTTCGCACAGCCGTGAGTGATCAGATCATGCATATAGAACAAGATTATCATCATATCGAATACCCTAACCTATGCATATTAATTAACACGACAACTATCCCCATTACTCGTCATGCAGGATCTCGTATAAATCAGTTTCACATAGCCGGGAGTAATCAACCAAAGATTAAACAAACACATTACATATTGCAACAATCAGTCTCTTAATTCATTCTCAATTGGCATTCCGATGAAACATCATGTTTCGTCGGCAACTATCATGGTGAAAGGTTCCGACGAAAAACCATGTTTCGTCGTCGACTACTATGGCGAAGGACTCCCATGAAAACCACTGAGTTTCGTCGCAGCCATGCATGACGAAACACCTCTGAGTTTCGTCGAGTTCATTCATCATAGCCCAAACTTTCGTCGCACCTATAACTGTTACATCATTCGTCTAAACCCTAATGGTCACAGTTACCCTAAATCATTGATTCATATTACTCCAAACATGACCACTATCATATGTAACCACACCAATCATGCATTATCAGATTATGATCGGTCCAATAATAAACAATCAAAAGCATTTTCATTCTTCCTTCAATATTAAAAGGAATCTGACATACATTTAATGTTTTCAATCGGCCCAATAATAAACAATCAAAAGCATTTTCATTCTTTTAATATTAAAAGGAATCTGACATACAATTAATGTTTTCAATCGGCCCAATTAGATACTTTAAATCATTTGATACCACATGCTATTTTAATTGTCAGTAAATCACGTGAAACACATTGATACACATGAATTCATAAACAACACACTTGTGAATGCAAGTTAAAGCCAATAATAAATATACTAACCAATTGCAAGCACCAAAGACGATGAACCAAAGCAGGAAACTCTCTGCCCAGAATGGTGTTGTCGCCGACCAGAGGGAAAGAATTGGTGTTAGGGTTTGTGTCTTGTTTGTTTTTTCAACAATAGAAGTAATCGCATACAAGGGGTATGTGTATAATTCTGTTGGGCTGGATTCGGGCTTCCAAGGTTTGGGCCGAGGGTAATGAAGAGGAGAAGGGAAGGTGTTCGGCCCAATAATGAGGTGTGTGACTCGAATTTGAGTTGCGGCCCATTAACGATAAACATAGACATGTAACAACTTCTAGCATTTATGGCTCCTAAACTTTCATATCAACCAAACGTAACTATACTTCCAATCATTCATATATCGCACACAATTAAATCAAATAATTATTTAAACAGTTCATTCCTTCAGCACATACACGCCAAGCATCGAAGGAACTAGAGAAATCTTGAAAACAAGGGTTGCCACATCATCCCCAACTTGAAAGAAATTTCGTCCTGAAATTTGACAAGCAATACAGAGGAGTGAAGCGATAGAAACTCTAATTAAACTATATGTAACACTACACAAATAATCAAGCATTACACACGATCACTAATCATCCAGATAACTACACAGACACCACGAGAACCAAATTGTAAAAACAGGATCGCGAAGTCAGTTGGGTGCCACATCATCCCCAACTTGAAAGAGAATTTCGTCCCGAAATTCGTCAACGATATCAGAAGTTGATTCCACCATTTAAATAGGTTGAGGAAGCCAAAGCTTCCTCTAATCATTGCGTTCCCACATGAACCCTGGTCCACGTATTGAGCTCAAACGGACTCTCACGATTGAAATTTGACTATGCTTACGGACCTTGACTTTTTGGTTCATGTTTTCAATGGATTCCTCGACAAGCTATAACTTGTTGTTAATCTATAGGTTCGAGACGTAAATGACATCATGAACATTACCCAATTCATCAGGTACTCGAGTTGGTGGGCCATGTTACCTTTTCGTTCCAGGAATCTGAATGTCCCATCGCATCGTAAACTAAGCTTGCCACGTTTTCAATAGCGTACCGCTCCCTCCCAGGGTGGAACTTTTGTTTATGACACGTTCGCCTACAGCGAACTCCCAGTGTTTCCTGACAGTCATGCGTTGCCATCAAACAATTTCTGATCTAAGCAATCTTCAAGAGTTTCGTGCACAAGTCCTGGACCTGTGATTAGATTGCCACCTACCTTAGTCCAACAAGAAGATTGGTATCGTCGTCCATGCAATGCCCCCAAACAGAGCTGTCTGAATACAAGAATGGTAGTTGTTTCAGTAAATCTAACCAGAGGTAGGTGTCCTTCCAATGTTACTAAGTCAATCACACACATGCCCGTAGCATGTCTTCGAGCGTCAGGATGGTTCGTTTACTCTAACCGTTTGTCCTATTATGATGAGTAATGCTCCTATCTATACGTGAGCAAAGAGTGTTGTGTATTGCCTGACATAAATCAAGTATAGATCAGAGTAAAAAATAACAGGAGTTGGCACCTCGTGCCTAAAAAGCCGCCTCTCTCAGAGGAATATTCACAACTTGTGAAGGCTCGATAGTTTCCTTGATTGCAAAAGAGTGTGCTGATTGTGTGAGATGATCAACGATCACCCAGGTGATATTGTTTCTGTTTCGGTGCTTCTGGTTTCTGATACTCCACCTTGACTTTCCCACAAGTCAAACATCATTCACATACTTCGCTGTGCTGGCCTTCAAGCCCAGTCGCCAGTACAAAATCCTTAGTTCCTAATATATTCCATCAAAATCTAGATGACTAGAATATCGAGGCTGGTGCTTCGCTCTACACCTGTTCCCTTGGATTGCTATATATTGAGACCCATATTTGTTTCCTGAAATAGCGAGTATCGTCCGTCTTGGAAAAAGTTGCTCCTCCATGCCCCGCATGGACCCAACTTAAAAATTCCCTCTCTTCAGCGCCTCAGTTTGAACAGGGTGAATCGGATCGGGTAGGCTAGAGTCAATGGTGAGCTACACGCTCGTACGTGTTTAAGGTCCATAGTCATAATCGCTCGAGAGTTCCATCTTGCGATGCCATCACGTGCGGGAGGCTCTTGTGATCAGTCTAGGTAGTACATTTGGTACCGTCCAAGTGATGCCTCCAACTTAAATCCAAAGACCGTGGTTTCCACCGCAGGTTGGGTCTCGTGTAACTCTTCTTGTAAATCCACTACGTAAGCCATCACTTTCTTGTGTTGCCTCGATGTGTAGCTGGGACTCTGATTCGATCCTTTAAGGTATACCACTAGATCACCCGCACCCTCAGGTAAATACGATGTTCGATGCATTATAGGGTTGACTTTCAAAAGCTGAAGAGATGCCCTCCAGTTTTGTCTTCCATGAATACACAGCACCCTGCTGTGCTAAGGAGATTAAAGTTGTGCGATCTTCGAAAATCCCGTGATGAATCCGTGATAGTATCTAGTGAGACCAAGAAATTGCTGCATCCTATTCCACTAAAATGGTTCTTAGCGAGGTCCCTGAGTATCCCCACTTCAATGACTACGCGACCAAGAAAGTGTGTTCCTCGAATCCTGAAGTCACACTTAGGTAGATTTCGTATGGAGTTGCTCCTCCCTCCGGAGCTCTACGATAAGATACAAATGCCGCCCATGGTGTTCCATTCTCCTGGAAATGATTCAAAACATCATCGATGAGCGCGGTCGATTCATGTGATCTATAAGGCTGCTGGCGTGATGGTTAATCCAAAGGTTATGGAGTACAATGTCGCAATGGCCACCTTGCGTTCGATATGCCGTTTTAGAAACCCCCCCCCCCTAGGACTTCCGTCAATACATGGTCGAGGCAAATGGTTCTTGATTGTCACCTTGCTGAGTTCTGGATAATCAGTACACATACGGAAAGGCTTGTCTCCATGGATATAATTGGGGCTCCCCAAAGCGAAAACTAAGTCCGACAAACTCCTGTCCAACAGTTTTTATAGTTGATTAGACAATTCTTGCAACCCTCCTGGTGCATGACGGTAAGAGTACGAGTAATCAGGGCTGCTTCTGGCGTGAGATCAAGCTGAGATTTTTCCCCATCAGTTGTAGAAGTAAACCTGAGAGTTTCTCGGGTAGCACACCGGGAGGAATTTCGAACAATTGGTGGATCCCCGATTCTTTCTTCCTTAGCCTTATCGTCAGTAACGGTTGCTAACATAGCGGAGTAATCCCTCCATAGACACCTCTGACCTTCATTGCTGAATTGATGCTAACCTCTGCACCACTCGAATACTTTATGACAGACAACAACTTCTTCCTCACAGGGTATATCTGCGCGATATATGGATAACCAACCCATACTGACTACTGTACCAAAACTATCAAGGGTAGTAGAAAGATAGTCAATGTCGAACACTTGTACCACAAGGTCGAGTTTGCATCCCAAAGAACATATGAAGTTGCAATTGACTTGCCATCAGCCGATTTCACAACAGGTCCGGTTTCAGGAAACATTAGAGTGAAGCGGAATAGAGACGGAGCGGTTAGCTACCCATACAGGCTACCATGCTGCTATAATCATGGCGTCGCCCACGCCAATCCTAGATGCCCTACCACAAGTACCACTTCCAGTGTTGTTGTTATGGTTGCGAGGATTCCCAATACTGTCATTATTCCCTTGGTTGTTGACATCTTGACTTAACAATAGTCAATCCTTGTCAATGTCACCTTCGTTTCCATGCTGTAGACTACGATTACGAGTACCTTGATATTGCCATGACTATTGCCCCTAATGCCGTTGCTTGAAACGGAGCCCTACGATCTTTCACCAATCAAGTCCATCTTTTCACATTCTGTGTCACGTCCTATCGCACTGCTCATGGTGCTGGTTGTCATACATTCCACACAATAACCTGCTGCCATCACTAATGTCCCGATTGATTTGTAAGAGTTGACTCCCATGAGTCGCTGACTAGGGTTGAAAATTCGTTTGAAGTCTGTTCGCTGGTGTTCGTTGCCGGTAATCAGGGTCGTTCCAATACTGAGGTTGGTAAGGCACTACGCTCATCCCCTTGTCCATTGCTCTTGCATGTTGACTGAGTAATACACGGTACGTTTCCAGAGTGTTGCAGAAGTGATCGCACTTCAGGGTCTTAAGACATCAGTACATTGAGTTCTAACAGACGAAGAGGAGTGAGAAAGGTATAAGCCATTCATTCAACGCTGCGATATCCAACTCAGGGACGTTCGTACTAGCACCTAACATTCTACACAGTTCGCTAAGCGTTCAGATGGGTGTTCAGGTAATACTCGATAGCATCAAGATTCGTAAGAATTCAGATAAAGGTGAAAAGGTCACATTCGAGTAGGAGACAATCACTGCTATGACTCCTATAGACTTGTTACGTTTCACATCGATCAAACAACAGAACGGAACCCCTTTTTCACTTGTTAAGCCTCACTGGGACTCGCATGCACCCCACATTATTATTATGTGTGCACCCACAATAATATTGCGATTTGCATGCTCATCTCAGTTCCTCCTAACTTATGTCAAATGGTCCCTCACACTCGAATAGCAAACAAACAAAGAACATCTCAAAACATGAGTCACGAATGTCTAAGGTAACACCACACTATCAACCACTTAACACATGCAAGTAACACAGAAATCCATAATGTTGTGCTAAACGTGCAATCACATGCAATATCATGTGTTCACTAGTTATGCAGTACAATGAGTAAACGAGAGACAAACCTTGCAATCTGGAGCTGAGTGTCATGGTCGTATTTGTGTATTCAGAACTGTTAGGTTATAGTTCGGTTTTATAAAAACGTTTTTAAAACCAAGTTCACTATAACCAGTGGCTCTGATACCAAACTGTCACACCCCAAAATTACCACTTGCGGAAACACCGCGGGCGTGTAACGTACAAGGACCTTAGCCACCAATCACATTGAGCTCATACATATATTTAAGTAAAGCTTTCATTCATTAACATAAAGTATTACAAAACGTTACATATCACTCATTGTATACAGCAGAACCATAACTCATTTGTTAAGTGTTTCATAAACCATGTGTACATAAACCATTAGGTTTGTATTGCGATTCCACGTATCTCGACCCATGACCACTCTAGGATCCCAGATAGTAAGTCCCAATGATATAAACCTATAGACCTGCAAGCATGCAAACAAGTGTGTCAGTCAACGCTGGTGAGTTCAAAGTTTTGTTAACGTGTTTAGATACCAGTTACCAAATTAAAACGTTTCACAGATGCATTGTTGTTAATCACACGCTTACCGCAGATGGCTCCAGTTTGTTTGCCCTAAACCCCATTGCCTCTATCAAAGCAATGGTCAAGATGGGGGTCATTAGTTCATCACCGACCTCTCCGGTGCGGTGTGAGGGTGCCAAACCTAAGTAGCGCTACTAACTAATACCACGTTGCCTCCCCGGCAATAATCGGTCGGAGGGACTTGAGTGATAGATATTGACGTGTATTAACCAACAACCCATGTTTAACATTCCATTTAAACCCAATTACCCAGCATTCCTCCCCGGAACGTTTACTAGATGTCCCTCCCCGGGACGCATGCTTGGAAAAAGAGCAGTGAACTCACCTTAGATTTGGTCGGTATGTTTTGATACATTACCCGTTCCCAGTGGGTCAACTAAGTCCTAATACGATTACCATTAACAATTAGTTCACAAGTACTTACATCACGTAATTAACATCTTGTAGAGTATGCACATGATCTCATAATACATCTTAGACATTTAGCTCACACATACTGATTCATAACATAGCCTTACATTGCATGATTTTGGTTCATTATTTTAATAATGATAAACACAACAATGGATCATCATCAGCGAAGACATTACATGGGCTGCCCTTTTTGGGCCGACATATGTACATAGAGTGGCGGCTGGCTTAGTGGATGTGACTTTGGGTTTTGGTTAATAAATCAAATCATCATCACAACAAAAAGGTAGCATTGGACTACTACATTTAATGGGTCAATCCCAAAATCAAATCATCATCAGAAGTCACGTGGACTTCATCATCACCACTATAGAAGCATGAGACTATTAATACAAAATCCTATATACACAAAGCCATCATTCGGATAATTTCACACAGCCGTGAGTGATCAGATCATGCATATAGAACAAGATTATCATCATATCGAATACCCTAACCTATGCATATTAATTAACACGACAACTATCCCCATTACTCGTCATGCAGGATCTCGTATAAATCAGTTTCACATAGTCGGGAGTAATCAACCAAAGATTAAACAAACACATTACATATTGCAACAATCAGTCTCTTAATTCATTCTCAATTGACATTCCGACGAAACATCATGTTTCTTCGGCAACTATCATGGCGAAAGGTTTCGGCGAAAAACCGTGTTTCGTCGTCGACTACTATGGCGAAAGACTCCCACGAAAACCACTGAGTTTCGTCGCAGCCATGCATGACGAAACACCTCTGAGTTTCGTCGAGTTCATTCATCACAGCCCAAACTTTTGTCGCACCTATAACAGTTACATCATTCGTCTAAACCCTAATGTTCACAGTTACCCTAAATCATTAATTCATATTATACCAAACATGACCACTATCATATGTAACCACACCAATCATGCATTATCATATTATGATCGGTCCAATAATAAACAATCAAAAGTATTTTCATTCTTTCAATATTAAAAGGAATCTGACATACAGTTAATGTTTTCAATCGGCCCAATAATAAACAATCAAAAGCATTTTCATTCTTTCAATATTAAAAGGAATCTGACATACAATTAATGTTTTCAATCGGCCCAATTAGATACTTTAAATCATTTGATACCACATGCTATTTTAATTGTCAGTAGATCACGTGAAACACATTGATACACATGAATTCATAAACAACACACTTGTGAATGCAAGTTAAAGCCAATAATAAATATACTAACCAATTGCAAGCACCAAAGACGATGAACCAAAGCAGGAAACTCTCTGCCCAGAATGGTGTTGTCGCCGACCAGAGGGAAAGAATTGGTGTTAGGGTTTGTGTCTTGTTTGTTTTTTCAACAATAGAAGTAATCGCATACAAGGGGTATGTGTATAATTCTGTTGGGCTGGATTCGGGCTTCCAAGGTTTGGGCCGAGGGTAATGAAGAGGAGAAG
This sequence comes from Helianthus tuberosus, assembly GCA_030545235.1. Lineage (NCBI taxonomy): Eukaryota > Viridiplantae > Streptophyta > Magnoliopsida > Asterales > Asteraceae > Helianthus > Helianthus tuberosus. The sequence continues at coordinate 46,277,983 of CM060451.1, read as the reverse complement.
GGAAGGTGTTCGGCCCAATAATGAGGTGTGTGACTCGAATTTGAGTTGCGGCCCATTAACGATAATCATAGACATGTAACAACTTCTAGCATTTACGGCTCCTAAACTTTCATATCAACCAAACGTAACTATACTTCCAATCATTCATATATCGCACACAATTAAATCAAATAATTATTTAAACAGTTCATTCCTTCAGCACATACACGTCAAGCATCGAAGGAACTAGAGAAATCTTGAAAACACGAGTTGCCATATAAATAAGACCCGTTAGGAATCTAATAGGTTATTAAAACCTTCGTTCCAGATTTAGGAACCCAGTAAAAGTTACCTACACTTGCTGAGTAGGATATACGGCTGAGAATACAAATTTTACATTCTTAGCTCAGGTAAATACTTTTAACTTATTTTCCCTAATACGGGCTTGGGATACGGTAAATTATTACCGCTTGGTCGGGTATTGAATATTTAATCGATTAGTGGTTAAGTCATTGAGATAACCCGTTTTAATCTGTTTTGTTTGATTTAAGCATTTGGGAGTTAATGATCGTGTCCTGGATATCCTCGGCTCATTCATTGAAATGGCCACGACTTAAGCATACACCTGACAGTTGCGTATGTAAAATGGTATCTCACTCGTGAGGATAAATTCTTGTGGGCTTATACTAGTGGTGTGTCTACTAATCTTGTCCCGGCTTCTATCCCGGGCCCTGAACGTACGACAAACTTGTGAATCTGCATACAAGATTATTTAAAATAATTGTCCCAAGTTATAAAAGAATATTTGTGCCTTGTGCATTTAAATCAATTTTCATAAATGTTTTCAAAAGAGTTAGTTAATTGTATTTACCAGTGTAAACTGACGTATTTTTCCAAAAAAGGTAAGCGGCAGGTACTATGCGAAATTGGCTGGAAGCTCCTGAGTACTAAATAAAGAATCTTGCAAGTTCTAGTGCTTAAAGTCTGTCAAACAATATTTATTTCTGTTTTAGATCCGCCTGTGGATCCACTTACAACCGTTTGTATAATATTTAATTATACTTTCCAATTCGGTTTGTATTATTATTTTCTTATACTTCCGCTGTGCATTAAACTGTGATTATTTGACTATGATGATATCAAGTACGTCACGATACTCCCCACCGGGCCCACCGGTAATACGTGGAAATATCGGGGTGTGACATAAAACCACCAAGAAGCCATGCACTGGGTCGCATCCCAAGTGTAATACTTGCCATTACCATCATCCAGCCAACACCACCTGCCGCCATTGCACTTCGTGCAATCGGTTCGGACACACAGCCCCTTATTGCCGCAGTGGTCCTACACCACCTGGCAACCAATTTCAGCAAGCTCCTCAAACCCAAAACCAGCAAACAATGTCAGAGCATGCTACAAGTATGGAGATACCACTCATCTTCGCCCGCAATGTCCTCAGTTGAACCAAGAGCATAAACAACAACAAGCACCACGAGGTCGAGCTTTCAACATCAATGCCAACTGTAACTCCTCATAAAAACGTGTCCAATTATACGAAGACACGTGTCCTAAACCCTAATCTTGTGAAAGATTGAATTACAAGGACTAGAGTTGTCAAACGATGAAAATATGTATGCGAAGGGACTAAAAGTGCCAACATGCCAAACTTGTGCCTCTGAATGACCACACACGAAGAATATATTCTTAAACAAGTAATTATTTGTGAAAGTAAACGAAAGTTTACAATATACAGGGGTTAAACGTGTCAACATGTTAATTCTTACCTCTGAGTGGTTTTTTAACGAACCCAGGGCTTCGTAATGTTCGATTATACTCCTAAGAATAAGTGATAACAAATTCACGAGGTTTCGAGATCGTTATGTGTTGTTTCCGCAAATTCCCAAGAATAAGGGTTAAAAGCGTCAACAAGAAGAAACTAGTGTTTTCGGTGATCGTTTAACGAAACCGGACAAATGGTGTTTGGTTATACTCCCTAGATCATCTACAAACTAACTACAAGGGCCAGAAGTGCCTAAAATGAAAGTTATAAAGCTTAAAAAGGTGCAGGGACTAAATGTGACAACTTCTGAAAGTTGTTTGAGGGCTAGCGTCGCGCTACCCCCCCCCCCCCCCCCCCGTTCACTGTGGCGCGACGCGTCACTTTTGACAGATTATGCATGGCATCTACAAGTTTGCCCTTTTTCTTGAGCTCCATACAAGTTAATTCGAATTCCATGGCTGTTTGATGGTTTTAAAAACCACTATGGACACCTGGAGACATCTGAATACTTCCCTAAACACTTATGATGATCTAGAGGAACCTCCTTTCACTATAAATAGGCTCATTTGTGCGGCCATTTTCCTTGCACATTCACAATTTTCACTCTCATCTCTCTAGCTTGAGTTTTCTTGAGCATTCTGGGATTCCCGATCATAAGGAAGCCTATTCTAGTTGAAAAGATTTGCTAGGACCCTTTGTAAGTGTCTTAGCCCCCTCTTTAGTTCAGTTTTATAACTGTAAAACTGAATGTTTTTACTGAATGTTTTAGACCAGAATATCAGTTTTAGACCAGAATATCAGTTTACTTTAAAACCTCTACTGAATGTTTTAGACCAGAATATCAGTTTACTTTAAAACCTCTTTTATAAATCTTAAAATGACCAAAATGCCCTTACGAGACTTAATTTGGTTTTAAATACTTTTTGGGCATATATGTTAACATCCTACTGATGTATTAACATATTCTAAGTATAATAACATATGGGACTTGTATATGGTTTATTTGGTTACCCGTTATGCATTTATGCGTTCGGTTCGGTTTATGTAACTAGTTTATATAAATTAGCCGAAATGGGTTTAACCTTATCATTAAATCTTCAAAATCCTGAATGTATTTAGTTTACCCATATTATACAAGTATCCAAACTTGTCGGGTCTAAATCACATTCTATTCCGGTCCCCGCTTAATCTAGCGTTTCGAACCGTAAAGTATCTTTCAAACTAACCGGTCTAAGTCTTTGACTTAAATAAAGACCCGTTAGTATCCAAATAGGTTAATAAACCTTCCATACAGATTGAGTAGCTTCGGTAGAAGGTATTTACATAAGGCTTTAGGAAACATACGGCTGAGTTTCATCCTTACACATCTAGCTCAGGTAAATACTTTTAACTTATTTTCCCTTATACGGGCTTGGGATACGGTATAATAATAATACCACTTGGTCGGGTATGAAATCATTTAATTGGATTGTGATTAATAAATTGCATAACCCGTTTTAATCTGTTTTGTTTGATAACATAAACATTGGGAGTTAATACGACCGTGTCCTGGATATCCTCGGCTCATTTCATTAGAAAATGGCCATGACCTATGCACGGGGTGTAGACATACACCTGGCAGATGCGAATGCTAAATAACCCACATGTTGGGGATAACTCCTTTGTGGGTTTTATAGTGGTGAGTCGGTTAATCATGACCGGCTTCCAAACCGGCCCCATATGTATGACAAACATGTAAAACTGTATACAAGATTTTATTAAAGATTGTCCCAAGTTATAAATGGTTTGTGCCTTGTGCGCCTAAATCAATTTTCATAAAATCTTTTCAAATGAGTCGGTTAATTGTATTTACCAGTGAAAACTGACGTATTTTCCAAAGACTAAGTGACAGGTACCTCTCGAGATTAGGCTGGAGCTACTTGGTGTCAAATAAGAGGATCTTGCAAATCCTTAGATGCCTGGAGTCTGTTATTTCAGTTTCTTGTATTTTGTTTTTATGATCCGCATGTGGATCTCTATTACAACCAGTCTGTATATTCTTTTATTTGGACACTCGGACATTATGGTTTGTAATAGTAATTATCTACCAAGCCTTCCGCTGTGCTATAATATTATGTATATTGACTATGATGATATCAACTACGTCACGATACTCCCCACCGGGCTCACTGGTAATATGTGGAAATATCAGGGTGTGACACCAACCAAGCTCAAAACGACAATGAAGTCGTGAATGGTACGTTTCTCGTTAACAAAATTTATGCTTCTATACTATTTGATACTGGTGTGGACAACAGCTTTGTGTCCGTTGAATTTGAATCTATGTTAAATTGTACACGCTCAAAACTCCCCAAGTCATTCACAGTCAAAGTTGCCAATGGCAAGTCCATCACCGTTGACTCTATTCTTCATGATTGTTTTCTCACTCTCAACGACCATGTTTTCCTGATCGATCTCACTCTCACTCTTAGTTCAGCCTTCCTCTTGAATAGATTTCAAGGACGAAATCTCCTAAAGTAGGGGAGACTGTAACGCTCCGCATATTTGTACTTTCCAGATTTAGCAAGTATTGTTGTACCTTCTATTTTTAGACACTTGTACTCTTGTTGTATTCTACTTCGCTTCAATTTGTAATCCGAGACAATTGATCATAATGAAAACGCAAGTCTTTTAATTATGTTCATGTTATTCACGTTAAACTTACGTGCATACTTTTACTCATAATTCACATTTTGAACGCTATGTTATACATGATTCTTGATTTCACGTCACACATTGATGCTTGATACACGGAAAACCTATTAAAACACATAAAATAACCAAACTGGAAACTCAAAAGTAATGGGAAATGCCCATTCGCACGGATCTGCAGATCCGCACAGATGTGCGCATCCGCACGAAAACTCCGAAAACCCTAATTTCCCACCTAAGCCTATAAATAGTCACACTACTCCACTCTTTCACTCGCCCATTCCTTCACAAACGCTCTCAAACTCTCCTTTGGCGACCAGAAGCTGTTGTAACGATTTTATTTCATTTTCATTTACATTCCATCTCATTCTTGCATTCTAAATCATAATTCTTAAACATTTCCACAAAAAAACTCTCTTGATTCAACCTATCTCAAAGATGGTTTCCACTAGTTTGCTCGGACAAACTGCTGTTGGAGCATCACACATAGAGACTCGAATCAAGATTGATAAATTCTAAACATTTTACTAACTTATTCATAACTTCCTTTTCAAACATTGTACAATCTTGATGGAATATGGAACCCATCAGACCCTCAACTCATTTCATAGTTAAGGGTTTGCATTAGGGTTAATTTCCATCAAGAACTGATCTGTTTTGGATGGATCAAACATACGTTCTTCAACAAACAGTCAGTTCGCACGGATGAACATGCCACATTCGCACGAATGGACATGTCCATCTGCACGAACAGACCATTTCACGTGATCTGTTTTTGCACCAGTTCATCACAATTTGACCGTTTTACCTTCTGATTTGAGTGATTTAAACAAATACTTCACTGTTTACAATAAAACCAGGTTATAACTAAACTTTACGCAACTTAACAGTCAGTTCGCACGGACGGCCTATACCCATCCACACGAACGAACATTTTACATAACCTGAATCGGTTTTACTTTCTGTTTTAACATCAGTTACAACATTTGACCATTTTACTTACTATTTGAAGTATTTACCTTACTGATAAAAACCCAATCAGTTTATTTTTGAGTTTAACAGTCCGGTTTGTTTTAGCAGGAAACCCATCCGCACGAATGAACTATGTCCATTCGCACGAATCGGTCATCCGTGCTAAGGGGTTGTTACTTGTTTTAACACGTATAATTCCCGTATCTTACGACCTGTTCCGACTCTCTTCTATAACAGAATACTCACCCTATGGTTTACTCTTTTCAGCGTGACTTCGGTGTTCTCAACTTCATCAACGACTCTTGGTTTTCGTGGAACTCTACGCAAAACTGTGAGTATACTCGATCCCATTTTCGTTTTAAGCACTTTTGGTGCAACGTGTACATTATACAAAAACACGCAACACTATGAGACTTGTTTATTCAAATCACACTCTTTCCACATTTAAACATGAAAACATGTTATACTTGTTAATCTCATATGCTCTGTATACATTGTGTCTATATGCTCATTAACTTTGCAAGACTACCTTAATAATTATAGCGCTATAGGATTAACGCACCGCCTGTATTCTCGAGGTATTGTTAAGTAAAACACATCGACGATGTTGGGTAATCACGATTGCGTTGGAAACTTTAGTTTGACATATAGTGTACACCCGTTCAACATATTACTAACTTGTATACATCTATCATGATGGATATGAGCACAGTTAAAACATTTTTATATTATGCAATGTATTCAAACTTGTATACTCGCCAACATTATTTTAATACATGTTGCAGGTTGATAGACGATGTGATGAAGAAACAAGTTTAGGGTGGACTTAGATACACGCCTAAATTATAAACAATTTTTCATGTTTTAAGGTTCTTGTTTGCCACAATTTGATCATGTTTTGCTTTGTTGAATGATGTATGACATTTAGTAATTTATGAAATTTTGATTAATCTTATATTGTCACAATTTAGTGTTATGATGCTATGAACAATCATGTTTTCGTCTCACTCCGATGTTTCCGCCATCGGTTGGGGTGTGACAACCCACATGTTGACCGTCAATTTGAGGGGGGGGGGGGTGCTAGTTAGGTTTTAATGATAGTTAAGTTATTTAGTTAGGAATCAAGTGATCTAGTTAGGTGTTAATTGTGTTTAGGGATTTCTAAATGTATTAAGGTGTTTAATGGCTTAAACTAGTATTACAATGTCAAAACAATGTTAACTAGTTCCTATTCTATGTTTAGTTGTAGTTCGGATACTTGCTAGGTGCTAGTTTTGTTAACGGTTCGTTAAGATGTTAAGTTATGAAACTTGTATGGTATTATATGTTTATGTATCAAGATGATATTTTCAAGGTCTTTTAAGTGGATTATGATGTTTAACATCATTTTTGGACATTGCGTTAGTTATAAAATGCTGAATTTTGCGGGCAAATTGTTATTGATGGTCCAAATCGGACATTTTTAGAGCTAGTGTATTTTCCGGGAAGCGTTAATGTATATCTTTGTTTTCCCATTTGGGATTTAGTATAAAATTTGTGTAGGACTTAAATCTAGGTCCTAAATCTGTCGTTTAGCTGAGTACCAGAGCTGTGCTGACACAACTAGTCTAACTGCTAAGTCTTCTAGTTGTTTCAGTGCATTGTTTTAATTGTTTCGAAATGCGGCGAATAAAATGAATGACATACGTAATCAAAATGTATCCTGCGATATCTCTAAATGTATGACATGCAAACATGTTGTATTGACGTTTAAAACACATAATTGCATAATATAAATAATTGTTTAATTGCACGAAAGTTACCGGAAAGTGCCGTTTGTCACACCTGAGGTGGTTGTATCAGTAGGTATTTGTGGCTTTTTAGTCACCGAAATACTTTATGATGCCCCTTGTTCTTGGTACTGGGGACTTCCAGCAGTTTGGCTATTCAGTACTTTAGTAGCATGGTGTAGCTTTGTTGTTGTTGCCTGCAGGGTAGTCTTAGCTATGTTTCCACTATCTTCTTGAAAACCGGTGGGTTTTTCAAGAATAGTGGAGGCCACTACTGCAATCACCTCATCAAGATTTACCTGAGAGGGATGAGCCTCTTCATCATGTGGATAAGAGTCAGATTCCATATGTACCAGGGCTATACTTTGTGGCTCCATCTCTATGATTTGTGATTGAGATGTGCCCTTTTGTTGATACATTGGATGATCTGCCTTCATGAGCCTTTTTGCAAAAGTGCTGGTTAGGTCGGCTTGGATGGTTGAGTTACTAGAGACCGTAGTAAAGAAGTAACTACAGTCTTTGGCTGAGTTTGTGTTTCAGCCTGACTCTTAGGGACCTCAACTTCCTGAGTAGTATTTGTTTTGGTTTTCTTTTAGGGGGTGGCCGTGGATTTAGACTTAAAGGCTTTAGAAGTCTTTTGTGCCGAAGAGTTCTTCCTCTTTTTTGTTATGTTTGTTGTGTGTTCTTCAGGGATGGGTTGTTCCCTTTGGTCAGCAAGAGCAGTGGGCTCAGTTTGTTGTTGCTCCTCTACTGCTGGTTGTGCAAGGTCACTACCTTGCACATGCTCAACTTCTTCATCAACAAAATTTGGTTCTATTTTGACTTTTCTCATCCTTGTAAAAGTTTGAGCTAAAAGTGATTTAACGGGAAGAATCACACCCCTCTTTTAGAGCTCATCAGGCAATTCTATTTCGAGTATTGCCATAATAAGTCTGGGATATATAAATTTTTTTGAAGTTGAGGTGACATTAGAAACCAGTTCTTTAAAAAATTGATTTGAAAGTTTAAATTTTGATTCAGTTAAAACAGAGTGTGCAATATATTGTGTTTACTGTGGAACTTCGTTTAAAGAATCGGATTTACCTGACAAACACCGCATGAATGTGTGAAAGAGGAATTTAAGAGCTGGACTACATTCTTAACTCTTCAAATCTAAAATTATTGGACTACAATCTTTTTCACTCTTTTCATTTATTTTGCAGTATATATTTGATCCTAAGTTAGTTTTAAGGGCTGTTTGGCAACTTCTTAATAGTTAAGCGTTGAATGAGTAAGAGGTCTGAACCATTAAGTGCTGAACCAGTAAGAGGTCTGAATCATTAAGAGCCAGTATAATTCTTAATGGTTTAGACGTAAATGCCAGACCAATTCAGATTAGAGGTCTTATCCATTCAGACTCAGTATAATACTTAACCATTCAGAGGCAAATGTCTGGACTATTCAGATATCTGCTAGCGAAACAAACAGTCTAAACCAGTAAGAGGTCTGAACCATTAAGATTCTCACTAAGAGGTAAACAAACAGCCCCTTAATACCGTACGAGTCTATGCACGATGAATTATGTTTTTAATACTGTATAAGTCTGCTTGTACGGAACATGAATGATGTCTTTAATTACAAAAACAATAATAAAAAATTTGCATATAATAATAAAAATAATAATAATAATAATAATAATTTGTTTATTATTATTATTATTATTATTATTATTTGTTGATTATTTGAACCTTGAGTATTTAATATTTTCGAATCTTTTATATGTTAGTTCAAAACCAAGAACTAACACCGACATCATTAACTACCAAATGTGAAATATGGAACTAAAACTTATAATATATTTGAAATATATAAATATAAAAATTGAGAGAATTAAAGAAGATGGTAGTGATGATATTGTACAAAAAAATGTAATTTCTACATTATGAAGATTTTGTTGTCGAAAATAAGGTACTTGTGTTGTCTTTGGGTGGGCCTTCCGTGGTTTCTACATGACTAGTAGTGCCCTTAATAGTTTAGATTTTCTATGGGATGATTTGTAATTTATTTGATCTTCATGTCTCATCGCTATATATGTCTTTTAAAATAAATCTGCCTTCTTAATGATAAACCGACACGTTATGAGTTGACGATATAAGTTATAATAAATTTTATTATATAGTGTTTCGATGTAACAATGAATATTTAACAACATGCTTCGTATTAAAATTCTATAAAACTTCTTTGATATTACCATGTGAGTTGATACCAGAAACAATAAAATAACATTAGATCTCACACAATGGCAATTAAACTCATGTATCTAATATTGATTCATAAAAACGATAAAACTAACATGATAAAACGATTCAAATTAACTGGTATGAAGATTTCTAATCACGAAAAAGAAGTTTTAGTTAGCGCATTATTGAGTATGGTGACTGGAAAAAGATCACACATCTCTCTTTTTTTTTTAGATTTGTACATTATGTATGCTACCAAAACATATTACACCCAATATTTTTTATATTTACCTATATATAAATAAATAATTGGTGATAGAATGAAATCAAAAGTGACACATGGTGGAATGGTTAACCTTGTTTACCCTCAATTAAAGGTTAGGGGTTTAAACCACACTTTAAGCATCGTTTCTTAGAGATGAGGTCTCAGATTCAAACCTGGGCAAAGGCGATTAATTTAAAATTATTGGAGTAGTAGAGTAGAGTAAGCGTTACCATTAAAAAAAATGATGTTCCAACCCCACTTGGAGTATTTTGCGTCTTTTTCATTATCTTATACCAATATTTTTTTTTTCAATAAAAGCCAAGGAGTAAATCGTCATTTTAGTCCCTAAAGTTTGACAAAAACTGTCACTTTATTCCAAATAGTTTTTTTCTTATCATTTTAGTCCAAATAGTTTTGTTTTCTACCATTTTAGTCTCTGACTTTTTTCATTTTTTACCATTTTCATCGACCACCACCACCACCTCCCACCACCCACCCCATCACAACCTTCTATCATCGCCACCACCTGCCTGCATCGTCACCACCCACCCACCCCACCACCATCACCACCCACCATTTCCACCACCACCAGCCACTTTTTCGCCACCCACGTCATCAACCAACACCGCCACCATCATCGTAAAACCAACTACCACAGTTATCATCTTCACTGTAAACCGGCACAACAACATCCCCATACCATCGCACCTGCAAAAAAAATGTGGTTTGGCCAAAATTCACCTAATTTTTTTGAATGGAGTTAGTGGGTTGGATGGAAATGGCAAAAAATGACAAAAGTCAGGAACTAAAATGACAGAAAACAAAACTATTTGGACTAAAATGGTAAGAAAAAAACTATTTGAACTAAAGTGTGAATTTAACTCAAACCTCAGGGACTAAAATGACAATTTACTCAAAATCAAGGGAAACACGATTCAGGTAAAAACCTTGAAGTTAGTTTTTCTTAGGTATTTCACTTCAATTTAGCAACCTACATCCCCCACCATACTTAATCCTAACCGATTTCTAAGAACCCACCTATCAAAGAACTCGCTTCTAGCCAACAAATATTCACAACTGTAACCAAGAGACTAACATCTCATGAACATGAAGTTAAGGTCCGTGTCCAATTTAGAAAAAAAAAAAAAAAAAAAAAAAAGAGTGCTTATTTTTTTCAACACACACTTTGGCCTCCACACTAAATCAAGCTACCTAGAGATCCTCATAACATGACCGTGTTTCATCCACAAAGGAGGCCACATCTCTAACCACACCCTTAATTGAAAATGATGTTATTAGACACGGGGTGTGGTATACCGCCCTTGTTACCTCAGCGTCAATGGCGCCACATAGCGCCCCTCCCCCATTTCCTTGGCGCCAAATGATTTCAACCAATTAGATTTTTTCCTCTTTAGTTTTTTTTTCGTATTTTGTTTAATATGGGGCTTTAAAGGAGTTTTATCTTACACTGTGCAAGTTAGCGATAAAGTCCCTCGCTTATGTGCTGCATACGTAGCTCTAATATGGTACTATAAACCCCTATAGGCTTTTAAACCATACCCATTGGCCTTAAAATGTATAAAAGAAAGGTAAGTATGCATATAAGTTTGCTAATTGAATTGTGTTACCATTCTGAAATTCATGTGTTCTGCTGCAATAACATTAAGGGTGAGGATCAAATAGTAAGTTTATTTTGACTAGGAAGTATAGGAAGCAATAGGATTAGGACATGTGGCAAAATTTAAAATAAAGAGAAATGGTATTTTAGTCAATCTTATCATTTTCTTCTTCCTTCTTCTTCACAATAACATCAAAACCCACCATCTTCAACCACTTCTTCACTTTCTATCTCAATAATCACTACATTATTGTGCGATTTTCGTCACCAATCAATGATTCAAACACCCGATCAACGTGTTCTTCATCTTTTTTTGAAGAAAACCCAGTTTAATTTCATACAAAATCTCGTTTTTTCCGGTGATTTTGAAGATAATCACTCGATCCGTTCGATTTGATCTCTGATAAGTGTTTCAATCATTCAAATTCCGTCAATCGTTGAAGAAACCGACTCTGATCTATGTAAGAAATTCTTTAATTTCATTTTTATTATCTGGGTTTTTGATTTAGTAATTGCGTTTTACGATCTTGGCGGGGGTCCGGGGGCAGCGCCCCTGGTAGCAGGGTCCCAGGGGCGGCAGCCCCTGGCGGGGTCCAAGGGGCAGAGCCCCTGGCTGGGGTTGAGCTGCATCAGAAAAGTTAATTTTCTGTAAATTGCCTCTGGAAAACTGCATTCGTAAACTGCATTGGTTCAGACAATTCACAGCACAGACAAAACTATTGTCCTGGTTCAATGCGTTTTAGAGATAACACTTTCTTTGGTGTTTTTAGGCCTTTGCGTTTTAAAACTAAGACATTTTTATGTGTTTTCTGGCCATTGCGTTTTAGAAAAACAAAATTTTTGAAGTGTTTTTAGTCATTGCGTTTTAGGTAAAACACATTTTTAGGTGTTTTCAGTCCATTGCGTTTTAGAGAGAACACTTTCTTTTGTTTTTTTAGGCCATTGCGTTTTAGAAATGAGACATTTTAAGTGTTTTCTGGCCATTGCGTTTTATAAATAAGACATTTCTTGGTGTTTTTTGTGCATTGTGTATTAGGTAAAACACATTTTTATGTGTTTTCAGTCCATTGCGTTTTAGAAAACAGATATTTTAAGTGTTTTCTGGCCATTGCGTTTTAGAAATAAGACATTTGTTTGTGTTTTTTGTGCATTGCGTTTTAGGTAAAAAACACATTTTTATGTGTTTTCAGTCCATTGCGTTTTAGAAATTACATTTTCTTTTGTGTTTTTAGGCTATTGCGTTTTAAAAATAAGACATTTCTTTATGTTTTCTGGCCATTGCGTTTTACAAATAAGACATTTCTTTGTGTTTTTTGTGAATTGCGTTTTAGAAAAATGTCATTTTTTAGGTTTTTTTTTCATTGCATTTTACGCAACTGGGTTTTAAAATTTTTTTTCGAAAATATAGCAATAGTATACTCGTTTTAAAGATAAAAAAACGCTCGTTTTTTTGGTTCAATTTTTATAAAAAAAATAATGTCGTATGAAAGAGTTATTAACGTTTAAAAAATGGGGAGGAATTGGATGAGAGAGAAACTATTGCCTTGGATTGACTAGAATACCTCTAAACAAACCCACACGCCTCTCTTCTTCCTTTCAATTTCTCTCATTTAATCTTAGCCCTTGATTAACTAGATGGATGATCAAAATTACTTCCTAGCCTTCTTAGCCAAATAAACTTCCTATTATATCCTAACCCATAACATTAATACATTTTAATTTATATTATTGTAAAAATGAAATCCGACATAAATACCAATATTTACATACAATGTATATAACCAAAATTTTTTATATAATCACCCAAACTAATAATATGTGTAATATTAATTGGATTGATTATGTTTTAAACACATTTAAGCATCTAACTGGTATAATTTATTCAAAGTATGACCCTATAAAACATATGTGTTACTTGTTAGATTTTTTTTCACGTATATGTTATCTACAAATAGTGTTAGATCTTTTTGCATGTATAACCGACACAATCTTACAACATTGATTCATTGAGGGCTTGTTTGGCTAAGCTTTTCAAAACTACTTATTTGCTTATTTGCTTTTCTGAAAAGCAAATAAGCAAATAAGTAGTTTTGAAAAGCTTAGCCAAACAGCCCCTGAGACTCATGAATGATCGTTAAGCTTGAAAACTTCAATATTGATTTGCCCAATACCACAAGATGCCCCATGTGTGATAATGACCAAAAGACTATGCAACACCAGTTTTTGGGTGCCTGGTCGTAGTGGAATTACAGAAAAAAGATTTTATATTGGTGGAATATGACCTCAATTTGTCCCTACAACCTTTAGCATTTATTTGACATGTCGGAATTCTATCAAACCCAAGCTAATACAAGCAAAACCTGTGATGATGTTACTAATACAATCCTATGTCACTTCAAAGTTAATAATATTCTTGAACACATTTACTGTGATTTTAAGAAAATTGGTCCATAGTCATGAGGTCAGTCAACATTTTCGGTTATAAATCGTGTGATCATAATAATGATCATATTATCTGTATTACAATTACCAATTACCAACTTATGTAAATAGTACTTTTGACTTTTTCTTTTTGTCGTTTTTGGTTTTTGTATTTTTATATACTTGAGTATACTGTCATTTTGGTTCCTGAGGTTTATCACTTTTGCTACTTTAGTTCAAAACTCAAACATTTTGCATCTGGGTCCCTGCGGTTTCAGTTTTATTGTCATTTTGGTCCAAAAGTGAAATCAAATCATATTTGTCTTATAAAATCTTGCTATTTCGAAAAATTATTTTGTCCTTTTCCTCAGGGGCAGAATGGTCATTTATTTTTTATTTTATTTAAAGCTTTTATTAAAGGGACCAGTCACTAAGTCTGCAACCATCCATCCATCCATACATCTCTCTAAGTCTGCAACCATCCATCTCTCTCTCTAATTCTGCAACCAATCACCACCATCATAGCCACCAAGGCACCAACCCACCACTACCAACCTCTCCACTATTGTTGAAACCACCATTGTTGAAACCACCCTATCCAACCCCCACCACATCCCCTTTTCATTCCGTCAAACAACAATGACGAAGCAAAACCGAAGAACAAACAGTAACCTTCACCCAGTCACCGCCGGAGAAGATTTCGGCACCACCGTGCAAGACGCCGTCATCAAACATCTCATCCAAACCCTCATCGACGAGATCAGTAAGCGTATGCTTGATTAAGTGAAGTGCAGATCTGTTGCATCGGAGGCTATGGAGGCGACGACGGAGGATAAGGATGGTCAAGTTGGTTACTATCATTCTATCTTATCCATAACATGATTATTAGGAAAAATTTTGTCGAATATCAAGTATTTGAATTTCACTACTGCTGAAACCACCACCGTTGGATTAGGGTTCATTTTAGTTTGTTGGCGGTGGTGGCTGATAGTGGTGCGGCGGTGGCTGGTAGTAGCGCTAGAGAGGGTGGTGGTGGTGGTCGGGTGCGGGTGATGGTGATGGTGATGGTGATGCTGGTGATGGTTAAGCGGGTGGTGGTGATGGTTGTGGTGAGGCGGTGGTGAGGCAGTAGTGGTGATAGTAGTGGTGATGGTTGTGGTGGTGAGGTTGTGGTGGCGATGGTGGTAGTGGTGGTGCTGAGGCTATGGTGAAGATAGAGGGTGTTGTAGGTGTGTGTTTAAAAACATATGTATTTTTTATTTCGGTCCAAAACTTAAACCTAGTTACACAAATAGTCCCTTTAATAAAAGCTTTAAATAAAATAAAAAAGAAATGATCATTTTGCCCATGAGAAAAATGACAAAATAGCATAATTTTATAAGACAAATATGACCTGATTTCATTTTTGGACCAAAATGGCAATAAAACTGAAAGCACAGGGACCCAGATGCAAAAAAATGAGTTTTGGACTAAAGTGGCAAAAGTGACCAAACCTTAGGGACCAAAATGACAGTTTACTCTATATACTTTTACACTCAACTTTTAGTATTGACATTTACAACTCCTTAACTTTCTAAAGACTTTGTAATATTAAATGTTTACATGTTTTTTTTTTCTTTTTATGTATGTGTCAATATAAATTTAAGTTGTTTTATGTTCCGATGTAAATTTTTACATGAAATGAGTTGTGTCAAATATTATATGTTCTCGTGCTTATTATTAGGTATGTTTTCTTTTGGTCTACGTTTTATCATAAATTCTATTTTTTTTTTCCCGAAAATGAGTCGGTTCAAATATAATATTTTCTGTGCTTATTTTTATGTGCGTTTTTAGTTTGTCCACGTTTTGACGTAATTTTTTTTCGAAAACCATTCTAATCAGATATAATACGTTTTCATTAGACGGTATGAATTTGATATACTTTACATTTTAACGCCGCAACACGTGAGGATGCGTACTAGTTTGATACATTTTATAATAGAAAAATCATATTTTTTTTCATGAAACATAATATAAAATTATAACTTTTTTCTTTCTTTGTGTAAATTTTAAAAGGTTTCTAACTTATTTCATATATATTAATTTACAGAAAAGGTTTGTGAGTGGTTTTTACTATTTAATTTTTGAGTAAACCGACATTTTGGTCCCTGAGGTTTGGTCACTTTTGCCACTTTAATTCAAAATTCAAATATTTTAAATCTGGGTTCCTGTGGTTTCATTTTTATTGTCATTTTGGTCCAAAAATGAAATCAGCTAATATTTGGCTAATAAAATCGTGTTATTTTGTCCTTTTCCTCAGG
This sequence comes from Helianthus tuberosus, assembly GCA_030545235.1. Taxonomy (NCBI): domain Eukaryota; kingdom Viridiplantae; phylum Streptophyta; class Magnoliopsida; order Asterales; family Asteraceae; genus Helianthus; species Helianthus tuberosus. The sequence goes on along the minus strand of CM060451.1, from coordinate 46,261,969 downwards.
GGCAAAACGGTCAATATAATTTTATTATAACACATTATTAATTAAATTAATGAAATCAGCTGATATTTGGCCATGTTACCCCTGAGGAAAAGGACAAAATAATAGGATTTTATTAGCCAAATATTAGCTGATTTCATTTTTAGACCAAAATGGCAATAAAAATGAAATCACAGGGATCCAGATTTAAAAGGTTTGAGTTTTGAACTAAAGTGACAAAAGTGACCAAACCTCAAGGACCATTATAGCAGTTTACTCTTAATTTTTTTACAGGTTTTGACCTTTTATCTTTCATTTCTTACAAATTATACCTCTTAAATTAATAAGTTGGACCCTTTCACTTTCATTAATCTTATTATTTAAATTTTAAGCTTTTTATTTTTTTACCTTTTTGTTTTTTTACGGTAATGTTTAACGTTCCGGTCTAATTTTGGAGTTAACACGCTATGCGCGTGTTTGGTTAAATGTTTTTATGTTTATTATTTTGCGGTTTAACAATCATGTAGAATGCGCGAGTCCTACATTGACTTAGTTATTCTTTTCTATGTTTTACATTTTGGTCAAATTTTTGCAAGTTAACACATACATTTTTATGATAATGTTTTACGTTTTGGTGCAAATGCAAGGTAACACGCTACACGCGTGTGTGGTTCAGCATTTTTACGTTTTTTAACGATCCCGTTGCAAAGTGCGGGGCATAAGTCGATTTAATTACTCTTTTCTTTATTTTACTTTTTGTTCGGTTGAATAGTCCCGTCGTAAAACACAGGTTCTAAGCATTCACATCCTAACCATCAAATTATGTGAGGAGGAGTTTTTATATTATAAAGGGTATAAAAAGTGGTTGTGAGGAGAGGAGAGAGAAAATGTTATTGTTCATCTGTATATTTGGGGGGACACTGTTCACCCATTATAATTTTTTAATATATTTTGAAAGTGGTTGTGAGTGGAAGTGAGAGAAAAATGTAATGATAATATTATTTAATTGAAATGAGAGATAAAAAGTATTTGTTTTTAGTGAAAATATATTGATATAGGAGTTGTTTTTTAGTGGAATGTATGTATAATTTGATGGATTGGATGTGAATGCTCTAAATACTAGTTATATAAAATTATCCTTAAACAATAATAATCGGTTACGTAGTATGACTAGCCGGTTGAAAGTCGCAGGATGGCTCCTACAACACCTGTAGAAAATCCCAAGTTGAAACCCAAAAGATTTGAGTGGTCACTAGTGTACAAAGACTCATTGCACGTGCAACTTGTACTATTCAATAATATTGACACAAATCTCAAGGGTCTTTAATTGCCGTCTCCAAGTACGACCCTACTCCATTTCAATACTCCTATACTCAACTGTCGGCAGCTAACTCTTTGTACTACCCTTTATGCACATAGTACATATCTTTTAAAAAATATCAACCATTTTTCACATGTCAAAGACATGTTGTTTGTATTTGGTGAATATGGATATTTTTTTTTGAGAAAATTACCAAAATAGCCAAGAAAAAGTTTGACTTACCAAAATAGTCACCTCATGAGCCTTTGGAGAGGGGCATCACGGATTCAAATGCGCGGGACGCCTCTTTCAAGACCCCTCATGCGTCTTTAAATATGGAAGTGACACGTGTCTCAATGATTAAGTAGACTCCTCCAATGCCTCAGGCAGACTCTTCTAATGCCTCAGGCAGACTCATCCAATACCTCAGGCAGACTCTTCCAATGCCTCAGGCAGACTCTTCCAAATACTTTAAGAAAATACTTTAAAATATTTTAAAAAGAATACTAAAAATATTTTTTTAAAATTTAAAAAAAAAATTACTTTTTTAAATTTATATACGTAAAGATATCTTGGCTAATTTTAAGAAAATACATAAAAAAAATTTAAAAAAATACTTTAATAAAATATTTAAATTAATTTTTTAAATTAAAAAATTATTTTAAATTTATATACGTAAAGATATCTTTAAAATACTTAAAAAAAAATACTATACGTATATAAATTTAAAATACTTTACGTATATAAATTAAAAAAAATTTAAATTAAAAAAATATTTATTTAAAAAAATATTTTTAGTATTTTTTTAAAATATTTTAAAGTATTTTCTTAAAATATTTGGAAGAGTCTGCCTGAGGCATTAGATGAGTCTGCCTGAGGCATTGGAGGAGTCTACCTAATCATTGAGACACGTGTCACTTCCATATTTAAAGAAGCATGAGGGGTCTTGAAAGAGGCATCCCGCGCATTTGAATCTGTGATGCCCCTCTCCAAGGACTCATGAGGTGGCTATTTTGGTAAGTCAAACTTTTTCTTGGCTATTTTGGTAATTTTTTAAGGGGTCCATTTTTCGATTAAGTCAGTTTTTGATAAGTGAGTTAATATTAGGGCCGTTCAAATCGCTCGCCGCTCGTTGCTCGCTCGACGCTCGTTCGGAAACTGCTCGAAAAATGTTCGTTCGTCTTGACGCTCGGTTGTAAACGAGCCGCTGTGCTCGGTTCGGTTTGTAAATGAGCCAAGCATGAGCAAAGGTCCGCTCGGCTCGGTTCGACTCGAATTATTATTTTAATTAGTATACATATACATATACCTATACACATACATATATAAACATGTATATACACACAAATATAAATTATACATAATACACACACCTATATATTGTCACACCCCCAAAATCCACCATGCGGCGTACCACCGCTTGGAGGCGTGACGTGACCAGGATCGAGCCACCAATCATATTGAACAACATAATTAAGTAAATAAAACCAACCACAATACAATTGGTGACCAAAAGGAAGTTAACCAAGTTCAATTTAAACAGCGGAAGCATAAGACGTTAAACCAAAACATAAGTTCGTAGTTCATAAGTTTAAAGACCCAAAGCATAAGTTTCATAAGTTCATAAAGTTTATTTATTAAGTACGGGACATATCAGTTCGCATCCCACAACGACCACCTCCTTGTGCAAGCCCCATAGCATCTAGCGACCTGCAAAGCATGCAACAACGAGTCAACAACAAAGTTGAGTGAGTTCACGGTTGGTTGTCCATTTTAGAGTTGTTTCCAAAAACGTAGTTCAATCTTAATCAGCTATCCAGCCGTGGGGGTTACCCCATAGTTCGAAAAACATTTATCAGTTAACCATCCCATGTCCACCTTCCCTGGCTATCCAGCCCGGCACTCCGGCCGTGGGGGCTACCCCATTATTTAAACCACCAGACTCGTTTATCATATCAACTACTAACGAAAATTACTTGTTCCCTAGCGTCGGTGTCTATCATCACCGACGTGCCATAGTCCATTAGTACACGCCCGTCCGACTAGCACGGTGTGAGGTTTGTTAAACCTAATAGCGCTATTAACTAATGACCCGCTCGCCATAGCCTCGGCGATTAAGTCGATATAAAGGGAGGGACTTCACTGATAGAGTTCTAGTCCAGTAAGTCTAATTCCGTCCCAACAGGACGAGGAATTCTCATTCCTAAACACGTCCCAAGGACGAGGAATCTCTATTCCTGAACCCATTCCCATTCCCACCGGGAATTTCCATGCTTTGTAGAAAAGTGTGAACTCACCTCGGTTTGCTCGGTTAGATTAGTTACTCTAATAATCAGGAAATCAAGCACGTCCTAATAAGGTACATATAACAATCAATTTCTCATGCACAACACGTATGGTTTATCTACCCATTACTTTTATCACATATCACACAATTTAAACGTCAACGCACTTTGTTACGTTATATATTATTTTACCCTAAAATAATATAACGGTAAAATAAACAAATATTCACACAAGAGTTTTAGTATACAATATATATTTTAAATATATATATTTATCAAATTTTGTTTACGAAAGTCAACCTCCGATACTTGGTGTTTTGTTACAAAATTTATGACGAAGTTTATATTCGAAAAGCAAGTTATAAAATACACTCGTAACGCTTGTTTTAGAAAAATATTTTCTAAGTGTTGGGATTTTAGAAAATTTCGCCAGAGTTTCCTTTGTAAATGGAGGTGTCCATGCTTACTAGCATATCATTTTCTTTTCAAAAATTCATTCAAACAATTCTCAATCATCAACATAAAATCTTTATTTACCAAACTTGTCAAAAACAAGCATAAACTATAAACTTATGAACTTGAAAATTTGTAAAAACATGTAGTGACTTGCTAGCACACTTAGTAAGTCTTGTTATCTTTAAAAATGTAATTGGTTCTTTAAAAACTTTATTTTTAAAGGATTTGAATATTCATAACTTCTAGTCATATTTTCTAAAAATATTTCTTTGTGAAGTTTTCTTATTACACAAGTGTTTCTACACTTGTTTACCCAGTGAAAATGTGTCAAGTTTATGTATGATCCAAGTTTTAGTGAAACTCATATTTTTAACTTGGTTCTTTCGAGAAACCACTCATGGATCTTTAGATCTACAAGATTGTAACCTACTTTCATCTTTATTTTTACAAGAAAACATTTATTTATTCAAGTTCATAGTTTATGTGTGGATGATTCCATCATCCTACACATTTCTAACTTTCTCATCTTGCTAGATCATGTTTTTAATCATGATTTAGCAAGACCATATGATAATCCATCAACTACATAAGCAACAACAACCAACAATCATCACAACACATGAATATCATAATTTCTTCATCTTTTAACCATACTTTTATCACTAAACTAGTTTATGTTCAAGACTTCTTTACAAGATTCATTAGTGTTCTTGTCATTTTGATCATTAAACACTATTAACCACTTAAACAAGATGGAGAAAGCAAAGATCTAAGTTCTTACCACTAGTTCAAGACTAGGGAAGTTTAAGTGAAGAAATGTGGTGGTTAATAGCGAATAGAGAAGGTCCTTCAACTTCCAAGAGCACCAAGCTTCGTTGTTCACCTTCTTACACCTTGAGACACACTTGGAAGGATTGAACAAAAATCGAAAATGGTGGATGTAGCAAAAGGGGTGTTCGGTCGAGCTTCTATGGAGGGAGAGAGAGAGAGTGGAGTTTGTTGATTGTAAGTGATGAAGAAATGTGTGATCCCTTGTGCCTTTTTATAAACCAATGTCACCCTTTATCCTTTGTGCAATGTGTTTCTTAATCTCCAACATAATCACTTAGAATATTAAACAAATCCATGGGTGGGGACACCCATGGTAACCGGCTCCAAGGGGGGGGGGGGGTATAGGATTGGGTTTCAATTGTTTAGTTACTAATCTAGTTTGAATTCAAGTATTAAGTTAGTGGTTTATGGTGTGTTATATATTATATAGTGTGTTAGGGTGTTCGGGGACCCTAACTAGCTCAGAAAAATAAAAACAGTGTGTTTGACAATATTTTTGTGTTCCGGGTAAAGTCCGGTTGTTCGGTTGGGTGTTGTTCCGTTAAAGTGCTTAATTAATCCGTAAGGTGTCTTTTATAATATTTTCAGTGACATTTTATTTTTCAATACTCAGGAAAACATAACGGACTATTTAGTAACTTTTCTGTACACTACTAGTATGTTAACAAGCACATGTAAGTATAACACAGTAATCAGAGAGCAGTTAGGTAATTCCACACAGTCATCAAGCACTTTAATTATCATTCATAAATTGTACGGATACATGGAATTATGCGGGTTGTCACATTCTCCCCCTGTTAAGAAAATTTCGTCCCGAAATTTAGCTCGTGGCTACTGAGGAAGCTAGTTATGTTGCGTTGGTGTCCTGGTTTTCCTGGGGTGTCACATCATCCCCCCGTTGGTTTGGAATTTCATTCCAAAATTCTGCAGTAGCTTCAGCCTCAGTAGTGGTTGCACTTTTCTTAAACAGCTGGGGATACTTGAGTTTCATTTGGTCTTCTCGTTCCAAGGTATACTCTGGGCCACGACGGGAATCCCAACGGACTCGGACGAGAGGTATTCTGGTACGCTTGAGAATCTTAACATCTCGATCAGTAATCTCTACTGATTCCTCGACGAATCGCAGCTGGTCGTCGATTGTGAGCTCCTTGAGGGGAACTATGAGGGTCTCGTCTGACAGACACTTCTTCAGATTTGACACGTGGAATACGTTGTGAACTCCACTGAGTTCTTCAGGTAGATTCAACCTGTAAGCGACTTTGCCAATTTTCTCAATGATTTCGAATGGTCCGACATAACACGGATTGAGCTTGCCTCGTTTGCCAAAACGAACCACACCTTTCCAAGGTGAGACTTTGAGTACCACCCGGTCCCCAATCTGGAACTCGAGTGGCTTTCTTCGCTTATCAGCATAGCTTTTCTGACGGTCACGAGCTGCCGCCATTCGTTGTCGTATCTGAGCAATATTCTCGGTTGTATCTACTACGAGTTCTGGGCCAGTGACTTGACTGTCACCAACTTCTGCCCAACAAAGAGGTGATCGGCACTTCCGTCCGTACAACGCCTCAAACGGAGCGGCCAGGATGCTGGTGTGGTAGCTGTTGTTATATGAAAACTCCACTAGCGGAAGGTGTTTTTCCCAGCCATTACCAAAATCGATTACACATGCCCTAAGCATGTCTTCAAGGGTTTGGATGGTGCGTTCAGATTGCCCATCCGTTTGTGGGTGATAAGCGGTGCTCATATCTAAACGTGAGCCAAAAGACTTGTGCATGGCTTACCACAGTTTAGAAGTAAAACGCGCGTCACGATCAGAAATGATGGAGGTTGGCACTCCATGCCTTGATACTACTTCCTTTAGGTAAATGTCTGCTAGAGTAGAAAACTTATTCGTTTCCTTGATAGCCAGAAAATGTGCAGACTTGGTCAGTCGATCCACGATCACCCAAATGGTATCGTTTCCGCGTTGAGATCTGGGCAGGCCGGTAACGAAATCCATGGAAATTTGCTCCCATTTCCATTTAGGTATCTCCGGTTGTTGAAGTGGGCCTGATGGTTTCTGGTACTCGACCTTGACCCTAGCATAAGTCAAGCATTTACTGACGTAGGTTGCTATGTGGGCTTTCATACCAGGCCACCAGTAGGTAGTCTTTAGGTCGTGGTACATCTTATCCGAACCAGGATGTACTGAATAACGAGACTTATGTGCTTCATCCATCACAAGCTCGCGTAAGCCTCCATAAAGTGGAACCCAGATGCGCCCGTTAACATAGTAGGCGCCGTTTTCCTTTTGTTCTAGTCGCTGCCTCGATCCTCGTAAGGACTCAGCCCTAATGTTCTCTGCTTTCAATGCTTCAACCTGAGCATCGCGAATCTGAGCGGGAAGGTTAGATTGGATGGTAAGCTGTAACGCACGTACACGCTTAGGTATAGTATCATTTCGGCTGAGGGCGTCGGCCACAACATTGGCCTTGCCCGGGTGGTATTTGATAGTGCATTCATAATCGTTCAAGAGCTCGACCCATCGGCGTTGACACATGTTTAACTCCTTTTGCTTGAAGATATGCTCGAGACTCCTGTGATCGGTGTAAATGGTGCACTTGGTACCGTACAGGTAATGTCTCCATATCTTAAGCGTGAAAACAACTGCTCCCAATTCCAAGTCGTGCGTAGTGTAGTTCCTTTTGTTAACTTTATGTTGATGCGATGCGTAGGCAATGACCTTGTCACGTTGCATCAACACGCAACCAAGTCCTTGGATGGAAGCGTAGCAGTAAACCACAAAATCATCTGTGCCTTCAGGCAATGAGAGGATAGGCGCGCTACAAAGTCTATCTTCAGGTGCTGAAACGGGGACTCCTGTGCATCACCCCAATGATAAGTGACACCTTTCTGAGTCAGTGAAGTGAGAGGTTGCGCAATCTTGGAGAAATCCTTGATAAACCTTCTGTAATACCCTGCCAAGCCCAAAAATTGGCGGATTTCTGTTGGTGTACAGGGTGCAGGCCAGTTCTTGATCGAGTCAACCTTGGATGGATCTACATGAATCCCATCCTTGTTTACCACATGGCCTAGAAAGTGGACTTCGCGAAGCCAGAAGTCACATTTCGAAAACTTGGCATACAACTGCTCTTTTCGAAGAAGTTCCAGGATAAGCCTCATATGTTGCTCGTGTTCCTCCTGACTCTTAGAATAGATCAGGATGTCGTCGATGAACACTATGACAAACTTATCCAGGTAAGGCTTGCACACTCGGTTCATGAGATCCATGAAGACCGCGGGTGCATTCGTTAATCCGAAAGGCATAACCAGAAACTCGTAATGGCCGTAACGGGTTCTGAACGCTGTTTTGGAGACGTCCTCCTCTCGGACTCTCAGCTGATGGTAGCCCGATCTCAAATCAATCTTAGAGTAATAACTCGACCCTTGCAACTGGTCGAACAAATCATCAATGCGTGGAAGAGGATAACGATTCTTCACGGTTACCTTGTTGAGTTCGCGGTATGTGACACCTGTGTCACTTAAACCATCAAACAAATGCCAAACCAATGAAATATTGTATTTCATACTTGGGATTTGTAAAAATATGTGTATCGTTTGCACATATCAACTCTTGTTCGATTTTAAGCTTTAAATCGCTTTCTAGAGGGTTATACGCGCTCTGATGCGTAAATATAACCAGTTTAATCCAACGAACACTCTGGAATAGTGAAATAGGCTTAACATACCTTAAATAACCTTTACATAACTTAGAAATAAGTTTTAAAGGCTTTGGTATGGCAAAAACAAGTTAATTCGCTTACAGGGACTAAACTTGACAAACTGCGAAAGTATGCCAATTTGAACTGTAACAGACATTCCGGAACATGACCATAATTTAAACACACCTTAAATATCCTTTACATAGCTTAGAAATAGGCTTTGAGGGGTTCGGCGTGCTAAAATAAACTTTTGGGTCATTCAGGGACTAAAAGCGTCAAAAAGTGCACAAGTTTGCATTTTCGCGCATAACTTACGTTCTGACTACATCCGGACATCCAAAAATTTATGTAAGTACTAAAACATTTTATTTTAGTGTTTGGCATAAGAAAAATCCATTCGTCGCGTCATTTGGATCGTTTTTCGCGCTTATGCGCATTCCGTCGTAATTAATCGAACATCGCAATCGTACGGCCAAACGAACCGACATCCGAGATATTTTTGAGCATATTTTAAGCTCCCTATACTTTAACTTCATTTTAGAGCTTTGAAATGGGGTTAACGGGGCTTAAACGTGTCAAAAATGCATCGAAAACCAAGTTTGGAGCTGCAGGGGCCTGTTCTGCCATTTTTGAAACTTTCTGGTCTGCAAGGTCCTTGCGCACCTCAACACTTTTAGTGTTACGGTGCGCAAGAAGGGGCCAGATGCAGCAAATCATTTTTCTCAGCTGTTAACAGCCCTTAAACACCCTCCAAAGGCCAATGCCATGTGTCCAACTCTTGTGGTGGAGAAATATGAGTTACCACAACATTCCGACAAGTGTACGGGCGAGATCATTCCCTCTTCTCCAAGAAACGATCCTAACGGTGAACCGAAATCTATAAATACCCATCACATTTTCACTCATTCCTCACAAGAATCTGATTTGAGAAGCTCTAAGTTGAAACCTTTGTTTCATACCTGAGCTACTTGAATCAAGATTAGCATTCGGGGACCCTTTGTAAGTGTTCCTTCGTTCTTTTATTGCTTTTCGAGTCCGAAAGTCAAACTTTGTTTGACTTTCTGCATTGACCAATTTATGGTCGATGCGAAGTTCGTTTGAACTTCATAACGTGAGCGTGATCACGATGGTTATAGTCCCTAGTGACTATACCTACTGATTACCACGTTATCTAGGCTCAGTGACGAGCCGTAGTTTCGGCCAGAATACGTATTCTTGTGTATTTTGTAACCAAACTACTCTTAGGTATCAAAACCGTTTGTTTTGATACCAAACTTGTTTAGTTAAGCATGTTTCAACATGCTTAGCTCGTCACTTTTAGTTTTGTGCTTAGGGTCGTAAGGGTAAGCGATCTAATCAATCGCTTATACCTTCGAACCCGACCCATTTGGTCGATCATTAGGATCCGACCAAACACATTAGGTGACCATAGTATATAGGGAATAACCTTCCGAGGTTATACCTTATGGTCACTTCGTTTAAGTAGTTGTATGATAGGTAGTTTATATGCCTTAGGTAAATTACCAAAATACCCCTTTGATGCCAAAATTCATTTTAAACATGTGTAACATAACTTTTGACATCTAAACTGATTTGACAACAATATTAGACATGTTAAGGCATATGTTACTTGTCATAGGACTAGTTAGGCGTTCCGAACGCGTTTCACGCGAACGACGCGTTAAAGTAGCATAAGTGTCACGACCCCCGACCCACCCTGGACGGAATCGGGAGTTGTGAACAGCCCGTGGTACCGGTGATTATTTTTTTTTATAAAACATTGCAGCGGAAATTCCATCAGAATCGTGAGTTAGGAAAAATATCAGAGTTTAGAAACACCGGATTTTATTTATTAAATAAATGGGATAAACCCATGTTTTACAATGGTAGCTTTAATTAAGATAAATTTGATTACATAAAACCATAATTCTTAATTTGATTTAATTAATAAAATAAGCCACTTCTTGATGCCTTTCAGTGCCGTATCCAACGCTTACTTCCATCTATTGTAATTACCTGAAAAGGGTTTGAAAAAGGTTTTGTCAGCGGGAAATACTGAGTGAATCATTCTATTTATGAAAACGACTCTTTTGTTATAATTCACAGTATTAAGAGAGATTACAATGTTTCAGATATCAACCAACTACCCACGGTATTTGTCACTCGACCGGATCTGTGACTATGGTCATATCCCCCAATTGGCTGCCCCAATGGTGACGATTATCAAGTAATGTATACAAAACCCCACATACCGGCTCTAACTTGGTGATTACAAAAACTTAATCACTGTAATTATAACTTTGAAAATAACATGCTTTTATAAATAAATTTGATAAAAAGAGAATGACTCACATTATAATCATGCAGATTCATACGGGCAAAGTTCAGTCTACAGATAAGCCTTAATAGATTTATACAGGCAGAGCTTAGCCTATTGATTTTGCCTTGTAACCTAATGCATACGAATTAGGTAGGTAACTTAATACAACAATTACGATAACTCACGAGATCAAATTCTCACAACGAACGACAAAGTGCGATACTTAAACATCCATCGAATTAACGACGAACGACAAAGTACGATACTTAAACATCCATCGAATTAACGACGAATGACAAAGTATAACCCTAGTGTGGGCGGCACTTAAACATCCATTGGATATATTGATCGGTTGGAAAATGAATCGTAATAGCGATTAAGTTAATACCCTGTATCGTAGCAGCACCCCCCTACTAATTAGTGTTTTGTGTGTGTTAATTGTGATAAACAGACGATATCTCGGTGCCTGAAGCGAGTTTCTTCGTCGAACAAATGCACAGAAGCCAGTCCCACGACCCTCTATTTATACAAAAATTTTGATCATGCTTACGGACCGTAAGCATAGTCCCTTACGGTCCGTAAGGGACACCTCATGCTCATATGATTGCCACATGTGGGAGAAAGCCTGCTGAGTCGACGATTTGATTAAATTTGATTTTTATAATAAGTTATATGGATAATCGTTGAGTAGGGAATACCCCCCTGAGTTTTAGGGGCCCTGATCCTGATTCTGATTGTTCTGAAATTTTTAGGGTTTGTGTAGAATCACTTGGGTGTCTTAATTATGGTTTCCTATTGGATAAAATAATAAAATAAATAGGACTTTTAATGAGGTTTGTTATATCAATGTCCGGGTTTATACTTACAGAACATTTTTAGGACATTTTTGTGTGAGTCGTTACATTCTCCCCACCTTAATAAAAATCTCGTCCTCGAGATTTATTGAAATAAGTAGGAATACTTCTTCTTCATCTCAGATTCCAGCTTCCAAGTGTATTTGGGTTATGATATTTCTTTTAGACTTATGTCACCTTTTAGTTAATAAAAAGAATATTAAGGTAGATGATACAGAATTTAAAATATCGAATTTTGTGAATACGAGTTGTACCATAAGTAGGATTCAATGATTCAACTGAATTAGTTCGAGAAATCAATGATAAACGAATGAGATAAAATGATATAATTTTCAAAGTGACTAGGTTTATGCCAAATGATCAATAGATATGAATGTGAAGGATTTTTTTTTTTTTTTTTTTTTTTTTAGAATTAATAAAAATTCTTTGTCAAAAGAAAGCTTACTTTGATTGGTAACTGAGGAAGACTTAGAATTGACAGATTCCAAATGAAATCAAAGCATGAAAAATGATTTGTCAGATATGAGAAAATCAAAGTGTTGAGATGAGTGAATTGCAAAGATACACCAAAAGACAATAGAATTAGTGTATCATTATTTAGAGTACCCAGTTGTTTTAATTGTGAAACAATGTGATAGTATACTATTAGTGATTATATTTTTCATACTATGTCCTAGAAGAACAAGTTTGTTTTGGAATGACCAATCATTATATTATACTTTTGTAAAGTAATTGTAATATATATATATATATTATTTGTGTCCTTATCTGAACCGTATCTTATATATCACATATAAATATTATGTAATATATTATTTGTTATGTATTTTTACTATATGTAAATGGTCACCACTTTTAAATAAATATTATTTTAGTATTTTACCATACTATTTAAAATAATTATGTAAGATATATCACAAGATATTGTAATGAAGTTATTACGTTTACAAAATGTTATTTTGTAAAAGAAATCATTATTATTTATAACGTTAAATGAGAGTTATAAATAAATATTTATTATAAAATATTCGTACAAATACTTTTGTACATATATTACACTTTAATGGGTCGATTCTATGGGATTACTTATTTTTATTTTGAAACCATATAACGTTTGTGAATGTATTTACAAATGTTGTAAATAAGTGAATACGGAGACTATTCTTATATTGTTTTATGAAAATATATCTTTCTCCAATGTATATATTTTTTCATATATAATTAAAATTTACTAAATACGTATGACGACTAAATTTATATATATATTAACTAGTCATTATCATGGTGGATATTGGTTAGTGCTGCCTTGTTTAAGCATAGGTGATCAGTCCATGCATAACTAAGGCTAGGCTATCCAACACCTGCCCCTGATAATAACCCTAGTATTAACACTACTACTATTAATATATTATTATTAATAATAAAATTATCAATAATAAATAACTAAACAATAACTTTTAAATAAGAGTATACCTCAAACATAGTTTATATATATATATATATATATATATATAATTTCTTTACCGCAATGGTTTAAAGTATAGAAACATTATATTTGTAAATTAGGTAGTTTCATATGTAATCAATTAAATTTATATATAATGTTTTTCGATCAACGATGATAGAGCAATAAATATTACGAAAGGTTCGATTGCTCTTGTAATAACTATTAATAGATATACCGAAATATGAATTTGGGTATCATTATCTGAGCACATGATTGTTTTAAGATTTGCTTGTATTAAAAAGTGGATTTAATATAAATAATAAATAAATAATTAAATTCCGTATATGGTGTGTGCGAACTAGATTAATGCTAACTTCAGATTTATGAAAACGTCACCACAAGGTGATCGTGATTAACGAAATGATTTGTGGTATCCCTATAGTCTCAAAGGTGTATTTTGATGCACTAGGTCTGAATGAATTCTTAAATCACATTATTTTTGTATATTTAGTTATACTCCCAAAAGTATAGTTTGATATACTCTCTCATGTGTGGTATTGTACAGGACCAACATATATATATTTTATCAACAAACCAAAACATATTTTTATATGTTATTTATAAAACCCAAAACATATTTTGATATGTTATTTATGAAACCAAAACATAGTTTAATATGTTATTTACAAATCCAAAGTATACTTTTAATATGCTACTATAAGGTTATTCGTTTAACCTTACATTATTTTACAAAGCATAACTTTTGATTTATTCAAACACTTTGTTTTGTACATTTTTACTTATGGTTTAAGAAATCTCATTTTACTTACCATACATAACTTTTGTTTACACATTACATGGTTTACATTTAACTTGAGTTATACAATAACATTGGACTATTGATTTAAACATGAACATTCTATATTGGTGGTTTGGTTTGAGTAAGTGACTTAAGTAACGAGGCGTGTGTAATATGATACAAGCATGGTGGATACGCCGCTGATACTTCCTATATATAAGTGTTTGTATGGTATTACATATCGTAGCGTTATTTGAATCATTTCAATTTAAGTCATATAACATTTTATACAAATAACATACTTTTCACAAGACATTGTTTTACAAAACAACTTATCTTATACAAACTCATTTTACTTGGTTATTTATTTAACCATACTTTATTCTCTTATTTATACATATCATCTAATTTATCATCACTTTTCGAATGATTTATAAAACAAAACATTTTACAAGGATCATGACTGACTTTTGTTAAACAACTCTTTCTAGACTTATAAGTCATGAATCCTATATTCATAAAACCTATGTATCTCACAGGCATTTTTATGCTGACGTACCTATTTTTACACATGTTTCAGGTGCTGTCTTGAGATGATTGTTGATACATGCTACATTTAGGATGGACTCGTGCTTTAGCGACTTTAAAACTTGGAAGATCATAGTTGTACTTATTTGATTGTATTAAAACAATGAGTTCATTTATTCAATAAAACAAAATTATTTATTCCATGGTTACGAAACAATGATTCTGTTACAACACTCCCCGACTTTTCCGCCACGTCTGGTTGTTCTACGTGGTCGGGGTGTGACACGGTAGTCAATACACATTCTGAAGGTACCGTCTTTCTTCTTTACGAATAACACTAGAGCTCCCCAAGGCGAAGAGCATGGACGTATGAAACCCTTTTCCAGGAGTTCTTGTAGTTGCGTAGACAGTTCTTCGAGTTCTGATGGAGCTAGACGATATGGTGCTCGAGCTACTGGTGCTGCTCCAGGAGCTAGCTCGATTTGAAACTCAACTTGGCGATGAGGCGGAAGACCAGGTAATTCCTCAAGAAATACCTCGGGAAAGTCGCGTACAATAGGTATGTCTTCTATCGTCCTTTCTTCCACGGATGAATCAGATACGAGGGCTAGAATAGCGGTGTGGCCCTTTCGCAAACACTTCTGGGCCTTAAGGAAAGAGATGATGCCTAGAACAGCACCACCCTTGTCGCCACGAATCACGAGGGGTTCTTTACCAGAACGAGGGATACGGACGATTTTCTCCTTGCAATTAATCTCCACTTGGTGTTGCGATAACCAATCCATCCCAATGACAACGTCAAAACTACCCAGAACGATAGGAATGAGGTCGATAGAAAAGGTCTGATCGGCAAGGACAAGCTTGCAACCCTTAACTACATGTGTAGCCTCTAAACTTTTACCATTTGCTAACTCTACGATGTGCTTGGTGTTCAAAAGTGTTGGAGTATGCTTAAGCATCTGACTAACTTTTAAGGACACGTAGCTAGTATCGGCACCCGAATCAAATAAAACAGTAATAAAGAAATCATCTAGAAGAAACTTACCCATCACAACATTGGGATCGTTCCTTGCATCACCCTGACCAATCACGAACGCACGACCCCTTGCCCCATTACCATTGTTGTTTCCCCCATTGCCGTTTCCATTCCCCTGATTGTTGTTGTTCTGGTTCTGATTTAGCTGGGGGCAGTCCTTCTTGAAATGGCCCTCAGCACCACATTGAAAGCACCCTTTGTTGTTACCTTGTTGTTGTTGCTGCTGGCGTTGATTTGGTGGGGCTTGCTGATGCTGCCGGTTCTGATTCGCCGGACGCTGACTCCTGCAATCTCTTGCAATGTGACCAGGCTTGTTGCATCGATGACAGTTGCTTTTACTACATGGCCCGCTGTGGTGCAAGTTACAGCGATTACATTTGGGGTGATTCCCCTTGTATCCACCCTGCCCTTGATTTCCAGAAGGCTGCTGACTGGGGCTCCTATGGTCCTCAGTCCTTCGTTGCTGAGATTGAGACTGAACAGAGGTAGAGCCTTTGCCCGAATTTCCATCCCATTTTCGCTTGTTATCATTGGGGGCATCAGTAGTAGCAGCGCTAATACGCTTGGGCAGCCTGTTCTGCTCAACCGCCTTATCGGTGAGACGATTAGCCAACTTGATGATTTGCTGAATGGTGCCAAGATTAGCTGAGGTTACGTGACTCTGAATCTCTGGTACAAGACCCTTGAGGTACAACTCAATACGTTTGATGGGAGGGTCCACCATTGTAGGACACAAGATGGCCAGCTCGTTTGACCTCTTCGTGTATGCCTCGATCTCAGACCCCGTCATCTTCAAATTGAAAAATTCCACCTCCAGCTTGTGGATGTCGTCACGACTGCAGTACTCTTCTTTGATCAGTTCCTTGAAGTCATTCCATGGGGTGGCATTAGCAACCGCCAACCCAAGCAGTTGAACCTGTGCTTTCCACCAGGTTAACGCAGCACCTTCGAGTGTTCCAGTAGCATATTTCACCCTACGATCTTCAGGGCATTCACACATCTCAAAAACAGACTCAAGCTTCTCGAACCAGTGAAGAAGACCTACAGCTCCTTCTGTGCCGCTGAAAGTACTAGGTCGGCAATCCATGAATGTTTTGAACGTGCACACAGGAGGTTGAGCATGTTGACCTGTTGTGCGAGAATAAAAGACAAGGTTAAGCACAAGGGTTGGTTTGCGAAGGTAGGATCTAAACGTCCTAAGATGGGTTGCTATGGCAGGTTGTCCTTCCTGCAGGGACAACTGCGAGTGCCTCAGCAACTCGTTCATTGATCAAGGCTATCAACTGGGCTTGAGTGAGGTTGATACGTCCTCCGCGTCCGCTCATGATCTTCACAATGAAGCAACGTAAGTGATAAAAGTGTCGCGAGAGTGCGTAAGTGTGGGACGACAGGAGAGAGTAAGCACACAAGGTTCAAATAGCAATTATCACGTTAACTAATGCACTGTGTGAACTATCTAACCGTCAATATAACATAAATCATACCACCTATTGTGTCGAGTCTTGCACGTGGAGCGAAGCGTCGTTGTGGATCGTTGAGCACTGTACAGGTTATAGTCTGGTTTTATCAAAAAGCTTTTCCCTTTTTAAAACCAAGTTCACTATAACCAATGGCTCTGATACCAATTTGTCACACCCCCAAAATCCACCATGCGGCGTACCACCGCTTGGAGGCGTGACGTGACCAGGATCGAGCCACCAATCATATTGAACAACATAATTAAGTAAATAAAACCAACCACAATACAATTGGTGACCAAAAGGAAGTTAACCAAGTTTAATTTAAACAGCGGAAGCATAAGACGTTAAACCAAAACATAAGTTCGTAGTTCATAAGTTTAAAGACCCAAAGCATAAGTTTCATAAGTTCAGAAAGTTTATTTATTAAGTACGGGACATATCAGTTCGCATCCCACAACGACCACCTCCTTGTGCAAGCCCCATAGCATCTAGCGACCTGCAAAGCATGTAACAACGAGTCAACAAAAAAGTTGAGTGAGTTCACGGTTGGTTGTCCATTTTAGAGTTGTTTCCAAAAACGTAGTTCAATCTTAATCAGCTATCCAGCCGTGGGGGTTACCCCATAGTTCGAAAAACATTTATCAATTAACCATCCCATGTCCACCTTCCCTGGCTATCCAGCCCGGCACTCCGGCCGTGGGGGCTACCCCATTATTTAAACCACCAGACTCGTTTATCATATCAACTACTAACGAAAATTACTTGTGCCCTAGCGTCGGTGTCTATCGTCACCGACGTGCCATAGTCCATTAGTACACGCCCGTCCGACTGGCACGGTGTGAGGTTTGTTAAACCTAATAGCGCTATTAACTAATGACCCGCTGGCCATAGCCTCGGCAATTAAGTCGATATAAAGGGAGGGACTTCACTGATAGAGTTCTAGTCCAGTAAGTCTAATTCCGTCCCAACAGGACGAGGAATTCTCATTCCTGAACACGTCCCAAGGACGAGGAATCCCTATTCCTGAACCCATTTCCATTCCCACCGGGAATTTCCATGCTTTGTAGAAAAGTGTGAACTCACCTCGGTTTGCTCGGTTAGATTAGTTACTCTAATAATCAGGAAATCAAGCACGTCCTAATAAGGTACAGATAACAATCAATTTCTCATGCACAACACGTATGGTTTATCTACCCATTACTTTTATCACATACCACACAATTTAAACGTCAACGCACTTTTTTACGTTATATATTATTTTACCCTAAAATAATATAACGGTAAAATAAACAAATATTCACACAAGAGTTTTAGTATACAATATATATTTTAAATATATATATTTATCAAATTTTGTTTACGAAAGTCAACCTCCGATACTTGGTGTTTTGTTACAAAATTTATGGCGAAGTTTATATTCGAAAAGCAAGTTATAAAATACACTCGTAACGCTTGTTTTAGAAAAATATTTTCTAAGTGTTGGGATTTTAGAAAATTTCGCCAGAGTTTCCTTTGTAAATGGAGGTGTCTATGCTTACTAGCATATCATTTTCTTTTCAAAAATTCATTCAAACAATTCTCAATCATCAACATAAAATCTCTATTTACCAAACTTGTCAAAAACAAGCATAAACTATAAACTTATGAATTTGAAAATTTGTAAAAACATGTAGTGACTTGCTAGCACACTTAGTAAGTCTTGTTACCTTTAAAAATGTAATTGGTTCTTTAAAAACTTTATTTTTAAAGGATTTGAATATTCACAACTTCTAGTCATATTTTCTAAAAATATTTCTTTGTGAAGTTTTCTTATTACACAAGTGTTTCTACACTTGTTTACCCACTAAAAATGTGTCAAGTTTATGTAAGATCCAAGTTTTAGTGAAACTCATATTTTTAACTTGGTTCTTTCGAGAAACTACTCATGGATTTTTAGATCTACAAGATTGTAACCTACTTTCATCTTTATTTTTACAAGAAAACATTTATTTATTCAAGTTCATAGTTTATGTGTGGATGATTCCATCATCCTACACATTTCTAACTTTCTCATCTTGCTAGATCATGTTTTTAATCATGATTTAGCAAGACCATATGATGATCCATCAACTACATAAGCAACAACAACCAACAATCATCACAACACATGAATATCATAATTTCTTCATCTTTTAACCATACTTTTATCACTAAACTAGTTTATGTTCAAGACTTCTTTACAAGATTCATTAGAGTTCTTGTCATTTTGATCATTAAACACTATTAACCACTTAAACAAGATGGAGAAAACAAAGATCTAAGTTCTTACCACTAGTTCAAGACTAGGGAAGTTCAAATGAAGAAATGTGGTGGTTAATAGCGAATAGAGAAGGTCCTTCAACTTCCAAGAGCACCAAGCTTCGTTGTTCACCTTCTTACACCTTGAGACACACCTGGAAGGATTGAACAAAAATCGAAAATGGTGGATGTAGCAAGAGGGGTGTTTAGCCGAGCTTCTATGGAGGGAGAGAGAGAGAGAGTGGAGTTTGTTGATTGTAAGTGATGAAGAAATGTGTGATCCCTTGTGCCTTTTTGTAAACCAATGTCACCCTTTATCCTTTGTGCAATGTGTTTCTTAATCTCCAACATAATCACTTAGAATATTAAACAAATCCATGGGTAGGGACACCCATGGTAACCGGCTCCAAGGGGGGGGGGGGTATAGGATTGGGTTTCAATTGTTTAGTTACTAATCTAGTTTGAATTCAAGTATTAAGTTAGTGGTTTATGGTGTGTTATATATTATATAGTGTGTTAGGGTGTTCGGGGACCCTAACTAGCTCAGAAAAATAAAAACAATGTGTTTGACAATATTTTTGTGTTTCGGGTAAAGTCCGGTTGTTCGGTTGGGTGTTGTTCCGTTAAAGTGCTTAATTAATCCGTAAGGTGTCTTTTATAATATTTTCAGTGACATTTTATTTTTCAATACTCAGGAAAGTATAACAGACTATTTAGTAACTTTTCTGTACACTACTAGTATGTTAACAAACACATGTAAGTATAACACAGTAATCAGAGAGCAGTTAGGTAATTCCACACAGTCATCAAGCACTTTAATTATCATTAATAAATTGTACGGATACATGGAATTATGCGGGTTGTCACATTCTCCCCCTGTTAAGAAAATTTCGTCCCGAAATTTAGCTCGTGGCTACTGAGGAAACTAGTTATGTTGCGTTGGTTTCCTGGTTTTCCTGGGGTGTCACATATATATACACACTTACACATACATATATACCTAAATATAAATTAAATTTATAGTTTTATATGTACCACTCTATTAGATTTTGGTCAACAATATACAAATTTACAACTATATCTATACGTATTAGCCCAACCACGCCAATAAAAAAATTAATATTAAAACTAAAAGTTAAACCCTAAACGTTAAAAGATAGTTTGTTTATCGCCTCAAGGTTTCATGTCGTTACCCTAAGTCGATCGTCTCCTGCTCTCAACGTAATTGTTGTGCAATATGATCATCGCCTCGTCGGCCGCAACATTGTTATTAATAAGAAAAATATTGTGCCATTAAATGTGCATGTTTTTAAAGACAAAAAATTGAGACCCAACATTGTCACTATCTCTTTCAGCAAATTTAAATCGGGCGACACGGTTGTCCAAATCGCTCGAACTTCGCTCGACGCTCGCTCGGAATTTTTATCGCTCGAAAAAAGCTCGCTTAATTTGAGGCTCGGTTTTAAATGAGCCGCTCCGCTCGGTTCGGTTTGTAAATGAGCCAAACACGAGCAAAGGTCCGCTCGGTTCGGCTAAGCTCGTGAACAGCCCTAGTTAATATTCACACCAGTGCTGGATTCAGAATTTTTTTCAAAAGGGTGTGAAATATTTTAAAAATTTTAGGCCCTTAGGTATATGAAAAAAAATTGGTTCATATCGGGCTGTATCAGGTCGGTTTAGGTCGGGTCCAAAAGAACATCAAGCTAAAATTTATATAATCATCAAAAACACGTCAAACGTCGTTACAAACATATTTAAAATGTCACCCTATATGTTTTTATTTTTTAAAATCTATCAAAACATCATCTAAAGCTACTTTTTAAGCAAATATTTCTCTATATAACATATATACAACTAATTTTTAACACTAAACACTTAAACAATCATGACCAGATTTCATAATTTTTAACTTTAAAATCAAGCCCTATTTTTAATTGTTGATCCTTCTAACTAACCATTTAAACAAACTAAACTTTAACTAAAACAACAAAAACATCCAACAAAAGTTTCGAAAAACGACAAAACAGCTAAAATTTCAATTATTTTAACAATTTTATTTCTCCTAAAATTCCAAATAAAACAAGAAAACAACAAAATAATCGAACCATACCCGGAAAGAGTGATGAAGATGTTTTCGTGAGTTTGATGGCCATAATTTACTATTCTCAAGCGGAATCCGAAGTTGTTGCTGCTGCCTGATGAAGACTTGTTGTGCACTATTGTTGGTGTCATGGATCTGGGATCACAAAACAAAGAGCGGGACGAGAGAAGGGGAAAGAACGGTGGGTTTGGTTATTATATTTTAGTTCAAAATAGATTATTAGATTGGGTTGGGGTTGGGCTTGGGTTTGGGTTATGGAGTGTTTATTAGGTTAAAGGTTAAGAGAAAGCTAATTGGGTTAAGTGAAAGTTAATTAGTTAAGGGGAAAGTTAATTAGGTTGTATTTAAAAAAAATAAGTGTTTACATAATTTTTTTTATAAATTCATAAGATTCTTCTCTAAGGGGGGCGGACGAAAATTTTCAAGGGGTGCGGTCGGGATTTTATCAGGAATTTAGTACTTAATCTTTTTTTTTCAAGAGTGCGCCCGCCCACCTTAGGCATAAGGTGAGTACGCCCCTGATTTACACATACCTTCTCTCTATCTCTCTTTATAGATACAAAAATATATATAGAGAGAGATAGAGTGAAAAAGGATATATAAACAAGATTTAGAGATGTGAAAATAATAGGAGTCTTTGATAATAATGATGATTTGGACTTATTTCTTCACTCTTTTCTCTAAATTGTTAGATCGTAATAAACTAAGAAAGGATTTAGGAATACAAAACATATCTATATATTTTTAAAGTAACTAGTAGGATGCCTTCGTGCTTCGCGGTGGGTTTTCAAACAGTATAGGTACGGTTTGTTATGGTTCCGGTATGGTATCGACACACTCAATATAGCTTACAATGCCAAATAATACTTTATTGCGAATACAACTCTGTATTCAACGAATTTTATACCGCCACATCGAGAAAAAGATAAAAAGCGAATAAACTATCGGTACCAATGTTGTTTGGTTGGTATATGTTCGGTTTGTAACGATAAAATATAAATTTACTATATTTGTCCCGTTTGAATAGAATTTTTATCGAATCGTAATAATTATTTAGTTAAGCCAAAAGATATAAAAAAGATATACGCAAAAGGGAAATGATAAAAGAATTAAAATTCAAAATAAAAAGTAAAGGTAAAATATAGTTCGAGTGTTCATTTTTTTGTCAAATGCTTCTCTTTGATTAGATATCGTATAAAGAAAAAATAAGTTTACCCATACACCTGTTTTTAATTTTTTTTAACATATATCATAAATTTCATAATAAATAATGAAATTTAAAAATACAAATATATTGGACCATTGGTTCATGAAACTGTATGTGCAAAAATGTCAAGGATAAAGGTGTAAAGAAAAGAAAACTTTAGTGGCAAAAATACAATATATTGGACCATTGGTTCATGAAACTAGATGAATCGACCAACTTAATTCGGTTTAATTGGTTGTGTCGATGTCACAAATTGTATCAATACCCTATATATTTCGATAAGAAAACTATAAAAATAAGTTTTTATAGTATTCAATTATCAGTGTTAATTATAAACTTCTAATTATTTATGATTTTAATCACATGAAGATCTAAATGAGTATCTAATAATAACTCGTAAATTTATATGACAATATGCTTCTAAGATTTCAGTATCTTTTTAGCATGATCCTACTAAGGGTGAGCGGGGCGTATGCGGTGACCAAGAGCGGGGACCCTATCCACCGATCGGGAACACCACCGCCATCCAAGCGGGGACCCGAATCGGGGAGGGTGAGCGGTGGGGAGTCACCGAAGAGGGGGAGAGATGGTGGTGGGGCCAGCCTATGTTTCAACCAATCAAAAGCTTTTTTTTTTTTTTTTTTAATAAAAAAACAATTCCCCTAAGAGGGGAGTGCCGCCATCAAATTGGGGTGCGAGGGGAGTTTAAGAGGGGAGTTGACGTGGCATAAACGGATTGGGTGTGCGTAAGAGAGGGGACTCCCCTCTTAGGGGAGTGCCCCGCTCACCCTAACTAAAATCACAAATAGTATAAACTTTTGTAATTAACAGCTATTTAACTCATGCGCAATATTCCTCATACAGTCATACTAAAACGGTATTTTATAAAGTATAATCAATGATCGTTGACCCAAGTGATGGAAGTTATAAAAGTTTATGAATGGTACAACTAATAAGTTAGTAAGGTACTCTTAATCATTAATGTAAGTTGGAATTTTCAAATATTTATAAAATCTTGTACATCATGCACTAGGACATGCATAGTACATCGCTTTAAAGTTTTCAATGTTTTTTTTTACTTAAACTAATAAACATAATACCTGGTCCATACTTTATAATAATTTGCAATGAGAAGGCATGTAATCTTTATAACAATTTGATATATTTATATATTAATTAACTCTCTTGTTCTCACACCTTCCATTTGCCCTACTACTCTCTCTCTCTCTCTCTCTCTCTCTCTCTCTCTCACACACACACACACACCAACTCCTCACTAAGTGACACTTAATTGTGTGCATATATAACCTCAAACCCATCTTCAAAACCAAATAAAGAAACAAGCCCATCTCTCATAATTTTGACTCAAACCCCATTGGGTGTGGATCAAAAATGTCTTTTTCTTCAAACATGGGCATTTCTCCAAGAAAACTTAGATATGATGTGTATTCATATTCATACCAACAAGACTCCAAAACCCCTTTGGTCATCTCAGTTCTTGCTTCTCTCATTGAAAGAACATTGGCTAGAAATGAGAGAATTGGTAGAAAATGTGGTTTTGGTGTCAAGCACAATGGTTCCAAAACTAGTGTTAGGGTTTTTGACTGCAATGAGACACCAGATATGACAATTCAGTCTTATCTTGAGAGGATCTTTAGGTATACCAGAGCTGGGCCTTCGGTGTATGTTGTTGCATATGTTTATATTGATCGGTTTTGCCAATCGATGCCCGAGTTCCGGATAACTGGTCGGAATGTTCATCGGCTTCTCATCACAACCATTATGGTGGCTTCTAAGTATGTTGAAGACATGTAAGTTCAGTCATATTCTTTCAACTCTGATGTTTCATTTTCTCTTAACTTAATAGTAGTTTAAGATTTAGTTAATACTAAATTATTAGACAGCAAAAAACAATCTTAAATAGTTTGAATTTTAAATTAGTGGCTTACATTTTAAAATTTTGTAACTTTTATATACAAATAAATTATGTACATAAAAATGTTTTTAAATTTATAACCATATCACATATACAAAGTTGTGACTATATTGTTCAATTAATCATCAAATTTTCCCTAATTCATAAATATGTTTTCGATAAATGTAACCAAGAAAATGATACAAATTGATGGGATGTAATTTCTAATTAATTTATTTTTTTTGCAGGAATTATAGAAATTCATATTTTGCAAGAGTTGGAGGCATAACAACAGATGAGATGAACACATTAGAGCTTGAGTTTCTGTTCTTGATGAACTTCAAAGTGCATGTAAATGTGAGTGTTTTTGAGAGCTATTGTTGCCATTTAGAAAGAGAAGTGAGCATTGGAGGTGGCTATCATATTGAGAAAACATTAAGGTGTGCCGAAGAAATTAAATCACAACAAAGACAGTACGATCATATATCGCGAATAACACTGTAAATCGAGAGTTTTTTTTTTTTTTTTTTTTTGTTTTCTTGTGTGTATATAGAAGAAATATGTACAAAGAAAGTATTAGAGGGTTGGTTTTTGCTTGTGGTGTGTTCACCAAACCGTTAAAACCGAAACAAGTCGGTATGTTCAGACAGTTAATAATTTTTACGGTTTGGTTGATGGTTTGTTTTATTTTTCTATATTTGAAATATAGCCATATAGGTTTTTCAATATGTATTATATTTATTAGTCATAATAGTCACGTTTATAGTTTTAAAAGTCTAATTAAAGCGCATGAGATTATAGCTTAATGTCATATTTAGGGTGGGAAAAGGTTAGAACTAATAGGTTTTGGGTTCGATTTACACAAGGAAGTTTTTTTTTTTTTTTTTTTTCTAGATTTATTGGATTTCCTCTTGAATTGGTGTATAAGCATTAAATGTGTAAACAAGCCCAGAGGCTCGAGAGCTACTCGTTATCAACTCGGTTAAAAGCTCGAACAAGCCGTGCTTTAACGAGCCCGAACTTGTAATAGAGCTCATTTAGTTATCGAGCCCGAGCTCGAGCCTGAAATACAAAGCGCGAGCCTAAACGAGCCCAAACAAAATTTTACTT
The DNA here is from genome assembly GCA_030545235.1 of Helianthus tuberosus. Taxonomy (NCBI): domain Eukaryota; kingdom Viridiplantae; phylum Streptophyta; class Magnoliopsida; order Asterales; family Asteraceae; genus Helianthus; species Helianthus tuberosus. The sequence goes on along the minus strand of CM060451.1, from coordinate 46,236,366 downwards.
TTTTTAATATATAATTTAATAATAATGATGATAACATTAGCGAGCCGAGCTCAAGTTGAGCTTTGACTCGTTTAAGCGATATTAAAGCGAGCTCGAGCTTTAGGTTTAACTCGCGAGCCGAGCTCGAACTCAAATAAGTAGGCTCGAACTGAGCCGAGCTCAAGCTTCACAAAAACATGACAAGCCGAGCTCGATCCTAGTCGGGTTCGGCCCAGCTCGTTTACACCCCTAACAGGCATTATTGTCTAGTGAAGATTGATAATCCAAACGAGTTTTAGTTATTGTTTTCTGAAAACATAGTTAATGATTTGACCCGTAATTTAAGGAGCAAAAACCCTAATTTTTTGCTTCAAACAAAGTTTAAATGTGATTACAAAATAGATCTTGGTTTCAATCTAATTGAGATCTATTTTTTTGTTCATTGTTTGACCCTTTTGCAATTGGGACCTGAACCAGATTTTAAAAATGCCCCATATCTCTTCTTTTTTCAACGGGGGACCTAAAACTTTAACTATTTTATTTATATTATTATCAAAATGGAAATGAAAGGTACATAAAAAAAAATACTTGCAATTATACTAAGCATCCAATATGAAAAGAAAAAAAAAGGCATGACTCCAATAATGAAGTGCAAATATATACAATTAATATATGCACCAACAACCTTACTAAACCAGCCTGTTTGTATATCTTTATGTTATCCATCAAACTAATGCCATTTTTGAAATGATTGAATCACAAGTTTTTTTTAAAGCATGTATTTTTTTTTTAAGTTGGAATGATTAAATGTCTACGATCATGTTATTATGACTTGTATTTAAATATTAAGAGTTGCAATCGTAAATTGGATTTGATTCACGAGTGATCCGATCCTCTAGAATAACCTAACTAATCTAGAAATATTTTATAATTGATAAAAGTTCAAAATTCATTTGAAAACGCTAGAGGTAAATACAGTTTAGCAATTCGGATAGGTTTTTACATAGAACTGAATCTATAATTGAATTTTTTTCGTTTGCCAACCGTCATTTTTGTCTTCTTGCCTTTGTAACAAGACTGTTGGTGGTCCGTAAGCTTCGTGGCATGTAGGCTCATAAGAGTTTGCTTACCTTAGATGCGACTCTTTGGGCTTGAGGGCTCGTAATAAATATGGTGGTGTAATAGTCAGAGCGTTTTCAAAGTGCTCAAAATTACAAACGTAATGTCCAATGTAACTATTAAAACGTTCAGTGTAGAAGCCAAAACATTCGGCCTTGTCTGACTGGGATTAATAATTTGACTGTATTATGATAAGCCCAACTTTAATCTTGCTTGTATTATAAGGCGCACAACGTTGGTATATATATTAAGGCACGTCCGATCGTAGCTAGGGATGGACGTCTAAGTGCAACATGAGGTGTATTATAACGCGCCAAACCTATAAATAAGTATTGTTTGAACTTAAAATATATGTGTATACGTATACGTATGAGTATGCATATGTATAGGAGGGATATTGAATGTCTCCACTAAGGTGTGTACATGTCCTTTATTGAGAGAGGATGAACTTGGGCCAAACTATAATAGGCTCAGCGTATTGGACTGGCCCAAGATATGGTTACTATAAAACAACACTGGGGATCAACTTTATTGTGTTCTCCATTTTAAAAATATTAGTTTATAAATTTTAGCAGCTCAAGAAGAGATGAATGGAGATATATAAGAGAGAACTATTTCATTATTTATACCCTTGGACATTACAAAGCAAAGACATAGTCAAATGGGTTTTCTCCTAGTCCTCTCCTTATTTCTTATCATATGCTTCTAATATTTTTAGCAACCGTACATCATTCCTCCATGCATAAAGTTCCACCATTACTGTATCCTGCAAAAATCATCATATTCTAGCACAATTAATACAATATGGTTGTGCAAAATATTGACCAATAAAAGTATGTATTTTTTTGGTTACTTTGAAGTATTATTCATACATACTTGGAGCAATCAGTGCTAGGGCTAAGCTTGTAAGGGATGTTGAGGCCACACTTGCCAGGAAGGCTGTTTGCATTGCCGAGATTGATGCCGGAGTTTGATGCTAAAACACCCTTTAAGCAACCGCAGGTAGTCTGACGGTCAGGGGTTGATTTTGCGGCATTATTGAGTCCAGTGATCGCGCCACAACAAGCAGGTGTCACAGCACCACCTTTTGTTAGGTACCCGATGCATGGTGCCAAGCTACTCGCCACCTGACCGCAGGTAATTGCATCTGCGACCACCATGCAAGCCACCACGAGACATAGAACCATCATTACTGTCTTGGCCATTTGCTAAATATTTGTAGAATGAAATTGTAAGAAACTTTTATGATCTTGTGCATCTTCTTAGAACTATGTTGGTGCATATTTATATTGGTGAGTTTGCATGCCCATGTGTGAATTCTAGGATTGAGAAGACATTAATGAAGCCTTCAACGCCTTGGATGTTTGATCTTGCCTAACTATGTAATAAAGTTGATTGAATATGTTACATGTGTTAGTATTATGTTTCAATCAATAATAAATTATCGAATCCAAATATGGATTGCAAACAACCTAACTATTCCGACAATTTAAGAGCACAAGTACATGGCAGACAAACTAATCAAAAGGACTAATGAATTGTTATTTTGTACTTTTTTTGAATGGCAAAAAGTTATATAAAACTTGCAAAGAGTTAGAAAAGAAGCGCCAAAGTTACATTACAAGAAGAGGATTCTGAACTCACGTCACCTATTTCTATTAACACACCAATTCGAGCGTTTAAGAATATCATGTAAGATTAAATATTTATTTATTTATATTTAATCTAGTAGCCATCATTATTATTTATATAATATAGATCAAAATATATTAATAACCTATTAATAATTAGTTGGTAATTGTTGATGGACCATATTACCCTTATTAACTAATTGGGTTTCCTCTTGGGTGTATATATAAGGAGATTATTAGAGAGGTTAAAGGTTAGACACACAACCTAACAACATAACATCACAATTCGTCCCTCTCTCTCCATAGCCGAAACCTCCCTACTTTCGGTTCATCACCATCATCACTTTACACCCTAAGGAGGAACCAGATCAAACTGACAACTATGTCAAATTCCGTGGCTGCGTCTCTGACTGGATTCTCTACTAATGCAATCAAAGGTATGTTATTCCTGTTTTCCTTTATGTTTTAAACAGAACTGATCAACATGTGGTATCAGAGCATATGTTGATAAATCAGTTCTGTTTTCGTATCCATTATTCTGGGATCAAAAATATGGAAAACAGAAAAATATTTTAAGCCTTCATGATCACGGCTGTTTTCGAGTTTTGTTGCCGAAATCCCTGTTTTCGGAAGTTGATGTTTAATGAATTTGACTCGAAATTATAATGGGTAAAACTAATATTCGAAATCTATTAAAGAAAGTCTTAAAATTTAGATTTCGGAACCCAGAATTATGTTTTTTATATTTTAGGGTTCATCATATTGTTCTAAGCGAAAACTCGAAAATTCCCTTATTTTGGAATATAATTTGGATTAGTGGATGTTTTTCCAATGTTTGATCTAAATTTTATCTATTAAAATTTCGCAAACTGTTAAAGGATTTTCAGTTATTATTTTCGAAATCTTTTGATAAGCTTAGGTTATAAATAAAATAGGAAACACTATCCCACAATCCCTTAAATTTCGAGTTTTAGTTATTATCACAAGAAACAGCTATTAACAGTGGGTTTCGAAATCATAAATGTACTAATCGCACAAGTCCCTTAACATTCGCGCAAGATCAGATCACAAAAAAAAAATGATGATCTGATCGCACAAGGGAAATCGCACAAGATTTGTGGATCGCACAAGACTTGTGGATCGCACAAGGCATTACTGATCACACAAGTTATTGGGCCTTACTGATCGCACAAATTATTTGGGCCTCACTGATCGCACAAGTCATTATTGATCGCACAAGTCCTTACTGATCGCACAAATTTGTTTTGGGCCTCATTGATCGCACAAGACTTGGGCCTTATTGATCGCATAAGACTTGGGCATTACTGATCGCACAAGACTTGGGCATTATCGATCCGCGCTAACAGGTGGTTTGCTATTAAAAATTTGGTTCTGTAAATACTTAGTTAATTAATAAGGATCAAATAATGTTTTACAAAACCAAACTAGCTTAACTTGAATAAGCTTCTGATGTATTAATTCTGGCCAAAGCTGATTTAATATATCTATTTATTATTCAAGTATTATAAAAGCTATGTTGAGTATGCATTACAAACGTGAAATGTCTTAATTCTGGCCAAAGCTGATTTAATTCATTTATGTTTAGCATGCTTGACAAGTGCATAACTAAAGTGATTGTCTCATTTCTGGCCAAAGCTGATTTGTCACGATTACTTTGCACACATACTTAAATGATTACACTTCTGGCCAAAGCTGATTTGTTTTGTTTAAGTAGAATTTTACTAAGTCTATTATTTTGATGTTAGTAATAGACATATCACAATCTCTTCACATAATGATCCTTATATTAATGATCCTTAATTAATTTTATGATCATTTCGTCTGTCTTATTTTTTAGTACCCATAATTTTACTCACTATAATTTACTTCTACATATATCTCATCCACTCTAACTCCTAAACCTAAAATGTTTGCTTTATTTAAAGTTTCTATTAAAATTAGCTCTTAAATTAAATCCTTGATTATTTCTTAAGACACGATAATCCTATTGCTCTCTTCTGATAAAGATTATATAGAAGAAAATTAGAGCATGATGATTAGGACAAATCGAACATGATGTCTCTTATGATAATCAAGAACTCTCTAACATAATGCTATTACTAAAGTTATTTCAGATTAAGTCTTTCCTAAGGCTAATCGCTTATATATGGAATAATCACTAGAACTCCTAAAATGCATACCTTCATTTACAATTCTAAATTATAAAGTTAAGTGGTTTATGTGAATACATCATAATGTACAATGCCATGACCCATAAAGTTAAGGGCTTACACATGGAAATAAGTACAATTTTCAGTACATTACATACTAAGATTTTCACTTGTACAATTTGATGCCTTATAAATCAACTATAACACTCAAAAATACCAAAGTATAATGAGTGTGTTGATAAGCAACATATGTACAAAGAAATAAATGTTTGAAGCTGGAAAATAAGTTGTTACTCACCTTACAACCACTTAAAACCTTAAAAGAGGATTGTTCTAAGGTCCATAAACAAATTACAAGTGTTAATTCCACCTCTAAGGTTCTTCAAGGGAAAATCTCACTGCATAATTATGTCATTAGACTAAACATAAGCAACGAGACTATCCATTATTCTAAAGAACAGTTGGATGAATTAATTAGATAGTCACTTATTAAAGATATTTAAGTCTACTAATTATAATATTCCTATTAACACATGATTAGTTGACTCTAGTTTTTAAACATTTCCTTACCAGAAGTTAACAAATAACTAACATGAGAGTTAGTGACAAAATTAAATGTTAAGGCTATAAGGACAATAATAAGCAGTCTTCTAACAACGTTTTTCGATACCGTACATATATTCTGAGTATTAATCAGAATATAGTATCATAATTAAGCAATGTTATGAAGGTTGTGAGGTTTGCATAGTCAACATAAAGTCACACTTATCTTAAACTCTCTTCTTATTTGTTCTAAATATCTGGATTGAAACATTATTAAGATAAAACTAGATGATACCTTACACTTTCACAACTTTTGTCATCATGCAAATGAAAAATTTGACAAAAGGAAAATGAGACTTACAAATTTCATCCATTATAACCAAAATTCATGAGAAATCATGACATGGTTAATGAGGATGATTTCTTATCTAATCTCATTCTAAGTGATTTTAAATCATGACGTTATAGCCCTAAATATTACTTGGCTTAAGGAATAAGTATAGGTCCATCATAAGTTATATTTCATTAACATTCGTGGAACTTATTCCTAATGGAATATTCAGACATAATTCATTTATCAATTAAAGACTATCTGCTTGTATCTAAATTAGTCTCATATGGCCCATGGTCTTAAAGAAATCTATTCATATATGTGCTTAACATGATTTCTATTAAATATGTCCCTAAGTTTCTTATGACATCTGGACATTAAGGAAATTAAGTAAAGTCTAACATATATATGATAGGTTCCCACGTCACATACCTAATTGAAACTTATCTTGTAGCATTTATAGAGATATCATAGATCAGTGGGAGCATTAAGTGTCTTAATTATAACTTGTAAAAAGTTGCAAGAGGCGGGGGAGTGAAAACTTTATATTACTTCAGTTTACACCTCTTGTACAAGACATGCTCCATCTTGACACTGTTCTATCATCACTTGTCTCCTTAAAATCTAATGCTACTCTTACAAAAGTTTCATTGTTGCTTAATTGTGGGCACACTTAGATTTCTTACCTAAACTAACATAATCCTCAACAAGAGAAACTACAATGACTAACGTCATTAATATGTTTTCTCTATTAGAATTTGTTTGGTCGTTAAATATTGATCCTAAGCATGCTGAGTTCCTAAAGATTTCTAAGGTTAGTGGGAGTAGTCAAAGTCCTTATCATGACTTGCAAGGAATACAAGAGGCGGGGGGAAGAGTGTCATTAAATTTTACTCTGAATTTAACTCCGATTACACCTCTTGTACACCATACTGCACCAACTTTTACAAACTTAGAATCCTGAAAATGATAGCAACCTAACCAAGAGCTAATCCATAAACTGAAACTTCTAATAAACCTAATAATCAACTTAGGAGGTCATCTAGGTTTAAAAACCTACTAACTTTGATGATTACATAACTTCCCTAACTGAAGTTGAAATGGATTTTGGAAAAGTTTATTGATCCTATCTCTCCTAATTAAGCCCTTAGCGTCAATTAATCTTCTAAATAGAATAAAACTGTTTTCTAGTAAAATTGTTTTATGTGTTCGTATAAACGTTTGGGATTTGATTGAATTACCTAAGAGTGTTCATAACTAAACCAAATCCTGATATAAACGTTAAGACACAAAGAAGCATGATTGATTGTCAAAGGTTATACTCAGGAAAAGATATATCATTAAAGAATCTTTCTTACATATCTAATAAAAGATTTCTTTTAGGATCATCACTGTTCTAGTAGCTTATAAAAGTTTTGAGCTACATTAGATGAACATTAAAACAATTTTCCCTAACAACTGGCTGACATATTTACATGTTCATAAAACAACCTGAAAGTTCTAAACTTAAGGTTAAAGAACAGTTTGTCTATAAGCCAATAAAATCCATGTATGGTTTAATGCAAACATCATAATGTGATGAAATCTTAACGCAATTATTTTCATCAACAACCAAGTGGAATAATGTACCTACCTCAAGATGAGTGGGAGCAACTAAGATAAACTTGTCTATATAGATGATATTCTTTTGATAAGTAGATGTTACATAAGTCAAAGCATTGTTAACACAAAATTTGATATAATAGATCTCAGAGATATCTCTTACATAATAGATATCATAACATGTTGAGATAGACCAAATGGGACATTACTTCCGTTCCATAAGTTTAACATTAAATTGGTCCTTACATATGTAACAAACAATACTGCTCTCCTTTAGAGGATAATAGGATAAATGAGATTATTTCTTACGCTTCATTAATTAGAAGCCTTATGTAAGTTTAAGTCTATACTCGTTTAGATATTACTCACATTGCAACACACTAGATATGTCTAGATTAATGTGAAGCATCTAATAGAGTATTACAATATCTTTAAAAGAAACGAGAGGCTATAATTTAAAGAAGAAGTGAGAACTCAAACCGGTTTATTACTCTAACTTTGTAATATTCAAAGATGACAAAATGTAATTTTGGGTATATCTTTATGTCAGCAGACAAAACCTATCTCATGGAGGAGTCATAATGGACTGATATCAACAACCTAAGTTATAACGACATAATATAGTCACTAAATGTTGTTGGAAATTTATCAGTGGACTCATGACTTTATTAACTCCATATAATTAATATATTGAAGACTTGTTGTGATAAAGTCAGCTACCATGTCTCCTTGAACAGTATCAGTTCGAGAGGTGCTGCATTAAATTTCGATACGCAATTAATTATTCGTTTACGAACGAATTGAGGAAACTAAATCTTTGTATCGAATGCATTCGTGATATGCTTAAGGATCCTATAACTAAAGGTCTATTACCCATAAGTCTTATTAAGAGTGCTCATAAAAGAGACGGGTTTTAATTGATGACCATGTACAACTGCATATCGTACTATGAATGACTAACTATTAATCAATTTTCCTCATCAGTTTGATTTTGTATGTCTCTTACATATGTTCTGCCGGTGTAATGACATATAGACAACTATAAATACAAATCAAACGTTAAGGGGCTTACTTATTTTGATCATAACTGTTAGGTTTTTAAATTAAGGCTATAGTATGACTAATGGGGGTCCTGAGTCGCATAATGATTCAACGGCTGTATTTCTCTGCTATAGTACTTGTTTAAGGCTAAAATGAGTATTAACTTCTGATCAGACTTATCTAATACTCATGATAAATGATTATTCGGCTAAGTGGGAGAATGTAAGATTAAATATTTATTTATTTATATTTAATCTAGTAGCCATCATTATCATTTATATAATATAGATCAAAATATATTAATAACCTATTAATAATTAGTTGGTAATTGTTGATGGACCATATTACCCTTATTAACTAATTGGGTTTCCTCTTGGGTGTATATATAAGGAGATTATTAGAGAGGTTAAAGGTTAGACACACAACCTAACAACATAACATCACAATTCGTCCCTCTCTCTCCATAACCGAAACCTCCCTACTTTCGGTTCATCACCATCATCATTTTACACCCTAAGGAGGAACCAGATCAAACTGACAACTATGTCAAATTCTGTGGCTGCGTCTCTGACTGGATTCTCTACTGATGCAATCAAAGGTATGTTATTCCTGTTTTCCTTTATGTTTTAAACAGAACTGATCAACATATCATCATATAACAATAACTTGAGCCGATCATCATACCCGAAGAGTATATCATTCTGGAATCTCCATCACCCATCACGTTGTCAATACGATACCATGAATTAGCTTACTTTTCTTTGTTGATATATTTAATAAATCGAGCCCTATTAGGATACCCTTGAGAAAATATTAGGATACCCCTAGGTCTAGAATTTTTTTTTGGATACTCCTGAACTTGTCTTCTAGTTCCGCTACTATGGGTATATTTTACAATTAGTTTCTTCCCGATGATTTGGATCACTTATAGCTTCAGGATCTAATTAAATCCAATTGAAACAGCAACACAGAAAGTCTGTATCAACTAATTTTGTTAGACATGGCAAAAATGGTCATAGACCATATGTAGTGTGACATTATCATAATGTTACTCTTTTGGGCATGAAGTGACAAGTGGTATATGGGGGAATTATGGGAGGTGAAGGTAAAAAGGGGTGTAGTGGTATACTATAATTGTCCCAACAATAATGATTACCCACTTATTATCTTTTTAGAAAAATAAAACAAATAATATTAAGTGAGTTGAAAATTTCTTATTGATCATATGAAAGCTGAGGAGGCGTATTTGAGGAAACACCAAACACAATTTTTGGACGAAAACGCCCGGGGACAGTGTGTGGGGCGTTTTGGGGCATTATGGGGCCAAAACACTCTCAAATAACTCATCACTACGGGTGGTCTTAGGCCAATTCACTTAAATCCCTTTCGATTATTGATGGGATGGATGTCTAGATTAACGTAGATTAATATGTTATTTCACAATTTATCTTGATTCAAATATGATATCTTGTACTGCTTACAAACATAAAGTTGTATCTCACTCGATGTTTTGGTGAGTTAGAGTACAATGTAGAGATAATTTGGCTTCACGCACTCATACAAAAGCTTGGTATTCATTCTTCTTTCACCACACCACCATATTGGATGCTACTTTTCTTTCCATCAATTCAATTTTAGAAAGAAAAAAAAACATGTTAAAGTTTACTAGTGAATTTCAAGGATTGTCCTTTTTATCTTTATATCCATTTTCAGGCGCTGTTCTTTATATTTAAAATTGACGAGTTTTGTACTTTATGTTTTCAAATCATACACGTTTTGTCCTTTAGTCCTAACCCAGTAAGATTTTTCTGTCAAATCTGGTCATGTACAATGTACATTAGAGTAAAATTGTCTTTTCACCATATTCTTTAAAAATACATATAAAAGAAAAAAATATTATATACCATAACAAAAGCCCTCTTCTTCCCTAAACCAATCCCATTTCAAAACCCTAATTTCTCTTCAACAACCTCATTCCCAATATCATTCTCAATTTCTCTTCGACAACCTCATTCCCAATATTCCCAAATATTACCTGAAACTTTGCCGGAGGGACTGACGGTGCCTGACGGCCGGAAGGGATCCAGATGTTTTCATGTCTGAACGATTTTGACATTAGGGTTTCCACATAGAAGATGAAAAGGGAAACTGGAGGCAATGGAAAATAGGGCTTAGGAACGGGTTATAAAAGATTATATATGATCCAGATGTTTGTTCATGGGTCAGGGTTTAGATCTGTATCAGTACCCATTTAATTAAAGGAGCCCTCATTGAGTGACACCTATCCCAAAGTTGGTTTCTTTATTATAGTAGATAGATTATTGACGGGCCATTTGTTGTACATCGTTAAGTTGTTCTCATAATTTGTATATGTTGTATTCGCTTAATATTTTATGAGTGAATTTCAAATTTTGTCTTTTATCTTTGTATTGAATTTCAGGCGGTGTCCTTTATCTTTCAAATTGACGAGTCTTGTACTTAATGTTTTAAAATCTTGCGCGTTATGTCCTTTAACTCTATCCCAGTTAGATTTTTCTGTTAAATCTGGTCATGTGACTTGCACATGAGAGTATTATTGCCATTTCATTTTTCAGGGACTAACTGTGTAAATAAATAAAATACATAACCATTAAAAAAATAAAAAATCATGCCACCACACATCCACTTCCTCAACAACTTCATCTTATTATCCATCATCTCCTCCACCACCACCACTTCAATTTAGTGGTTTTTTTTTTTTTTTTTTTGGGGGGGGGGGGGGGGGGGGAGGAGGGGATGAAATGCTGGTGGTGGAAAAGATGGTGGATAATAAGATGAAGTTGTTGAGGAAGTGAATGTGTGGTGGCATGATTTTCGGAAGAGAGATATATCTACCTTTTGATTTTTTTATTTTTTTAATGGTTAGGTATTTTATTTATTTACACAACTAGTCCCTGAAAAATGAAATGACAATAATACTCTCACGTACAAGTTACATGACCAGATTTAACAGAAAAATCTAACTGGGTTAGGGCTAAAGGACATAACGTGGAAGATTTTAGAACATTAAGTACAAGACTCGTCAATTTGAAAAATAAAGGACACCGTCTGAAATTCACTACAAAGATAAATTACAGAAATTTGAAATTCACTCATATTTTATTTTTTCAAAGTATTATATAAGTTAAGTATTTTATTACTTTTACTTTGTTTTTTATATTCAACTATTTTTACGTTAATATTTTGTTTGTTTGTTTATGTTTACGCAAGTGTTTTGGTTATGATTACTTGAACGTTTACATAATTTAAGTTGTAGAATAAAATGGACGTATCATTGTTACTAATGAAGTTGTAATTGAGCTTTTCCAAACAATGAAAACACGTAAAGAATCATTGTAAGATGTAGCTTTTTTGTAATACATATTGAACTATGTTTTTTAGTTATATTAAACAGATTAATGTTATTTTATCTTTATTTGTAGGTTTATGACCCGACTCATATCTCCATATCGTAAATTCATGTATCCGCCAAGATTTAGGGTGACTTGAGCATGATCCGTAGCTCAATGAGCCTAAACAAGCCAATCGTGAATGATTTAATCCGATCAAACTTATCCTACTTACCCATATCTAATTTACAGTTTGAGAGGTTTATTTCCGTACACAAACCGAACATATACATAATACCGAATCAAAATCCAAAAAGTTTAAACCACAAATTAGTTAATTCTACATCTTTATGCAAACGAACTCGAACCAAACAAGTTTGACTAAGATACACCTTTAATTACATAAAACTATAAAATAAATAAAACTAAATAGCGTAGTCATTATGTAAAATTATAATGTTAGTTAACATGGAAAGATAAATAGAACCAACCGACAAAAAGGTATCTTGGCTTGGAATTGAAGGCAAATGATATGGATGATTTAATGATAGGTTTAGAACTACCATTTTTTTTTCTTTTCTCAATTCTCACAAGACGGACCACCGGAAAACTCTAATTCACCCCAATTGCCCAAGCCATACAAGCATTTGTAATTATCTAGTCAAGATAGATAAAGAACTTGGAACCTATTGCTTTAAAATGATCACAATTTTGAATTGAAAATGACTAGGATGCTTACTAAAAAATAGACTACATTTATCTCAAATTTGACATATGGTTTAGTTATTTCTCACTTCTTATATTGATTTTGATTTTGTCATTGTATAAATCTTTTTAAGTAGTTTTAGGTTGATTAATTACACTCTCCAACCATTTATCTTATGAGTTATGATATTTGGTTTTTATTTGCTTTTAAAAACAGTAGATAAAACCTACACCAGATATTATGAGAATAAGTCGCAGATGCAAGCAAGTGTATTTGAAGTATGATGGTGTTACTTACTTTGAATTGGCATACGTTTTGTTTTCGCGTTAATTTTAAAATTCCTATTGTGTTGGAAACCACGAGAACTTCACAACCACATTAAGGATTGTTCACGGAATGGTTCAATTGTTTTTGAAAAAATGTTTTTTAAAGCTGTAAATTACCGCTGCTAATACTAAGTTAAAAAGAATAGATGTAATTAATCTTGAAATGATATAGTTTGTATTAAGTAGGTTATAAACTTTTGTATTTTTAACACATTTCATAAACTACTCCAATGAAAATAAGGTAGCGTTTGATATGAAGGAATAGAAGGTGGAATGGAATGGAATGGATCATTCATTCATTCTGATGGAATGAAAAGAAACATGTTTGGTTATCATGTTGTAATGGAATTGAGCATTCCAAAGGAATGTAACTCCTTCCAAATATAATAATTTCCATTCCTTGATATGTAGGGTAATGTTTGGTATGCAGGAATGGGAGGTGGAATGGAATGAATGATTACGAGAGAATAAAGAAAAGGGTGTTTGGTTGGTCAATGGAATGGAATCACCCATTCCAAAAGGCATTCCATTCCCTCAAAATCATTCCTTCCACCCCCCATGTTTTTTTTCCATTTCATCCCCTCTTGCACCATTCATCAACAACACCACAACCCACCACCTTTGCCAAAACCCACCACCACCACCACCCACCACCGAAGCCATTGCCGCCACCCGCCACCACCTCACCCCGACAGCCACCGTCGCCGTCGCCACCCACTCGCCACCGCTATCACCCACAGCCGCGACCAACCGCCAACGCCACTCGCCGCCGCCGCCCACCACCATCGTCGACGCCACCACCACCTTCACCACCAACCGTCGTCGCCGCCGCCACCCACCGCCACCTCTGCTGCCACCCACCACCAACGGCCACCTTGCCGCCACGACCACTCGTCGTCACCGCCGCACCGCCACCACCACCACCACCCATCGCTGCCGCCGACACCCACCACCGCCACCTATAACCACCCACAATTACTATATTTATATTTATATTTATACTTATACTTATACTTTTATTATTATTATTATTATTATTATTATATTTATATTTATACTTATACTTTTATTTATATTTATATTTATTAATATTCATACTAATATTAATACATATAAAAAAGAGTGAATTTCAAATTTTGTCCTTTATCTTTATACCCAATATCAGGCGTTGTCCTTTATCTTTGAAATTGATGAGATTTGTACTTTATGTTTAAAAATCTTGCATGTTACGTCCTTTAACCCTAACTCAGTTAAAAATTTTTGTTAAATCTGGTCACATAAGGGTAGTTTGGTCTTTTTAGCTATTTATTTTAAAATGTTTTAATAAATAAACAAAAAGTAATTAAAATTCTAAAAACTTATGTATATATTATAGACTAGGTTTTTACCCGGGATTGCTTCCCGGGCTCGGGAAAGTTATTTAGATTAATTAATTACCATTGGTTATTAATACGACCGCATTACATCAACAATCTCATTCGATTCAACAATGACTTCAAATCACCGAATTAGATCATGAACTCATATTAGAGGACAAACAAAACCACAACAGGACCATATGAATAATTAAATTTCCACTCTTACATCAATGCACTTACATGATAGGGTGATTTGGGATTTTCAAAAAAATCTTTGTTTTTCTACCTCTTTTACAAAATAAGATGTTGACCAAATTTGAAACAGATGTTAACCAAAAGTCAATAAGATATTGACAAATAGTCAAACAGATGTTGAGCTTAAACAAATGTTTGGTTTAAGGCCAAACATCTGTTTATGGCTAAACATCTGTTGAAGGTCAAAGATCTGTTTAAGTCCAAATATCTGATATAGAATAAGAACATCTGTTTAAGGCAAAACATCTGTTTAAGGTCAAACATGTGTTTAAGATCAAACAACTGTTTAAGTCGAAACATCTGATACAAAAGGCCAAACATCTGTTTAAGCCTTAAAAGACCAAACAGTTTTAACCCAACAGTGGTTTTAAACCACCATTTTAACCAAACAGCGGTTTCGACCACACTTTTCTGAACAGTAGTTCCAAACATATGTGGACATCAATCTGTTGACCAAAGTCAACAGATTTATCAACCACTGTTTTATTTTCAAGCATATGTTCCCAATAACAGAGCTTTGATCATTTAAACATACATTTGCCAATATTACAAGCTTTTACACTCTCAAACCTAAATATTTATAAAAAGTACAAGTGTTAAACAGCATACAAAGTTCATCCATCTGTTGACCCAATTCAACAGATGTATCAACAACTGTTTAATTTTGAAACACCTGTTCTCAATAACAAAGCTTTGATCATTTAAACCGACCTTTGCCAATATTACAAGAATTTACACTCTCAAACATCGATATTCATTTACTTAATTTTAATAACAAACATTATTAATAATTTTAACACAACTAATTATATAAAAGATACAATTGTCAAAACAGATAATAGCATTGAATAAAATACAGGATTCTAATTCCTAATCTATTGGTGAAACAGTAGTTTCGATAAGTAAAGCTCCTTTCGGACCATTGTAGTTGTCAACATGTTGGAGGTATTTCAGAAGTTCGTTGGTGAGATCAACTTCAATCATATCCCCCCAGATGCTTGTTATCAACCACTTGTTGTCTTCAATTATATTAGTACTTCGGCGTGCATCTACGTAACCAACTACACGAGGATTATTGAAAACAAACATCTTCTTCCAGCCTTCTTCTTCATATCTGAGCAAATCAGCAGTTAGCTCAGCAGACTTTCCAATGACAATCAAATGCAATCTCTTTGCAATGGTCAAAAAATGCCCTTGGCAAGGATTGACTACAATACTCTCCGGAAAGTGAAGCATTCTGAAAGTCTCACTAACAACATCAAAACAAACGATGTTCCTCTCACCTAGTGGATACCAATAATTTGAAACCATAAAATATATGGTTTTATCAGCATAGACTCCTGTAGACCATGAATAACGACTTGAACTATAATTGTTTACGATACTGAAATTTATAGTTGTCCATGACTCACGACGTCGTGAGTAAACACGAGCAGCAGTTAGATTACGGTAACATCTGATGTTCAGCACTTTGAGATCATTGAACTGATCAAAATAAATTCCACCGGTATCAGAGTTTCGATGATGATTATAATTAAAGTAGTCATCACACAAAACCTTATACTGCCTGATAGTTGGATTCCAAAGAATCAACTGACAGCAAATCCCTTCATTCGAAACTAACAACAACCCATTAAATGAAGATAGAATACGTAAGAAGCTAGAGTGGACATTGTTAGGAAAACTTAAGGTTTTACTACTAACAACATCCAACTTACCACCAACTACGTTGTCAATGACAATTGACGTGTCTTTAAAGGATAATAGTTTCTTTTGTACTGAATCTCCACTTCGGAGAGCATGCATCATCTGAAATGCATGACTTGACAATTCCCTATAAAAATTCTTGGAAAGACACTTGAAACGGCAAATATCTTCTGCAGAAAGCCTTGTGAAAATCTCGTCAACAATCACTTGAAACCCAAATTTTTCCATCCTGCAAAGAGCCTTGTGAAAATCTCGTCAACAAAATTTTTGAAGATGATTGAGTAGATAGATGAAAATGGTAATGATCAAAACCTCTGCCAAATCTATTTTATATACCCAATGAAGAAGGCTATGACTAAATACATCGTCAGGCGAAAGAATATCATGCGACACTTATTAGGCTTTTAATGCATTTACACGGGAAAAATATAAAATTAAACACGTTATTATAATTACAATTAACCTATTCATTTACCTATAAGACGCCTTTAGCATAAGAGAGAAGTGATTGCTTAACGTGCATTAATTGCAAAGTATATATCCCAAGGCATTTTGAATTTGAAATTACCAGCAATTTCAAAACCACTGCTATGGTATATGTTTGCCAAAGGAAATATCTGCTAAGTTATACTTTCTTGGCTATGGGCAGTAGTTTGCTGATCTGATTTGAAAGCAATTGTCATGATGAGTTTTCTAATACAAACAGAGTATGAGTTAAAAATTTTCTGCAAATAATAATTATTTTAACATGTTCTCAACAGATAATTCAAACACATAAGTAAACCCTTATTAAATGTATAGCAATAAACATTTAAAATCGTATTAGTAGCAAGATAGGATTTAAATTAACATAGATTAAACAATATAAAGTTCATCAATAGGAATGTACATACCAGTTGCTGAAGAAAAAATAATGAAACCTCAGGTGATTGAAGTGTAGAAGATGGAGGAAAAGAAAATTGAAACCCTAGAAAATGACTGGGAGAGGTGATTTTTGAAAAAAGAGATGATAGATGTTTGATGTGTAATGATGATGAAGAAATACTGACGGTTGTGCTTTTAACAAAAGTAGTTTGACTTTGGTCAAACAGACTTTGGTCAAACAGCGTTTTAACATTCCTCAAACAGTGTTTTATCTATTATAATTAGCTTTTAACATAAGTAGCTTGACTTCGGTGAAACAGGGTTTTAACATTGCTCACAATGATTACAACCTAGTAAAAACTTCTTTGTAAACAACATTACTTATTTGTTGGTTTTCCAACAGCGTCAAATATTAGTATTTTAACACCTTCTCTGGTCTTGACCCTTGATAATGCAACATACAACTGACCATGAGTGAAGACAGGATCTTTCAAATAAAGACCAACCTTTGATAACGTTTGTCCTTGACACTTGTTAATTGTCATAGCAAAACAAACTGATAAAGGAAATTGTCTTTGTTGAAATTGAAAAGGTATTTTTTTGTCAAACGGGATCATATTAATCCTTAGAATAAAAACTCTCGTGCCAAAGTTCCTACCAGATATAACTTGAGCTTCTATAACTCGTTTACCAAGAAAAGTAATTTGAAGCCATGAATTTAGAATTAATAATGCAAACTACAGTTAAGTCAAACAGCTGATGGAAAACTTTTAAGCACTGCTAGTGATTAAAACACTGATGGTACTTAACCAATAATAGTGAACTACAGATTTTTAACAACTGCTGCTTGAGTAAACAGTAGATACAGAAGCAGGGATTAAGGATTAAGTGTTAAGGATGGGAGCAGTGGTTAACATCTGCTGATATCACCCCAAAACTTATAAAATATGTTGAAAAAAAGTACTAATATTTATGTTTAGAGAAAAATGCAATTTGCGTCCCTGTGATATGTGTGAAACATCAACTTGATCCCCTAAATTCATTTTTTGGTTTTTTCAGCCCTTGATCTTATAAATTCATAACAGTTTGAGTCCCTCCCTCACACTTCCCTATGTTGACTGTTTGACAATTGTGAAATATCCTTTAATTACCCTAAAGACCGATCACACTTCTCAAAAATATCTGAAAATCTCTACTCCGAACACCAATCATCATCTTCATCTTCATTGAATCTCCTCACCAACCATTTGTTGTTATAACAATCCAAGGTAAAATCATATACCTAAAACATGATCGACACTATGGTTTACCCTCTGTTCTTGTTAGATGCTTGTGTAACCCTATGTAAGTTGATGTTTGATGATATCTCATTTTCACCACTGTATGAAAGTAACAGCTTTTGTGTGAAAATATTGTTTGATTATTGTGGGAAATATTGTTTGATTATTGTGGGTTTTTGGCTCGGGTATCAAAACAGAGGTTTGGGTTTTGGTTATTATAAAGGTTTGTTTGTGATGTTTTTGGTTTTATCTGTTTATTAATACTGCTTTTTTTGGTTTTTGGCGTTAATCTAAGATTGTTTTTGTGTTATAGTTTGTTTGAAATGTTTAAAATATACAATCGATTAAAACAGGGACAGGTTTCTTAAGTATCTGCTGTTAATGTTGAAATCTGAGTTTCTTAAGTTTCTGCTGTTCATTTTGAAATTTGGGTATGGTTGTTGTTTTGATTCTCATATAAAGTTGGTTAAAGACTATATGTTTTGGGTTCATCGTATTGGTCATTTGAATGTGTTTTCTTCATTTCAGATCAACTGAGTTTTGGGTTCCTCATCTTGGGTTCATCATATATGTATACTTATATGCATTATGAAAGTACTGTATCAGCCGTCTTACTATGGATATTTTTATTGTACAGAATGGCTGCGGATGTAAAGATACACAAAACACCAACTACGAAAACATTGGCGAGAATACTTGACAACCTCCTAGAAGTTAGTGCGATGCACATAAGGAAGTGATTGAACAGAACGATCAATTGCTAAAACATAAGTTGTTTGGTGCATATGAATGAATATAACCCCAGTGGCAGATATGAAAATACCAAGCTTGGGAATTTCAAGGAAAATCGAAGAGCTACACCAAAAAGGGGGTTATCAGCTACATTCCGAAGTGCACCATTCACTCCTTGAGTTTTCATTATAAAGAAATTTGAAAAGTCGTTGTATGTTACATTCTTTTGTTTTCGAGTCTGTAAGTTCTGTCAAGTCTACCAAGTTGGATATCCTTCTATGTTTCTAGGTATGACGTTTTGTGTCCGTTATGTATGTCTAACATAATGCAAGTGTGCATTTATGTTGGCTTTAATTGTAATAATGAATTTAACATGAATTTAAAATGAATAAAGCAAAATACTGTTAAGTGAAACTACTGTTAAGCGAAACTACTGTTATGTGAAACTTGTGTTAAGTGAAACAGCTGATGAAAAACTTGTAAGCACTGCTAGTGATTAAAACACTAAGGGTACTTAACAACTGATAGTGAACTACTAATGGTTAACAACTGCTGATGTAGTAGTCAGGGGATAGAGAATCGTGATTAAGGATTAAGTGATGCTACTTAACAACTGATACATGAGTTAAGGATTAAGTAATGCTACTTAACAACTGATACATGAGTTAAGGATTAAGTGATGCTACTTAACAACTGATACATGAGTTAAGAAGTTATAATTTCACTTACTATGTAAATTTCGTTAAGATGAATTAGCTGCCGTAGAAGATGAACGTGAATTCTTTGAAATCTCAATATTTATTTAACAATATAGATAATAATATGCAAAGAAAGATCATAGTCATTATAATATTAGAACATAACAGTATAATAAGCAGATAAGTTTTCAGGAATTCAAAACCACACAATGAGTCCAAAACATAACCTACCAAACACCCAAAAGCAACAAAACGAAAACCATAAGTTCAACATGGCAACAGCATATGAAATCAACACGTAAATGTATCTGAAAATACTGAAAAAACTATTTTTCAATCTTTGGAATCAAAAGCGTCGAAACACCAGCATCTTCATCCTGACACAGTTCATCACTGATGCGGCGCTTTGTCGAGGAGCAACCTAATGCATCATCCACATCGAACACTTCAACAATTTTACGTTTTGTTTCATCTGAAGAGGGATTCTTAGTGCCTACCAGTGGTTGGGATAAAGGGGTAACATTGTCACCACAGCATGACATCTCATCCTGATATAAAAAGACAGTAAGTACTAACGTTTCAAAAAATTTAGTACAAATAAACAAATTCTCATATTACCTTCATAAGGTCAACAGGAGTAGACAAACTGCAGGAATCTGGAACATCCAACGATTCGGACTGCTCATGCTTTAAGTACATAATACACAATAACATAAAATACACACAATGGTATAAATCTATTTCAAAAAGATATAACTATAAAATTAAAAGATTCACATAATGAAGATTTAAACCTGGTTAAGAGTGAATTTGGCGGAAAGCGCAGCAAGGATCTCATCATCGTTAGTGGCCATTGAAATACCATAGTTTTCAACCTGATGCTCAATGTTATAGTCTTTAACACTTATGATGAAAGCATACCTCTTTCCAATCAATGTGTCAAAGATCTCAGGATATGGGTTCGGTATGTCTCCAGAATTAACAACCTATGATTTTATCAAAATTAATATAAATTACAATAAGCAGAATGATTCCATAATTGAGAACATAGAATTTTATAAAAATTAATTTTAAGTTATATTAACTACATGGCCAAACAACTGAATGCATGTATTTGTTACCTGATCTTGGATTGTAAGTAACTCTTTTGCAGATTTGTTAAGAATCTTGTAAGCTTCGAAATCAAACAGTGTCAAAGACACAGTACCGGAAGAGTCTTGCACCCTAATAGGTATCTTGAACCTATCAAAGTTAAAAACAAATGAAAACATTAGTATTACTAATATGAACCGTTCATATTAGTATTTAGTATAAGGAAATAAAAAACTGTAATCTCAAACCGCGGAATAGAATAGATGTCGACTCCTCCACATTTATCATTTGTACAAACCAACGATTTTGCATGATCAACATCAAATGAACCATCCGCATTTTCTTTCGTTACAAATCTTTCCTCCACACCTGACTTACAGTGGTTACAACCATTGTAATACCAAAGTTTATCTGTGCATATAGCTGTGATTGTGGCAAGAATCAAAACCTTCTTTGTCTATCAATATCAAACAAAAATAATAACACTTAGAAAAGAGTATAAAAAAACTCAGCATGTAGATTACTCATAAGAAAATACACACCGTTGATATCGTTCCAAGGAAACCAATAAGCATCAAATCAGGGTTACTAAGAAACTCATCTTCAACACTTGAGATAACATTTGAACCAACATGCTCATTTGATGAATATGAAGTTGAAATTTTCTCTACATACCTAAACAGATTCATGCGATCAAATTAAAACGTAAAAATTAAACGTAAGTATAAAATAATAATATTCAATGTTTATATGCATATTACTAACTATACCTCTTCCTAAAAGAGGAAATCTCTTCAATGTCAGTGTCAATAAAAAGTCTGCTCAGCTCAAACCCATTCGCAACTCCACGCTTGCCTGAATTTAAAAATAAAAACTTTAGTAGATCAATATAAATACTGTCAAATTTAAAATGTATAAATAAATACAACGTTTAAATTACTAAAGATAAAAAAAAATTAAACTAATTAAGTTTAAATTGTACCTTTGTAAAGGTTGACCATACCAAAATGACAAAGGATAACAACATATTTCTCTCTTTTCTTATCATTCATGTAAGCAAACATGTCAATAGCAAAACCATCCCACAAAGTAACCGGACACTTTTGGCCTCTGAAAAATATTAACATAAAACATAATAACATCAAGCAACCTTATAATGGTTTAAACGTCAAAATACCACAACTTAATAAAAAGAACGCACTCAAGATCTTCAAGTCTAAGATTAAGTCTCTTGCCCTTGCTCCCATCCTTCTTTGACGTATCCTCTAGATTGAAACATACATCCACATAACCAATCCAATCTATAAACAAAAATATATTGTTAAAAGAAAACAGCATTAAGAAGTGATAACAATAAAAAAAAAAACAATAAGACAAAACAATAGATATATATCATGTAGTGATTTACATACCAATAACTGTATTCACTTCAATTTTATTTTTAACAACATCCTTGAGGTTAACGAAATTAAAACGGTATTTCGGTCCAGACCAGTCAAAGCATTTCTCAACAGAAGTATAGAAATAAAGTGATATTTTGTCATTTCTCTTGGTATACTTAGCAGAGGACTTATTAGTAGCAAGAGAAGGTTTGGTGATAAGAAGACATTCATCCAACTAAAGGAAGTCTTTGAATTTTCCAAGCATTTTATGCAAACAGCTGGCTTGTATCATAGTTCCCTAAGAATATGAAACATCCGATTAAATAAAAAAGGTGTTATACTAATTTGGATATTCATATGTCCAAAAAAATGATAAGACAACTATATACGGTACCATCTCATCCATGAAGATCATATCAAGACGATATATTTCATTTTTGTTATCATTCATCATCTTCTTCGAAATGCTAACAATCTTAACTCTAATCGAATAGTTGTTTGAGAATGTATTAAGATCGTTAAGCATGGTAACCTTTGCAACCTCCATTTGAAGACTGTACATAAAAAAAAAAGAATCTTGTAAATAATAAGTATTGCTAAACGTAATATGCTAATAATACAATAAGCATGGATGTTCTTAAAAAAAATATCAAGGTTGGAACTCAAGGTTACCGATTATCCAATAAAATTTTTAACCGAATGCAGTGGCAAATGTAATTTCAAAGGTAGGGAGTGTATATCCCTATATGCTGCTTTATTAAAATAATAAAATATTAGAAATGATATGCAAAATAGAAAAAAAAAAAACAGAAAGAACGTCAATTTTAAATTACCATTTTGTATATTTATCATTTCAAAATTTCAAAATTACTGACTTGATTTCAAATCAATTGTCATAATGACTTTTCTATATTTTATTTTAAATTTAATTAAGAAATAATAACCATCAATTTGAAATGATGTGATAAATACTGTTACATCAAAGTGTATAGGAATGTTATTAGTATAAACATGAAACAACTGTTCAATTAATAGTACAGATCAAACCACTGGAGTGAGGACTGTTCCGAAACACTGTTACATAGTAAAAACAACTGTTCCGAAACACTGTTACATATAAACACTGATGCCATAAAAATGGTTACGTATAAAATACTGAGGTGATGACATCTACCTAACGGTCTATAAAAAATTGATGCGGAACTCCTGTAGCATATAAACACTGTTAACATAAACAAATAAACAAACGTTGATGCTGAACCACTATTGTAGTTTGACACTGTTGTTGGACGCCATAAATTTCAGATTTAATTTCAAAGGTATGCAAAGTAATTAAATATTAGAAAGGACATGCAAAGTAGAAAAAAAAAAGAGAGAGAGAGAACCAAAATTTTAAATTACCATTTTGCAAATTTTAAATTTCAAAATTACTGACATTATCAGTAACTACTGACTTGATTTGAAAGCAAATGCCATAATGAGTTTTTTAAATTCTATTTTAACTTTAATCAAGATATAATAACCGTCAATTTGAAATTCAAAATTTGCTTAATCAAATGTCCAAAGCTCAAGAAATCAGCATTAATTACTGATTTGATTTGAAACAAATAGTCATCAAGAATTTTTTTTATTTTTTATTTTAAATTTAAATTTTATCATGAAAATAATGTTGGTGGAACTCTTGTAGGTAATTGGAATGTAAAGATTAGGTACAATGGTAAGTTGATTGTAATTCTAGTTTTCATTTCATAATTTGATTGTAATACTATACCCAAACAATCAAGATGAGGAGCTTACTATTAATCAAAGTGTATATGAATTTTATTAGTATAAAGATGAAACAACTGTTCAATTAATAGTACAGATCAAACCACTGAATTGATGTGATAAATAGAGTTACTTATAAACAACAGTCCTAAACACTGTTAAATATAAATTAAATATAAACACTGATGCCATTAAAATGGTCACATATAAAACACTGAGGTGATGACATCTAACAACCTATCAGTCTTTACAACATTGATGCTGAACCACTGTTGTAGTTATCCACTGTTGTACGTCATAAATTTCAGATTTAATTTCAAACGTAAGTAGTGTATATTCTTATATGCTGCTTTATTAAAGTAATTAAATATTAGAAATGATATGCAAAATAGGAAGAAAAAAAAAAAGAGAACGAAAATTTTAAATTACCATTTTGAATATTTTGAATTTCAAAATTATTGATATTATCAATAACTACTGACTTGATTTGAAAACAAATGTCATCATGACTTTTTTAAATTTTATTTAAACTTTAATCAAGATATAATAACCGTCAATTTGAAATTCAAAATTTGCTTAATCAAATGTCCAAAGCTCAAGAAATCAGCATTAATTACTGATTTGATTTGGAACAAATAGTCATCAAGATTATTTTTTATTTTTTAATTTAACTTTAAATTTTATCATGAAAATAATTTTGGTGGAACTCTTATGTCATTGGAATGTAAAGATCGGGTAAAATGGTAATTTGATTGCAATTCTAGTTTTCATTTAATAATTTCAATCTATTACTAATTAACAACATCAATAATAAAAATGTGAGCAGTTACTATTTTTTAGGGAAACTGCTGATGGTCCATAACAGTGGATGTAAAAAATGTAAAAGTGACCAGTGGCTATAACTTCCGATCAGTGGAAACGGAGGTTGTCTCTCAGCATAAAGAAACGGAGGTTGTCTCTCAGCAGTGGATAACATTTAACAATCAGAAGTTTGAACCAAAACAGTGGTTCCAACAGACATTAACAATCAGATGTTTGAACCAAAACAGTGGTTCCAACAGACTTTTAAGGATTAATGAAAACTATCATTTTTTACTATTTTAAATATCTTTGACCTTAAATAAATATTTCACCTTCAATATCAGTTGTTTGGAGATAAACAGATATTTGACCTTAAACAGATGTTTGAACATAAAAACATATTTCCTGTTAAACAAATGTTTGACGATAAATAGAGGTTTGCCAATAAACATCTCTTTGTAAAAAAAAGACGAATTTCAAAAACATTATATCCAAATAATCATAATGAGGAACTTATTTAACATCCAAGTGTACTACATTTTTATTTAATAGTATAAAAATCAAACAACTGTTGTATTTATAATACAGATCAAACAAATAACGAGTTGTGATAAATACTGTTACATATAAACACCTCATAAGAAACACTGATAATTAAATACTAAAGTTACATAAGAACCACTGATAATTAAATACTAAATTTAAATCCGTTGTAGATGCCGAACCACTGCCGATACTAAACAGTCGTTTTCCTTTGGTTAATCAAACTCTAGGTACATAAAGTCAATCATTGTATATCTCCATCAATCGACATGAACTCCATGGAATGACTCAATGCATTAACATCAGGATTTATAGAAAGCTGATCTCTAGTGAACAGACCAAGATGCAGTACATGAAAACACTTCTTCAGCTGGTGAAGAAGAGCCCTGTCCTCATATACTTAATCCTTAACTTTGTTTATAAAGAACTGTGGTTTAAACCAAACTTTATGCTTCTTTTAATACAAAAAAGCCAGGAAAGACCATTGCTCTAGTATACTACAACAGTAGCAGATCCTTTCTTGGACAAGTCATCATCATCTGCTGCACAAGTCAATTATAATCATCATTTACTCATAAGAAAAAATTATTTTAACTGTAAATTTAATAATCTTTCTTTGTGTTTAATTAAACTTTAAACTTCTTTGATTACAAACCTATAATAACACGCAACATATTGTATGAATTTCAAACAAATGTGATTAGACTGAAATATAAAGCGACAATTAGAGTATATCAGTTGATAATTAAAAACTCAAAATTTAGAAATCGGAGTAGGAAAAAACACATACTTTAAACGATGTTGGAACAATGATACTGGAAAGGACAGTAGAACAATCATCATCATTATCATCTGCAACAGATCATTGAAAATAATCATTTAGTAACAACTCAGATAACAAAACTTAAGTAAAAATCAAAAACAAAAACACATACCATGATTATGGAGAACCATTAGCCGGCGACACATCTCTTGATCTAACTCTCGAACGAAACCCTAACAATGGTTACATGAAAAGACACAAAACACAAAGGATTAGTATAAATAACCGGAAATCATGAAACTATTTCAACTAAAAAAAAGAAGAACAAACCTTTTGATGAAGTAATTGATGAACAAAAGATGATTTTATGGTGGCGTCTGGAAGAAGATTAAGGTTTGTGAAATTTGAATTTGAATCGCCTGAATATAGAGAGAGAAAGAACCCTAGCCGTTTGTAAAGAAAGATCAGAAGTGAGAAGAGAGGTTATATAAGGAAAAGCGGATGGCACTGTTGGGCGGGAAAAAGGGCATTTAGGGGCTCTCTGGTGTTGACACGTGGCCCAAATAACTTTCATTTATTATATATAATAGATATTACATTAAAAAAAATCATTATCTCTTTTTTACCTCTCTCTCTCTCTTCCCCCACTTACCAGTTTACCACCACCATCAATCACCACCCACCCACCTCACACCACCACATCCACTAGTCACTCTACACCACCATCCACCGCAACAAACTCGTCGGAGAAGTGGTTATCCTCTACGTTCGACATTTAAACCACCATCAATCCCAAATCAAGTCCCATTGAAGCCCATCGATCCGTACCTCTCGGCTTGCTATCATTAATTTTGTTCCGACAAGACTGAGAACAACCGCACAACCACCGGCCCCAACATCTGTTATCACTAATTCTTCTTTGCGATGGGGTTCTTTTAGATCTGAGCAGATGGGGCTTTTAGATCTAAGCAGCCTAACCTTCACATCTACGATGCTTTTAAATTAGGTTAAAGGTGATGTGAAAGTGGGTGAATATGATTTTAGTTTCACATCTGGGTGAGGTTGTGTGGGTAATCAGTTCTTGTGGAATTCCTATTCTAAGTTAGATATTGAGCTATATTTATTTTGCTAAGGAAATTGAAAGTGCGGTAAATTCAGATCTTGGATTGCAAGAATTACCATTCTCATTGTTTAGGTGAGGAGTATATTTTGATTGTTGATGAATTATTGAGGCTGTATAATTATGAAAATTAAATGGATTGCAAGAATACCATTTTCAAGTGATTAGTATCTTTCCAATTTCAATCCCTGACCCACTCATGGTGCAGGTATTATTAGTTAAATAGTTTGTTTAAAACCTTCAAGATGTAATATCTGTTAAAATTAAATAGTTTGGTTAAAATCTTCATGGTGCAGGTATTAGTTCAATAGTTTGGTTCTGGACTTTGGAGAAGAAGGGGCAATAATTGATTTAATGGGAATATTAAGTTATTTAAGTGAATGACAAAAATGCCCTCATGTGCAAGGTACATGACCAGATTTAACAGAAAATTTTAACTGAGTTAGGGTTAAAGGACGTAACATGCAAGATTTTTAAACATAAAGTACAAATCTCATCAATTTCAAAGATAAAGGACAACGCCTGATATTAGGTATAAAGATAAAGGACAAAATTTGAAATTCACTCTATCAAAAATTTATTATTATTTTTTGGGTTATTGGATTTTATCACACGCAACTATCGGCCTTTGGCCGATGACACCCGCAACTAACACTTTGACACCCGGCACCCCCAACTTGACTTTTTGTTTGTGATGACACCACTCAGTTAAATCTTCACTAACTGGGTTTGTTTTTTATCCGACGTGGCACATAACTGATGAGTTGGACCTGACTACGTGGCGAATGATGTGTCCACCTTCATCTCCTTCTTTATGTAACAAATTGACCCTTCTCTTTATCACCTAAAATTCAATTTCATGTATGTAACAAATCGACCCTCTATTATTCTCTTTATCACCTACGACATCCAAATTTACCCTAAACGATGGCGGCTGAAAACCTTGTTTCTTTTCAAGAGTGGATTCCGATATGCAGAAACTAACGGCATCTCCATCGTAGGCAGTTAAACGGTTGGCGATTTATCTTCATATTTGACACACCTGAAAGACGATGGCGGCTGAAACCCTTGTTTCTTTTCAAGAGTGGATTCCGATCTGCAGAAACTAACGACATCTCCATCGTAGGCAGTTAAACGGCATCACCATGCAGAAACTAACCTCCCATGAATCCGGCGGAGCTCCGTCTACTGAGTCTGTCATTCACCGCGGAAGCAGTGGTTGCGGTGGTGGCGGTAGGGTTTGTGGTAACTGAAGTTTGAAATTATCAACAAACTGATCTATAGGTGATCTGATATAGAGCATATAACATGATGATTTTGAGGAATTTGATGCAAAAAACGATTGTGTTACCTGAAG
Organism: Helianthus tuberosus; assembly: GCA_030545235.1. Lineage (NCBI taxonomy): Eukaryota > Viridiplantae > Streptophyta > Magnoliopsida > Asterales > Asteraceae > Helianthus > Helianthus tuberosus. Next base: position 46,207,830 of record CM060451.1, on the reverse strand, counting down.
AACAACTGATTCTAGATCAATTTTGGCGGGTGTGGGTGTTTCTTCGGAAGCTAATGATGAAAGGGGGAAGTGGAAAGCAGTGACGTGTTGGTTGATTTGTGGTTTTTGGTGGTTTTAAATTTGGGAAATTTAGGGTTTTGATTTGGGGAAATGGGGATGATGAGAAGATGATGGAGAGAAGAGACTTATCAGCTATGTATTCAGGTCCAACTCAGCAGCCACGTAATCAGGTCCAACTCATCAGTTATGTGCCACGTCGGATAAAAAACAAACCCAGTTAATGAAGATTTAACTGAGTGGTGTCATCACAAACAAAAAGTCAAGTTGGGGGTGCCGGGTGTCAAAGTGTTAGTTGCGGGTGTCATCGGCCAAAGGCCGATAGTTGCGGGTGATAAAATCCAATAACCCTTATTTTTTTACCATTAATATATTATTATTATTGAGACAATTATATTTTTGTCGTTTTTAATAAAATTGTGTTTTGTTACTTCATCTTTTTTTGTTTATCAAATTGTACAAAGTAATGATTCATTCTATTCATATAGGAATAACCAAACATCACAATGGAATGGAATGATCCATTTCATTCCCTTGTCCATTCCATTCTCTCATCTATTCCATTACCCCATACCAAACAAACCCTAAAAATAGATGTTTAAAAATAATTATTAGACACTATGTTTGGTCACAATGTATATAAACGATTATAGTCTAGGGTAGTTTATGTAAATTCGTAGATAGAATAAATACTGTTGTACAAACCCTAATCACCATACAATCAATCACATTAAAAACATTGTCTTTGTCTCTTTCTAATTGCACAAGGCGAGCTTTGTAACGTGTTGCAGCGTCATGATGATTTGTCTTTATTCTGTAAACCCACTTACAATCAATAACATTAGTTTTATGACAGGAGGGACGAGAGTCTAAGTACCATTTTTTTTACAAGTGCTTTGAATTCTTAGCCAAGGCTTGACGCCACTCCGGATGTTGGTTTGCAATGGTAAAGGAAGTGGATTCGACGGAGATTTGTGAAGATGTGGAGACAATCTACCTCAAGCAGCCACAAGGCTTCATTGATCCCAAAAAAATCTGGATCACATCTCTTTAATTTATTACACAAGTCGTTAAACAACCTCCAAAAAGCTCTACGGGCTTAGTTTCATCGTCTTTCATAGGCTCTTCAATCATTGGGGTTTCATGGTTCCAAAATCGATTGTTCCCTTCTTCACATACAAAAATTGAAAAACACTTCTATAAATTCTTCTCTATGTGGATGATATATCTTGTCACTGGTAACAACACCACTTCTGTCAATCACTTCATTCATTTGCCCAGCAAAGCCTTCGTAGCAAAATATTTTGGTACACTTGACTACTTTATAGGGGATTGAACTTATTCCCTAAGGCAAGAATGTTCTTTCTTCACAAAAGTACATCCTTGCGCTTCTTCAATGAGTGGGCTTTGCAGGCTCTAAACCAGTATTATCCCATATGAGCACCACACAATCCATGTCTCTTGGAGACAGTCATCACGGATCCAGTCAAATACCGTCAACTGATTGAGGATCTACAATATCTCAGGATAACAACCTAACCTGAACCCGATGGGTAAACCCGAAGCCCAACACATTTGGGACGTGTTTGGGGCCGGGTTATCGGGTATGGGACCGAGTATGAGATTAGTTTTTATTTATTTTTTTTTATCATGGGTTTTGGACGGCTTTGGGATTTGGTGATATACCTGCTTACCCGGCTCGAATAGTCGATATATCCATTTATTTTGAGGCAACTGAAAAGTCACCTAAAGTTCCCAATCGTCCCGTCCAATTAGATGGTTATACTCCTTTAGACATTTTATTTATATACATTGTAGTTATTTGATATATTTTTGTAGTGATAATGCTAAATGTAGTTAACTAGTAGTTACACGATAGATATACCATGGTTTTTTCCAACAAGTAATTTTTTTTATTAGCAAGTTTACCCGAAACCCGCGAGTATACCTGATACCCGACGGGATTTGGGATGGTATTGGGAAAAGTTTATCTAATCAGGTTTTGGGTTGGGATTACATAAACTTGTCTCATTGTCGTCCCTAATAAACAAAATGTGTCAATACATGCATGCTCTTTTAGATAATCACTAGTCAACTGCCAAACGCATACTCATACTTAAAAGGCACAATCGTTCATGGGTTACTTATGCATCACAACTCGGGATCCAATCTTCAAACTTATATTGATGTTCACTTGCATCGATCCTCTTCTTTTTTCTTTTTTTGCCTTCTCGGATGCTGATTGAGCTGGTTGTCCTGATCCATAGGGAATTTGCTATATACATAGGTTCCAACCTCATCTCTTAGATCACACAAAAATAGAAAACAATATGTTGTTATTTACAAAATCTGAATACAAAGCTCTAGCTAAGTATGAATATCGTGTGGTCGAATGTGTATTAAAACTTGGTTTATTTAAATCAAAGGACTCCCTTTATGTGCTTGACACCCGATGGTTTTAAGTGGGTGGCGTAATCTTGGGGCGAAGTTGTGTTTTATGCGGAAGATAAAGAAAAGAAACTATCATGTGGTCGAAAGTGTATTAAAACTTGGGCAAAGTTTGAAATTTGGAGAGAAAAGTAGCAGTCTCCATTGAAGGGATTAACTATGAAGATTTTGTTGACAAATTTAACAAGATATTGATGGTGTAACAAATTAACTAGAAGTGAAGTATGACTAAAAATCCAAAGTAGGAATTTAGTTGTTAAGATTGGCTTAACATTCATAATTATTTATTTTTCACGATCTGACTAAATACAAAACATTTATTGTTTGCGAGTTCCGGATGTTTTCGGAGCACTAGAGATGTGTCAAGGGCTTCCCGGAAGTCTCCAAATATGTCTACATCTTTATGGACAAATTAGCCTTGGATCAAGATTGATCTGGATAAAGAACACTCTAGTAGCTTCATAAATCAAAAACCCACAAGATATTTGTGTAGACTTATCTATATGTCAAACTCTCTAGAACTATAAGCCATAATAGTATAAATTGGGATGGGTGTTCTCATTTGAAAACAAACCCACAAGTTAGAACACTTGTAGGTATAAAGCTCCTTTGTAATCTTCTCTTGTTATCAATGCAAAGTCGTTCTTTGTATGCGGCGCGTGCTACTTCCGCTTGAGCACTAACATTGTTGGGGCACAAGCTTAACTTATAGATCAAATCTAAGTCACATCACTAGAGTTGGGAACTTACTACGTGACATACTTCTACCAAATGTTTTAAACTTAAATAACTTTCATATATTTTATTGTTTTTATTAATAATATCATAAAATCCATATTCTTTCATTGAGGTATAGTACTGCTATATTTTAAAAAACAACGTTTGATACACTATATTGATTACAATGGTGTTTTTCAAACCTGTACTAGCAGGGTCGATGTATAGAAGGGGGACCCCCCGAACTTTTCGCTCAGTAGTGTTATATATGTAGTTTTCGTATAGAAAATTTTGGGTATATACGTTTTCTACCCGCCGATTCTATAGAAATTTTTGGGTATATACGTTTTCGACTCCCCCGTCATTCAGGTCAAGCTTCGCCACTGTGTACTAGGTTAGTTAGCTAGATATGTTAGAACAGTGCATCTTGGTTTAAGGAGACGAAAGAGAATTATAATATTCATCGAACACGTTAGGAGGTGCGGAGTGCACACTTGTTCGAATTGTACACATATAGCCTCGTGATAATTCTTATTATTATTCTTATATCATTTTCATATATAATAACCATCTAGTATATATTAAACATCCTAACACATTATATAGGTTAATGAAAATGAGATCAATATAAAGTGAAAGTTCCATAATAAAAGGACCAAAATGATGCACAGATTATTTCGGAAATGCTTAATTAGGAGAAACGAAAACTACCACTATAAAAATGTATGGTAGAAAAAGTCTTGCAACATCATACCCTCCTTCCATTTGTCTCACACACACTCAACTCCTCACACTTCATTTTCTATTCTCATACCACAAATTACTCTTACTAAAAACCAGGACCAATGTTCTTTTCACCGTACAACTTTACAATAACTTCAACTACAAGAACATAACTCCACCCTCAATTCTTTTGTTAATTCACTTCAACCCAACCCAATCCCCTTTTTTCTATTCTGTTTTCATGTTTTTTAATGGATGATTTCAAGCATTTTTGTAGAATATGTAAGAAGGGTTTTATGTGCGGAAGAGCATTAGGTGGTCATATGAGAGCTCATGGTATCGGTGATGATACCACGAATCTTGACGATGAAGATCCGGCAAGCGATTGGGAAGATAAACAAGGGAACAAGAGAATGTATGCATTAAGAACAAATCCTAATCGGTTAAAAAGTTGTAGGGTTTGTGAGAATTGTGGGAAAGAATTCTTATCATGGAAATCGTTTCTCGAGCATCGAAAATGTAGCTCTGATGATGGCGAGTCTCTCGTGTCATCACCGGAGTCTGAGGCGGACGAGGACGATGGGTATGATGAGGAAAACCAGGGTGGCCAGAGAGATTGTGGTGGTGGATCAACTAGCGGGTGGTCAAAAAGAAAGAGATCTTTAAGGGCTAAAGTCGGTAGCTTTAATTCAAATTGTCAATCAAGTGAAGATGAAGATGTAGCCCTAGCGAAATGCTTGATGGAGTTATCAAATGCACGTGTTGATCCGGCCGAAACCGACCTAGAAGACTCGTGCACCTCCCCGAGTAGGGAGGAGCAACGGCGGAATCCTATGTTTATGCCACCAGCGTTTATGCCACCTTTCACAAGACCGCCACCACCACCTTTGGATTATAAAGCCAAAGGGATAGCCACCACCCCTAAAGGTATGTTTGAATGCAAAGCATGCAAAAAAGTGTTCAACTCACATCAAGCATTGGGTGGTCATAGGGCAAGTCACAAGAAAGTCAAAGGTTGTTTCGCGGCGCGAAACGACCAATCGGATGATAACATCGGGGACGATGATGTAATAACACACGACGAGTATTTCCCGTCACCAAAACCAATCTCGAGCTACCAGTTTAACCAAGGTCCCAGCACAACACCAGCAGCACGCAGAATGTCCAAAGTACACAAATGCTCTATTTGTAATCGTATTTTCGCATCTGGTCAAGCGCTAGGCGGACACAAGAGGTGCCATTGGCTTACATCTAATATGTCGGATACTACTTCGATAGCGAAGTTTAACTTCCACGAACATATCGAGCAACTACACAGGCGCGCATTGGCGTTACCATCACAAATACTCAAAAAATCTAAAGCTCTCGACCTCAACCTACCCGCAACGGATCATGATGCTGCCGGATTAAGGAGGGATTCGCGGTATCCGTTAGGCTTTGAAGTTTCAACCGAGATTAATTTACATTCATGGAATGTAGATCATGAAAATGTTATAGATGGGAAAGATCAAGATCAAAACGGAACTAATTATCATCAACAAGATCATGATCATAAAAAGACAGAAAACAATCCTGAAAAAGAAGCAACAATGGAGGATGATGAAGCTGACAGTAAGTTAAAATTGGCGAAACTTAGTGAACTAAAAGAGATGAACAATGTGAGTGGGAGTTCATCATCATGGTTGCAAGTTGGGATTGGTTCAACAACTGATGCGGATTCACCTCGGGACCCATAAATTAATATTTTTGTTCTCTTTTATAAAGAAAAACGAGTATATATATAACCCTGAAGCTGTAATTATACATCCGTTTAACATGCACGTACGTGTATTTTTTTATGAAGATATATGATACCACTCTATTGTTGTAACTTTGATTTTAGAGAAAATCAATGTTTATATGATGTATACTTATTTCCCATTATTATTATTTTTTTTGTCAGATTCAGTCATACACTCATACTATTGTGTCAAAATAATTAGAAAATTTTCTTTTATATTGTTTGTCAAATTTTTTTTTAATGCAAGTCTTTAAACAAATCTAACGTTTAGTTAACTTTTCGTGAAATGTTCAACAGGATGCTCATTTACTTAAATGAAATAACTTTTGTTTATTTAATTAAACAAAACTGAACACATTCTACGTTCGTTCATTTACAATCCTTAAACATTCATGTGTGTTTATCTATATCTATACTATATTATAAAGCATTTCTTCAAGGGCTTCTTAAAAGTTAAGAGGTATAAGTAGAAATGCTTAGTGTACAACACACAATGCTTATATTAATTATGTTTTAGGGGTAAATTTGTCAACCAACATGAATATTAAATTAATATCTTAATTCTAACCGATTATAATTAATTGAAATGGATCTCTAGGGACTATAATTAATTGAATGTCATGACTCCTCTTAAATTAACAATACAAGGAAAATAAAATTAGTTTAAACATTTTGTGAAATTGAATGCCAACATTGAAACTGCCTTCACAATAACTATTGAATTGAAGTAACGGAGTAACAGACACCTGTTCGTTTATCTAATTGTTTGTTTTCATTTATTTTTATTTATAGCTGGTAATTAATCATCATAAATTCATAATTATTTGAGATTGAATTCATAATTATTTGTAGCCTATATATGTAACACACAAATCTCATAAAACTTCGATCCATTTTCCTTCCTCTTCTCCTCTCTTATTCCTCCACAGCGAACAAAAGCATGTCACAACTCTCTCCATTTTTACGGGTCTGGTACCAGTGTCTTGGCGTGAACGCCGACAGCCCCCACAATGAGCCGTGCAAGAATTCTAGCAGCCTTAGTATGGTTACGATTGACTGTTCTCAAGTGAACAGGCGGACCCATGGTCTAGCTAACCGGGGCAGTCGTCCACCTTAATTTAAAATACCTAGCGCCCGCGTAAATTTTACAGTCGACCCGTTTGACCATTCAAGTTTGTTGAGCGGTTACGGTGGAAGAGATTGGAAGAGAAGATAAGAAGCGCATGATGTTGTGATGCATTATGCTGGTTATTCTATTTGTGAAGAGAATTAAAAAGATGAAGAAGATTAGTCGAATGGGTATGGGTTGGGTTTTTAATTATATAGAATATATAAGTAAAGAATCTCCAATGTGAATGCTCTTATATAGATGGAGATGAAGGTTCAAATGTGAATGCTCTTATGATGATTAATTGTATATGTTTGTTCATGTAGTTTTTTTCTTTTTGTTTTATTTTTCGTCTGCGTTTAGCAGTTTATGACAGTAAACTTGACTGGATTTGGATGAAGATGTTTTTTTTTCTTTTGTTTTTTTTTCTGGATGAAGTTGTTTATGATAGCAACAATTGGTTTAAAACTTGTTGAACCGAAAACAAAATATGGTGAGAAAGACGAAAATCTTGTATTTGTCTAAGGAGCAACTGTCATAGTTGGTTCACAAACAGTATAGTTGGTTACAAATGGTCACCATCTACGTAGCAGCAGCCTAATTTAATCTACATAGATTATTTTTAGCAGCCCCAATACTTTGTTCAGATTTTTATTTTGTAGCAGCCCATTTTGCTTTTTTACAATCCACATGGGATGACACTTGCATCACGTAATTCAGTTAAGCTTTGCTTGCAAAATCTACTTATGGATGTCATGGCCCCTTTTATCTTTTGTTTAATATTCTATATCTTAGGAACTTGTAATACGCGATTAACTTAAAACGCGTTCTAACTAACCTAAGGAACACCCCTACAAGAGATCATGAATACATTGACATTATAAACCACCTGACCTCCATCAAATTCTTGTGTCATTATGACATTAAAATATCCGAACACCTGTCATATGATTAAACTAAATAATTGAGCTTTAAAAAATTATTGATTCTTAATCATTGGTATTTGGGAACTTGGGATTATTTTAAAAAAGTTGAAGTCCTATTTTAAGTTCCTAACCTGAAATCAAACTGATTACCTCGATTAATATTTCATTTCGTAATAGATGATGCCATAGATACATCAGACTTGTCAGACGTGGGCCACACATCCTGTCAACAACATGGAATGAGGACCCATTTGAGGCGAATGACTAATTGATGACTTTGCTTATGACGTATATTCACTACAATGATGCTACTGTAAATATTATACGAATAAGAAAACTACCAGAAATGAGTATTGCAATGCAAAGTGTCATCTCCGCCGCATCGCGTGGGCAACTTGCTAGTTTATATTCATTCATTTACTTTCATTTTGTAAGGACTCAATCTCTTGTCTATTATTCACAATAAGGATACAATATATAGGAATACAAAGGGACCTATACTAGGAAAGTGAATATACAAAAACAATACAATAATACTATTTGATTTGTAGTATCCTTAAATTATGTTACGCTATTACCCCCCCCCCCCCCCCCTCAATCGAACAGGTGGGGGGCCAACACGAAGCATGCCGCGAAACTTCTCAAATAGTGGACGAGGAAGGCTCTTGGTGAAGATGTTCGCAACCTGGAGATTGGATGGAACAAACTTTGTATGAAGACGACCAGAAGACACCAGTTCACGGACAAAATGATAATCAATCTCGATATGTTTAGCGCGTTTGTGAGACACAGGATTCTGACTGAGAAAGATGACACTTTTGTTGTCACAGAGCAGGGTCGGACGAACAAAGGGAAGCGCATGAAGGTCGCGAAGTAAGTGAGTAAGCCAAATGATCTCAGCCGCAATATTAGCCATGGCCCGATAATCAGATTCACAGCTACAACGAGATACAGTAGGTTGTTTCTTAGCACTCCACGACACAAGGTTGTTGCCCAAATAAATCGAGTAACCATAGGTGGAGCGTCGAGTCTCAATGCAGCGAACCCAGTCAGCATCAGAGTAGCCAAGAAATGTAGTAGTGACTGGCTTGGAAAAATGTAGACCAAAATGAATGGTGCCTTTAACGTAACGTAAGATTCGTTTGACTGACTGAAAATGAGACTGCGTAGGAGACTGCAAGTGTTGACTGGCCTGATTAACATCATAGGAGAGATCAGGACGGGTGATGGTAAGATACTGTAGAGCCCCAACTAATGATCGGTAAAGAGTGAGATCATGAAAGGCGTCTCCTGTGCTAAGAAAGACATCTGTAGACTCGAGTGGGGTGGCAACGGATTTTGCATCCAGAAGACCAGCCTGAGCCAAAATATCATGGGCGTATTTGGCCTGACTAAGAAAAATACCTGTGTCAGAGTGAGTGACTTCAGGTCCCAAGAAATAACCAAGAGAGCCTAAATCTTTAACCGAAAATTCTTTATGCAAGCGACTGACAAACGATTGGATATAGGAGATATCGTTGCCAGTGATGATTATGTCATCGACGTAAACCAGAAGATATAGAATAATGGTCCCTTGTTTGAAGACAAATAATGATGTGTCAGCCTGACTGCAAAGAAAACCATTTTCAAGCAAGAAACTGCTGATACGCTGAAACCAGGCACGCAGTGCCTGCTTGAGTCCATAGAGAGACTTCTGTAACCAACATACATGATTTGGATACCAAGAATCAACAAAACCCATAGGTTGCTCCATGTAGACAGTCTCAGTGAGATTACCATTGAGAAAAGCGTTTCGAACATCCAGCTGACGCAACTGCCATCCATAAATAGTGGCAAGAGCAAGTACAACCCGAACTGTAGAAGCTTTGACAACTGGACTGAATGTATGAGAAAAGTCAAGTCCAGGAACTTGTGTAAAACCCTGCGCGACCAGCCGAGCCTTATACCTATCAATGGAACCATCAGCTTTGAATTTGGTTCTGAAAATCCACTTGGAACCAACAATATTAGCATCTGAAGGATGTGGAACAAGTCTCCATGTATTGTTGGAACGTAACGCCTGAATTTCCTCTTCCATAGCCTTAACCCATTTAGAATGCTTGGCCGCAGATTTGTAACCACGCGGATCGTGTGCTACAAGTAAAGCATGGTGTAATGAACCTGAAAACAAAGACAAGTTAGAAAAATATTTTGGTTTAAAAATGCCACTTTTCGATCGAGTCCTCATCGGATGAGATGGCATCGGTTCCACAGGAGGTCCCGGGGATGGCTGAGTGGGAGCGAAAGAGGGGCTGGTAGGATCAGGTTAGACAGGGCTGGTGTGGTCGGTATGGGACAAAGGAAAGGAGTGGGCCGAAGAAGACTGTTGGGCTGAGGATTGAGGAGAGTGGTCGGAGGTATTTTGGGCCGAGGGAGAAGAGGGAGACACGAGTGTGTGGGCCGAGGGAGATGGGCTGGAGTGCGATTAAGAGGTGGTGTGCGATTGAGAAGGGTTGTGCGATGGAGGAGTGTTGTGCGATGGGATGGGGTGGTGATGAGGGCATAGAGAACACGGTGGAGCTGTGCGATCAGGAGAGGCTGAGAGATTTGGAGCGGGAACAGGAGGAGTAGCAAGAACAGGTGGCGGGTCAGGGAGGGAAGCTGGTGGTAAAGATTCATCAAAGTTGGAAAAAATTAAGTCGGCTTCGTTGACATGTTTGGCGAGACTAGTGAAAGGGTAGGTGTCCTCATCAAACTGTGCATGTCGAGTGATGTACACACGTTGTGTTTTGGGTTCTAAGCAACGAAAGCCTTTATATTTAACATCATAACCAATGAACACACATTCCGCACTACGAGGAGATAACTTGTGCTTCGCCTAGTCCCGAAGATAGGGAAATAAGCGACACCCAAAAACACGAAAATTGGAGTAGGTAGGACCCTGGCCATGCAGAAGTTCAAACGGAGATTTGTAATTGAGTAAGGCAGTGGGAGGACGATTGATAATAAAGGTGGCGGAAGAAAAGGCATCAACCCACAAGTGGGCAGGGGCATGTGAGTGGAAAAGCATGGCTAGACCCGTTTATGTGATATGACGATGTTTGCGCTCAGCACGACCATTCTGTTGGGGCGTGTGAGGACAAGAGAGGCGATGATGAATACCACGCTCATGAAAGAAAGTTTGAACACGATGGTTGGTAAACTCAGTTCCCCTATCACTTTGGAAAATTTTTATTTTGCAAGATAATTGATTTTGAACAAATGGGACAAAAATCAATAATGCGTCATAGAGGTCAGATTTATGTTTAAGTGGGTAAAACCATGTAAAGCGCGAATAATCATCTATAAAAATAGCATAAAAACGACAACCACTAGACGATGTAATTGGCGAAGGCCCCCATAAATCACAAAGAACTAAATCCAAAGCATGCATAGATCGTTTAACATTTAAAGCAAAAGGCAAACGATGTGATTTAGACAACTGACAAGGAGAACAAATACCAGGTTTTGGTAATAAAGACGTAACAAACAAAGAACCATGTTTATGTAATCTAAAAACAATATCAAAAGAGACATGTCCAAGGCGACTATGCCACCGTTCAAAAGAGGCCTTGAGATGAGGAGTGGAATAGGAGGCGACAAAGGCATGGTTTCCTTCACGAAGGATATAGAGACCATTCTCACAAGTTCCCTTTGCCATGATTTCCTTGGTCTTTCGATCATGTATGTGAAAAAAGTTATTAGAAAATAGAACATCAACAGGAGAGTCACGAGTAAGCCGACTAATTGAGAGAAGGCGTTTGGTAAGATATGGAACAACCAAGACATTTTTTAAAGGAATATTATTAGCAAGAGAGGTTGTTCCAACATTTGTTACCGGTAAGATTTGACCGTTTCCGAACCGAACATAGTCCTTGTCGGATGAACCGTATGTAGTGACAAGGTCACTCTCAGACGGGGTCATATGGGCAGACGCACCTGTGTCACCTGTCCAGTCGGGATATTCTTAAGCAATATGGCACTGGACTTAAAAAGCCTGCGCCAAGTTTGCATCTAACGGGGCAGCCTGTTGGGCAAAAGACGCAAGATTTGGACAGGTATTGGCGTAGTGGCCGTCTTTCCTGCAAAGCTGACAGTGTGGAGGTCACCTACCACGTCCACGAGCGGTACCACGACCACGACCTGCACCACGAACCTTATTAGTGTAAGATGAACCAGAAGAGGTGTGATTTGAGTTACCGGAACGAGACGGCTGGGCCACGAAGGCGGCTTGAGGTGACGGTTGGCCATGAAGAGAGGTCATAAATGTTTCCTGGTTTTCGGCTTTGGCAAGGAGGTCTCGAAATGACTCGGTGCCGAGAGCCCGATGAGAGGTGGAGAAGTGTTTGAAGGAGGTGCCCAACCCACAAAGAAACCAGTGACATTTGTGTAACACCCTAAAACTTTACCCATAAATTTATACAAAATATAGTTTAAGTACACGTCATTCTTTAACAAAGATCATACATATTTAGAACCTTAGTCTACTAATGACTAAGTTAAAACGTTTCAAAAATTTGTTTAACAATAGTTTACAACCCATATACCAGAACTACAAAAGATTCATATAATAGCGGAAGCTTCGTAAGACGTGTTCGGTTCTTCGGAGTTGCTTGATCACCATCCGTAAAGTCCATCTCGTTACCTAGGGTCAAAACCGTTAATCATTAGTTTTGACATCATTATATAACGTTTTAAATACAAGATCTAACATTTTAATCTTGAAAAGCAAATAAAAAAAATATAATGTCTACCGTAAATTACGGTATCACCGTAATTTACGGTGAGGCCTGGAATTATTTGGTCACCGTAAATCAGTAGACTTTCGCCGTAACAAGTTGACCCTCACCGTAAATTACGGTACTACCGTAATTTACGGTGGAACCTGGAAATCCATGTCTTGATTTGTTAGTTCATTTCCTTCAAACCAATTTCGAAATTTGCCTTGCAAACAACCCATTTCATCTAAAACTAGTATTCCTAGCATGAGATAAACATTAACCAATAGTGTAGAACAATCTACATATTTCCGGAATATAATTTATGATTTACTCGATTATTTGACCCGTTTGGCTCGTCTACGGAATCCTTTCCTATGACGACTACCAAAGAGTACCATCCGTATTTAACAATCATTATAGCGACTTCATCGTGTAACCAAAACAACTCTTATTCAAGGATTCAATTACACACTAAAATCATCAAGCCTAATAATGTAACGGGTCAAGTTACATACCTTCAAAGTTTGCCCTTCAAACGTGGTTCGCCTCCCGCTTGTCCACTTGACGCTCCTGCGTCCGATCCTATAGAGTTCATTCACAATGCGTTTTAGAACTCTATTTAAATCATGATTCGCATATTTCGCCAAAACATCATGACTATGAGTTTAAGCTCAGAATTTCTGTTTTTGGCCTTCATAGAGGCATTTCATCAAACACTTTAAAGGCAGAATTTTATACCTCTCATATTCAAGTTTATAGCTTGTTAGTTAGCTAACTAAATCATCAATATAACCTTCATATATCATTTACACATCATGCATTTTCTGAAATCATTTTCTAAGATCAAATTACACTAAAATATTCGTTCCAAATCCTAGTGATCATCATCATATTGTAAAACCCACAATCCACCTTCAAGGTGTTCATGAAATTTCCAGAATTTGGTAGTGATTTCACATGTAGTTGGCTAGATTTCATATCTAGACTTCATATCAACCCTAATCTAACTACATAACACACATGCAACCTAAATTTCCAGATTTTACAAAATCATGAGAAATTCAAGTTGAAGGATTTCATCAGATTTTACATACCTTAGAATCCTCTCGCAATGAGGATCACGAATCTATGATTAAATTTCGATTTCGACTTGGATTGAGCCTTCAATTTGTAGATTTAGTGAGGTTCTAGGTTTTTGAAGGGTTGGGTCGCCCCTGGCCTTGTTTGTACGACCAGACACCTCCATTTGGGGGTGTTTGGCTTGTTTTATTTGTTTAGTAACAACCAAGTTTCAAATGTTACAACTTAAGTCCCTCCATTTTGTTAAATGTTCATTTTAATTGCTTTTTACCCTACTATAGGTTATTTCTAAACTTGTAACTAGCTAGGTTAGAATCCATAGTTAGTAAATTCTCGTTTATTTAAACCTTATTAATTCCAGTTTAAGGTTTTACAATTTTTTTTTTTTTTTTTTTTTCGGGGTGTTACAAGTCCACCCCCCTTAAAAAGGGTTTCGTCCTCGAAACCGCAATACGTACCAAATAAAGTAGGGTGAAGACGTCGCATCTCCTCTTCGGACTCCCATGTAGTGTCCGAACCCTTCCTATGCTCCCATTTGACTTTGACTTGTTCGATTTGTTTATTTCGTAAACGTTTGACCTTTCTGTCTAAAATTTCAACCGGTCTCACCACATAATTTAGACTATTATCCACTTCGATATCATCGTAATGGATATAGGTCGTTTCGTCAGCTAGACACTTTCTTAATTGAGATACGTGAAACGTGCCATGAATCCCACTTAGCTCCTCCGGTAGTTCAAGACGGTAAGCTACCTTGCCAACTCTCCCGATAATTTTAAATGGCCCGATAAACCTTGGGCTTAATTTCCCCTTCTTTCTAAATCTAATAACGCCTTTCCATGGGGACACTTTTAGCATGACCATGTCGCCGACTTGAAATTCAATCGGCCTTTTCCTTTTATCAACATACGCCTTTTGCCTGTCTTGAGCCGCTTTCAAGTGTGCCCGAACTTTATCGATCTTTTCGTTCGTGGCTCTTACTATGTCTTGATGGGCGAGTTCACGTGGACCCACTTCACCCCAACAAACCGGGGTTCGACACTTCCTACCGTAAAGCAGTTCGTATGGTGCCATTTTAATACTAGATTGGTAACTGTTGTTATACGAAAACTCAACTAACGGTAGGTGAACATCCCAACTACCTCCAAAGTCGATTATGCACGCCCGTAGCATGTCTCCCAAAATTTGTATCGTTCTTTCACTTTGTCCATCCGTTTGAGGATGGTATGCAGTGCTAATGAACAATTTGGTCCCCATTTGTTCTTGGAATTCACGCCAGAATTTCGAGGTAAACCGGGTATCCCTATCGGACACGATGGACACCGGCACTCCATGACGTGCTATGATTTCATTGGTATAGACTTCTGACATCTTTTCTGACGTATAAGTCTCACGAATCGGAATGAAGTGAGCACTTTTCGTCAATCTATCCACCACTACCCATATGGCATCAAAACCACGGTTTGTCCTAGGCAGTTTGGTTAACAGGTCCATTGTAAGATGTTCCCATTTCCAAACCGGAATTTCCAACGGTTGGAGTTTGCCATAGGGTTTCTGATGCTCCGCCTTGACTTGTAAACATGTCAAGCATTTTTCCACATACTTCGCCACATCCCTCTTCATTCCGGGCCACCAATAATTTTGTTTCAAATCATTGTACATCTTGGTCGCACCCGGATGAATTGAATAACGGGATTTATGAGCTTCATCAAGTAGAAGCGCCTTTACTCCACAGGTATGTGGGACCCATATCCTTCCGGATCGAGTCTTTAACCCGTGATTCCCATCCGACAAGTCTTTCAACTGTCCAATTATTCTTTCCTTCTTCCAATTCTCTTCTTTTACTGCTTCTAATTGCGCTTCTCGAATACGTTCAAGTACACCCGAGGTTACCACGAGTTGCATCGACCTCACTCGTATTGGGACATAATCCGCTTTTCTGCTTAGAGCATCCGCTACCACGTTTGCCTTTCCGGGGTGATAGTGTATCTCACAATCATAGTCCTTCACCGTTTCCAGCCATCGCCTTTGTCGCATATTTAACTCCTTCTGGTCGAAGAAGTATTTCAAACTCTTGTGGTCGGTGAATATGGTGCATTTTACCCCATACAAGTAATGCCTCCATATTTTTAATGCAAATACTACCGCTGCCAACTCGAGATCGTGCGTGGGGTATTTCTTCTCGTGTATCTTCAATTGTCTTGAGGCATAGGCTATTACCTTGCCCCGTTGCATCAACACGCAACCGAGCCCCGATAATGAAGCATCCGAATAAACCACCATGTCTTCGACTCCGTCCGGCAATGTCAGTACCGGAGCTTGAGTTAGCCTTTCTTTTAGCGTCCGAAACGCTTTTTCTTGATCGACTCCCCAAACAAACTTTGCTTTCTTTTGGGTTAGCTTTGTTAGCGGCGATGCAATCTTGGAGAAATCTTGAATGAATCTCCTATAATATCCAGCAAGCCCCAAAAAGCTTCTAATTTCAGAAGGGTTCTTCGGGGGATTCCATTTTGACACCGACTCTATTTTTGACGGATCCACCAAAACCCCATCGGCATTTATGACATGACCGAGAAATTGTACCTCTCGTAACCAAAAGGCACATTTGGAAAATTTCGCATAAAGCTTCTCTCGTCTAAGTGTCTCTAACACTTCTTGTAAATGGCGTGCATGTTCGGCTTCACTTTTCGAATACACTAATATATCATCGATAAACACGATGACCGACTTATTCAACATTGGCTTGCAAACCCGGTTCATGAGGTCCATGAAAGCCGCGGGCGCATTTGTTAGCCCAAATGACATCACGAGAAATTCGTAATGTCCGTATCTTGTGCGAAAAGCCGTCTTCGGCACATCTTCTTCTTTGACCTTTAGTTGGTGATACCCCGACCTAAGGTCAATTTTTGAAAACCAACTCGCGCCTTGTAGTTGGTCAAATAAGTCGTCTATCCTCGGGAGCGGGTATCGATTCTTTACCGTGAGTTTGTTTAACTCCCGATAATCGATACACATGCGCATACTCCCGTCCTTCTTTCTCACAAACAACACCGGTGCGCCCCAAGGAGACACACTCGGCCTTATAAATCCTTTATCAAGCAAGTCTTGAATTTGGGACATCAGCTCTTGTAATTCCGACGGTGCAAGTCGGTACGGGGCTTTTGCCACAGGTTTCGCGCCCGGAATCAATTCGATTCCGAACTCTACTTCCCGTTCAGGCGGTATCCCCGGTAAGTCTTCCGGAAAAACATCTTCATAATCTCGTACTACCGGTACTTCTTCGATCTTCCGTGATTCTTTCTCGGTCTCATTTGCATAAATTATGAATGCTTTGCATCCTCGCTTCATGAGCTTGTGAGCTTTCAACATTGAACATACTATGGGGTTGCCTCGTTTTTCGCCATAAATGGTGACGTGTTTTCCGCTCGGAGATGTTAGTTTTATCTCCTTGCGAAAACACACGACCTTTGCATGGTATTGAGATAGCCAATCCATCCCCACGACTACTTGGAATTCTCCCATCGACATTGGGATTAGATTTATCAAATATTCTTCATCGTCGATGCTCAGTTTACAATTTTCACATACATCACAAACAATAAAGCTTTTGTTATTACCTATCTCTACTTCTAAGGGCACAGGTAATTTTGTTAGAATAAAGGAAGGATGTCGAATAAACCCATATGAAACAAAGGATTTATTCGCACCCGTATCAAATAACACGTGTGCGGGAATTGAATTTACAGCAAATATACCTGAGACCACGTCAGGTTCAATCTTCGCTTCTGCGGCAGTTAGTTGGAAAGATCTTGCCTTTGCTTTCGGGGCTTCATCTTTCGCTTCTTGCCCATCTTTCTTTCCAACCAGTTCCGGGCATTCCGACTTTTTGTGACCCGTTCGATAACAATTGTAACAAACCGTCACCTTCTCCGGGCATGACATAGCCATATGTCCCTTTTTCTTGCATATGGGACAAGGCTTATCCTTGTAACGACATTCGCCCTTATGATTCTTCCCACAAATTTTGCAACCTGATGTGCTACCTTTAGCATCTGATCTCTTTGCGGATTCATTCGTTCTTGCTTTCTTGGTAGGGCTTGGATTCACATCTAGTGCCCTTCGTTCACCCCGTTCTATGCTCTTTTTCAATTCAATCTCCCTTTCCCGAGCAGCATTGACAATCTCGGTAAGGGTCTCGTACTTCGAAGGGGTTATGAACTCTCTATATTCCGCGCTTAGCATGTTATGGTAATAATAGACCTTTTGCTCTTCATTTGTTATCAATTCGTCACAGAACTTCATCTTGTCCATAAACATCCCCGTGATCTTGTCTATGGATTCACCTTTGTGTCTGAGTTGCATAAACTCTTCCTTGATTTTATTTACGACCGCCTTGGGACTATGGTGTTTAAGAAACGGCGTCTTAAACTCCTCCCAAGTCATGGCCTTAGCCGCTTCGCTTCCGATCTCCTTCTTTTTGTTATCCCACCAATCTTTCGCTTGACTCCTTAGTTGACCCGTACCATAGGCTACGTAGTCTTCTTCGTCACAATGGGTTCTCTCGAATACTCCCTCGATGTCACTTAGCCATCGTTGGCACACTATTGGGTCAACCTCCCCATTATATGTTGGTGGTTTACAAGCCATGAATTCCTTGTATGAACAAGGCTTTCGTCCTCCTCGCTTCTCCTTTGCTACATTTGAATCATCTTCCAGTTTCTTGATTCTATCTTCTACTATTGATAAAACCGTGTGTTGGATTCTATCAATAAAACCCGACAAACTGTTTTCGATCGCCTTCCCAACCTCTTCGGCAATCACTTCCTTCACTTGTTCGGTGACTCTTGGCACCGCATTATCATTGCCTCCATCAGCCATCTCGATTTCTGAAATGTTTACATAAATTGTTAACATTCCATTTATAACACATGCTTTACTTGTTTTGATTTAATCAAGTTCGTAACTTGATTTTATAATTCTTGTTTCTATTCAATCAAGTCCGTAACTTGATTTGATTCATTCATGTTTCTATTTAATCAAGTCCGTAACTTGATTTGATCATTCATGTTTCTATTTAATCAAGTCCGTAACTTGATTTGATAATTCATGTTTCTATTTAATCAAGTCCGTAACTTGATTTGATCATTCATGTTTCATGCATTTCTTGCTTTTTGAGTGAGCTTACACACTCTTTTCATGCATATTGTCTATTTCTCATTTTATACGTAGTACATAATTTATTAACAAAACAAGTTAATTCTTACCGGATGATCGATCAAGCTTGAACCGAACACTTATTGACAACCATGAGCTCTGATTACCAACTTGTAACACCCTAAAACTTTACCCATAAATTTATACAAAATATAGTTTAAGTACACGTCATTCTTTAACAAAGATCATACATATTTAGAACCTTAGTCTACTAATGACTAAGTTAAAACGTTTCAAAAATTTGTTTAACAATAGTTTACAACCCATATACCAGAACTACAAAAGATTCATATAATAGCGGAAGCTTCGTAAGACGTGTTCGGTTCTTCGGAGTTGCTTGATCACCATCCGTAAAGTCCATCTCGTTACCTAGGGTCAAAACCGTTAATCATTAGTTTTGACATCATTATATAACGTTTTAAATACAAGATCTAACATTTTAATCTTGAAAAGCAAATAAAAAAAATATAATGTCTACCGTAAATTACGGTATCACCGTAATTTACGGTGAGGCCTGGAATTATTTGGTCACCGTAAATCAGTAGACTTTCGCCGTAACAAGTTGACCCTCACCGTAAATTACGGTACTACCGTAATTTACGGTGGAACCTGGAAATCCATGTCTTGATTTGTTAGTTCATTTCCTTCAAACCAATTTCGAAATTTGCCTTGCAAACAACCCATTTCATCTAAAACTAGTATTCCTAGCATGAGATAAACATTAACCAATAGTGTAGAACAATCTACATATTTCCGGAATATAATTTATGATTTACTCGATTATTTGACCCGTTTGGCTCGTCTACGGAATCCTTTCCTATGACGACTACCAAAGAGTACCATCCGTATTTAACAATCATTATAGCGACTTCATCGTGTAACCAAAACAACTCTTATTCAAGGATTCAATTACACACTAAAATCATCAAGCCTAATAATGTAACGGGTCAAGTTACATACCTTCAAAGTTTGCCCTTCAAACGTGGTTCGCCTCCCGCTTGTCCACTTGACGCTCCTGCGTCCGATCCTATAGAGTTCATTCACAATGCGTTTTAGAACTCTATTTAAATCATGATTCGCATATTTCGCCAAAACATCATGACTATGAGTTTAAGCTCAGAATTTCTGTTTTTGGCCTTCATAGAGGCATTTCATCAAACACTTTAAAGGCAGAATTTTATACCTCTCATATTCAAGTTTATAGCTTGTTAGTTAGCTAACTAAATCATCAATATAACCTTCATATATCATTTACACATCATGCATTTTCTGAAATCATTTTCTAAGATCAAATTACACTAAAATATTCGTTCCAAATCCTAGTGATCATCATCATATTGTAAAACCCACAATCCACCTTCAAGGTGTTCATGAAATTTCCAGAATTTGGTAGTGATTTCACATGTAGTTGGCTAGATTTCATATCTAGACTTCATATCAACCCTAATCTAACTACATAACACACATGCAACCTAAATTTCCAGATTTTACAAAATCATGAGAAATTCAAGTTGAAGGATTTCATCAGATTTTACATACCTTAGAATCCTCTCGCAATGAGGATCACGAATCTATGATTAAATTTCGATTTCGACTTGGATTGAGCCTTCAATTTGTAGATTTAGTGAGGTTCTAGGTTTTTGAAGGGTTGGGTCGCCCCTGGCCTTGTTTGTACGACCAGACACCTCCATTTGGGGGTGTTTGGCTTGTTTTATTTGTTTAGTAACAACCAAGTTTCAAATGTTACAACTTAAGTCCCTCCATTTTGTTAAATGTTCATTTTAATTGCTTTTTACCCTACTATAGGTTATTTCTAAACTTGTAACTAGCTAGGTTAGAATCCATAGTTAGTAAATTCTCGTTTATTTAAACCTTATTAATTCCAGTTTAAGGTTTTACAATTTTTTTTTTTTTTTTTTTTTTTTCGGGGTGTTACAATTTGTCATGTTCATCAACCGGGTGACCGATGGCCGAAAGTTGATCACATGGAGACTTGAATTTTCGACCAAAATCTGCAACGGTGGAGGAACCTTTTTGAAGGGAGCGAAGACTGTCCCGAAGAGTGTGCATATGTAACAATCCTCAATAAAACCAACACCCTCATAATATTTCTGGCACCCTAATATATTTATCTCAATATATCTTTAAATACAACCCGTATGTGAAAACCGAGCCCGAAATACAATATAGTATTAAAAATAAATAATTAAAAATCTGATTTTTAAGCTGAGGCGGGCCGCGTAGACCCCACCCCCAACCCTTATGCGGGCGGTATAAAGATTAACATCTAAGTTCTTTGAATTTTAAGTTTAGGCGGGCCGCGTAAGCCACCCCGTTAGTTTACGCGGGCCGCGTGAGATCAAAAGGTGGCGCAGCCCGGTGATGACACGTGTCATCATCGTGGCGAGTCTAGGCGATGACCCGGATCACCTAAACCCTACCCGGGCTACGACGCGGGCCGCGTAAGCCCTGCCTTTGTTTTACGCGGGCCGCAAGAGGACCAGATATCAACACTATATAAAGAGGCATCTGGCTTCAATCACAAATCGTTCATTTCTTTTATGTATCTCGACTTTCTGAAGTTATAGGCATAATATTCAAGTCTAATACCCCCTAATTAGCGAGGTTCTGCTCCGTTGTAAGTATTATAACCCCAGTTTCGTATTGGATACGCTGCCCGATTGATTTAGGGTTCCGTAACAACTGTCGTGATTCTGCCCGACGTAGTTGTTGGAATACCGTCTCGGGGAGGGTATCATTAATATAATCAAAGGGTTATTATACTAACCTATGTACATTTGTGTAAATTATAGATTAATCCCAGGAAAACCTTACGCGAAGTCTAAGATAGCAATGTGAGTTTATCCTATTTTTGTTAAACTTTTTGTAATATTTTACAAAACCTTAATGTTTTACAATGTGATTAAGCGGTGATTGAGTCTTTGTAGTTCTTCAATTACTGCCGGTATGTTGGGGTTTTGTATACAAAATGTGGAACACTTTACCATTGGACGACGAGTTAGCCAATGTGTAATATGACCCACCAGTCAGGATTGACAGTACTGAATGAGTAATTGTGTAGAAATAAACAATGTGATCGCTCTCAATACTGTATTAATTGATAAAATATTTATTGATTAAACTGGGATTCACTCACCAGTATTTCCCACTGACAAATGTTTTTAAAACGCGTTTCAGGTAACACAATGTGACAGCCAATTAGTAAAAAGCCAGCTGGAGAGCACTGAAGGCTTGGGAAAAATGTGGCTATAAAAGTTACCTAAAAGACGATGTTTTAAATTCAATAAAATAGGGTTTATCCCTATAAACATGTTGTAATAAGAAACTTGGGTTTTACCCATGTGATTATTAATATCAAATATGGTGGTTTTACTCTGATAAACATTTCCTAACTACGGTCCTGATGTAATTTCCGCTGCCAAATTAACAAACTGGTACCAACGAAATTCTGAGTTCACGTCCGCCCGTTCCTGGGACAGATAAGGGATCGGGGGTTGCGACAGCATACGATCGACCGAGCGATGGCTGTAAGCCGTTTCCAAGGCGGTCCAGATTTGACGAGCATCAGTGAGACCTATGATTTCGGACATGGCCTCATCGGATAAGGAGGATTGAAGGAGAAGGCGCATAGACTGATCATGAAGGAGCCAAGTTGCACGATCAGGATTAGGAACAGTTTTGTCATCGGCTTTAATGGTTTCGGTGGGAATGGGGGTGGTGCCATCAATATGACCAAGGAGATTTTGAAGGGAGAGAACAAGAGATACTTGCTGACTCCAGGCTAGATAGTTTGTAGAGTTAAGTTTCAGGGGTATGAAGTGAAGAAGAGAATGGAGAGGTATGGTGGTGACAGAGTCGGAGCTCGAGGAAGCGGCGGTGGACATGGGGACGGGTTAGGGTTAACGAAAAAGAAGAAGATGGGAAGAGGGGATCGCCTGTTTGGCTGATACCATGTAAGGACTCAATCTTTTGTCTATAATTCACAATAAGGATACAATATATAGGAATACAAAGGGACCTATACTAGGAAAGTGAATATACAAAAACAATACAATAATACTAATTGATTTGTAGTATCCTTAAATTATGTTACGCTATTACATTTAAATATTCATTTTAACTTATTTATTATTGATATTAATTTAAAGGCCCTAACTATCTGCACACCCAGTTTGCCTATCTGCACACTTAGGGTTTACCTACGCAGCGTATTGGTCAATACGCAGCGTATAGGGTTAACCCTATACGCTGCGTATTGACCTATACTCAGCGTATATAAACCATGGATCTCAGTGCCTAATAACCAATCATTGCACAGAAAACAAAGTTTACATACGCTGCGTATAGCTCTCTACGCAGCGTATATAAACCATTAGACTTTTTTGGGTCATTTTGGTAGGTTTGAGGGATCATTTTTTCACAAAGTTTATATACGCTGCGTATTGACCTATACTCAGCGTATATAAAGGTCTGAAAATGTCATTTATACCCTTGTATTGAGGCTATACGAAGCCAAATACAAGGGTAGTTGTGTCATTTTTGTCTTATACGCTGCGTAGTGACCTCTAAGGAGCGTATATAAAGCTCCATTTTTGTTTTTTTTTTGTGTATTCCTTTGTTTATTTATAAAAAAAGTAAGTTAATTGTGTGTATTTTGAGGTATTTCCATGTTTATTTATAAAAAACAATATTATTAAAAATAATACAAAAATTATGAATTATAAGAATTAAAAATAATACAAATATTAGGTCCCGTATTGACCTCGTATAAGCCTATAAGTGTGATATCGTGTCGTATAGCGTCGTATAGGTCACGTATTGACCTCGTATAAGCCTATAAGTGTGATACCGAATCATATAGCGTCGTATAGGTCATGTATTGAACTCGTATAAGCCTATAAGTGTGATATCGTATCGTATAACGTAGTTTAGGTCACGTATTGACCTCGTATAAGCCTATAAGTGTGATATCGTATCGTATAGCGTCGTATAGGTCACGTATTGACCTCGTATAAGCCTATAAGTGTGATATCGTATCGTATAGCGTCGTATAGGTCACGTATTGACCTCGTATAAGCCTATAAGTGTGATATCGTGTCGTATAGCGTCGTATAGGTCATGTATTGACCTCGTATAAGCCTATAAGTGTGATATCGTATCGTATAGGTGTGGTTTAGGTCCCGTCTAATCCTATATGCATATACAAGACCTATAGAAAACCTATACGAGACTTATACTACACTATACGATACGATACGATACGATACTATACAATAACACCCGTATAGGCCTCTATACGAGACTTATATACTATACACTATACGATACGATATGATGCAATACGATACGATACGATACGATACGATGCAATACGATAAGATAATTTAATTTAAACGATAACAATATAATATATTTGTATTATTTACGAATAATATTGTTTTTTTTATAAATAATTTTCTTTTTTTTATGAATAAACAAAGGAATACGATAATTTAATTTAAACGATAACAAAACAATATATTTGTATTATTTACCAATAATATTGTTTTTTTATAAATAATTTTCTTTTTTAATTTTTATAATTCAAAATATTTATATAATTTTTTA
Organism: Helianthus tuberosus; assembly: GCA_030545235.1. Taxonomy (NCBI): domain Eukaryota; kingdom Viridiplantae; phylum Streptophyta; class Magnoliopsida; order Asterales; family Asteraceae; genus Helianthus; species Helianthus tuberosus. Next base: position 46,183,410 of record CM060451.1, on the reverse strand, counting down.
TTTTTATAATTTATATTTGTATTATTTACCAATAATATTGTTTTTTTATAAATAATTTTCTTTTTTTTATAAATAAGCAAAGGAATACACAATAAAAAAATACAAAAATGGAGCTTTATATACGCTCCTTAGAGGTCCCTACGCAGCGTATGAGACAAAAATGACACAACTACCCTTGTATTTGGCTTCGTATAGCCTCAACACAAGGGTATAAAAGACATTTTCAGACCTTTATATACGCTGCGTATAAGTCAATACGCAGCGTATATAAAGGGTAGTTTTTATTTTTAACCCCAAACATGTGGTTAAATTATCTTTTTAACCCTTATTGTATATATACGCTGCGTATAGACCTCTAAGGAGCGTATATAAAAGTCTGAAAATGTCATTTATACCCTTGTAATGAGGCTATAGGAAGCCAAATACAAGGGTAGTTGTGTCATTTTTGTCTTGTACGCTGCGTAGTGACCTCTAAGGAGCGTATATAAAGCTCCATTTTTGTATTTTTTTTTTGTGTATTCCTTTGTTTATTTATAAAAAAAAGGAAATTAATTGTGTGTATTTTGGGGTATTTCCATGTTTATTTATAAAAAAACAATATTATTAAAAATAATACAAATATTATGAATTATAAGAATTAAAAATAATACAAATATTAGGTCCCGTATTGACCTCGTATAAGCCTATAAGTGTGATATCATGTCGTATAGCGTCGTATAGGTCACGTATTGACCTCGTATAAGCCTATAAGTGTGATATCGTATCGTATAGCGTCGTATAGGTCACGTATTGACCTCGTATAAGCCTATAAGTGTGATATCGTGTCGTATAGCGTCGTATAGGTCATGTATTGACATCGTATAAGCCTATAAGTGTGATATCGTATCGTATAGGTGTGGTTTAGGTCCCGTCTAATCCTATATGCATATACAAGACCTATAGGAAACCTATACGAGACTTATACTACACTATACGATACGATACGATATGATACTATACTATACAATAACACCCGTATAGGCCTCTATACGAGACTTATATACTATACACTATACGATACGATACGATATGATGCAATACGATACGATACGATACGATGCAATACGATAAGATAATTTAATTTAAATGATAACAATATAATATATTTGTATTATTTGCGAATAATATTGTTTTTTTTATAAATAATTTTTTTTTATGAATAAACAAAGGAATACGATAATTTAATTTAAACGATAACAAAACAATATATTTGTATTATTTACCAATAATATTGTTTTTTTATAAATAATTTTCTTTTTTAATTTTTATAATTCATAATATTTATATAATTTTTTATTTTTATAATTTATATTTGTATTATTTACCAATAATATTGTTTTTTTATAAATAATTTTCTTTTTTTTTATAAATAAGCAAAGGAATACACAATAAAAAAAATACAAAAATGGAGCTTTATATACGCTCCTTAGAGGTCCCTACGCAGGGTATGAGACAAAAATGACACAACTACCCTTGTATTTGGCTTCGTATAGCCTCAATACAAGGGTATAAAAGACATTTTCAGACCTTTATATACGTTGCGTATAGGTCAATACGCAGCGTATATAAAGGGTAGTTTTTATTTTTAACCCCAAACATGTGGTTAAATTATCTTTTTAACCCTTATTGTATATATACGCTGCGTATAGACCTCTAAGGAGCATATATAAAGGTCTGAAAATGTCATTTATACCCTTGTAATGAGGCTATAGGAAGCCAAATACAAGGGTAGTTGTGTCATTTTGGTCTTATACGCTGCGTAGTGACCTCTAAGGAGCGTATATAAAGCTCCATTTTTGTATTTTTTTTTGTGTATTCCTTTGTTTATTTATAAAAAAAAAAGTAAATTAATTGTGTGTATTTTGGGGTATTTCCATGTTTATTTATAAAAAAAACAATATTATTAAAAATAATACAAATATTATGAATTATAAGAATTAAAAATAATACAAATATTAGGTCCCGTATTGACCTCGTATAAGCCTATAAGTGTGATATCATGTCGTATAGCGTCGTATAGGTCACGTATTGACCTCGTATAAGCCTATAAGTGTGATATCGTATCGTATAGCGTCGTATAGGTCACGTATTGACCTCGTATAAGCCTATAAGTGTGATATCGTGTCGTATAGCGTCGTATAGGTCATGTATTGACATCGTATAAGTCTATAAGTGTGATATCGTATCGTATAGGTGTGGTTTAGGTCCCGTCTAATCCTATATGCATATACAAGACCTATAGGAAACCTATACGAGACTTATACTACACTATATGATACGATACGATATGATACTATACTATACAATAACACCCGTATAGGCCTCTATACGAGACTTATATACTATACACTATACGATATGATGCAATACGATACGATACGATACGATACGATGCAATACGATAAGATAATTTAATTTAAACGATAACAATATAATATATTTGTATTATTTACGAATAATATTGTTTTTTTATAAATAATTTTCTTTTTTTTTTATAAATAAACAAAGGAATACGATAATTTAATTTAAACGATAACAAAACAATATATTTGTATTATTTACCAATAATATTGTTTTTTTATAAATAATTTTCTTTTTTAATTTTTATAATTCATAATATTTATATAATTTTTTATTTTTATAATTTATATTTGTATTATTTACCAATAATATTGTTTTTTTATAAATAATTTTCTTTTTTTTATAAATAAGCAAAGGAATACACAATAAAAAAAATACAAAAATGGAGCTTTATATACGCTCCTTAGAGGTCCCTACGCAGCGTATGAGACAAAAATGACACAACTACCCTTGTATTTGGCTTCGTATAGCCTCAACACAAGGGTATAAAAGACATTTTCAGACCTTTATATACGCTGCTTAGAGGTCAATACGCAGCTTATTTAAACTTTGTGAAAAAATGATCCCTCAAACCTCTCAAAATGACCCAAAAAAATCTAATGGTTTATATACGCTGCGTATAGACCAATACGCAGCGTATATGACCCTTGTTTTCTGTGCAATGATTAGTTATCAGAGGCACTGAGATCCATGGTTTATCTACGCAGCGTATTGGTCAATACGCAGCGTATAGGGTTAACCCAATACGCTGCGTATTGACCAATACGCTGCGTAGGTAAACCCTAATTTTGCTAGGGTTTGGTGTGCCAATAGGCACTTTAGTGTGCCAATAGGCACACCCAATTTAAATTCAATTTGATCTTCTAAATTAAACCATTTGTTTAACCAATTTGCCATCAGCCCTATTTTAAGAACTTGTATTCCTTATATATCTGAATTGCTAGTTTAGAATATTAATAAACAAGCATAAACAAACACGACACGTTATTTTCTTAACAAACGAATACGAACAAGGAAATCCATTCGTTTAAGTGTTCATGTTCATTCGTTTATTTTGTTAAATTTGAAATGATCGAACACGAAGTCATGAACAAGCCTTGTTCATGTTCATTTGGTTGTATACATCTATTTTTGTTAACACGTACATCTCTTCAACTTTACAAGTTTTTTTAAACTGTGAGTTGAGTCCGGAGGAACCATATTCGTCCATAGGTTTTTCGTTAATGATTGCAACTTAGAGAGTGTCATTGTGATCTCTAATTATCGTCACCAACCAACCATGCATGTCTTACAATGTAAGGCGGGTTAAATAAAAAGAAGCATTATTGGTCATTCACTTTAATGTCAATATGTGGATAAAACACCGGTCTAGAAGCTGTCTCTAACATGGGAGCAATGGAGTAAGTTTGAGGTTTTTTGATGTAGTCTTTGGTGTGTGAGGCTTTGCCTATGTTGCTTTTTTTTTCTTTTTTTTTTTGTGGTGTAATGTGCGGATGTATATTCGGTGCTAGCTCCTAGCTAGTTTATGAATAAAGTTTTTGTTAGCCGTTAAAAAAAGAGAGTAAGAGATATTAAGTTACCTACATTCTCTCATTTTTTTGTGTTGCAATAAAATATTACTAATAAAAAATACTTAAATCTCAAATTAAATAATCAATAAAATATTACTAATAAAAAATACTTAAATCTTATTGGTTACTATGTATTTTATGAGGTGTTTGGGTTGATGGTTGTGGCAGTGGTGGTTACGGTGAGGGGGGGGGGGGGGGTAGATGGTGGTGCTGGTTGCATGTGGATATGGTGGTGGTGGTGTGAAGTGGGGAGGATGAAGTGAGTAGGGTGAGTGGTGGGTCCCTACGTAAATTGTAAAATATTAATTATATTTCTTTTAATTATTAATTTGATAGTAACGGTATTTTTGTCATTTCACACGCATCTAACATCAAAAACTAACCCTCATCTATGCCAGGGATTATCCGGGAACAAAATTAAAAAACTTGGAGACTATATATGTAATTTTAAAAAGTTAGCGATTAAAAGTGAAAAATGGGCAAACTACGAGCATTTTTCTCTTATTTTATGTTTACTTTTGTCTAAAAGTGGGTTAAAGTGATACATTTTATCATTCCTATCACATGCGAAAACCAACCATATACATATTTCATGAAAAAGGGTTAAATTATTATTATTACTAGCTTAAGACCCCGTGTGTTACACGGGTGGCCTCAAAAAAATATATTATTTAATGGTGTTTTCATAAATCTTTTATTGAAAGATTTGTTTCGGTATATATTCATTTTGGTATCACCGCGAACTCATCAAAACACGCAACATAATTACTGAAACACAATAGTTTGATGCCATCATTAGCCGTTTTTTACAACCAATCTCAATATGTTCATGTTCATTCTGTGCATAGTTATCCATGTACATCCGTCGGAACTCAAGGTTGCTTAACGCTTCTGAATGCTGATGTAGCTGCCTTAGCCTTACTATTTCTGCCGTTAGCAAATTTCTCTTTTCAGTCCTTAAGTTCTTCCTCGATCTCGTATTAGCCTGCTTCGATACATGTTGCACCACAGTTCTTCTCCTGATTGTCTTCAAGAGATGCCTCTGACCTTCAAATAACCCTTCACTTGCAAATTCCATTGTCATCAAACTCCTCCATGTAGGTTCTAGGCGGGATTTATATCGGTGAACTTTGGTCAAACTTTTAAAATATTAAAATGATTTTACTGAAGTTAACAATCTAAATTTCCAAAAGCTATGATGTTACCTCTTTTGCTTCCGGGTCATTCCTTCGGTACTCTTATCTTCAAAAGATATATAGCTACTCATCTTTTAACTTGAGTTTTTCCTGAAAATCAAGCATATCAAAATGGTTATTTGTATGAAATAATAACACCCAAAACTTAAGAAGCCTACACTCAGATTAAGAACATTATCTTAAATTAACGGGTCAGAGATTCACCACATCTCCTTATTAATTCACATTGATGCACCTCATGCTTTGGATTATAACATGTACCCATGTATCAATATACGAACAATGCTAAATATTCTCTACAAAACTACACCAAAAGAATGACTCTAATGATTGGAGATTGTTTATATAGTGCTTCACTGCTTCTACACAAAAAAATAATACCCGAATGTATTAGCTTTAGCCTTTGTTTAAGACTCATTACCTACACTTACCTCATTAAGACTCATTAATAACTCCTTTGTTTAAGCCCATATCTTTGTCTGATCACCAAGCTTTCCTTTGGTTTCAAGGAATCAAGCTGCACAGATTCATCACCAAATTATTGCAACTCTCTTGAAATAGTGTTCTTCAATCTGTAATCTTCGATCACACTTTTGAACACTAAAAAGTTTTCAATCATTTTAACTCAGAGTTTCATTTGAAATAATATCATTTATATCTCCAAGAGTTCCATTTGCTTCACTAAAAAAAATTACGTTTAAACTGATATAAAGAAATTGTACGCATGGACTTATTATGGAAATCTGAAGTTGAACATTAAAATACAACAAAAGATTGTACTATAGATCTAAAATAACTGAAAAGATAAGTAAACGAAGGAAATACGTTTTTCGGGTTTGAAATATAAATTGATTCAGGAATGATCTGTAAAATTCAATCAGCAAAATAAAAAGTTTTTTTCTAAAATAATCAAATACGACAATACTAAAACTAAGTATTTTATATAACAAATGGATTTTCAGACCATTTATGTTAACGAAGATAGACCAATTTTCGTGAACGTGTAATAAGGCTTATAAACTTATTGATTGCTTATGATTCAAACTTATAAATTACTTTGTATTAAAAATTAAACTTAACAATTGTAGTTGAGTTAAATTAAATTTTAACGTAATTTTAAACAATGTTGACTTAGAATACAATTCCGTAAACTAAAATAGTGATAAAAGTTTCTTAAAAGGATGATAAATTTTGATTGCCACAAATAGGTACTACCAATCACATATCAAGACATAAAACAACAATATTCCGAATCACAACATTTAAGCAGAGTATTACTTTCAAATAATGTCAATAAACTATATATAGGAATAATTAACTAATTTTTAAATAAGATAACTTTAGCATGAAACGTAAAGCAGTGTATTACACGTATTGGGTTAATAAAATTTTAAATCATAAGAATTATAAAAGTAAATGCATATCGTATTTAACTGAGACAAACTCATCCAGAATCGGAACCTTAATCCAGCCGCAAACAATCCCCCATATCTCTTCTGCGAAACTGTACTTCACATGAAGATGGTCCGAGTTCTCATCCTCCCTGTTACACATCGGAAAATTAACATAGTTATTCAAAGTTAGCTTCTACTTCTAGATAACTAACCCAACAGGTAGGGTTGTTCTTTTTACACAAAAAAAACGAAATCTGACCCGAAACCGAAGGCACCCGAACCCAACTTAGAGCAAACCCGAATACGCTTAAACCTAAACCCGAAAGAGTTGATATGATTCAGTATTCGGGTTAGAACAGTGTGCATTTGGATAACCCAAATAACCCGAGAAAGTAATTAAGGGAGTCCCGATGTTTTTTTTATCTTTTCGATTGCCTGAGACTTTACTAATGCCCCCATGACTTCAAGTTGTTTAATTTTCCAATGGGTGTCTTGGTACTAAAAAATTTAGTACAATTCCCACATAAATTAATTCATTTCCCACTCAAATTCATCTACAAAATGAAATACAGTTAGTTCTCTTCTTCTAAATTCATCTACATCTCCCTTCGATCTTATTAATTATCAAATACAACAGGTATTCCGCAGGGCTTTCCAATCTCAGTTGTTATTAATGAATCATGAATGAATTTATAGTGTATTTAATATCAGTAGCTGCTGAATGATCATGAATGAACATTTGGGTTAAAACTGCAAAAGTATGTACCTTAACGCTTACAATAGGACACCTGCAAACTAAAAGAAGTTTACTCATTCTCTCAGACAAATCAAATAATTATAAAAACAAATGCATAGCGTATTTAACTGAGACACACTCATCCGGAATCGGAACTTTAATCCAGCCGCAAACATCCCCCATATCTCTTCTGCGAAATTGTACCTCACAAGAAGATAGTCCGAGTTCCCATCCTCCCTGTTACACATCGGACAATTAACAGAGTTATTCAAAGTTAGCTTCTACTTCTAGATAACTAACCCAGCAGGTAGGGTTGTTCTTTTTACTCAAAAAACGAAACCTGACCCGAAACCGAAGGCACCCGAACCCGACTTAGAGCCAACCCAATGAACCCGAACCCGAATACGCTTAAACCCAAACCCGAAAGAATTTATATGATTCAGTATTCGGGTTAGAATAGTGTACATTTGGATAACCCGAATAACCCGAGAAAGTAATTAAGGGAGTCCCGATGTTTTTTTTTTTTTTTTTTTGCTTTCCGATTGCCTGCTCAGATTTAAAAAGTTACAACATGCTCATAAAGGCTATCTAGGGTCAATCTCTTTTATGCTAAATATTGAATGAAACCTACTCAACATAAATAAATGAAAAAAAAAACCAAAGATACATGCAGGAGTTGAATCGATCCAAATTATTGTTCAGTGTCCTTGATAGATACCCGTCGCTCCTCATCCAGATTAGACCTCAAAAGTTTGTATTTTACCAAGTCTCCATCATCGGAGTGTATATATCGGCATACATAATCCGGCTTCCTGCAAGAGAAGATCGGATTCGCGGTAACAACTTCATGAGTTTATGATTATAAATTCTTGCATCAAAATTTTGTTACTTTGACCTTGTGAATCTTGATGCCATTTGAATAGGTAAAGACTCCATTGGTGGCAACCCTGGAACAACAGTGTTCGACATCCAAGCTTGTAGAGCTCCTATTAAAAACCACCATCATCATCTTCAAAAAAAAAATTACTAAGGTAATTAAAAACCACCATCATCATCTTTAAAAAAAATAATTACTAAGGTAAGTTATCGTGAGAACAAAAGGGGTAAATCTAAATCCTTTAAATTTATATTTATAAATAGTTCACATTTATGTAACTTTAATTTTTAGCGTAGAACTGGATATGTTTATATAAATAAAAAGCAATCAAAGTATTTTTTGTGTATTTTTTCTAAAACTTTAAACATATTTTTAGCATAGAAATGGATATGTTTATATAAATAAAAAGCAATCAAAGTATTTTTTTTACCTTCAAATACTGGTCCGTATCGGTACTGAACCGGTACCAGTAATGAACCGTACTATACCGGGTATTTTCGGTACCGATTCTGATACCTGTTTTTGGGATTTTTGGTACCAGATAGTACCGAGCTCATCTCTAGATTATAGTGGGTAAGGATGTTGTATGATTAAAACTTGCATTGCTAAATGCTCCCATCAATGAGCTATATGATATGATCCCAACTATACCTTTATTATTCTTGGCTTCTTGTAGAATTTCTAATGAAGCATCCAACTTCCTAGCATGTCCTCCCACATCTATCAATGCACTAAAAACTTCAGCAAGAAAAAGAAACTTCTTTTATATATTCATCTATAAAAGTGACCTTAGTTGGAGATCACCTCTGGAATTTTGATTTTAGAAGGACCCATCTACACATCAAACATGGGAAAATAAAACTTTCAATCAAAAAACTCATATAAAATTCAGTTGATCAATCAATAATAATTTAAAAAGGTGAAAACTTGAACCTTGAACAGGATATGATCAAGCAGTTCCTGAACATAGGGTACAAGCCAATCAAACTCCCCGGCTAGCTGGTGCGCACCCTATCGAACTATTCAGCTAGCCGGTGCGTAATATTGAACCACATTCCTTGTAAAAAGTGGCTGACCACCTGCTTCAACTGATGATATATACATAAATTAAAAAACTCAGTATATAATGCATAACATTTGCTTTACTTTTGAAAGCACAAACATAATAAAAATGGTAATTTTACCTTTGCTCGTTGTTGTGCCGTTGTTGCATATGCTACTGGACACGATGTTGCAGTTGCTAGACATGATAAACGGTTTGGATGGTTTCACAATTTGAAAATAAGGTGTTAACGCCTCTATTCATACATAAATTATGTAAACTTTATAGTGGAGGTGGCAATGGGTCTAACACATGTAATCATTAGTGTGAGTTGAAATGGGTTGGGTAGTCAGACCACAAACACATCATTTATCATTTTTGGTTGTACAAAATCTGTATTATTACAATGTATTCTAACCATTAATGAGGACTCATTTTAGGTTTTGGTGTATTTACATACACTTCCGCTAAGTTTCAAACCGTTTGACCAAGCTTTACTCATCTAACTAGTTAGATTCGTTCAACCCATTCTCTTTAGTTAAATCATTTAAAACATAATATGTTTGACCCGTTTAAAATACAAAAAAAAAAAAAAAATTAACCTACTAATATATAGAAGGTAGGGATGAACATTTGGTACTTGAGACCAGTACTGTACCGAATTATTTTCGGTACCCACTTTTTGGCATTTTTGATACCAATACTTTTGGTCAGTACTGCAATATCTACTATAATAACAAATCCACATTAAAAATTACAAATCCTTGATACATCAGATTAGTTTTTTGTTCATAGGCAAAAAAATAAAAATAAAAAATAGGGATATAAAACACACATCACCTTCAAATAGCTGTTGATATATTCTTCAAAACTGTAGCACCGTAAACAAAACATCCTATTTCTTTGTTGTTTGCTAGAAAAGCACAACTTTTTAACAACTAATAAAACTGAAATATGAAATAATAAGAGAAAACTGGAATATAATTACCGCAATAACATCTAAAAGTGAAGGTTGTTTCTTCTTCGTGTGGAGAAGATGCGGCTGCCATTAACTTAGTATACTGGAAAATAAAGTTTTGTCATATAAAAATATTAGAATTCAAGAGATTTTGTAACTTACAACATTCATATTAGCTGCCCATATAGCAATAATGTTCCCAGTTCCTTAATGTAGAAAGCGGTGCTACTACCAAATGAGGGGAGACATTCTCTTTAGATAACGATGCCAAAAAAGCAATACTTTGTATCATTTTCCTGAATGTTATAAAGCATACTATAAAGGTAAAGGGTTACTTTTTCATACATATATAAAAATAAAATTTTAAAAAAAAATTAAGGAAATCTTACCACGACCCATTTCGTCTGCAAGTATCACATGTGTTTGTTTAGACTTTAGACCATGAGAAACGCAAGAAATTCAATCCTTCAAGCTGGTACAAAAGTAGCTCACCTATAGTTACACGTAATCAAGTTATGAGAACATCTTCTAGCTTACATATAGCTATTAAAATTGAGAGGCTTATACATATACCCAAAAAGCTTACTTGCGGCAAATAGTTTTCAGCACTTAAATACATATTTAGAAGAGAGATTGATGAGGCAGAACAATAACTTAGGCCCCCCGAGACTACAGCCAAGAAGAAGAAAAGCTAAAACAGGAACCCTAACCTTTTTATCAACTTTTTTCACCATATCAAAATTATTAGATTTTATATTACATTATTTAATCATCATAATTGAAACAATACACATCTCCAACAACATCATTAACTGTCCAAAATTGTAGTAGTTAGTTGATGGTTGGAAATTCACTTAATTTATCACAGCACTTTGAAACTCAAACGTAAAGACATATGCTAGCTAAGAACAACAAACACTTATGAAAACGTAAATGGTTGATATTTAAATAACAACTTTTTAACAACTAATAAAACTGAAATATGAAATAATAAGAGAAAACTGGAATATAATTACCGCAATAACGTCTGAAAGTGAAGGTTGCTTCTTCTTCGTGTGGAGAAGATGCGGCTGCCATTAACTTAGTATACTGGAAAATAAACTTTTGTCATATAAAAATATTAGAATTCAAGAGATTTTGTAACTTACAACATTCATATTAGCTGCCCATATAGCAATAATGTTCCCAGTTCCTTAATGTAGAAAGCGGTGCTACTACCAAATGAGGGGAGACATTCTCTTTAGATAACGATGCCAAAAAAGCAATACTTTGTATCGTTTTCCTGAATGTTATAAAGCATACTTTAAAGGTAAAGGGTTAGTTTTTCATACATATATAAAAATAAAATTTTAGAAAAAATTAAGGAAATCTTACCACGACCCATTTCGTCTGCAAGTATCACATGTGTTTGTTTAGACTTTAGACCATGAGAAACGCAAGAAATTCAATCCTTCAAGCTGGTACAAAAGTAGCTCACCTATAGTTACACGTAATCAAGTTATGAGGACATCTTCTAGCTTACATATAGCTATTAAAATTGAGAGGCTTATACATATACCCAAAAAGCTTACTTGCGGCAAATAGTTTTCAGCACTTAAATACATATTTAGAAGACAGATTGATGAGGCAGAACAATAACTTAGGCCCCCCGAGACTACAGCCAAGAAGAAGAAAAGCTAAAACAGGAACCCTAACCTTTTTATCAACTTTTTTCACCATATCAAAATTATTAGATTTTATATTACATTATTTAATCATCATAATTGAAACAATACACATCTCCAACAACATCATTAACTGTCCAAAAAAGTAGTAGTTAGTTGATGGCTGGAAATTCACTTAATTTATCACAGCACTTTGAAACTCAAACGTAAAGACATATGCTAGCTAAGAACAACAAACACTCATGAAAACGTAAATGGTTGATATTTAAATAACATTAATTCATTAGGAGAAGCATGATAGTCATAGCTTGTAGCAATAAACGGGCCACCTGTAGTACGCCCGAAGTTGGTTCCTTCATGACACTATTACAAAAATTAAATTTACAAATAAAGTTAAATGCAATATTATCCGGTGAGTGGGAACTAAAAATAATACATAAAAAAGGTACAAAAAAGGATATTTTCGGCTGTCTTACTCTTGCCAGTCTCACTTATTTGGAGTGCCCAGATCTCTCGTCAGCCTGCAAATGAACAAAACTACCGGAGTTATATTAAATAAATGTAAAAATTTAGACATAAGAAAAGGTACTTATGAATACTCTGAACCACCACCAGACTCACCCAATTCTGGAAAACCCTAACCCTATAAATCGAACGCCACAACCACCTTGTCGACAGAAAAAACTGAGCACCTAACAAATCGGAAAGAACAATCAAATCTACTACCGCGCCAACTTTAAATCGACCCCATCGCAGCTGCAACCCGCTAAATAACGATGATTGAAAGTTTAATTTGTGACCAGCCCCATCACGCAGCCTAAACGATGAACAAATCGAACCAGCGAATTATTCAAATGTGAAACACAAATCAAGTTTTCTAAAACCCTAAACAATGAATAAATCTGAAACAAAAATCAAGTTTATACAACCCTAAACGATGAAAAAAAATGAACAAATGAAAAAAACACTGAAAATAGAGAAATTAATAGATCACATAACCATATATATCATACATACTATAACTACAAAAACCGACAACATGAATCATAGCAGAAATATAATAAAAAAATACATCTAAAGATAGAAACTACTAACCTTCGGAATCAACCAGGTGACCGATGATTAGGGTTTTTGAATTGAAGTTCTACAGTTGAACACGAACATCCCCGTCGTCAATCAGCCTTAGATGAAAACCCTAGGATTTGAAAATTTCTGAGATGCTTTGAGGGAACCAGAGAGAAAAGGAGTCGTAGATGAAGGAATGGAATTAGGGTTTCATAGTTAAGGAAATAGGATTTAGAATGACCTGTAGAGAACGCGTGAAGGGAAAAGGGGCGGTGATGGAAGGAAAAGGATAATTAGGGTTTTTGATTGAAGAGAGAAAGAGAGAGAGAGCGCGCATGTATTAGAAGAAAAGAAACTCCCGCCCATGAGGGAATTATCTAGCCTAAGAGGGTGTCCACATCATCAAAATGATTGGCTAAGATTAGGGTGAACGGGGCGTACAGCGGGGACCAATTCGGTGACCACTTTCCCCGATCGGGAACACCGCCGCCATCACCGCGGGGACCCGATTCGGGGGGTGGTTTCGGTGGTTGTTCACCGCTTTGAATTCGCACATGGATCGAGGAACGGCTATTTTTTGAACGGTCATAAACAAAAAAAAAATTCACTTTTTATACAAATATAAATAACCACACCCACCACTAAATTATTTACACTCTCATCAAACCACACCACAACTTCACTTATTTTTTATAAACCACTGACGGGTGGTCCGTAGGACAACCCTTAAGTGGTTTAAAAAAGATTAAAATTCCATGCTTTACTTGGGTATTTGCTTGAACTTAGTAACTACGAGTGTTCGTGTGTTTTGCAGGTAAATCGCTTAATTGAACGCATAAGCTACGGTTGGAAATTAAATGACATCGTGACTTTGTGGTTCAAAGAATACAAGAGAGACATCACACCACATCAATTGCAAATCTTAATTAAATCATCATCCACTTCACATGATCATCATCATCATCAATAGTGGGCGGCACATATATGACACACACATGTGGGCCGAACTCTAGTGATATTGGCACATGGATGGAGGACATTATCTTGTGGTTTATTATTTTAATCATTCATCATCATCATGGCAGATATTGGGAGAAACAATTAAAAGGGGTGTTATTATTGTTTTAATAAAATAAAACCATCATCAAGCAGACTTGTGATTGGGCCGCCAATACAAGTGGGTCAGCCAACATGAAGGACATAATGGATTTGTTTGATTGGGGCACATGGGCGACAGACCATCAAGGGGGCCTTCGAAACTTGTGAGCTGACTTTGGCATCCATATTGTCAGGTGCACATGAGGCTTTGTTCACAAGACTCTTGGTTATTGGGCCAACAATACAAGTTGTGGACTAGGTGACATGTATGTTATGGGCGGCTGACTTGTGGAGTTGTTGGATTGGGCCGCGAAGCAACAACATCAAGGATTGGGTTCTGTGGACGGCAAGAAAAGACAACAATGATCATCATCATTTGACTTCTTGGGGCGGCACATGCAAGGTAAAAATGGATTGGGCCACATACATCACGTGGACTTCTCATGTTGGGCGGCACACGTGACATTGAGGCACAAAGCAAAACCATCAGGCGTTCGCCGTAAATTACAGTTCCACCGTAATTTACGGTGGACCTGATTTTGGCAAAGTTCCCACCGTAAATCAGTCTATTCGTACCGTAACATTTTCAAGATTACCGTAATTTACGGTATGACCGTAAATTACGGTGGACATGACGAGGAAACTTGTAACCGCTCATTAAAATCGGTTTTGATTGTGTCTTTTCAAATATTCGGATGATTGTCGGTTTGGAGAGCATCCTAGGGGCGAATTTTGGCTATCTTGCTTGGTTTTGGACAATCTCTAACATTCGGTTTGTGTCTTTGATCCGTATGAACAATAATATCTTTGTTATGATGTTGATTCGAGCCATGTGTGGCTAAACACTTTATGATTGTCCTAGATTGAAGGTTTGTTTGAGATATTTTGTATTTGATTTCCTAATTTCTAGAATAGCAATCCTTATCTTTATGGTTGGTTTGTTATGGTGTGTGATTGTTTGTTAGTAACTTGTTAATTCTTATGTTAATCTAGTTTGAAACCATACGTTCTTGGTGCCGTTGGCAATCGAGATATCATGGGTATAATTAGGATTGGGTAAGGGTTGATTGATCATCGGGTAACAACCTCACGTTCTAGGAATCTGAGTACTTAGTTCCCTTTCATCACTGCAAGTAATCACACATGAGTTATGTCTATGTAGTTCTTTCTAGTGGAATGATAATATGAATGTTGATACAAACCGGAAATCTAGGATGGTCATTTGTCTCTAATTTGCTTACAACCAAACTTTTCTCTTGCAATTTACTTAGTTTAATTTAGTCTAAAACCAATTCACTCCCATAAACTCTTGAATTTTATTTCTCTTGCAATTAGATTAATTTAGTTAAAATTAGATAAACTTTCAAATAACACATATTCCACAAACTCCCTGTGTTCGATACCCACTTGCCACTATCTATATAGTTGTTATTGGGATTAAATTTGCGTGACCACGACAATCACGTCAAATTTTGGCGCCGTTGCCGGGGAGTAGTGCGCAACGTGTGTCAGTTTGTTAGTTTTGCATTGTTATTTTCGGGTTTACACTGGTGTGTTTAGTGTGCAGGTTCTACAGGTGCATGCATACTAGAGGCTCTCACAAAGCGTCACCATTGTCATTTGATCCGGAAATCGAAAGAACACTAAGGCAAAACCGAGTTTTACTACGCGAAAACAGAATCGTTGGTTCACCCACTTCACCCATTACACCAAGAAACATCATGGACGAAACACTAGTACCACCCACAACGGGTCAAACGACCTCAACATTTATTCCTACATCCACACAACCTTCACCAAACACCACTATACCAAACACCACTACAATTCCTACTCCAATCCATGATACTACACCATCCAACACTACACAACCGATTACTACTCAAGTCGAACCTACTCTCACCTATAGCCCTTCCGCAACAATTCCACCACTTTCACATTTCTTTCCTCCGACTACGGGTCAATCATCTTCTACTCACTCATTACCACAAAGCTCAACCGTTATCCATACTACCTCTACATATCGACCATCGAACCAACCCGGTATGCAATATTCGTCTTATCCTTATATGCAATCTTCGGGTATAGGAGGAGATGGGTATTTTGAAGGTTATGAAGAAGAGTTTGAGGGATACGAGGAAGAAGGATATGCTTATGGGGGTGATGGAGATCAAGGAGAGTTTGGGTATGTGTCGGGTCAATCTCAAGGGATGGCAAGTGTAGGTGGAGTGCTACAACAACAACAACTTATACCGCAACATATTCGGCCAAGACCACAAGGGCCACCTATGCAACGCCCTATCCCATTGCAACAAATTCGGCCACAAAACGTACAACCGCAATTTCAAAGGCCGATTCAACATCCACCGATGCCACAACAACAGTTTCAACCACCGTTCGTACCACAAGGGCATATACCAAGACCTATGGGTCCTATTCGTCCAAGGGTTCGATTGGGTGTTCCAAGAAGGCATCTTAGAGAACAAGCACGGGGGATAGAAGCACATTTCAGGCCAATCATTACTCAAAACCCCTCACCGGTGGTTATCCCTCACAACAACCAAGGGAGAACATTTGAAGTAAGAACGAATTCCTTACAAAGTTTGCCGAAATACAAAGGGTTAGCAACGGAGGAGCCGTATTTCCACTTAAAGGCTTATGACTCCATTTGCAATACTCTTGGGAGTCAAGGTTTTTCGGCTGATGATATCAAGTTGGTCTTATTTCAATTTTCGTTGGAAGACAAGGCAAAGAAGTGGTTCTACACTTTGCCTTCAGCATCAATTTATACTTGGGCGGAGATGCAACAAATTTTCTTAGACGAATTCTACACCGCCCAAAAGACTAATGATGCTAGAAAGGGGTTAAGGAGCTTCCAACAACAACATGGTGAGATGTTCCATGAGGCATTTGAACGATTTAATATGATGATAAAGAATTGCCCTCACCATGGAATTGAATTGTGGGAGTTGATGAATGCTTTCCACGAGGGGTTGAGTGCCGAAGATGCTCGCGATTTGATGTCCATTACCGGTGGAACTTTTGGCACAAATTATGAAAATGATGATTGGGAGTTCTTAGAGAATATGGCAAGTACATCAAAAAGAAAAGCTCAAGCCTCAAGAAGAGCTCGACCAGCCATTGCCCGACCTCAAGTGCACGCCATAGATGACGGTAATGTTCAAACTACTAACCAAATTTATGATGTGTGTGCATTGTGTAATGAAATAGGTCATGCGGCTGAAAATTGCCAAGGGTTGATGGAAGGGCAATATGAAGAGGTGCATGCGGTTCAAGGTCAAGGATGGGGTGGTAGAAACTACAACAATATGAATTATAACACTTACCACCCCGGGTTGAGGAATCACCCAAATTTCCGATATGGAAACTCTTCAAATCAAGCTAACCAGAATTTCCAAGGAAACCAAGGATTTCAAAGGCAATATCAAACGGGTCAAAGCTCTTCGGGTGGAAATGAGATGATGGAGATGTTGAAGGCGATGCAAAGTGAAATGCAACGAATGAACCAACGTGATGAGGTTCGGATGCAAAAGGACGAGGTTCGTGACAAAAGCATCCAATCGTTGACCACTCAAATGGGTCAACTTGCAAGTGACGTGGCGATGTTAAAGAAAGCAAAAGGCCAGCTACCGAGTGATACGGTGCCAAATCCCAAGAACATAAAAAGCATTAACATCAATGTGGTAAGCACCGTTCCAAATACTAAATTTAATGAAACATTGCTAACTTCTTCGTATCAAGTGAATGCAGGTTTGGAAAAAGACGCCGAAGTCGAGAATGATAAAGAGTGTGAAGCGCCAATTGTGCCTATCCGTGTGGGAAAATTAAAAATCCCTCACGCATTGTTGGACTATGGGGCAAGCATGAGTGTGCTACCAAGCGATTTATACGATATGTACGACTTTGGTCCACTTGAAGGTATAGACACCATGGTGAGCTTGGCGGATGGAAGTTGGAGGCGTCCACGGGGAATGGTTAGGAATGTTAAGATTCAGTTGGGAGAATTTGAATACCCGGTGGATTTTCTAGTTTTGGACTATGCTTCTACCAACATGGCATCACAACAAAGGGTGATTTTAGGTCGACCATTTCTCTATACGGCAAATGCTCAAATTGATTGTAGAGAAGGAATTATTACCATGACCGAAAGGAACCGTAAGTTGTCATTTGAGGTTCAGACTAAGATGATTGGTTACGATTTTGTTGTGGCGAAGGATAGCGGGTTTAGTGAAAAGGTGTTACCATGAATGAGAAAAAAGCACCCACCGGACCGTGAAGAAGCATATATGGGTGCGAGCAAGAATGTATTTGATTACCCACCGAGTCAAAACAAGATGGATGCATTTTGCTCAATGGCACAAGGAAGTGATGGTGATAGGAACCGGTTCTTTGAGCCACCATAAATGGGAGTGGCGTGGTCTGGCTGAAGACTTGAAACTTAGCGCTGCTCGGGAGGCAACCCGGGATTTTATATTGATCTTGCTGTTTTTATTTTTCTATGTTTCAGGGCCATGGCGGCATTCAAGTGTGGGGAAGATGTGCGGAGAGTTGCGTGAAGGTGATGATAGGAAGTCGGATTATTTACAACATCTGTTGTGTCAAACTTCACCAGGTCAATGTACTCTTTCCTTAGTCTTGTTATGTTCTTTAGCTTTGAAATATTGGTAGTTAGTTTGTTTGCTTTATGATAAAAAAAAAAAAAAAAATTTGGGGTTTGAGAATTTAAGCAAAGGTTGATGTTGTGGGTTAAAAGCGATCCTTCCCTCAAAGCCATACATTGGGACAATGTATCTCAAGTGTGGGGATGGGGGAAATTTTTGGGAGTTTTAAAAATTTTGTAAATCCGAGCGAAAATTGTTAAAATTTGAAAACTTGATATTATACCATTTGACACACCGACACCCATTCCTAGTCTTTTCTTGGTGAGGATTTGAGCCACACATGATTGTTATTGATATTTCATTGTTTGAGTGGCGGTGTGTGTTGTGTGTTAATAGAACTTGTGTGTGAATACTTGTTAAATCCTAGAGTTAGCATGCTTTTGGAAATGATAGGGGACTTTTAGGAAGCCTCGTCTAGATGTGTGAGAGTGCGGGATTGGTGGGTTGGACCTCATACTTTACATATATGAGCTTGGTATTGTGAGGGGTGGGGGTTTGGTCCTTAGAAAGCCATGTTGAGCCTTAGACCATTCGATTGGGACCCGAGCCTACTTCCTACAAAAATTTTACCTATTGAGATGATCCGGTTTAGGAGATTTAGTATGTAGTATTGATGTTCTTGTATATATTGTTGAGTTTGATGTGTTATGAAAAAAAAAAAAAAAAAAAAAAAAGAGAAAAATATGAGAAAAATACAAAAAGAAGTAATTGGTTGCAATAGTCTATACTATTATAAAAAGGAGAAGTGACGTACACAAATGTAATTTTACATGGCGTCCAACATTTAAAGCAAGGTATACAACTAATGAAAGCTTGTTTTGTGAGGGTAAAATTGTAAAGATGTGAGATTTTTAAGACACTCTGAGGGTATCATAGTAATTACACATGTACCCCATACTCACTTGCTCAAAATTCTTTCCTTCTCTGCCCTTAAAAACCAAAACGACGATCATTGATTTACATTCACTTCATCTTCCTTATCTCTCTCTATTCAATTCCCATTATCTTTTGTAGGTTTTAATTCCTGATTGAATGAAAATATTGAAGGGCCGTCCGTTTTCAGATTTACAATATAATTGTGAGGCAGTTGTCGTTCAGATGGAACCTCTGTCACGAGCCGATTAGGGATTCACTAGGTAGTAACTTGCCTCTTCTTTTTTTTTTTTTTTGCATTTTTGGTGCCTTTTTGTGGGATTAATCAGTTTTAGGCTCTTAATTTATCATATGTTAACGTCTCTTGTTGAAGCTCTTGTCAGCGAAGGTCTTTATAATGTCGCTGTCTGCGCCCCTCAACTGTAAGTTTCTTCTATCATCTTTATACTGTTTTGTGTTTTCATTTGCTTATTGTTTACTTGTGATTTGTGTTAGAAGAAGAAGAAACTTGATTCTGGTTGGTTAACTGTTTAGGGCATATTGGATTATTGGCTTTAGGGTTTCTGGATTGGGGATTTGGAATACGTGTTTTTATATTTCTTTTTAAGTTGGAAAGATTACTAATTTGTGAAATCTTGAGGTTTATGGGGTTTTTGATGCAGTTTCAGAAGTGATCAAATGGTTCAAGAAACAATTGATAATCGAATGCTCATAAGGAACCAAAAGGTTAAAAGGTTTTTGAGCAGATTGTATGCTTTTCAGCTTTTGCACAAAATGGTATGTTTTCTAGGACCATTTCTTCAAACATTAATTGTTGAATTTGCAAATAAAATTGAACTCAAATACGTTGTTTTGAAAGTATGCATACAACCTGCTAGATAAAATGTCTTTGTGAGAATCATATATAATATAATGAAGTTGATATAAACTTGTGAATGTGTTTTAAGCTTCTTATTTAAGTTAGTTGGTATTTTAAGTATATAATGATAATTATTTATTTCTCAACTGTCATTTACTAATATATAATTATTTAACTTTATATGATCAGGATCGATCCCCACCCCCATGAACACGGCCCGTTTAGCAGCCGCTTTTATAACATTGTGTCTTTTTTCTGATCATTGTTTTTATTTTCCTACAGGCTAGAAAGACTCCTTCAGTGGAATCTTTTGATACGTCTACACTGCAGGAATCTGTGGGGATTGCTAAATCCCTGGCAGCAAAGAATTGATATGAACTGGACCCAAATCAAGAGGTGTGATTTATAACGGAGCAAACACCAACAAGTTTATATCATTATAATTTCTTAATTATATACGCGTTACACTTTTTATTAGTTCTCCTGTTGAATATGTTATTGTTGTATAGGTTCTTTCTCAAGGTCAAAAGTTAATCATGAAAGTGGAGCGAAAACTGTTTTATGTAGAATCATCATTTGCGTTATCATGGCCTGTGCTCTACAATTTTTGACACCATTATCTGAATTTATACCTCAGGTATGTTATTTAATTATGACATCATTGTTATATTTTTTAATACTCCTTAAATCCTAACGACATGTTTACAATTTAAGAACCTCTTGTTTTTTTTTCTCACTTTTGCATTGCGCTCTTGCTGCTATTGTCATCTCTGTTGTCATTGATTTGGTCAGTATTAATATACGTGTTTGATGCTTGAAAATTTAAAATCAACGCTCTGAGTTTCATGTTTACGTCGTGTTTACCAAGTTGAAATCAACTGATTTTCATCTTTATTATATGGGAACTTCACATTAAGGGCGGCAAATTCGGTCTTGGATATCAGCCGCTACCTCAAGATCACAAGCACCGGACTCGAAGCATTCGGTAACAACTGCACGTCTTTACTCCACTTGAAACGAACCATGCCTCCACTCGATGCAGGCTTGCTACCTGCCGATGATTCCGAAGCCACCGCCATTGCTCGCACCTTGCCACGTCTGCAGCAGATCGAGCTTTGTTTTCGTCGGTTTGGTGACTCGGGCCTGTTCGAAAAGGATGCATCAAATAGTACTTGGGACACATGCATCCCCAACCCAAAATACACTGCCCAAAACGTCGGTCATAATGCACGAGCCATAAATAATAACTTGGCGATCTTTTGACTTTGATCCAAGCATACCAATGAGCCTTTTCACAATTTGTCCAATGTTGAGACTTGTAGACAGCAACAGCAAAAAACAGCCTTCCGAGCATCCATCTGGAGATAAAAAACCGCAGAACAGCGATGGTATAAATAACCTTCTGGGCCAACAGGAAGTCAGCACCAAAAAAGAGTTTAGCAGCACCCAACCCAGCACAGAACTGGGTCTCTTGCAGCGACCAGAATAATTGCAGCAGCCTTTTATCCTTCAGATAATGATCAGCGATCTTTTTGCAACCAGTTGGAGGCTTGAAAGTTTGAGCTTTACTCCACGCCCGAGCCTTGTAAATAGCAACAGCAAACTTCCACCAATCAAGCATCCATCTGATCCTCCGTCTGAGCGAATTTTGATGCCATAAAACAGCCCAACCCTGACCCATTTTTCCCAGCTTTATATGCCCGCTTGGGGCCTTTTGACAAGGTGCTCTCTTAGAAATCTATTTGATTTTGTTACATAACTTTTGATTATATTCGAGTTGATTGTGATTATTGTCGTTATTAGTGTTTGTTATGTGGTGATGAAAATGAAACAAACAGGTACAACTTTGATATAGTGAAAAACGTTCCAATAGAAGAAAATACAATTTAGTTAAAGGACAACTGGTAAGCTAAGAGGGGTTTTCAGTCAGAAACTGAACGGAAAAGTTGCTGTTAAACAAGCACGGAGTAAAGGGTTGAAGCCGGATAATGAAACTTTGTTCATTTTATGGATAGTTTCGTTAAAGGTAAACGCGTCTCGAAAGCTTTACGTATGTATGTTTGGGAAATTGGAAGAGTTTGGGATGGAGTATGATTTGGATTGTTTGAAACAGATGATGTGGGCTTTGGAATATGATCCCGATTTATACACTTTATACTAGGGATTTAATTCAGACAGACCCGAAGATGCTAAAGGAAAACGAAAATCATCTCGCCAATGTGGCAAATATGAAAGGGAATATTTGAGAAGTGGGGCCAAAAACGGAGAACCACTCCCGATTTCTGTGTTTCTTGTTGCGAGTGTGCTCAAGGAGAAAAGTGTCAAACTGCTCACAGAAGCCAAGGGGCTCGATGATGTAGTCAATGTCAATCTTATAATCTTTTAAAAAACAAAGATTCCTTGCACAATTTTCATGATGTAGATGGTTTCTTAATTATATTTTTATTTCAGATTTTGAATGATACATCGGGCAACCTGGATGCTAGAAAATCCTGCTCGGGGGCTACGAAACTTCATAAAAAGTATTTGAAAAAGGTACGTGTTATGCCATTGTGTCTAAACTCTATAGTGTCCTTTCTTGGTTTTTTGAGGTCCCAATGTGGGTGGGTTGTGTAATGAGACAAAACGGGTTGTGTTTTTAGTATAGATCTAAATAGACTTATTCAAGCCGGGTTGAACAAACACTTTTTTGTCATATTATTACATTTCAAGTATTTTAATAAAAAACATTTAGTAGGTTGTATACGTTAAAAATGAACTTTGAGAGACTTTCAACCCGTTTAAACTATTCTCCATTTGAAAGTAAATTGGTCGACCCGTCACCTCAATTACTTCTTATTAAAAAATATATATTGAGTCATCCAATATGAAATTCTGGATTATTTGCTTTCTGGATTAATTTTGGCTTACTTATGGCTCTTCGAGATGAAGATGGAGAAGCCATCTTCATGAACACTGCTTTGAAATTTGAAGACTTTGAGCTTGTGTTAACTGGATTCAGTGACATGAAGATTTCTATTTTATGAGGAAACAATACGATGAAACACGGTGTTGGATCTAATTCGATTGTAACGACGACTAATGTTTATTTATGTACAATCTTTTTTTTTTCTTAACCCATTCTGTGTATAGTAGTACATTTGATTATTTTTCTAGACGATGTGTGTATACTGTTGTATACTTAGTAATTTAGTTAATGAGAAGATGATGGATTATATATTTATTTTTATGAATTTGAGAAACATCTCTATGTTCTTTCTTTGTTCTTCTGATACGGTTTTATACTTTCTCATTTATTTTTGAGATAACACTATACATGTTCAATATCTTCTTTTATAGCTAGCCAAAGTGATGAACCATGGATCATGGATATCATGTATGGAGAAGAGTCACGTTGACTAACTCTTTCAAAGGATTTATTTCTGCTCTTAAAAATATATCAAAATTTATCATAGTATAATTCAAGTTTTTGTAGTTGATCTTGTTAAAATGTTAATTTAATGTTGCAAGTATATAGTATACGAAGTGTTTTGTTTGCAACATGTCTTTCAAGTTTCAAGGCAACTAAATAAACGGGAATAAGTTGTGTAGATGTTAATATTGAAAGTTGGAGGGTTGTAGCTTTCAAGAGTGAAAGTTGGAGGGTTAAAGTTGGATTATAACAGATAGATTTTAATTTTTTTCATATAGTCAATCAAGGGTGATTTTATTAAATATAAAGTTGTAACAAGATTACAAAATAATACTTAAATATTAATCAGTGGGTAGGGTTCCAGCGTGAACCTAATCCCATGCGTGAACTGCGTGAACTAATCTGGACCATTGATTTCCTTTTTAGTTGTTAAGGGTATGATTGTAATTATATAAAAATTAGATTTAAATCATTATTTTAATAATTGAATTAAGTTACATCTTTCCTATTTTAAATTCATTATCCACATTATCTTTTATTTCATTTTTATTTTTTAGATTTCACCACCAGAATTCGGATATATGATTTTTAAGATTCACGTAACCTTCATATTTCAACGGTATACACATGTGTACTTTGATATGAATTGAACAGTACACATGTGTACTCAGCATGGTACATATGTTTAATTACCTACATACTACATACATATAAACAAAACTTGTAAACCTATTTTATATTAAGCAAATAACAATTTCCATAATGTTTGCCAAACCAAAAAAAACATACAATTACAAGTTCCAGTTTCGTGAAAACAATAAACGCAACATAATCGGAAAAATAAAAAAGACATAGTCTTTTACAACTATTCGTCGCGTTGTATGCTGAATCATCCTTATCGACCAAGCAAACAAACATACGTGAATCATCCTTATCGACCTCATACGTGAATCATCCTTATCGACCTTCCATCTCCACTTTCCTCGTTTACGACGTCTCCTATAATAACACAAAAAACTCAGCAATTAGTACTTCACATAATTCACAAGTGTACATCAACTTTACACATTCAATACACAAAAAAAAATATGAGATATCACAAAAACAGACGCTATACACATGTGTACATTGCATTAAAAACATAGCAAAGCCAGAATACACATGTGTACAACGCCTTAAAAACAGAGCAAAATCAGAATACACATGTGTACATCGCGTTAAAAACAGAGGAAAATCATAATACACAAATGTACATCAACAACTTTACACATCAACAACTTTAAAGTGGGGATAAAATCATAAATTAATTAGGCCCAAGGTGCACTACAATTCACCATACTTTATAAATGTTATAGAGATAATGTTATAGAGATAATAAAACTAAAAAAAGTGAAGTAACTTTAATACTACCTTGTAAAAATATCATAGAAAAAAAAAACCAAAAGCAAAAATGTCACAGATTTATCTTGGGTCCACGAACAGACCTCTCGTGCCTTGTCGTATACACCCTCAAAAACTATATTATAACACCTTTTGACTCAAGTCACGGCCTGTCACATTCCTTCCATCACAAACCACTAATAAGGCATCCATGTACACCACCCTTTGGATAGCGATCAACCCGTAACCGAACAAACATTCAACCCAGTCATTTCACTTAGTCCATAAAAAAAAAAAAGGAACAGTAGTCAACAACATAACTTAGTCCATAAATAATCATAAATATTTCACTGTTGGTCCAAGAGAAGTATTGGAAATGCAATCTCTATATCTGCTCCAAAAGGTATTATTATATCTTGATCCTTGATTGTGTGATGTCAAAACAAATTGCTGATCGAGAAGCATGTAGAACATCGGCAGTAAGCAGTATTGATGAACAACAAGATCAGCCTCTCCATCTCCCTTCTTAAAACCCAGTGTCGTTGAATATTATCATAATCAAAACTTTTGTGAAATATGGCGGCTGGTCAAGCAGAAGTAGGGTTTCGATGTAGGAATACAGATAAAATGAAATAGATTTTCCACTAATCCCAAATGGACTATTGATGTGTCCGGTCAGTGTAAGCTTGGATCTAGAAAGATCTAAAAGAAAAAAAAGGAAAAGAAAAGGATTCAAAGACTTACCGGAAAATCGCATCTGCCAGGGTTGAGGTACCGCCACCGTCGCTCTTTTCAAAAAAACCGATGCCGGTTTTGTGCTCGGAAGGCTTGATTTAGGGGGTACGCGTGCTCTCGTGCCGGAAGCTCTCGCCGGACCACCATCCACGGTGGCCGGCCGCCGTGCCGTCGTCGGCTCCGCTGCCGTCGTCTGGCTGTAGTTCAGACGAGAGTGTGAGAGGGATATGTGTATGTGCGGTGTATGTGTGTGTTTGTTGAATATATTGAAACTGATATAGGGATTTTAGGGGATTACAAATTAATTATTTTAGGGGATTACAAATTAATTAGTTTCCATATCTTTAATATGAAAGTTCCCTATTTTACCCTTTAGATTAAAATTTAAATTAAATTTATTATACCTTTAATTACAATTGTGCCATTGATCTAAGATCTATCATCTACAAAATCAAGGGCCCAGATAAGTTCACGCTGGAGAAAATGTTCACGTTTGAACCTAATCCATTAATCAGTATCATTGTTTATACATAAAAGATTATAATATAATGCTTAAATATTAATCTGTATCACTGTTTATACATACCATGCGGACAAAGGGCTGACAAAAGCTTATATTGTAGAACTAAGTTCTGGGCAAAATCTCAACTTACATGTGGTGCTGTTGATAATTGTGTAGACCATCAAAAACATGATCTCTTTTGTTGCCTCCTGTATTTTAAATAGACGGTTTCCACTTTCTGGCGTCTTTTTTCATTTCAGGTAGTTCGGGCTTCCGCTGCAACGCGCGGGCATTCCCACTAGTAGTTGAAAATGTTGAAGTAGTTGTGTATATATTTGGTGTTTGCTTTGTTTAGTAGTAGAAATAAAAACCGGGTCAAATCAATTAGCTCTCGCATATATATTCCATCATTTTCCTACCTTTGCACCTAGCCCCGTTGCAACCCGCAAGTCCCTTTGATTCTAAAGCATGTTAGATATTTGTTAGGAGGAAATTTGATTTGTATACAAGCTTATTGTCGCACACACACACGCGCGCATTGAGTGGTTTAGCATTATGCTAATAATTCT
Source organism: Helianthus tuberosus (assembly GCA_030545235.1). Classification (NCBI taxonomy): domain Eukaryota; kingdom Viridiplantae; phylum Streptophyta; class Magnoliopsida; order Asterales; family Asteraceae; genus Helianthus; species Helianthus tuberosus. The sequence goes on along the minus strand of CM060451.1, from coordinate 46,156,397 downwards.
TGTAACCGAGAGGTTTTTTTTTTTGTGAGGGGTGTGTCTTGTGGTATGATTGAAAGTTAGTAAAAGGACGGTTTTGGGACTCACTAGGGGCGAATTTTGGCTGTCTTGCTTGGTTTGGAACAATTTCTAACATTCGGTTTGTGTTTATGATTCCTATGAACATTAGATTTGTTGGTATGATGATGCACCAAACTATGTCCGGCTAAACTTTTCGGTGATCATCTTAGGTGAAGGTTTCTCTTGAACTTTTGTGTGTTTATTTCTGAATTTCTAGAATGATAACTTGCGTTGCTTGAATATCATGGTGTATGTTTAATTGCTTGTAACTTGTTAATCGATATTGCAATTTCTAGTCTTAATCGTACGTTCTTGGTGCCGTTGGCAATCGAGATATCACGGGAAGGGTTAGGGTTGGTTATTGATTAATTGGTCATCGGGAAACAACCTCGCGTTTATATAATCCGAGTACTTTGTTCCCTTTTATCACTTCAATTATCTATACACGAGTTATGTCTATGTAACTCTTTCTAGTTGGAATTGCACACAATCGTTTAAAGAAACTGGAACCTAGGATGGTCATTGTTCTCTCCTAATCTGTTTTAAAACCTACATTTGATTTGCCATTAGTTTAATTTAGTTTTCTAAAACAACAATCCAAAGTATTGATCTTTAATTTCTGCAAATTAGGATAATTGTAGTTTAATTGCAAGGCTATACAATTGACATATTTTCCACAAATTTTTTATACTCTCAAACCACACCCACTTCAAACCGAGCAATGGAGAACCAACCCCGCGAAGCCAAGAAAAAAACTAAGGGACGAGGCAAGCAACCGTCTCGTGGTGGTTCGAGCGGTGCAAGTGCACAATCACAACCCCCTTTCGGATATACTCCACAACCCCCGTTTTTTTTCCAACAACCTTCACACCCCTCCTTTTACAACACCCAAGCAACCAACCTTCAACCCAATTTCGGCTATGGTTTTCAAAATTTGTTATCAATGGATGCTCTTCCTCAAACCCCCGCCTTCGACCCATATGGTTTTCGTTCCCCACAAGTTCCATCGGTCCAAGAAAATGTTGAACGTCCTCTACCTATTTACGACGACGAGGACGATGAGGTAGTGCCCGAAACTCAAAATTTGGGCGACGAGGACGATGAATATAATGTGGATGAAGACGCGGGCAACGAAGAAGATGACGCTCGGGATAAAAAGGGAAAAATGACGAGCGAAAAATGGACAAAGGTCCAAGAAGAGGCGTTGGCGAAGGCGTGGGTACATTGCTCTACCAACAAAAAGAAGGGCAATCAACAAAACCGCGATAGTTTTTGGCGTAAGATTTTAAATCATTTTAACGCCACCGTCGGTGGAAGTAACCGGACCGTGCATCAAGTACGGTCTAAATGGGGCCCGATGCACACGAAAATAAACTTTTTCAACGGCCTATACCAACAAGCGGTAAAAATTATATTTTTTAACATTGTATATTTTTTAATTTTCTTTACTAAGTTCATATTTTTTTAACATTATATTTTTTAACATTGTATATTTTTTAATTTTCTTTACTAATATGTAGGATCGCACAAGAGGAAGCGGAGTCAAGGATCTCGACGTGATGAAGCTCGGCCGAGTTGGCGGAACAATTCAAAGAGTACACCGCCATGAAAGAAAAGAAGCACGCGGTTGAATTGGAGGCGATTGAATTGAGGAAGAAAAGAGAGTTGCAGGCTCTCGAGCTCATATCGGAACAACGCGAGACGATGAAAAACTACAATTACGATCGAGATATGGAAACATTCATCAAGCCGCACGAGGATGCTCCGCCAAATATGTTGCCGTTCATCCTCGCCCGAAAACGCGACATCGCTAACAAGTACGGGTGGCCGTGCGATTTCTAAAATTATTATTTTCTAGTTTTAATGTAATTTTTATTTTCTAGTTTGAATGTAATTTTAATTTTCTAGTTTGAATTTAATTTATATTTTTATTTTCTACTTTGAAATGTCTTTTGTTAAATTTTATTTAGTTTTTATTAATATTTTTTTATAAACATGCATAAACAACAAAAAAAAAAAAAAAAAACCAAGTCCCCTAAAGAGGGGAGTGCCGCCATCAAAATGGGGTGTTAGGGGAGTTTAAGAGGGGAGTTGACGTGGCACTATCTGATTGGTGGTGTGTAAGAGAGGGGACTCCCCTCTTAGGGGAGTGCCTCTATCACCCTTAGGGTGTAGGGAGTGGTTAAACACTTTGGAGTGGCAAACTAAAAAACCGACCAATCAGAGCGCGCCATGTCAATTAGTCAAAAGTGTTTAAACTTTGGTGAAAAGTGTTGGCAATGGTTTAGACACTTGGTGAAGTGGTAAACTATTTAAAAAAAAAAAGGAAAAAGGTGTGATTGGTTGAGATTGGATTGGACCCCACCTCACAATACCCTCTCTCTCAATCATCTTCTTCCCGAATCGGCATGCGGTCACCGATTTCTTTAGTTTGCCGCCTCGCCAAATAGTCGGCGCCGGTGTTTGCCGATCGGCAAACTCCTTTGCCGCCCCTTGCCGCATGCCACACCGTACACCCTTAAACCTTGTGGCTTAAGAGAATTCATTTAGTATAATAGATAGATTTTTTTTTGAAGGGCTAGTATAATAGATAGATATTTTCGGTTTCTTTTTTCAATTGACAAAAGAATATACATTTGTAAAACCACATGTTTATGAGTCATTGGCGCCGGCGACGCGACTGAAATCGGCAATGTCACTTCAAAACTCGTGAAAAAGACGACGCAGAATCCAATTCCGAAGGTATACATCGATCATCGATTTGGCCTTTCATTGAAATCCTGCATTTAGGGTTGTAGAATTCGCGTATTTCTATTATAAATCGTCTGTTTCTTCATGTTTATTCTTATTTAGGCTTTTGGGTATTGGTATATGCTAATGAGATTTTCAAATGAATCGCCATTGTAGGCTTCATTGTCTTATCTTTGTGAGGGGTCAAAATGAAATTTTTAATAAATAAATAAACACCACTCACCCACTATCCAAACACAGTTTTTGGGCTGTATGGCACATGCAGGACGTGTGACAAAGAAAAAAAAATGGTCATATGAGTCGTATGATAGATAGAAAAGGGTCATATGGGTCGTATGAAAAGCAAATCATACGATCCGTGTGATATTTTGGTTGACAAAGAAATGATTGAGATAACCATTGATAAGGTTATACGGCTCGTATGACGTTTTTCGGCCTATTATACGGACCGTGTGATGTGGCATGCCCTTGTGTTGTGTGGAGAGTTGAATAAACATCATACGGCATGTATTAATCGTCAAGCACACAAGAACCTTTTAACCGGAGCCTTTAAAATCCTACTTTCTCTATAAACATAGAGGAAAAAACAGCAAAAACAATCAAAATTCACTAATTTGGAGCCTCTGTAAATCTGTAATAGAGAAAGTTTATAGAAAACCAAAGCGACCCTCTATATTTAGAGGGCAACATTTTTGTCAATCTATATATTTTTGTGAGTGTATAAAATCGAGAAAAAACAATAAAATCGATGTTTTAAAAAATAAAAAATAGAGAAAATAGTGTTTTTAGTTAAATTATATAGATGGAGACAGAGACTCCGACGAGAATGCTCTAAGGGTGGTGTTTGTATAGCGAGACCCTTTTTAGTATGTTCATCCGACAGTTGAATTTTATTGGTCCCGTTGCATTTGAATGTATCATCATACCATATGAATATTATCCACCCAATATATGTCTACATCTGTATCTGTAGGTGAGCAAAAAGATTTCATATTTGGAACTCATAAAGTCCCATGAAGCAATCAAAGGATCCTTTTGAAGTTGCATTTGAGGAAATAGACGATTCGCCGCCTGATACACCCTACACACATGATGGCACTGAAGCTCAAACCATGGCTGCAAAACCGACCATCAATTCACAACGATATGATGTGGAAAATAATATTAACCCTTTAAACCAACCAAGAACAAGAGTTAAGATGGGCTCAACATCCGCCGCTAATAAGAACAAAGAAGATGACGATGAGGAGGAAGAAGAGGAAAACATGGATGTTGAACTCGGAAAATTTTCGTCCACAGGGGACCCTGACAAAATGGCTAAGATGCAGTGAGTTTAATATAGCCCTGTAAACGAACCAAACGAACCAAACGAACACAAACATAGGCATGTTCGTGTTCGTTCATTTAACTTTAACCGGGCACATTTTTTTGTTCATGTTCGTTTATTTAACCGGGCACATTTTTTGTTCATGTTCATGTTCGTTTATGTTCGTTCGTTTAAGACCTAATCGAACAGTTCACGAATGTAAACAAATATATACAAACAAACTTAAACGAACATAATTTTACAAACAACAAACAACACAAATGAACATGATTGAAGAAACATAAATGAACATAATTTACTAAACATAAAGTAATTTTTTATGTAAATTAGTGATTAATTACGATAAATTCAATTGGAAAACCCATTCTTATTACTAGAAAGCCCAATTACCAATTAGCTATATTTATATAAGTAGTTAGAAAGTTCCTTTTATGTTTAATATTTATATAAATATAACTACTTATCTATTTATATTGAAACGAACAAACATAAATGAACCAACATAAACAAATGTAAATAGAAGAACATAAACGAACACAAATGAACGAACATAAACGGGCGTTCACGAATATAAATGAACGAACAAAATGTGTGTTCATGTCCGTTTGTTTATTTAAGTGAACAAAAAATTGTGTTCATGTTCGTTCAACATAAACAAACTTCCCGCCGAACAAGTTCACGAATAGTTCATGAACATTCGGTTCGTTTACAGGCCTAGCTTAATACCTGATCTTTTGTGCATTTGCATTGTTTGATACTAGCTGCATTACTAATCTTTTAGTTTTTTCACGAACATTTATGTTCCAGATCAATATTGTCTCAGTTCACTGAGGAACAAATGAGTAGGTATGAATCTTTTCGACGATCTGGATTTCAGAAATCCAATATGAAAAGGGTATGTCTCTCTCTCTCTCTCTCTCACACACACACACACACGCATAGTTAAGGGTGAGGGGGCACTCCCCTAAGGGTGTAAGGGGCACTCACCTAAGAGGTGAGTCCCCTCTCTTACGCCCAACCAATCCTCTTGTGCCACGTCAACTCCCCTCTTAAACTCCCCTAACACCCCATTTTGATGGCGGCACTCCCCTCTTTAGGTGACTTGGTTTTTTTTTTTTTTTTTTATTTGTTGAAATTATGCATGTTTATAAAAAAATATTAATAAAAATTAAATAAAATTTAACAAAATAAAACTACAAAATAAAAATAACATTAAAACTAGAAAATACATTCAAACTAGAAAATAAAAATTAAATTCAAACTAGAAAATTAAAATTACATTCAAACTAGAAAATAAAAATTACATTAAAACTAGAAAATAATAATTTTAGAAATCGCACGGCCACCCGTACTTGTTAGCGATGTCGCGTTTTCGGGCGAGGATGAACGGCAACATACTTGGCGGAGCATCGTCGTGCGGCTTGATGAATATTTCCATATCTCGATCGTAATTGTAGTTTTTCATCGTCTCGCGTTGTTCCGATATGAGCTCGAGAGCCTGCTCCTCTCTTTTCATCCTCAATTCAACCGCCTTATATTCAATCGCGTTTTTCTTTTCTTTCATGGCGGTGTACTCTTTGAATTGTTCCGCCAACTCGGCCGAGCTTCCCTCGGACGATGTCGCTTGACGCTTGTCTCGCCGTTGTGCTCTTTGTGGCGAGGGGTCTTCGTTCATATCGGGTATGCAAGGGTCCACCTCAACGGGCTTTCTTTTATTTCCCGAACCTTCCCCTTCCTCACCCAACAATGGGACTTGGGCCCATTTGTCGTATTTTCGAAGGACCTCCCACGCCTCGACATGTTGAAAACCGTTCGGATATCTCTCTTTAAATTCTGTTAAAGCGACTTTCATCACGTCGAGATCCTTAACTCCGCTTCCTCGTGTGCGATCCTACATGTTAAAAAAATATAAACTTAGTAAAGAAAAATAAAAAATATACATGTTAAAAAAATATAAACTTAGTAAAGAAAAATAAAAAATATACAATGTTAAAAAATATAATTTTTACCGCTTGTTGGTATAGGCCGTTGAAAAAGTTTATTTTCGATTGCATCGGGCCCCATTTAGACCGTACTTGATGCACGGTCCGGTTACTTCCACCGACGGTGGCGTTAAAATGATTTAAAATCTTACGCCAAAAACTATCGCGGTTTTGTTGATTGCCCTTCTTTTTGTCGGTAGAGCAATGTACATACGCCTTCGCCAACGCCTCTTCTTGGACCTTTGTCCATTTTTCGCTCGTCGTTTTTCCCTTTTTTTCCCGAGCGTCATCTTCTTCGTTGCCCAAATCTGCATCCACATTATATTCATCGTCCTCGTCGCCCAAATTTTGAGTTTCGGGCACTACCTCATCGTCCTCGTCGTCCCAAACAGGTAGAGGACGTTCAACATTTTCTTGGACCGATGGAACTTGTGGGGAACGAAAACCATATGGGTCGAAGGCGGGGGAGTGAGGAGGAGCATCCATTGATAACAAATTTTGAAAACCATAGCCGAAATTGGGTTGAAGGTTGGTTGCTTGGGTGTTGTAAAAGGAGGGGTGTGAAGGTTGTTGGAAAAAAAACGGGGGTTGTGGAGTATATCCGAAAGGGGGTTGTGATTGTGCACTTGCACCGCTCGAACCACCACGAGACGGTTGCTTGCCTCGTCCCTTAGTTTTTTTCTTGGCTTCGCGGGGTTGGTTCTCCATTGCTCGGTTTGAGAAGTGGGTGTGGTTTGAGAATATAAAAAATTTGTGAAGTGGGTGCGGTTTGAGAGTATAAAAAAATGAAACTTGTATAAAAAATGTGGTTTGATGAGAGTGTGGTTTGATGAGAGTATGAAGGTGTGGTTATTTATATTTGTATAAAAAATGAATTTTTTTTTTTTTTATAAAAATGACCGTTGTCAAACGGTCCTCTTTCGAAAATCGTGCCAAACCACGCGGTAACTCCACACCGCTCCCTATCACCGATTCGGGTCCCCGCTTTGATGGCGGCGGTGTTCCCGATCGGTGACTAGGGTCACCGCTGCTGGTCCCCGCGAACGCCTCGTACACCCTAAGAGGGGAGTCCCCTCTCTTACGCATAACCAATCCTCGTGTGCCACGTCAACTCCCCTCTTAAACTCCCCTAACACCCTAAATTGATGGCGCCACTCCCCTCTTAGGTGACTTGGTTTTTTATTAGAAAAAAAAAAAAAAAAAAAGGAAATCAGTGATTGGTTGAAAGTGAGGCTGGCCCCACCAACAACCCTCCCCTTCTTCGGTGAACTCCCCCCGAATCCCTTCCCCGAATCGGGTCACCGCAGGGATGGCGGCGGTGTTCCCGATCGGTGGATAGGGTCACCGATGCCCTCCCCGCTGTACGCCCCGTTCACCCTAAGTGCTAACTGAGTTGGGTCACGACTCGCGAGTCCATATGCAACCTTACATTTGTTTGTTATGTTGTGGTGTGGTGTAAAATTTGAATGCAGTTACTAGCCAGCATCACAGGAAGCGCCAAAATTTCAATGCCGATGACTATTGTGGTATCTGGAATTGCGAAGATTTTTGTTGGTGAACTTGTTGAAACAGGTACACTCACAATCGTTTGCACTTGCACAGTTGCACACATATTTTCTCATATACACAACCTACTTAAAAATGTTCAATGAGTGAGTTTTTATTAGCATAATATACAAACGTGTGGCATTGCAGCAAGGACGGTGATGACTGAGAGAAAGGAGACGGGGCCAATCAGGCCGTGTCACATTCGTGAAGCATACAGAAGGCTCAAACTCGAAGGAAAAATACCTAAAAGATCCGTGCCAAGGCTCTTTTAGTAGTAAGACAGAGCGAGTCATATATGCAACAGTTTTCATCTTGACTTTCGTTTATCATGATAGATTTTTTCGCTGACTTCTTGGGGAAGAGTTTGATCAATAATCGTTTCGGCAATTTAACATATTAATAAGTTTTGATATTGTTTTCGATTTGTGGGTCTTATTTATCTATGATAATAAGTAATGTGGATATGACAAATAGGCTCATTTTTTTGGTTTTGAAATGATATATAATTCTTTTATATTGTCTTGACTTTTCTTTCAATCAAAATTGTGAAATTAAGTGTCAAATTTCGGTATATGTCACTATTGTATTCATTATCTTAGAATTGTAATAATATTTGGATGTTTATCGAATCGTTGCCAAATACAGTGGCCCAAACAAGTTTATGCTGAATGTCTTTATATTGTTGTTTATAATTAGGAAGATACACTGAAGCACATCAGTATTTGAACAATCTAGACTGCTGTTTATATATCGATTTTAAATATTGTATACTGATTTTATAATTTACATATTGTTTGAATCACTTGATTTTATATATTGTTTGATATAATGATTTTATATATGGCAAATTGGATTTAAATAATCCCAACTTTATCAATTTGGCCGATAATAATCCCAACTCAGTTATTTGTCGATAATAATCCGAACTGGTCCACTTTTGGCCGATAATAGTTTGTGTTAAAAATAGCTTAACGGAGTTAAGGTTTTTTTTTCCGAATTACAAACCGATGTTTTTGGGCTTTTGTTTAGAACGAGGTTACAAGTTGACTGATGTAAAATTTACCTCGAAATACTGCCCCAAACGATGAAAACGGTGTTTCAATTCGGGTGTTTAAACTTCCAAAGTTCCAATTAACAAAAATTAAGCCGTTTGGAGCACCGTTTCGAGGTAAGTTTTACGTAAATCAACTCGTATCCTCGTTCTGATCAAAATCCCTAAAACATCGGTTTGTAATTCGGAAAAAAAACTTAACTCCGTTAGGCAATTTTTAACGGCGGACTATTATCGGCCAAAAGTGGATCAGTTCGGATTATTATCGGCAAATAACTGAGTTTTTATTATTATCGGCCAAAATTGAGAAAGTTGGGATTATTTAAATCCAATTTGCCTTTATATATTGATTTTCGGATTATGATTTTATATGTTGTTTAAAAGACCTGTTGTTTCTGTTGTTATATGTCGTGCTTTATACCTGATTGCATAACAAGTGAAAGTATAAATAGATATATTGTTCTTTTAATTTTCAAAAAAAAAAAGATATATTGTTCTTTTATACTTTATACCTGTTGTTACTATGTCTGAATAACGTGCTTACTATTTCTGAATCACTTGCTCATGGATTATATACCTTATTTGTAAATTACAAGTGTGTTTTCTTTTTTAAATCTAAGAATTAACAACATAGAAATCGTTGTGAGTGGTAAATCTTTTAGTATTTTTTTCAAAAGAACGCCTCGCATACGTGATGCTCGCGCATCAAGCAATGTTGGCCTCAAATATCATCAACGCATTTTTGACGTTTTGATTGTGGATAAAAGAATAACCTCAGGGTTAAATGTGCTTAGGTGAAAGAAATTTCAGGATCATCAACATCCTTGGAAGTCTCCTCTCGGGCAATCTAAAACAAGGTTGTGAGCTTCATGCGGACAATATTGGTTGGTATGAGGCTATGAGCAACCGAATGTTACTAATGGTAGAAGAGCCTTTCGTGTGGTGTTCGAGATGGTGAAGCAAACATTGTCAAGGACAATGAGTCCTTAGAGGTGTTTGTAACACCTTAGGTAAGTCTCATACTGATGTGGACTGTGGGGCGAGTCCCTAGTGGTGATTTAAATATTGTCGAACTCCTCATTGCCTCAATCTTTCTTGTAGGCTCCATGCTTCGAAAACACGCTAAATGTTTGAATCATTTGATGCTTGAGTCTAAATCTTCCCTTTTTCTTAGTTATTGATATGGTGAATAAACTCGTCATTTATTGAATCTTCTGTGAATCAAAATTGTGGAGTAACGTGTTTCCTCTCTTGTTCGGTCATGAAATAGATCATATATATATCAAAAATGAATTTTTGTACAACAATGAAATCTTGTTGGAATTGTCCAAATCTGGTTCATCCTTTGGAACCATATCACATCCCGAATATAATGAATATGATGACTTGAGACTGTAGAATAACCATTTCTTTATTATTTTTTTCTCGCTTTACAAAAAAATATCTTGTTTATTCAACAATTTATAATCTATAGTGGACCTCTAAGTAGTTGCACCGTTATGAAGTTAAGGAATTAGGTTGGAATGAATCCACTTGTTAAACGTAGGCCTGTAAACGAGTCGAGCCAGGGTGGGTTCGAGCTCAAGCTCGAAATTACACGAGGCGGCTCGGCTCGACTCGACCTCAAGCTAGAGCTTGGAGTTAAACGAGCCAACAAGCCGAGCCAATCTTGGCTCGAGCTCGGCTCGGCTCAGGTCGTTTCAAATCGAGTTTTTTTAGCTAGTTTTTTTCGAGCGAGCTATAAGCCGAACTGCGAATCGCAAGTTTTGTAAACATCCCTAGTTAAATGGCGTTGCTTGGAGAATGAACTCGGGGAAGACCGAATAAAAGTGAATAAACACGGATTTAAAAAGAAAAAAACACCACTCTTGTTTCTCAAAACTCGAAAGTAGTGAGAAACATGCTCGGTATCATTTGATTGAATGGTTGACCCTCAACTTCCATGAAAACAGACATAAGACATGAGATTTTCATATCATACACCTCCTCAATTCTGGTGAAGTTATCGGATCAATCTCCTTGTCCCTCACACTACAAGAACTTTTATCAAGTTTAGTTTTTTATTTTATTTAAAGTTTGTCTTGGAAAAGCTAAGAGGCTATATCTTTCTTTCTGGTTTCGAACATTTCACACTTATGATAGAATAGTGTCTAGGTGTAACTGTTGAGTTATACGGCATAGCAGCCACGTTCAGTTTGGTAAATTCATGAAATTTAATGATCATTTTTAAATGGTATTAGTTGCATAACCTTATTACAGTGGTTTGGCTTAAATCTCAGCATATTATAGAGGTATAATCTAATGAGGCGTGCCTTGCCATTCAAAAAAATCAAAACCAACATGTATTTGATATTTCAACCATATAATGTTATTATTCTTCTAAATTATTTCAAAGGCTTAATGCCTTAATCTTTGTTGTGGCATGTCAACATTTATTGTTTGAAATAATAGATTGAGAAAAATGCCCGGATAGTCTTTGTGGTTTGTCCATTTTTCACCTTTAATCACTAACTTTCTAAAATTACAGTTATAGTCCCCAACTTTTGGAATTTCGTTCCCGAATAGTCCCTGGCGTGGATGGGGTTAGTTTTCCCAGTTAAATGGAGGATAAAATGACTAAAATGACCTTAATAATAAATAAATAATGGGCCACATTTTATATTAAAAACCTAAAAGCATCATCTTCTCCATAACCTCACCTCCACCCCTTTAACCACCGCTTACACCCTCCACCACCTCCACCCCTCACTGCCTCCACCCTCCACCGCCTCCAATAACCTCCTCCACATTCGACCGCCTCTACCACCAGATCTGAGCTCTAGGTGATGAATGTTAGGCATTTAGTATTGATGAAGCATAGAGGTGAGGTTATTGTGGTTTAAAATAAGCAGGATGGTAAGTATTCTTGGAGATGAATTTTATGAATGGGTTCAGTGGTTTGATTAGTGCATTAGCTTAAGAAGAAATCAAATGTTAGGCTTTCAATAGTTTACAACACTAGACTGTAGCGTAGTGCTCACTCTGTTTTGTCATTTGTGGTATCTTGTTTAACCGCCTTTAAAGCTCTCTCTGTTTCATGATACCTAATTTGTAATAACTTGCTGTAAATTTCACAATTAACATGAAAAATTAATTAAAAAATCAGCTTCTCAGTTGCTTGACACTTAAGTTCTATTGTTTGTATGGGCATGACACCATGAGTGGTTATCGTTATGTTGTTGACTTAGTGGCTTAGGTTTAACAAAATAAGTTAGTTAAATGATTTAACACTTGTAGTATTGTACATAGTATATCCAGCATTTATATTTTATACTAGCGGTGAAGGCTTAGGTGGGGTGGATGGTGGCCGGAGAGAAGGTGGGTGTTGCCGACAAAGAAGAAAGAGGAAGAGAGAAAAGGGAAAGGGGTGGGGTGGGGTAGGAAAAAGATGGGGCCCATTATTTTTTTAAATATTATATTTGGTTTATTGTTTTCATTATTTTTATTGAAGTAAGGACAATTTCGTCATTTCACATCCATTTAACATCAAAAACTAACCTCCATCTGCTTCAGGGACTATCCGGAAACAAAATTGTAGAAGTTAGGGACTATAGCTGTAATTTTAGAAAGTTAGAGACTAAAGGTGAAAATGGGCAAACCACAGGACTATCCAGGTATTTTTCTCTAATAGATTTTTTTTTTAACGGCAAATTTGAATGACTGACGGACCACTGTAGTATCATCGTTAGGGCTGTTCACGAGTCGAACCGAACCGACCAGACCTTTGCTCGTGCTCGGTTCGTTTACAAACCGATCTGAACCGAATCGAGCGTTTTTTCAACCGAGCCAAAGTCGAGCGAGCGTTTTTCGATCCGAGCATTTTTCGAACGAACGTCGAGCGAGTATCGAGCGTCGCAGAATAAAGAAGGAAAATGACGATGGGAGTGCTAGTTATTAGAATAAAGTGCAGTTTTCGTCCCTAATGTTTCGTCCAATAGAACACAAGTAAAAATTTAAAAAATAACAAGGAATACAAAAACACTCAGCTAGTTCTATCGAGATTAAGTAAGTGGGAAGATAAATCGTCGACCGATTGAAACATACCCTTGTTCTATCGAAAGTTTGAAATTTAATGAATCGATTGAAGCAAAACCCTGACGAGTTGGCATCTTGGCGAGTGGCGATGGAGAAATCGAATAACGATGACCAATGGGGGGGTTTTGATTAGGGTCTTGCACTTCTAAATCAAATGGTGGGTTGAGACTTGAGTATTGATCGATGCTTCACATTTTTGTATTTGAAATTTTGACTCAATTACTCAAATGGACATTTAAGTATTGGATAATGGACTATTTGTATTGGATTTCAATTCTAATTACTTAAATGAGCTCTATTTGGATCTTGGACCAAACATTGTTATTGCTGTTCTCTAGTCATTTCATTAAAATGATATACACACAAACACAAATATATATGTATATATATATTAAAAGATAAATCGAGCCAACCGAGCCGAACCGAACTGAGCGGACATTTGCTCGTGCTCGGTTCGTTTACAAACCGAACCGAACCGATCAGAACCGAGCATTTTTTTAATCGAGCTGAATCGAACGAGCAAATTCCGAGCATTTTCCGAGCGATCATCGAACGAGCGTCCAGCGCCGAGCAATTTGAACAGCCCTAATCATCGTGCTAACAACAGAACCACCCGATTATATCCATCTCCAATAGGCATAATGCTTATACACCAATTCAGAAGGAAACCCAATAAATATGGGAAAACTTCCTTATGGGAATCGAACCTAGGACCTACTGGTCCCAAATCCTTATCTCACCTTCAAGATGCCACTAGGCTCTAACCGTCTCAACTTAAAAAATAATTAGTGATGGGTTGTACCGGTTGAACCGTCTGATATAACCGGTTAAACGGTTTAAAAACTGGATTTTAAAACATTGGTGCACATTTTCACATGTAAACTAATAGACATTTGCTAACATAACCTTACTTTTTTTCCTTTACAATTGAAAAGGTTTATTGGTATACAATATATAAAATGATGGGACCATCACTAGTTATTTGTGACGTTGAGACCATTGCCTACGAACATTAATACTTGAACATATGTTTCTTTACCTGTTTTGTTATCCTTTTATCAATCAATTTTAACTTGAATATATGTTTCTTTACCTCAATTTGATTACATCATGTGTTACTATCACAACTCATATTCCTGAATCAATTAAACTAATTTCATTCATCTGGTCCAAAGTCCAAACTAAACGTATTTGAAAGGAAAATATGGAGGCGTGCGTAACCCAAATCTATAGTGAAATTAAGGCTTTAAACACCACCTATTTCAGATTTATAATTTTAGGAGAGGCGAATTAAACAGCAATACAAATCACTGCAAATAAATTTATATATAGCCAAACTCCTCTTCATGAACAAGTAAAATAACAAAGAAATTGATAAATTTGGTTGCTCATATTCTATGGGTGTAAAAGTGTCTGTCATGCCATGGCTATAGATAGCATCATTCAGTACGAGGAATTTTTTATAATCACTGCAACCATATCTCAATTCACAGAAATACAACTGGAACTTTTGATGATAAGAAAACGGCTGGCTTTTATAATCAAATCAATCAATACCTTAATAAAAATACACAGATAATTGTTGGATTCAAATGCGTATAAATCGAAAAACTGAGATAAAGGGGAAATCAAATTCAAAAACAAAGACTGAAGCTAACAAAAATAATTTCAGATTACTTGGAACGTAGGAAGATTGAGTGTTGAAGGACTGTTGAGAGACGAGGCGCCGTTCGCAAACCCTAATTTCAACACATATTGGCATGCGTGTTGGGGGCATGACTCATTAACCCTAAATTTTTATGTTTTGTATGCTTTTAGAATATTCACTTCGAACCCTTCATTTTTACTCTATATTACAATACAAATTACTATTTTTTTTTTCTTTTTAGAGTAACCTTCCGTTTTGCTCCCTTTAGTTTGGTCATTTTAACGATTTTATCTCAATCATTTAAAAATAGTCATTTTCCTCCCTAATGTTTATATATATATATTTTATAACTGAAAATTCACTCTATCTCTCTCATACCACTTTTCTCTCTCTCTCTCTCTCTCTAAACATACCATCACCACCACAAAATCAAATCAAAAAAATGAAACCAATCAAACCAATCACTACCACAAAAATGAACCAAAAAACCCCAACTCACCCTAACCACCACCCCAACCCCAACTCACCCTAACCAATCAAACCTCTGTCATCGCCACTAAACACTCAACATTGATTATTTGAATGGTTTTTTTTAAATAAAAGAAAGGAGTGGATGACTGCATTTGGTGGATGTTGGTGGTGGCGAAAAGTGGGGAAGATGAGGTGGGTGGGGTTGGTGGTGGGTCCCACATAAATTATATAATATTAATTATATTTCTTTTTAACTTTTTAGGTATTAATTTAACATAATGGGTAATTTTGTAATTTCATATCCACTTAACACTAAAAACTAACCCCCATCTGCGCCAGCGACTATACGGGAACGAAATTGAAAAAAAATGGGGACTATAGCAGTAATTTTAGAAAGTTAGGGACTAAAGGTGAAAATAAGCAAACCACAAGAACTATCCGGGCATTTTTCTCTATTAAATATTATTACATTTACCAATTGCAAGTTTCTAATTGTTCTAACAATGTATTCTTGTTGAAATTGTATTATTAACTATTATTACAATTATAGATCGCAATTCATCACGAGCAAACATGACGTCAGTGAAAATACCAGTGAAAAAGAAAACATGATGTGGATGGAAACTATGGATAATGCATTCATACAATCCATGATAACATAAGAGATCAATGGTTATAGGATTGGTGGAGATTTTACTCCACAAGCATACAAAAATATGGTTGCGGAGCTTAGCACAAATTTCAAATGACTTTTACCAAAGCTCATTTGAAGAATCGTTTAAAGACGTTGAAACACCGTTTTTCAGCCTGGTATGATATGTTTCAGGGAACGTCATTAAGTGGGTTCTCATGGAATCCTGAAACTTAACTATTTACTAGAATATTCAGATTATCGTCTGTAATACTAATTATTTTGATTTTGTTAAATCGTCAAAGCCAAAAGCTGTAGCGTGGAAGACGAAGAAAGTCACAAACTATCATGAAATGCTAGAACTATTTGCAAAGGATAGGGCATCAGGTGCACAAGCTGAAACTGCTAAAGAAAGAAACGCCCGATTGTAGAAGGATGATGTCATTAACACAGAAACACCTCTAGAACTTGATGAATTCTTAGTTGCCAATGATGTAACTCTAGAGAGCCAATACAATCTTGATGATGATGTTCATGTGGTTGATCTTACGTCTTCTCTACCCGAGCAGTCTTCTAGTGCAAAGAAATATAAAAGTAGAAAAAGAAAAGTCGAAAAAGAAGATGATGGTTTAACCTCAATGATTATGAATGGTGTTGGCAGCATTGCTAATGTTATTGCTGAAGGTAATAAAATTAGAAGAGTAGAAAAAGAAAAGTCGAAAAAGAAGATGATGGTTTAACCTGAATGATTATGAATGGTGTTGGCAGCATAGCTAATGTTATTGCTAAAGGTAAAAAAATATATTCAGGAAAGCAATAAAATACTTGAAAGAGTTCGTCATCGCGAGTACACAGGTGATGAAATTATTAAAGAATTGGAACCGATGGGTTTGGAACCTCAAGAAATACCACTGGCTTTCAATTATTTGGTGGAGAATCAAGCTAAAGCGAGATCATTATTTAGTTGTTCTCCTAATATACGGTTGAGTTTGCTGAGAGGTATGATGGATTTAGGTAATTAAGGACTTAAGGATGCATTTATCTAGTAAAGTTTTTCTTATTTGATAACTTAGTACGTTTATGACATTTTTATTTGTTTCTTGTTTATTTGACCTTTTATTTGTTTCTTGTTTGTTTGACCTTATCTAGTAAAGTTTTTCTTGTTTGTTTGACATTATCTAGTAAAGTTTTTCTTGTTTGATATCTTGGTTTCTTTATTTCCTCTTTTAATTTTGTTGTTTCGTATAGTGGTTCTGGCGTTATTTCACAGTTATTCGAATTTGTTGGTCAAACAGTATACCTATCTGAAGTGGTTCACTATTTCATTGCTGGACCAAATGATTGGAGATTAGAATATGTTAAGTGAAATGCAATTTGTTGGAATGTGTTATGTTATGAAACTGTTAAATTAATCATTTCGGTTAAATTCAATTAGTATAATTTCTTTTGAAACTTAAAAATCCTTGTAAAAACATACTCTTGTTACTAATGTTGTTACTTTTTCACACAGTTAATACAAGTCTAGTCATCGGTTATGGTTTTTTCATAATTTTCGGTTTTGGGTCGGTTCGGGTTTAATCCGGGTCAGGTTGAGTTAACTCATTTGCTCAGCCCTACATCAATCGCTATGTCATAACATATTTTAGGTTAATCAAAATGTTTTATGTTTAAAATGTATAATGGTAAAATTGTTCCGGCAAAAGATCAAATACAAATAATCTTAACATACTAAACATACAAATTGAAGGAAAACCCAAAAAGACAAGGTGGCATTTTTGTAATTACCACCAACTATCAAAATTACAACCAAAAATACCTAAAAAAACACAAATTTTTTTTTTTTTAACATTTTTTATTAAAAAATCGCTACATTTCGTTAGAAAAAAAAAAAAAAAAAAAAATTATTATTATTTTTTTTTTTGCTGCTACTAAAAGTAGCGATTTTTTAATAAAAAATGTTAAAAAAATAAAATAAAATAATTTGTGTGTGTTTTTTTTTTTTTTAGATTTTTTTAGGTTTTTTGGGGGTTTAGTTTTTGGCATTTTAGCTTGGGTGGGGGGGGGGGGGGGTTAGGTTTTTTTAGGTTTTTTTTTTTTTGGGGGGGGGGGGGGGGGGGTTAGGTTTTTTTTTAGGTTTTTGGGGGGTGGGGGGGGGGTTAGGTTTTTTTAGGTTTTTGGGGGGGTGGGGGGGGGGGGGTTTAGGTTTTTGGGGGGTGGGGGGGTGGGGGGTTTAGGTTTTTTTTGGGGGGGGGGGGGGAGTGGTTAGGTTTTTTTAGGTATATTTGTAGAGTAAATTTGATAGTTATTGATAATTACAAAAATGCCACCTTGTCTTTTTGAGTTTTCCTTCAATTTGTATGTTTAGTATGTTAAGATTATTTGTACAAGAACTTTACCCAAATTGTTCATTTCTTTTCTTTTCTTCCTACCTCGGGAACACATAAAATTTTTTATTTCTTCTCTTGTCTTTTACTTTTCAACGGAAAAAATCACATATTTTCCTTCCTTTTTCTCTCTTAATTCATTTTCCTTCCCCCTCTTAAATGACACTCAGCACATAGTGTAAAGCTTGGCTAACACTTATTTCCTTCACACTCTAACGCCACCACCATACCGGTGTTTAATGTCAGCCACCCATGCCACACGGTATTGGCATTAGTCGGTTACCAAGGGATGTGCTTTCTATTTAAAAAGGGAAAAATTACAAGTTTTGTCCTTTATCTTAATACCACTTATCAGGCGGTGTCTTTTTAACGAATTTTGACAAGTTTTGCCCTTTACAATGAATTTTGTTGCACATTTTGTCCTTAAGCTTAACTCAGTTAGATTTTCTTGTTAAATTTTGCCACCCAATAGTATTTTAGTCTTTTTATCCATTTATTTAATATTATTTAAAAGAATAAAACAAAATATTTTAGGGTTGACTATTGAAATAAATAGGTATAAAGACTAAAATACCCTTGAGTGACAAGATTTAACAAGAAACTCTAACTGGGTTAAGTCTAAAGAACAAAACGTGCAACAAAATTCCCTGTAAAAGGCAAAACTTATCAAAACTGACAAATGGTATTAAGATAAAGTACAAAACTTGTAATTTTTCCATTAAAAAATCAACATACATTAGATATTTCATAAACTCCTATAAGCGAAATCATGATGATTTTGGTTGCTCATATTCTATGGGTGTAAAAATGTCTATCATGCCATGGCTATAGCATTCAGTACGAGGAATTTTTTATAATCACTGCAACCAAAATCATCATGAAAAATTTGAAAACATTTAGCTCAATTTGATTATAATACATGTTTAGATACAAAACTGTACAATAATAATAAATATATTTGAATGGAAAATATGGAGGCGTGCGTAACCCAAATCTATAGTGAAATTAGGGCTTTAAACACCACCTATTTCAAATTGAATTTTAGGAGAGGCGAATTAAACAGCAATACAAATCACTGCAAATAAATTTATATATAGCCAAACTCCTCTTTCTGTAAACAAAATTAGGTAAAATAAAGAAAGTGGTTGCTCATATTCTATGGGTGTAAAAGTGTCTATCATGCTATGGCTATAGCATTATTCAGTACGAGGAATTTTTTATAATCACTGCAACCATATTTCAATTCACAAAATCTACTCATGATAAAAATAAAAATAAAAAAAAATCACTGTAAAACTTAATGAAAAAATACTTTGAAATCTGTGTGTAGAAAAGAAAAAAACAGAGATGATTGTTGAATTCGAATAGCATATAAATAGATCAAACACGAATTGAGATAAGGGGGAAATTAATTTCAAAAACAGAGATTGAATCTGAAAAAAAAAAGATTGTTGCTGCTTTGATTGAAGGGAGGAGGCAGATTGAGTTTTGAGAGACGAGTGTAGGTGGGTATATATAAAGAGAGGCGCCCTTCGCAAACCCTAATTTCGTCACATACATATTGTCATGTGTTTTGGGAAGAGTTAAAGTGCCATTTATGTTTAGGTCCTTCTAGTTTATCCATTTTGCTAATTCAAACAAAATTTTATAATCGTACCATTTTTCTTCCTCATATTCTTAAAACGTATCATTTCAGTCCAAAAAACTAATTACAATCTAAAAAGTTAGTTAGCTCAATGGTAAAAAGATCATTTTACATAGTGGTTTGGAGTGGTTAGAGGCTCATTTATGTCCCTATAGTTTGTACACTTTTGTCATTTCTGGCGAAATTTCAAAATTATATCATTTATCTCCTTAACATTCTCGAAACGTCTCCTTTTTTTCATGGTGTTTGGAATTCCTTATGCTTCAAAAGTTCTTCTCAGATGATGTTTGGGTTTCCTTTTCCTTCTCAAAAGTCCTTATGAGCTCCAAAAGTCACTTTTAAAAGAAATCCCAAACACCCCTTTTGTTTCCTCATTTGATGAATACATGATTACACTACTGTGTCCTCGGTAGCAAGATGTATCCCAATCTTCCTCCTTTAAAATAGGTGTTAACTGTAGGTGGGTCTCAGACTGTTCCATCCTTCCTTAAGCTGCTTCAGCTATATATTTCAACCATGGAGAATACATCTGATTGTATCTTCTATTTATAAATCTTTTTATTTTTTATAAACTAGTCCCTAAACATAAGTTATTTTACAGAATAGCCCCTGAAGAGATGAAATGACAAGAATATCCTCATGCGCAAGCACGTTAACTAAAAAATCTAACAGGGTTTGGCCTAAAGGACATAACGTGCAAGATTTTAGAACATTAAGTGCAAAACTTGTCAACTTTTGCGCTAAAGGACAACGACTGCAATTTGGTGTAAACATAAAGGACAAAACTTGTAATTTACTCTATAAAATATTTATATCAACCAACAATACGTTGAGAATTACAATAATCGGATAATGAACTTGTACATAATAATGTATCGGAGATAATCAAAGTAGTGAGAGAGAGAGAATGTAACGGTTACGTAATCTTCTTATGTATCACATTCAAAACATCACGTACAAACGTATTATGCGGTATCCGCAATCTCAACATATTTCTTGGTTATGATGAGCACCCCTAGTGTTATTATGCATTGAGGATCATTCAAATCTGAAAAAATAAATTATGTTGAGAATTGCAAAAATCACATAAGTATATTTGTACGTGGTGCATTAAATGTGATACATAAGACGGTTACGTAACAGGCACACTTTCACTTTCACTCCCCCATTACCTTGAATATCTCTAATACATTATGTGGTTTATTAATGTTTTCAATGGTTCCGAAAATAACATGTCTCATTATAGGTTTCAGTATTGGTTTACCTTTTATTCATTAACATGTACTCACTGCCTGTTTTGATTCACAAAAAGAAATCCCTTCAATTCGAGTTGTGGTTAATTTTCTAATTATTGTGTGGCTTCTAGACCATTATTATAAACTCTATATGTTTTCCGTGAGTCTAAACCATAATCATTTTTTTTCTTTAATTCAAAGCAAATGTGGTAGCAACAACATATGCCTAAGCTTATGGTTGTAGCGGTTGAATGACAATAGCATGGATTTCACGTCATGTCGAAAATGAATATGTAATGTTTAATATTAATATTCTATGACAAAATACGAATCCGGTTATGGATTACACAATGTAAATGTCTTGACGACAATAACATAACCAAGTGAGTCACATATTAACCTGGACCGTTAAATACATATGGTCCTAAACACCAAAAATTGATCATCCTCTTTGATAGCGTTTACTGTATACACGTTGATTTGGGTTATAATAGCATAATACTACCACACGAGTCAAATTCAAAAGGTTAGTTAAAGTGATAACGGGTTAGATTTGTAACCCACCCTAAATGGTATTATTTCATAGACTTAAGATTCAATGTAATAATAAACTTTTCTCAATTTCATTTAAAACATAAATATTAGTATAATTCAAAAAAAAGGGAAACTAAAAAAAAGTGTTTGTTAGTCGGCCCACCCTATATTCATGAGTTCTAAAAATTACACTTTTTATCCCGTTACCTGGCCTGCCCATTTTGCTACGTCTATACATGTCATCTTAGAAGAAGTCCAAGTCATCTGAATCTGATGATGGACCTTTACGAAGCTTTTCTTGGAGGTCTAATTGCTTTGGCAAAACCATTTCGGTTCCTTTTCCATGCTCAGAGAAATACCTCTCTAGCACCATCTGCAGTGAATAAACCCATGTACGCGATGTTAAAAAAACAACTACACCACACATACCCCTTTAATCCTAGGTCGCGTTTTGTAGTTCAACAAAAAAAAATCAGAAAAAAATTAGAAAAAGATCAAGTCTTAC
This sequence comes from Helianthus tuberosus, assembly GCA_030545235.1. Taxonomy (NCBI): domain Eukaryota; kingdom Viridiplantae; phylum Streptophyta; class Magnoliopsida; order Asterales; family Asteraceae; genus Helianthus; species Helianthus tuberosus. The sequence goes on along the minus strand of CM060451.1, from coordinate 46,134,554 downwards.
CATGGCAGCATAAGCATCATGACTTTGTTTGCGCGCAGATTTGCTAAGGCCCCTGAAAAAATTATCCACTTGTAAACAACTAAACATGTCTAAAATTCATATAAAACCTTGACTCGTGGATCAAGTGAAAAAGATTTATACATGTTGATCATACGGTTCATAGCATCTGTAGATGTTCCGTGTTCATCTTGCAAGTATACTCTCCAACCCCTACATTCGTATACTAAAATGAATTTAAATCACAAAAGAATTGCCAAGAAAAAGGGTCCATGTTTGACTTTTTAAGTGTCAAACACGACATTGCTTCATTTAAAACAAGACAAAATATTAATTCATTCGTAAAAACATCCATGGCTATATTCAACCAAATAAACAGGATTATAACAATTTTTTGGAGATTAAATCAACCAATTTTTATGTCACATTACAAAATGAATAGTAAAAGTGAACCCTTGTTTTGGGATTTAAATCATAAACTTAGTAAGACTATACCTCTCTGCAGCTCGAATGGCGATCCTACCAGCAACACTACGAACTTTATTAGATTGTGGTGTCTCTTTTCCATCTGATGAAATGGGCAGCCCGACAATGAATTCATCTACCTCCTATTCACAGAGTATGCACAAACGCATAGACGTTTAGATACAATTTGAAAATCTTTCCATCTAGGTTAGCAAGGTACAAAACCATGTTATTGTACTATACACATGTCCGGTAGTACTTATATTATACAGTTTAACAATAATACAAATTACAAGCAATGCAACATTGCATCTTTAGTCTACAAATTCATCAACTCTTGTCAAGATCATAGAGAAAAAGTACGCATTTAACCATTAAAAGTCAATCATCAACTTCATGGAGATGCTACAAATAATATATAATGAAGATTGTATAGATTACTAATCCAACAAAAAGAGTAGTTGTTTTTCAATTTAAAAACTGTTGTATGCGGATCTTGATTCTTGAACTTAGTTTTTGGTAAAAAAAATCAATTTGAATTCGAGGGGGCTCTCAAAATCCAATATTTCACGCTACATTAAAAAATTGGAAATTTTCGATATAATTTACACTACGAAGCGAAAAAACAGTGGCCGGGGCCAGACACTAAGAACCGCCACTTGTAAAATCTCAACCTTTCAAGTATTGACACTCTTTGCATTGTTATCTCTCATTGGCCACAAAAGCCACCGTTTGACTTTTGAAAGTCAAATAACTTAATTGTTTAAATCAAAAGTCAACAATCACTACCCTAAACAGCTAAACATGTAACAATCAATAATGATCATAAAAACCACCTGTTGTTGAGCAATTTCAATAAGACTCATCTCAAGCTTTTGGCCCCTTAATTCCAGAACCTAAACACATGAAACAAACCAAATTAAAAAGGTTAGAACCAGTTGAAATTGTGATGATTTAGGTCTACAAACTGTAAAGAACAAACCTTGAGGGGACGAACAGAGAAGCCTTTACTGATAGCAAGCCCAGTTCGAGATAAACCAAGATCAATTCCGAGACTAAATCCACCCATCCAACTGGAATCAAGCTTTCTTCGCATGGCGTTTGGGGGAAAAGGGTGTTCTTGAAGTGAAATTTCTGCCCTAATCTTTGGAAAACACATTATCGGTGAACTTGAGTGTTTGTTTGGATGATTAGTGGGTAAAAGTGTGAATGTTGCTGCCAGTTGCAGCGTTTGAGCCATTTTTGCGCTCTCGTTCCTGATGGTGTTTGAGGAAGATAACAATAGTACAATATTATGAGTTGTTTTATAAAATGTTTGGACCCTATGTTAAACGGTCCGGTATCTGGTTGAACTGGTCAAATCGGATATAAGAACTGGATAGGATGCCCCGTTAAACGGTCTGGTGTCTGTCGGACTGGTCAAACCGGATATAAGAACTGAATAGGATGGTAAGTATTATAAATTAAAATACGGTTCTGATTTGACCCCCCTAAAATTCCGGTTTAACCGGACGGTTTCCAGTCTGACCATTAATTTTTTGGTCCAACCTCTGGTTCGCATCAAACCAGTTCTAACACTCTAACCCAGGCCGAATAAGACCCCGGTTCCGGTTAGACCGGCCAATCCCGTACGGGTTTCAAAACATTGGTTATATATGCCCCTTAACTTTGAACTTTGAAGGATTAATAAAACCCATTTAACTTTTCTAAAGCTAGATTTAACATTTGGTAATTCAGAAAAAAAAAAAAAAAAAAAAAAAAAAAAAAAAAAAAAAGATTATTGGTTCAATATCACATGGCGTGATAAATGATTTGTAATTAAATAAGGAAATTGAAGCATGGCCTCAGTTTAAATAACTTTAACTATATTCTCATTTGCAAGGTTGGAGAACTCGCTAGTCGCTAGTCGGCCGGTGAGGTGGGGACTAGCGACTACTCGGGATTAATCGGATCGGAAATTTTATATGTATATTTTATTATTTTTATAAATATGTATATATATACTCACACATCCATATCAATATAATCCTTAATAATAAGGTAAAAGTAGTTCAAAATTCAAACTAAACTTATATATCAGTTCAGTACAGATTCATCATCTAATAGAGTCCAACCTATAAACTGTAAAACAAGTACTGTGACTGTGTAACAAGTATAAAACAAGTATTGTGACTGTGTAACAAACTGTTAAAATTAACATCAACCTATAATCGGCCAACTGAAACTTAATTGTAACAACTAACAAACGGTTAGATTCATTCATCTAAATGCCAGCTGATAACTCTACAATTAACAATTAATTCATAATCGGCAAACGGCTGAAAGGAAACCTATTTCATAATTGGCCAACTGAAACATTGAAACTTAATGCCAGCTGATAACTCTACAATTAACGATTACATAAATTACCTGTTGGAGTATGGAAGAACCGAAGAAGCAGGGCGCCGGAGAAGGAAACAGGGCCGCCGGAGAAGCAGGGCCGCCAGTCGCCGGAGAAGCAGGGTCGCCTGATGATGTCGCTGATGTTGTTTTGTAAAGATTTTAGGGAAATGATTCAAGTTAGAGTTAAATGCTTGGTTTGTCCATGTGGTTTTTAAAAATTGCAGACTTGGTCCTAGTGGTTTACTAATTACACGCTTGGTCCCAAAAGTTGTCAAAAATGCACTCGGTTGGTCCCCAGCCCTAACATCAGTTAAATATCTCAGTTAACTATATGTGAAATGACTATATTACTCTTGAACAATTAAAAGAAATAAAAAACCAATAAAAAGGACTCATCTTCTTCAACCTCATCCCTTGTTCTATCATCTCAAATTCCTGTTTTTTTAAACAACTCTCAGCATTAATTTGTTGATAAAGTGGTACCAACACCAGTCTCAAGGTTCATTGATTGCATCTCGATGATAAATAATCTTTGTTTATTATCTCAAAAGGTCTGAACAGAGAGCATATTGGTTTGTGGGTTTGTAGCTTAATTTGGTCTTCAGGTGAGCTGTTGCATCTGTTCTAACAACAGATGGTATTCTGTTGCTAGCCTTCAAATACTCTGTTCTAAATGATCCGTTACAGGTGTTAGACACCTGGAATTACTCCGATCAGTCACCGTGTTCATGGAACGGTGTCGTTTGCAACAGTAACCGCCGTGTAACAGAACTCTCACTCCCTAATTCAAAACTCGTGGCTTCCATTCCCGCCAACATAGGGTTGATTAAACACCTTAGCAAACTCGATTTATCGAATAATTCGATCAACGGGTCTATCCCGTTGTCGTTATACAATGCTACAAAGTTGAAGTTTCTTGATGTCTCAAATAATCTAATTTCCGGTGAGCTTCCGGAGCTGGTTAAAAAGTGGGGACCAACCGAGTGCATTTTTGACAACTTTTGGGACCAAGCATGTAATTAGTAAACCACTAGGACCAAGTCTGCAATTTTTGAAAACCACAGGGACCAACCAAGCATTTTTGGGCCACTTTTTTAACCTTTTTAATTGGGCCGACTTGGGCCGACTAGCACCGATTAGCACCGGCTTTGACCGACTAGCGATTTTTTGACTGATTAGTGAAAAATTACTCGGTAGGAGGCCGACTAGCGACTACTCGCCGATTAATCGCCGACTAGTCGCGATTTTTGCAACACTGCTCATTTGTAAACCACTCTACTTGTGACCACTGTTTCGATCTCTCTATTTTATAAATAGGGAATATGCATTTATGGATTTGAAATCAATCTAACCTCTCAGTTTCTTAGGCCACAGGGTGTGGCTAAATGCCACCCCACCACCTCACCAACTATAGCGTCCCGGGGCGCCAACCACCATACCACCGCCGCTAAGAGGGGGCGCTATAGCCCTTCCGCCAGCATGCTAACGAGGTGTGCAGGTGGGGCCCACCTCTTTTCAACCAATAAAATCTTTTTTTTTTTAATTTTGTTTAATAGGGGAGCTTTAAACCATTGCATACAAGTTAAAGGAAGGGGCTTTAAAACCCCCTGTGTGACGTAGCGGTGAGGTGACGTGATAAAGCCCTAGAGGTTTTTTAACACACCCTGTAGGCTTAATATGCAGTCCAGCAAACATGACTTGTGAACTTGGTATTTATAGGGTTGATACAAGTTACATCATTTATTGTAGTTTGTAGGTGAACAACAAGTTCTGTATTTGGAGACTCATTTGGAGTCGCAGTGTGGAAATGAGTTTAGAACTAGTCGCTCGCCTTAGCCTTACGGGATTGATTTTCCAAAAAGAGTGACCACTAGATAGGAGTGGCGAACAAGTGGGAATATAATTAAAGTTAGAGTAAATTACGTTTTTGGCCCCTGTGGTTATATCAGTTTTACTATATTGGCCCAAAATAAGAATTTTTAACAGATTTGCCCCTGTGGTCCCTATAACTAACCGTTTTGGCCCCTAAATCTAACCAAACCCTAACTCTGGTTAATTAATTGGCACATGACTTGCACATGATGGGCATATTAGTAATTTCCCTCCCTCTTTACTTTTACTGACAATATAAAAAATAAAACAATAATTAAATCAACATATTTCAAATCACATCATCATGAACACTTCAAACCCAGCTCTTCAAAACACATCATCATCTTCAAGAACACTTCAAACCCAGATCTTCAAGTATAGAACACTACAAACCCAGATCTTTAAGTATATAAAAAATAAGATTTTTTAAAGATCCCTAACAAACCCACTCTCTGTTTCTTGACCGATCAAAACCCCTGTTAAAGATCCTAATAAAGTACCCACTGCAAATTAAAAAAAAAAACAATTAAATTAACTTGGCAAAACAAACAAAACCCTCCATCAAATGCAAGGGCTGTTGAATATTGGGGAGAAATCGGAGATCATGGGCTGCCCCAAACCCTCATTTCTCTATTCGAGCTCTGCTTGTGATCAACACCCAAGCCCTCCATCAACACCCACCTACATCAACGACCACTACCCAGTCGCCATCACCTCCGCCATCACTGCTACACCCACAACCTTCACAGTTCATCATAACTGTCACTAGATCTAGATCTCCGCCCAAATCTCCACCCAAACCTTGACATCACATCCCAAATCTTTGATATAACACATTCAGATCTGCTACAATGGAGGGGGGATGACTAATCGAGTTCTGACCGTCATTTCTTTATGGATCTACTGCAATGGAGGGGGATGAGTAGTGGTTCGATTTTCGGCCATAGCCACCACTACCCAGCCCTTAAACCATACCATCGCCACCGGTCTGAGTTTCAGTCGTCAATTCTTCACCGACCACCACCTTCGTCGTGCTCCTAGACCATCAAATGCCACTCGTCTGCTACAATGGAGGGAGGATGGGTAGTGGTGTTGGTGTTGTTCAAGAGAAGAAAGCGTAGTAGGAGAGAGAACAGGGATGAATTTGTGTTAAATTAGTTTATTTATTTAGAGTAAATTACATTTTGGTCCCTGTGGTTATATCAATTTTAAAGAGGGGAGGGGAAATTACTAATATGCCCATCATGTGCAAGTCATGTGCCAATTAATTAACCAGAGTTAGGGTTTGGTTGGATTTAGGGGCCAAAACGGTTAGTTATAGGGACCACAGGGGCAAATCTGTTAAAAATTCTTATTTTGGACCAATATAGTAAAACTGATATAACCACAGGGGCCAAAAACGTAATTTACTCTTAAAGTTATTTAAACTGAAACCATGCTTTAATTATCTCCTCACTTGTCCACCACTCCTATGTCTCTCTTTAATAAGTAGCGTATATGCATTTTGGATTTGAAGTCAGTCTTGCCCCTCGGTTTCTTAATTTGTAGTCCAACAAACATGACTTAGTCGTGTCCTCGTTTACATCATTAATTGAAGTTGCCATGAACTACAAGTTCTGTATTACTTCATATTTCACGCCGAAATGAGTTTAGAGCTAGATACTCGCCTTATGGGATTGATTTTCCAGAAGGTGTGACTGGTAGATTCACCAACACTCGTACCTCCGAAGACATCATTGGTCAGGTTCTTTTTTGTTTTGAGATTCTACATATTGTATGTATGTAAATTGCAAGTTCTATTCAAGCATTTTAAACAATCAAGAGTGTATCTTTGACTCTTTGTAAGCTTTATTGTCTTGTTGATTACAGGTGAACTTTTAGGTTTTCCTAAGCTCATTCCACCTTATGGTACATGAACTACCAAAGATATCAAAACCTATATTTTCTCCTGATGTTTATATTTGTGTTAAACTTCTGCTCAATTTTTAGTCGTTAAGGCGTTTTAGGAACCTGCACGTACAAGTACTTGAACAATTAGATACAACTAGACCATATCAATACCATTACAGCTGAACTCGCTTCAAAATGATAAATTGTATAGTGATTCATAAGAGCGTCTCGTCAAGCTAATAGGCCTGGATGGTGAAACAAGTTAAGTCGACTAAACAGAAATAGGCTTCTAGAGTTCTTTTTGACAAACTGGATCAACACAGTGACATAACCCATTGAAGAGGTCACAATAGACTCTTTGATAAACGCTCATGATGCCATTGAAGCCCGTTCTGCGTTTTCAGACCCTTGTCTCATGTTGCAGCGCTCAACAATCTTAGTGAAATCCTCGAGACTTAGCTGCCACCAGGAACAGAAAGGTTTATAAAATAGCAAAGGTGGGTGATTTAGAAGAATATTAATAAAGTACGATGAAGTGCTAACCTTCCCATCTCCATCACTATCAAAGAAATGTATCATATGCTCCATCTCATCATCGTTCCATGTAAAATCATGTGACGCTGCTGCTCTCTGCAAGTCGCGTAAATTTATTCCCCCTTTGCCTGCTTCTGCGATAACAAGTGTCCATTTAGCAATTCCTTTTTAGGGCAAGAAGTTATATATATATAAAATACAAGGTGAACATAATTCGATGTGAAAAAAAAAAAGACTAGAATACCCTTTATTGCAAAGAAAAGATGGTAAATCTGGTAGCTTTCTCATTTGTCAGTTCAACAGAGAATAAACTATTGGACTTTGACGAAAGATATAACAGTAAAAACTAATTTGAGAAATTACCGTCGAACTGGAAGAAGTGTAATATCAACTCATCCTCAGTCATTTGCACTCGACTTGTGAACTATTTGCCATGATCAAATCAAAGAAGTTCAATAACAAGCAAAGTAAGATTGTATATAAGTAAATATGCCAGCTGCCCAAAAAACAATTACCAGGTTTTTCCTCTTGCGTTTCCCAGAATCATCCTTACGTACACTCTGCTTTCTTTCAACATTTGATGCATTTGCATCAGATCTTTGAGGCGGCGTTTTGCTCTCTATATCCAAAAATCCCGGTGAATCTTGTAGAGAAAGAGCAATGGCCTGAATCAATAGGGTTGACTATTTGGTTATAAATCTTTAGACGAATGAGAAGCACAAGTTCATGCAAACAAAGAGAAATTTACCTTCATTAAAGCTTCATCATCATCATCTACAACATTTGAGATCCCTGAAAGCTTCGAAACTTTCTTGCTAGGTGTTGAGTTCTTATGTTTTGGCTACAAACAGGTGAAAAAAGATTGAAAACTACAATAAGAGAGATCGCCATTTTAAACTGTTATGGTTCTCTTTCATTGAAAAGTTAAACAGAAGAATATGTGTTTTTCTTGCAATAACATACCACGCATAATGTTTAAAAAATCAACAGCTCATAGTGATAAGACAGTAAGGTAACTTATTTTAGAAATCTTTAGCTACTGCAGCGTCTCTACACAGGTGTTTAGATGTGCATAAGAAGTCATCAATCAATCAATCAATCAATTGTACCCAGTAAATCCTACAAATAGCAAAGCTATTGGTAGGGTCTGGGGAGGGTGAGATGTAGGCACACCTTACCTCTATCCCTAGGGATAGAGAGGCTGCTTCCAGAGAGACCCTCGACTCCAAAGACATATAGTAGAAAAGCGAGAAACTAAACATATCTTTAAAAAGAGCGATACTAAATAACAAAAGAAGTGGTGGATAGGTAACATATATGAAAAAAAACACAATCAATGCAAAATCCGCCTAGACCATAAAGAAACGCTGAACATCTGCCCCAATGCTCAGACCTAATGAATGTACTCCTAAAAGTCCTTAACCTTAATCCTACATCTCCATAGACCCCTATCCTGGACCATGTCCTCAGAGAGGTGTAACTCTAGCAAAACTTTCCTAATCCGCTCATCCCAAGTCAACTTGGGCCTACCTCGACTCCTCCTCCCTTCCACAGTTAAGCCTTCTAATGCTCTAACTGGTGTTGTCAATTGCCTCCTCTTCACATGCCCAAACCATCTCAATAAATTAGTTCTCGGAAACCGATCATTGAAACAAATGTAACGCTACCAAACTATCTAGAGGTTTTAATCAACTGATTTCTGATCAACCATATGCCAATCAATCGCGTGGCATCAATCACTTCGAAAACACACATCCAACCACCCAATGACTCTACCACATGCATGCATCACAAATATCCACAAAATACAAGCTCCTAAAGAACTATCAGAACACAAGAATAACTTAAAGCTTAGGGCATACTACATCATTTCTAGTAGTTACACTTCTAAATGCATAAAAGATATAAATTTTCTAAACAAATTGATCACCATAGTTGTATTCATCCATATGAATAATATGATAATAAATCCAATATACTACTAACTACTTATACCAAAAAAAAAAAATCATCTTTTTAACTGTTTTTGTGCAAGAGTGAAACTACCCAAATGTAAAAACTACCTTCGATCGAGATACACAAACTTCATCATCATCATCATCATCTGATCCACTCGAAGAACTTGATTCCTCATCAATGGCAGATGGCTTATACTCCTCATCATCTTCAAACCCCACTTTCTTTTTGCCTTTTTTCTTCTGGTTTTGTGAAATCGGAATCGAACCCATGAACGAAGTCGCCATTTTATCCAAACCCATTGCTTTCATTCTCGCCTTGTTCTCTTCGATTCGTTTCATCCTCTGTTTCTCGTACTCTGTCATTTTCTCTGATCCCCTGTTGACTTTGACTTTTCTCCGTGGTGTTGTGGAGGCTTCGGTTTCTGAGTCTGAATGATCATCTGATTGCGGCATGTTTTTGGTGGATTGGTGTGTGTTGAAATGGTTTATTGGTTGAATATTGATTTGGGGGATTTTGATTTTAGGGTTTTATAGGGGTTGGGATAAACGCGGGAAATTAACCGGCATTAGAATAGAAAGGGGGTGTTTGGGGTTTGACAAGGGGGTGTTTGGCACCCTCGCCCCATAGCGTCGCAAGAGACAACCGACTCACGATTGTAAAGCCAAGCTAAGAGATGGGGTTCGGATTGCTATCTTTGCCTCATGCTTGTTTCTGTCCGTGGGCTGGCCACCCAAAGTGTTTACCTACGAGGAGTTCGAACCCTGGTCTCCACTGGAAAACCCAAGATGCCAACCTCTAGGCGGCCTTAGTAAACCAATTTTATGTTTTTCAAACCAATTTTATGATGTTTATATGCCATTTCAGGATTATCCCATGTATGCATGTCGAGTATCAAGTACATTTTGTCTATATCTTGTATAAAGAAAAATGTTGTACAAATATTTGAGAAAAAACATCTACATTTGAAAAGATAAAAAAAGAGGGTCGAAGCATAAAATCATACATTTATTTATTAGAAAAGAATATTAGAGCACCTTATGATATGTTGGAAAGGAAATTGTAAGTTCCTTTTTTCTTTATACTTAACATGTATATTCTTAAAGTATAATATCTAAATACATATATACATCTATTGTATGATTAAACTCTCTTTTTTATAAAGATTGATACGTTTTTTCCACACTTTCATGCTACTAGCCGCTAGGCTATAAGTTCTTTGGTAACCACGTCTATAGTATTGATTTGAAGGTAATATAGTTCAACCATCAAAATGCACACATTGTTCCACACAATATCTCTCAATATAACAACCAAACATAACAACCGTAATGTGGCTTATTGTGTCAACTTGTAAGTCGATAAAATGGAAATAGTAATATTGTTAAACAAAGGCATCCTACTTTCGTGATTCAAATATTTACTAGCTTGTCATTACTTTTTTTTTCACCTCAAGCCATCTGTAGCGGTCCACAACTAATGTGTAATCACCGCCTACAACACCTTCTGCTCTCCATATCGTGTTTGAAATCACAATTGTTTCCTCCACGCCCTCAACGCCACACCGCCGCGGTGTACACGCCCCAAAAACTGCAAAAGCGCCTCCTCCTGGGCAAGGAATCGAATTCCTTCACCCCTCATAAGCATGAAGTGCTACACATGTCCTCCTCGATTAGTTTCCGCAAAACCAAACCTCTTTTGTTGAATGCATGTCATTTCTAGCTTTTTCAAAGAAGACAAAATGTAGTTAGGGGGTGTTTGTTTTTGCTTATTACATCTGCAAAAGGCTTATGTCTGCCCGCCTGCAGACATAAGGCCTTAAAGACCGTTTGTTTTTTTTTTTTTTTTCAAACAGATCTTATATTAGCTTCAAACATCTTAAAAAAGAAGCTTTGAAACAAAGCTTCAAACATCTGCACATGTCTTCTTCTTCCCTTCTCACCTGCCACCGCCACCTCCGCCACCACCTCCGCCACCACCGCACCACCGTAGAGAGAGAGATCTGTGAGAGAGAGAGCTGTGAGAGAGAGAGAGCAGACTGCAGATGTGGTTCGATCTCCAACCTCAGCCGCACCACCTCCGCCACCACCGCACCACCGTAGAGAGAGAGAGAGATCTGTGAGAGAGAGAGCTGTGAGAGAGAGAGAGCAGACTGCAGATGTGGTTCGATCTCCAACCTCAGCCGCCACCACCTCCCCCACCGGCTCTACCTCGTCGTCGACCTCCACCTCCGGCTCCCCTTCTTCTCCGGCTTCCCTTCTTTGCCGGCTCCCCTTCTTCTCCGGTGGGTGGTGGCTGAAGTGGTGGTGGTTGATTGTGGTGGTGGAGGTGGACGGTGGTTGTGGTGGTAGAGGGAGGCAGGGAGAGAGAGATGAGAGAGAGAGGTTATGGTGCTGGGTTGTTGTGTGTTGTTTGTGTTTATAAAATATGAGAAGAGGTTTTTAAATATAAAAAAAACAAACCCTCTTCTCCTTGCAGACTGCAGACATTTGGGCCACATCTTCTCTTGCAGATGCCTGCAGATGTGGTTCGCAGACTACAGACATTTTACATCTGAAAAAACAAACAGCACCTAAGAATAGTGCCTACAATGCTTTCTTGAACTATATAATTAAGAATCATGAATATAAACTACGTATAGATGTTTCAAAGAGACATGATGCGATTGTAAAATATCTTTCTTCTATCTAGAAGTAGGGGTGTGCATAGATCGGTTTTGGCCTAAAACCATAACCATAAACGAGATGTCGGTAAATGGATAACCATAACCATAACCAATCGATTGTGGCGGTTTTGGTTATTCGGTTTTGATGGTTATAGTAGATTGGTTATGGTCGGTTAACTGTGATTTGGGCCTAGCTAAAAATAACTCAAAACAATATATAATTATACATTATTTGGGTCCAAAAGTCTGGACTTCAAATTTGTGACCATGAAATAAATTGTTATTACACATTTCTACATGTCGGTTCGATTAAGACGGGTATGGGAACATCAATAACCGTAACCGATCCCTACTTTCAGTTTTCAAAAAAATAGTCATATGATGGTTGTGTTTTTTCAGTTCAGTTTTTTACACAACCCTATCTAAAAGTGAAGAGTTCCAATAAAACAAACTATTGAAATGAAAGTCTTTTAAGTTACTATGTATACATAATGAAAAGAATGACTAAAAGATAGAATTTTTATATGAAATGAAAGGAAATTACTAGTAGATTTCATAAGACCATGTGTAGTGGGGCGTTTTTCTTAAAAAAAATTCAAAAAAAAACGCCAAAACACGCCCCCCACCCATTACACCGGGCGTTTTCTGGCGTTATATTTGAGAAAATTGCATGCCGGTGTTTTTAAAAAAACGCTCAAGTGGTCAAATGGAATTTGCATGTGGCCAATGGGAGTGGTCCAAGTGTAAGGGGCCTTTTTTTTAATCTTTTTCTCTATAAAAAAATAATTGTTTATTGATTGGAAGGGGCGTTATTGAGCATTATTCCCACTACGACACTTTTACAATAACCTCCAATAATGCCCCATGCTGACTGGACTGCCACGTGTCGCAAAACGCCCCATGATGATGACATTATTTGGCTTAACCACTACACATGGTCTAATACCCAGAAACTAAACATCAGAAAAAAAGGGTGAAATCATTAAATGAAGACCGATTGAATAATGTGACACCCAATAATGTCACCGAATATGACGTGTACGTTTATCCATGTATAACCAATTTTTTATCATTATTATTTTTTAATTTAATTTTAATTAAAACTAGAATAGAATTAGAATACCGTGGAGGCTACACAAAACCCTCATCTTCAATTATATAATAATCACTCAATCCACAACACAACACAACACAATTCAAATTCATTCTCTTCAATCCAATCCAAACAAGCAACCTCTTCTCCCCAATTCTTGCTAATCCGTTTCTGAATCCGATACGATTTCAACAACCAAACCCTAAGTTTCCCATTCATTTCAGCTTTCAGTTCGTTGATAAACTGTAAGTATTAATATCATCTCCAATTGTTAGGATTATATCACTTCATAATTCAAGTAACTGAATCGGTATACTTGTAATTGATTTTGATTACTTCGTCTTATTGTTGTTCGTGATTGAATTGAGCTAGCTTTTGTAATTGATTGATACCTTTCGTATTGAAATTGTTGTGGAAATTAGGTTTTGTGTGGTTTTTTTATATCGTTCTTTTTTAATGATCAGATGTTTGTAGATTAAAGCTTGATTTTTAAGAGTATTTAGATTGTTTAATTCATGTGGATATGTTTTGTTCTTAGATTATCAAGTCAACCGATTGACTAATTAGTTAATTTGCGATATTTATTACAATTTAGTATCTAATATTTGCTTGATTTTGTTGATAAGTTTTGATGTTGAAGTCATTTTTTTTAATTAGCAGTTATTGGAAAACAATGGCTAAAGGTGGCTTCAAGCAAGAACATGAATTCTGTAAGTTATATCATGTTTCATGACAAAAAATTTTAATCCATGATTAATCAAATCAAGTCACGTATTAGTGCGGTTATTATGTGTTTAAAAATGTTAACTTTTTTGTGTGTATTGATTGTTACCTCTTTCAGCAAAGAGGCATGCTGAGGCTTCAAGGATCAGGGAGAAATATCCTGATAGAATTCCGGTATTGAATTCTTTTCAAATCTCATTTGTCAATCTGTATTTATCAACGGATGTTAAACGCATAGTTGTTAATAGCGAATAGCGACAAGGGACCTATATGCTATATAGCGAATAGCTACAAATAGGGACCGCTATTTTATATATAGCGATACACTAGAAAAATAATTTTGAAAATTTTTATATGTATAATATATCAAAATACCTTGGTATATATGCTATTTTACATGTATATTTAACAAAAACCTATAAATCCAGCTATTTTATAGCTATATCTAATTGCTATTTACATAAAAAAAAAAAACTAACTGTATGCACGCTATTGGTCGCTATGACCCAAATAGCGACACTTGGTCGCTTCGCTACATAGCGCGCTTTAGCGGTCGCTATAGTTGCCATTGACAACTATGGTTAAACGAAGTAAATATTTACAACTAACTACATAAGTTATGTGCCGGCAATCGAATCTAGATATGGCTTAAGTGGTTGATTGATTATTAGTGCAATGCAATGTCTATGTTTACCCTTGTTTGAGCGTCACATAGAACATATACAAGTTTGTTCCATGTCTTATATTTGTGTATTTTACTTAAAGGTGATTGTGGAGAAGGCTGAAAAAAGCGACATTCCTAACATTGACAAGAAGAAGTAAGTTTGTTTTTTTTTCTGTAGTAAACTAGTAACTTTGGTTAGGAAGAAACTAGCGAATAGTTAAGAAATTTTTCTTTGATTCGTGCAGATACCTTGTCCCTGCTGATCTTACTGTTGGGCAGTTTGTGTACGTGATACGTAAACGAATCAAGCTGAGCGCAGAAAAAGCTATTTTTATTTTCGTGGAAAACGTCCTTCCACCTACTGGTATTGTTACAACCTTTATGTATTTTATTTAACTGCCCAAATACCATATGCTTTTGAGCCATGATCGATATTGGTTCTCGCTTATCGCATTACTAGTGTTTCTATATTGGACCCTCCTATGTTGTCGTTCTATACAAAACTAATTTTAAGTAGAGAACTACATAAACAACACTTGTATATGTGATTTTGATTTTTTTATGTATTTGTAGGTGCAATAATGTCTACAATTTATGATGAGAAGAAGGATGAAGATGGATTCCTCTATGTTACCTACAGTGGGGAGAACACATTCGGGTCTGCTTGTTAGTGAAGTTCTTGTCAATATGACGATAAGCAGTGTTTGCCTTTGCTGATAATGATTCTTATTTTCTGTATAGTTTTTAGTAAATATTCTCTACAAAATTGTTGAATTCTATCCAGTTAATCAATAACACAGTTTCGTTCCGATTCTTTTGTCGAATATGTTTGTTTTTGTGTTGTTTAAGGTGTTCTCTTATACACTGATCCGTCCAAGCGAGTTTTCAGGTTATATTTTGGTTGGTTTTAGCTTGTTTCCGGCTCGCCAGAACCAATCCCAGTCACTCGATATTTTTTTTGCTAGCTCTTCATAACCCAAGAGTTTAACTTTTGTTTTACAAAACCGAACTTATAACACTTTTAGCTACGTTCTTGGTCATCCTCGTTTGTCTGGCGCCCCATTTGTGATGCTTTAAGAAAATGTGCATCTGACATAGGCTGGCTGAGGGTGATGTTACGAGTGTGATAAGATGATGTAGGAGAGTCGAGCTGAAGTGGGTTTCGTTTTTCATGGTTGTGCTAAATGTACCGCTTTCTTAGGTTCTTACATTATTGGTGCGACAGATGAGGTAAAGGGTGTTGAATCAGAATGAGTTTTGGTTTTCATGTTTCTTCGATGTAACCAGTAAACGAACCAAAAGTCTGTGATCTGTTTGGTGGAAAATTCGTTTATGGTCATTTATTTAATAAAGTTGTACTCGAGTTATTGGTAAACTAATTGGCCATCTTCCATCACCCCATTATCCATGAACAAAAAAGCACACACTCATTTTGTTCGTTTACATAAACGGTTGTTCGTTTATGTTTGTACATTCATGTACATTCTGTTTAGAATATTAAAGAAAGAACACAAACCCAAACACGAAAACGTTCATTTGATCATTTCTAATTGAACATACATGAACATGAAAACCAGTCTGTTTAAGTGTCTATTCGAAAGTGTCTGTTTGAAAGAAACTCGTACATTCCACAATTGAGTTAACAAATCGAACGAAAATAATTTTGAAACAAACTGGAAATAGGGTACAGTCGGCAAAGTAAATGAATAATATGTAGTTTCTTTTTAAATACAAAAATCTTGAAAATGGATTTGTGTAAATTGCAAATGTATCAAAATGGTGGAAAGGGGAAAAAAAAATACAAAAGTATAATTTTTTTAAATACTTAAACGGGTTAACAAGTCAATCCGTTTTTATACATGCCAACTCGAATCAATCTGTTTTTTATAACATGTCAACCCAAACAATGCTCGTTTTCTAAACGAGTTGTGTTAGTCGACCTAAAACTTGTTTTTTGTTTTTGTTTACCTCCCCTATTAAATACTCTTTGTTGAAGGCCAACAAGTGGAGATAAATGGATATGGTTTTCTTATAAATAAAGTATTTATATCTCTTAATTTATTTACTTTAGCTAACAAAATTATATGTTTTTTTAGATCAAGTGAATGAATCGACAGTAGGAATGCTAAGTGTGATCAACATAATACAAATGTTGATTATTTTGAAATACTGGCATATGTGTGATGTATTTTTTATTGGCCAATTCACAAACCCTTCGAACTCTGCTTTTAAATTTACACCTTTGTTCGCCATGAGACTTAAATCCTTAACCACCTCATAATCATAAGGAATGATACCTTATCACTCTGCACACCTTGATGGCTTGATGTCACTAGACTACAATGCCTTTAGATACTGAAATTTGTTTAATTATTTATTTAATTACTCCTGATTGACCGGACAAATGGCTTTGGCATGGGGAAACTCAGGGGCGGACCTATAGGTAGTTAAGGGGTGGCGTCCGCTACCCCTTGGTCGGAAAAAAATTGTAAAAAATAGTGTAAATTTTGGAAAAATTTGACGTTTTTTCGATTTCGTTACCGCTTATTTATAAAACGTTACCGCTTGTTTATAAAACGTTACCGCTTGGTCGGAATCCTAGATCCGCCACTGGGGAAACTCATGGCACATTCTCGTTAAAGTCTATTAGAACTTAAAAGTGTAATTAACCACCATAATAGCTCAATTATTCATTGACTAGAATAGTCTTTAAGAGACATGGTGTAGTGGTAAGATGTCTCCCCTCTATCTAAGAAGTGGAGATTTGAAATCCTATTAGTCCTATATATAGAATCATTTAGGAATTTAGAAGTTGGTTAGTTTTCATTAATAAAACTTCGACCGGAACAAGTGCCCCCCATTAGACTAGAAGGAGTGGTTTGGCCCATCCCCACGGGGATGAGCCTCCACGTAGGCGCCACGTAGGCGGCTCGTGGGGGATGGGCCAAATTGATAATTGAAGGGGATGGAGGATGGGGCCCCACCTTATTATTTTATAATTTCCTAAACTTTAATTTAATAAGTTAATAAAAACTTTATAAAAATTAAAAAATACAACATAAAACAACATAAATAATTTCATTTCATAACATAAAAAAAATTACATTTCCTAAAAAAAAAAATTTACATTTCCTAAAAAAAAAAAATTACATTTCCTAAAAATGAAAAAAAACCTACGACGTCCACTTTTTCTTCACCTCTTCCTTCATCCTTCGATACACCTCTCGTTCCTCCTCCGGAACCGAGTCGAGATCCAACCTCATTATCCTAAAATCCTCCGCTCGAGCATAGTCGGCCGACACGTTTTTCTTGTGACTATATTTTTCGGCCGCAAATTCTTGGAACGAACGGAATTGGGAAATTAAGTCGTCCATTTTCGAAGACGCCTTCGAGCCGCCACCTCCACCCGAGCCGCCCCCTCCACTCGAGCCGGCCCCTTTGCGCTTTGCGGCCGCCTCTTTTTTTGCTTTGTCCCTTCCGTCGGGACGTTCCGGTTCGTAATATTCTTGTTCTTCATATTCCGGATCGTCGTTTATGTCGATTTGACAACGAGCGGTGGAGCCTCCCGCGCTATAACTTCCGGACTCGGAAGTTTTAGTCCGTTTGGCGGTTGCGACCTCATTTGGAATCGGCGCCCATTTAGGGTCTTTCTTTAAAACGTTCCATGCTCGGAGGTGCGGGAAAGGCGGATTTTTTGCTTCCCATTTAGATATCGCAAGGTTAAGAACGTCCTCGTCGCTACTCCCACTAGGACGATAGATGTAAAGTGGGTTATAAATCCCGATAAAATCATTCACGCACTTGTTCATTTTCCGCCACTTGCCCGATACGGATTCGAGATCACGGTAGGGGCCTTCCCCCATAAGGGTATTAAACATTTCCGTACATTTCTTCCAAAAACCAGAACCCGTTTGATTGTTCCCTAAAATTTAAAAAAAATGGATTAGTAAAACTAAAAAATAATTCTTTTTAAATTTATATAAAAAAAAATTAACTTTGGTTCATACCGACAATCGGGCAAGTTGAGGCCTTAATAAACGAGATAGCTAGCGCCTCCTCCTCTACTTTTGTCCACGGTCTCGGCTTTGCTCTCGAACCGCTTTTTTTTTCGGTGACGGGTTCGGTTTCAACCGCCTTCCCCTTCCCCCTGTTTTTTTTGCGCTTGAGTTCTTTTGGTGGCGATTCGGGGACGACTTCATCATCATCGTCAAGGTGAACCGAGGGTTGTGGTTGGGAAGTTGGCGGTTGCGATTGGAATTGATCAAGTTGAAGCGAGCCGCGTTGCATGAATTGTTGGAATGCTTGGTATTGTTGCATTTGTTGAAGTTGGGACATTTGATTGAAGGCGTTAGGTGATTGTTGGAAACCCGCGAACGTAAATGGTTGAGACCCCCACGAAGAATCCATAGTCGGAGTGTAAGCGGGACTAGAAAAAAAGTTTGGATTGTTCGGGTTGGGATTGTTCGGGTTGGGATTGTTCGGGTTGGGATCGTTTGGGTTGAATGGATTCATGATGGTAAAAAAAAATGAGAGTGTTTTTTTAAAAAAATGGATGATAGAAGGAGAAGATTAGGATAAATGGATGTGAAATGGTATAAAAATGGATGTGAAATGGATATATATTTAAAGTGGAAAATAATTTTTTTTTTTTTTATTTATTCTATCCGTTCAACGGATATATTTTTGAAAAGTGGGGCGGCATCTTCGGCTTGGGCTTGCTGGTTTCGCCGGGGTGGGATGGAGGGGGGCGGTGTGGGGGACCGGCGCCGGTCCTTGCCGGGCCTAGCCGGCCCCCATACCTTCCAGTCTTAAAGGTGAATGTGTTCGGATGGAAGTCCGAGATAGAGAGACTTCCGACCCTAGTCCCATCAACAACAAAAAAATATCGGTGTGGGCGATACATTTTGCCCGTCATGCGGTGAACTCCCTGATACAACAAAATATGTGCTCATCTCGTGTTCATTTGCCAATATAACGTGGGAAATTATTAAACAATGGTGCAAAAATCTTCCTATCTATGCATTTCCAATTCAATACCTGCATAAGAATCGAAAGAATGTCCATTGCGATGAAACGAGGAGGAAGCAAACTCAGGCGATCTTATAACTACATGTTGGGTTTTACGGAGATCCAGAACTAAAAAGGTTTTTCCCAACAACACTCCTTTAATCAATAAAATCATCAAATCAAAGATGTCAAGACTCTTGGTTTCTCACGAGTAAAAAGCAAGTAACGTCTAGTCAGTTTTAGTCAGGAGTAGACCAACAACAACAACAACCATACCCAGTAAATCCCACAAATAGCAAAGCTACTTAAAGGGTCTGGGAGGGTGGGATGTAGACAAACCTTGCCTCTATCCTTAGGGATAGAGAGACTGCTTCCAGAGAGACCATCGGCTCCAAAACGAACAGCTTAACAACAGACCAAGTCAAAGAATATAGAAATTAGAAGTCAATAATACCAAGAAAGTTATCAGAGTGACACAATATAATGTAAATCATGTATAGTAGCATAAAACATCATTTGGGCATGAACACAAGAAGACAATCACTGGTAAAGTCACTTAAAGAATAAGAAAACCTACGTTCCTAAAATACACCTAAGACCTTTCTACAATATCCTCTGGTAGGCCTTAACCCTAATCCTACGTCTCCACGCAGTCCTATCTTGAACCATGTCCTTAGAAAGATGCAACTCTAGTAAATCATGCCTAATCTGCTCATATCATGTCAGTTTAGGTCTGACTCTTCTTCTCTTCCCTTCTATAGTAAGAGTTTCCACACGAGTAGACCCAGTAGTGTAATTTCAATTTTTAATTTAGTCTATTTTTTATTTCTCATTTAAGTAAAAAAGAAAAAATGAGAATCGTTCGTTTGTAGTTGAATGTTTTGAAATATATTTCCATTCCATAAAACAGAAGTGTCACGGGGTGACTCCCGTGTGGCGTCCCCAAGTCCCTTGTGACAAGCCAGTCCTTCCCGCTTTTTTGTATGGGTTACTGGTTTCGTCATGCATTGGACTCATCAGGAGAGCGGCGCCAGCTCTCGACCAGTGGTGCGTTCGTCGTTTGCATGAATAGGCACGTACACATCTTCATTGACACTAAGTGCGTCCCCCGATAAATTATAGTACTAACCAGTAACCAAACTTTTCCCTAATTTGACGGTGCGAACTTCAAATATCGTGACACAAGGCGCATAAAACAATCAAACCCAAACTTCACATTCCCGCCACATCTCCATCTCCCTGCGTGAGAGAGAGAGAGCCATGGATGTGAAGCAAGCAAGCTTATCACTAGATTCTATAGTTTCATCCTTCAACGCTCGCATTGCAGAGCTCCAAGATCTCGTCGTCGCCCGCAACAGTAAGTTCACTTTATCTACAACACACACAAATTACCCTAACTCTGTAAATCCAGTGAGAATTAGGTTAAGAAATGGTTCCAGATTATTATTATTATTATTCATCGCTTCATTTCAGCTCTCATGTTGTTTGATTAGTGTATCCTGCGAGCAGCGTCACCGATTTGTCAGCCGTTGACGCTACATTGAAGGCTTTGGAGCTTCAGTTACAACAGATCAAAGATAGATTGCGTGAAGAAACCCTAGCCATTCCTAAAGCCAAGGTATGCTAATTCTAGGGTTTGCATTGCATAATTAGGGGATTTTTTTTTATTATTAGCTTAATTGCTCATCTAACATAAAAACAAATGTGTCTGTTCACACAAGTAGTTTAATTTCTCGTTCAGCCAAGCCGAGCCAAGCTAAGGCAAGCTCGAGCTTGGCTCGATTATAAACCGAGCGGGCTATTAATACACACTTTCCAAGTTCAATAGTCTAAAATATCATTCATTAGTTCAAAAGAACAGATCCAAATAAGTTCAACTTAATACTTTACGAACCAAAATCAAGTTCAACCAAACACAAAATAAGTTTCGAATTTCAACGAAATACAATTTAAGTTCATTAGCATGGTAATCAACCCCCAAATATGCAATAGGTATCTAATTGCACTCTAAATACATGCAAATAATAATAATAATGTTTTTTGGTAATATATTATATGTTTATAAAAATCATATACTAAAAGTAAAATAAGCTGAGCTAAACCGAGCCAAGTCAATCCGGCGGGCGAGGCTCATTTCTAACTGACGGCTCAGTTTCAAAGCGAGCCAAATCGAGCGAGCTTTTTTCAAGCTAAATCTGTATTAGACAAATAAATGATTATGTTTAGTGGATCCATTATTATGTTTAGTGGATCCATGCTTTAATGATTATGTTTCCTTTAATTATATTTTATGTCTTGTTTGTATTGTCCTATATATAGGACCTCCTATTGTTTTACATAATACAAGAAACATCAATACAACTTCTACCAAGTTTATCTTGGTATCAGAGCTGAGGATCAAACACTGCCATCCCTTCTTCTTTTTTTTCCGATCACAGCCCTACCATAGCTAACACAGCAGCTGCTGTCCTCTTTTCACAGCTCTGCTAATCAGTTTCAGCTTCTACAGAAGCTTCTTCAACAACAGTCGCTTTTCACACAACAGAATACAAAGTCTGATTTGGTATCCAACTCTAATTGCCGCCTACAATTAACTGACCTGACCTAGCAAACGGTTAGGCAAAATCTGATCAATCAAACACTTGCAACAAAGTGTTCTTCAACTTCAACAACAGCTACAACTGCAACAACAGCAGCAACAGTTGCAACAGCAGCAGCAGCAGCAGCAGATGATGGCTGTCAGTCAAAGTCAACAGAAAATCCCGTTGCCGTCCCAATTTCCTGATACACAAGCCTTTACTGCAGCCCGTGAACCAGCTGCTTCGACCGGTACAGTGCCTCATTCTGATGCAGTTAAAGCTGTCCAACAGTTGGCTGCCCAGCTAGGGTTACAACTACATTTGCCTTCTTCCCCGTCCCCACAGGCCAACTATACAGCCCGCAACACAAACTGCAACCCAAACAATAGACAAGGAAACAACCGTGGAGGACGTGGCAATTATAACAACTACAACAATCACAGCCAAGGCAACAATAGCAACAATAGCAACTCAGGACAATTCTCATGGGCCTCTAATCAAAACACAGTTTTTGGCTCTTGCAACAGGTGTGGAATTGGTCACATTCCATCTAAATGTCCGAACCGAGACCCGTCAACATTCCGAACAAGGCAGCATTCGGCCAACTATGCTGACTACCAATCTCAGCCCTCTAACTCATGGCTCCCGGATACAGGCTCAAACAGCCATGTAGCACTTGATATGTCCAGCTTTGAATCTGCTGAGCCTTACTATGGTGACGACAGTCTGCATGTTGGCAATGGTAAGCCCCTCCCTATCTTACATATTGGTTCTTCACACTTTTACTCACCCACCAAAACCTTTCACTTGAACAATATCCTTCATGTTCCAGAAATTAAAAAAAATCTCCTTTCTGTCCAAAAATTTTGTCAAGATAATCATGTCTTTTTTGAATTTCACTCGTCCTTCTTTGCTGTGAAAGACAAGTCTACACGCACTACCCTCCTCACGGGTCCAAGTGACGGTGGACTCTACACAATCAATCTGCCTACAACTCAACCAATTCCTAAAGTTGCTTTCTCCACCGCTCGTGCATCATCTACCACATGGCATCAACGATTGGGTCATCCACACTCTCAGTTGTTTCACACCATGCTATCCAAATATTGTTTACCTATTTCAAAAAAGACTTCTGTTTTACATTGTGATTCCTGTTCTGTTGGAAAATCTTCCAAACTTCACCTATTGTCTTCTGATTATAAAAGTTTGCATGTTTTAGATCTATTATTTTGTGATGTTTGGGGGCCTGCACCTGTTTCTTCGTTTGATGGCCACAATTATTTTCTGTTATGTGTTGACCATTTTTCAAAATACATGTGGCTGTTTCCTTTAAAGCGTAAATCTGATGTGTTTGATGTTTTAAAACGTTTTATCCTTATGGTTGAACGACAATTCTCAACCAAAGTCAAACAAGTTCAAACCGATTGGGGGGGAGAGTTCCGAAATCTCTCCCAATTTTTCTCTTCCGTTGGCATCATTCATCGCCTATCTTGCCCTCACACTAGTGAACAAAATGGCATCGTTGAACGACGCCATCGACACGTTGTCGAAACGGGACTCACCCTGTTGGCACAATCCCATGTTTCCCAACGTTTTTGGCATTTTGCTTTTGAGACAGCCGTGTTTCTCATCAATCGAATGCCCTCACGAACCAATTCCCACGTGTCTCCTTTTGAACACCTGTTTCACCACAAACCTGATTTCTTTTTCCTTCGTGTCTTTGGTTGCCTTTGCTACCCTCATTTGCGTTCGTATAATCCACACAAAATGGATTTCAGATCCACCCCTTGTGTTTTTCTTGGGTACAGTCCCTCACATTATGGGTATCGATGTTTTGATCCAGTCACCGAACGCATTTACATTGCCCGTCATGTTCGGTTTAACGAGACATCTTTTCCTTATCTTACACCACCGGTGAATCCCTCTTCACCAAATTTGGACAGCCCTTACATCTCCTCCTACCCCACCCCAGTCGCTCATACCGACTCCCCTGTCCCTTCTCTACCACTAGCCCCTCCTACCACCACCGGTGTATCTTCCCAAAGCTTACCTACACCACCAGCCGATTCCACAACTACTACTCCAAACATTACACCACCGCCCCCACCCGACCCATCTCTACTTCACACCTTTTCACGACGACAGCCACATCAGCCCACAACCACCTCTGCGTTTGACAAATATAACGCTACAAACTCTGAAACTGCTTCTCCAAATCAGCCCTTACCCACATCCCAACCTACACCTATCTCTACCCCACAACCAGACCCAACTACCCAACGTACTAGACCGGCAAATCTTCGTCAAAATCCAAAAAAATCAAACCCCTATAACCCTTCGGCTTTTCACACTACCCACACCAAGCCCGACACCGAACCTGCTACTTTTGCCAATGCTCAGACTGATCCGAACTGGCGTATGGCTATGGCGGAGGAATACTCGGCCTTGATACGCAACGGGACTTGGACTCTGGTTCCACGTCCACCAAATTCAAATGTTGTTGGGTGTAAATGGGTCTTTAAACTTAAGCGTGGTCAAAACGGGGTCATTAAGCGCTACAAGGCGCGTTTGGTTGCAAAGGGGTTCAGTCAACAACCCGGCATTGACTATACAGAGACATTCAGCCCCGTAGTCAAGTCTACCACCATCAGAGTTGTTCTTTCACTTGCAGTCACCAAACAATGGCCACTGCGTCAGCTTGATGTCCAAAATGCATTCCTACATGGTGACTTGAAGGAAACGGTTTTTCTACAACAACCACAAGGCTTTGTTAACCCATCCAAACCAGATCATGTTTGTCGTCTTCACAAATCATTGTACGGTCTTAAACAGGCACCAAGAGCCTGGTTTCAGCGGCTATCTTCCGCTTTATGCTCTCTCGGATTTCAAGGCTCCAAAACGGACCCGTCGTTGTTTATTTACTCTGCTCGTGGCACACTAATGTACATGCTCGTGTATGTCGATGACATCATTTTGACAGGTAACAATGCCAAAGCCATTGATCACGTGGTCCACAGTCTCAGGCAGTCATTTGCAATTCAAGACATGGGGGCTCTTTCATATTTTTTGGGAATTGAGGTTGCATCTAAAGGCACAGACATTGTTTTGTCCCAACGAAAATATATCAGTGAATTGTTATCTCGAGCCAACCTCTCAAAATCTACACCCGTTCCCTCTCCGTCCACCACGAGTGCAAATCTGTCACTTGATGACAGCCCTCCATTCGATGATCCGGTGAAATACCGACAAATGATCGGTGCTTTACAGTATGTTACTTTGTCTAGACCTGACATTACCTTCGCTGTCAACAAAGTGTGTCAATTTATGCACTCACCAACTGTTAATCACTGGTCTGCTGTCAAACGGATTCTTCGATATCTTAACGGGACATCTGATCATGGTCTATTAATTTCTTCGTCCTCGCCTCCAGTGCTGCATGCCTACACCGATTCTGCCTTCAACTCACTGACTGCATTCTCTGATGCAGATTGGGCCGGATGCACGGATGACCGCCGATCCACCGGGGGACACGCAATATATCTTGGATCTAATCTCGTTTCTTGGTCAGCCAGAAAGCAAAAAACTGTCTCTCGGTCATCTACAGAGTCTGAATACAAAGCCTTAGCTGATACAGTTGCTGAATTGACATGGCTTGAAACCTTATTACGTGAACTTCGTGTCTCTATGAAATCGGCTCCAATCCTATGGTGCGACAACTTGGGGGCCACATATTTATCTGCTAATCCTGTCTTTCATGCCCGGACAAAGCACGTTGAGGTTGACTTTCATTTCGTTCGAGAAAAGGTTGCTCAAGGAAGACTATCCGTCCAGTTCATTTCCACCAATGATCAAATTGCTGACGTCTTCACTAAGCCGCTATCTTCAGAACGCTTTCTGTTTTTGAAGTCCAAGCTAAGAGTCGGTCCCCGCCCTTAGCTTGCGGGGGAATATTAGACAAATAAATGATTATGTTTAGTGGATCCATTATTATGTTTAGTGGATCCATGCTTTAATGATTATGTTTCCTTTAATTATATTTTATGTCTTGTTTGTATTGTCCTATATATAGGACCTCCTATTGTTTTACATAATACAAGAAACATCAATACAACTTCTACCAAGTTTATCTATCTGAGCGAGCTTCGAGTGAATTCCGAGCCACGGGCGTTTTGGACAGTCCCAAGTATATCTAATTAAACAATTTAACATGTAAATAAATATATACTAGGTAACAGAGAAGGTTTATAAAATTAATCTTTTGAATTCAAGTCTCGTGCCCGACCTATAGAAAACATGGATAACAAGATATGAATATACCAGACTTGCATCTCTCCGAGGACATAGTTGGTAAATAAGAGTTCTTGGAGACGTCGGATAAAGGTTATGGACACTTAGGGGAGTGTATATATTTGTCTTAGCTTTGTCTTGGTTAGTTTTCCTAAACTGTTTGGTTTCCTTAGCCATAGCTTTACCTTAGCGGTACGTTTGTTTGTTTGTTGGTGAATACTGACTCAGGTTCCATGATCTATATGTAGAAGCTGATTCAGGCATCTCTACAGCAACAGAAGAAGTTGCAGAATATGTCTGCATACGTGCCATCATATTTACCTCAACCCGAAAGGGAAGAAGTTGCAGAATGGTACCTTTATTCATTCATATATCTTGCTTGGCATATCATCAGAAGTCATCATGGGTATGATTCCAGTACTTATTCCCATAATTTTGTTCTTCATTTTCTGTTTCCAGTTCTGTAATAGACGAACCCTCAAGGCAAGATCATTCTTTCGGGATTCACGATCCTAAAGAGGAACCTCTACCGTTACCCAAAGTGAGCACCCATTCACCTCTTTTCTGCTTATGATTGGTGTTCCTAGGCTTGTAGACGAACTGAACGGGATGAACTATTCGTGAACTTGTTCGGCAGGAAGTTCGTTTATTTAATAAACGAACGAACATGAACACAATTTTTTGTTCATTTAATTAAATGAACGAACATGAACACACATTTTGTTCGTTCATTTATGTTCGTAAACACCCGTTTATGTCCGTTCATTTATGTTTGTTTATTAACATTTGTTTTATGTTTAAATGCATAAGTACTTATATTTATATAATTATTAAACATAAATGGATCTTTCTAACTACTTATATAAATATAACTAATTGGTAATTGAACTTTCTAGTAATAAAAATGGTTTTCCAATAGAATCTATCGTAATCGATCATTAATTTACATGAAAATTACTTTATGTTTGTAAACACCCGTTTATGTTCGTTCATTTATGTCCGTTTATTAACATTTGTTTTATGTTCGTTTCAATTTAAATGCATAAGTACTTATATTTATATAATTGTTAAACATAAATGGATCATTCTAACTACTTATATAAATATAACTAATTGGTAATTAAGCTTTCTAGTAATAAAAATGGTTTTCCAATAGAATCTATCGTAATCAATCACTAATTTACATGAAAATTTCTTTATGTTCGTTTATGTTCTGTCAAATATGTTCATTTGTGTTCATTTATGTCTGTTCAATTATGTTCATTTGTGTTGTTTGTTTATTGTTTTTAAAATTATGTCAATTTAAGTTTGATTGTTTATGTTTGTGAACTGTTCGTTTAGGTTTTAAACAAACTGAACATAAACTAACACGAACATGCCCATTTTTATTAATAAATAAACATGAACAAAAAATGTGTTCGATTATATGTTCGTGTTCAATTAAAGTTAAATGAACAAACACCAGCATATCTCTGTTCGTGTTCGTTCGGTTCATCTATAAGCCTACGTGTTCCCTTGTGGTTTAAGTTGTTGTAATCACTAACCGGAAAATATATTTAACATTTTAGGAGAAAAAGGGTCGTGGTTCACCACCTGTGTGGTACATTACTGCTGATGAACTGGATTCCTTGTCATCGTAAGTGTAATCATCTTGTGTTTATTATATAATTGTTCCATTTATATATGATTTTAGATTATGATTATACGCCGTATTTGGTTAAAATTCTATTATGCAGGTATATGAGAGGAAGGCTAACTCTGGATAAAATCAACGCAGCCATTAACGACATGGCTGCTTATGCCGAGGCAAATAACCAGCTTATGACAGCCCCTAGAAAGAAGGTATTTTGCATGATATCTCTACTCTTAAGTTATAAATCAAGTACCAGAATTTCTGATTATTATTATTTTTTTTCTGAAGCTGACAGAAAGTACCTTAGAGAAAGCTCTGGTGAGTACACGTTGCATCCTTTTATTTAAATGCAAGTAATGTTGCATAAAAATGACGAGTTTTGACGTGTAAGGGCTTTTAGAGTAATTATCTTTATAATTGCAGGAAATAAGAGATATAGGAGCGACAGAAGGAGTGAAGGGCAAACACTTCTTTCTGGAAACCGATGTTAAAGGACCTACATTGAAGCTTGATAATACTGGAAAAGCAATATTTACGGTAAGTTGCCTTTCTTTATGTCAATCATATCCTATTCAGTTATCGGTGATATATTGGTTATCGGTCCCTTGGTGAGATATCGGTGCAAAATATCGGTACCAATATTTTCGGCGATATTGGCCAATATATCACCGATTTTCCCTATATCAGTACCTTTCTTCTTAGTTCTACCATTCTGTCTTTCTTCTTATTGCTGCTATTAGTGTTTTAACTCTTAATTGTTAGTGTTTTAAGTCTTAATCAGTTCCTGCAATTGTTAGTGTTTTGCAAGTTGCAAAAGGTTAATTTGTTAATGGTAGGAGAGCATACTGAATTGTTAGTGTTAAATTGCTATATATATATTAGGAAACTTAGGCTTTCTAGCCAACTCCAACTCTCTATATATATATATAGAGGCGAGTTAACGTACAATACGGCGCTTAACGTACATCACGTACGACAGATAATTACGCACGTTCATTTGAAAATTACGCACGTTATAAACTAAAAAACCCAAATCACGTACGTTATACACATAATCACGCACGTTGTCGTACGTGATGTACGTTAAGCCGTATTGTATTTTACACTTTTCCTATATATATATATATATATAAATTCTGCATGATATTAAAATTACCGATATCCGATTTTTTACCACATTAACTGCTTAGATCATATCATCAACTTTTGAGAAGTCAAAGAAAACTAAGGAGGTTCTATCATTGGTCTATAAATGTGCAGGTTCTTCGACACCTTGGCCGCTTAAGTGAAAGCCGCATTAAAAATCATCGAGTCTTTGTTCTATTGAGGCCTCATTGAGGACATGTTGATTTTGCAAGCCATCTTGTGACGTATAAACTTTTACCAATAGAATTTGGATGTTTGCTTCCTCTGTTAAGTGTGTTGACCTATGCTTCTATATTTTTTATAAGTTAATCCTCATAGTTTTCATTTCTTTACTCAAACAACTATTATTACTTGAAGATTGTATCTGCCTGTAACCGCGCATGATGTTCTTATTCCATGCCTTTGATACATTTGTAAGGATAAAAATAAATGACATATCATGTGACTAAAAGCATTACAAAATTCAACAAACAATGGTAATGATTCATCACTGATTATTACACAAAATACACAAATAAAGATTAGCACGACCACAAACAAAGTAAATTAATGCAGATTAAATGTGCTACAATTACTTGTCATGCACATTTAAACCCTTCTGGAACCTTTTTCCCACAAGAATTGACCAACAAACTAAGTGCAACAGGCACTTTAACCTTGAGGACACCGAGCACATTAGCCTTAAGTGCTGTGCACAGGCACGCTGCGGCTTCAAGGTCGGCTAGACCCTTCACCAACGAGCAACATTCACTATCCGGTTGAGCTCCAATGGCCTCATGAACCAGTCCCAGCCAGTCACCACAAACACCGAACTTTAGGGTATCTTTTGGACACTTGGTTGTTGGTGTTTTTGGAGGGCATGGGTGCTTGTTTGCAGACACAATAGTGAATAGAATCACAGTAGCCAAAATGAATACAACAGTAAAAGCCTTAGAAGGATTCATCTTTGGCAATAAATAAAACACCAAGGTTGAGTTATAACTTTTCTTACTTACATGTGTATGCTCTGTTGAGATATGGGTAATCTATTGATGATAGAATTTGTATGAACGAGTGGTTCAGATGAACTGAATCATTGTCAGTGTTCTGCTCATGAAGCATGGCCACATGCACTCTGTTGTCACTTT
Organism: Helianthus tuberosus; assembly: GCA_030545235.1. Lineage (NCBI taxonomy): Eukaryota > Viridiplantae > Streptophyta > Magnoliopsida > Asterales > Asteraceae > Helianthus > Helianthus tuberosus. The sequence goes on along the minus strand of CM060451.1, from coordinate 46,104,534 downwards.
GAGCAAAAATATCCTGCTAAGTAACGGACCGTGTAAACGCAACTGTTTAAATTTGAATTAATTAAGAAACTTGATTTACTATGATATGTGGGTTAATGAATAGAGAATTTGTAAATTTTTCTAAGTGTTAAAAGTTTGTCACAAAATTGTTTAAAGGTCTTTTAAATCTTTCAAATTTTCATACATATATTGTAATTCATAATGTAAGATTTTTTATTATTGGGCTTTTAGTCTAGCCTCTAGAGTCTAGGCCTTTTTTAGTTTACATGGACTAATTGTTAGCCTTATTTTTAAAACCATCAAGGTTCAGTCATTAAATACAATAATCCATACTACAGAGTAACTAAGTCCACCACAAACCGTTTAAAAGTCATTTGGGCCCAGAATGTGAATTACCAACGGAAATAAAAAAAAGTCTATTCGAGTTGTATCCATTATTTTTACATTAAAAGTCATGGGCTAAAACTAATAAATGCAAAATGAAATTTATTAAATTTATAAATACGTCATTGATACATAGACAATTGGCCGAAATCTGAGTCAGTTCTACTTTTTTTTGAACGGCCAACAAAATCAATCCCGAGCATTCTCGGGACACTCACGGTACCAAACGGAGTATTCCGAGAGTAACCCGAGTCCACCACCAATTTCGGGGAAAACCTGGTAACCCACCCGCTCGTAAGCACAACAGTGAAATTACCGATAAAACCAGTTTGGCTCAAGGATCGAACCAAAGTTTCCCTGGATCTCCTATCATTGCCCACCAATGTCTCACTCTGCACCAAGTGAGAGTTGAACTTGCATCTCTCAAGAGAAATGCAAGCTTTCCACCACTTGATCTAGAGATCATTGGCCAGAGTCAGTTCTACTATTCCAATCCCGATTGATGTTATAGATTACCAACAATCGATAACACACTTCTCTCGTAGTACGACGACCGATAAAACTTATCATTAAACGGAAAATTGTGGTTAAACACATCTTATATATCATTAAACGGAAAATTTATCATAAAATTTGTTGGAAAAGTTGTAAAAACCGTATTATAGAAGATGAATGTAACATAAAACGAGGAAAGTGCAGTCACATTTTTAAGTGATTCATACTCTTTACGCTACTCGAGACTCATAAACGTCGTTCTCCCATGATATAACAACAAAAGACAACATCAGCACAACTGGACTAGCTAGACAACAGTCATTAATTAAAGGCGATAATATAGACACACCACTATAATCTTATTTTCACATCCTCTAGGGTATACGGGCTATATAAGGTTATACGACCCATATAGAATGATTTTGCACAGAAAGAAATGCAGTGAAATCTTTTTTTTGTTTTACATGTATACGGGCCGTATAACATTATACGACCCGTATACATATGTATACGAACAATATAATGTTAACCGGCCAAATGTGTTTATTTTTTGAGGTTTGATCAGGTTTTTTGGGTTTTAAGATTTGTATACGTGTTCAGAATGGTTGAATATGATGATATTAGAACACTGTACACTGTATGTAAACACAATGGCTTTGTGATGCAAGGATCTTCGAATGCGGTATGTACCTTAAGTACGGATCCTACAGCTGCATTTGGAACAAGAAGTCCAACAATTCGTTCAATATATGTTGTTGTCTCAATGCACAGAACACACAGCCGTTGATGGGCTTTGCGGGCCTGTTCGTAGCTAGGGTTCAGAATGCTTGAATATGGTGATATTAGAAAAGAAAAAACACTACCATAGGTAAACCCTCTTGAAGAAATCGCAGGTTGATACATAAACCCTATATGACTCCCCCATCTTGTATGGCACATTCATTTATTTTCAATTTTTATTTACTTCATACCCCACCACATTATCTAAATAATTACTAAAATTTATTAAATGGTTGTTTGGTTTTACACCCCCGATGATCGTTTGTTAACTACCGGATGGAGTATTTTCGTGATCTAATCATATTAAGTATTCACTACATGGAGCAGATAACGGTTTGTTGGGTTGTTTGTAGCTAGGGTTCAGAATGCTTGAATATGGTGATATTAGAACAATGTACACTCCATTAATACACAATGGCTTTGTGATGGGAACCACATATTCGTGTGTTGCAGTTTGGAAAGATGACCGAATACATATTTTAAATTGAAATTTGTGAGCCTTCAAATTATTCTCAGACAATTCCTAACAACTGTCCATGTGAAAGTTAGGGTTTGTTGGGTTGTTTGTAGCTAGGGTTCAGAATGCTTGAAGCATATTATATAACTTTTTAGATGCTGTTTGTAAGGTCTAATTGTCTTGTGTAACTAGAAAAGGAGAAAATACGGAACGAGATTCTTCCACTAATTAGTCAGCAGTCATTACTTCTTAATTATGAGCAGTTGGTCGATGACATGATAGATAAAATGCGGAAATGTTGCATAATTCATTTAGTTTCTGTTTGACATCTTCAATCTCCGTTGCATAATTCATTTAGTTTCTGTTTGGCACCTTCAATCTCCGTTGCATAATTCATTGTGAACTTGAGAACAAGAAGCTCAAAAAAACCACCAAACTAGGACATCAACATCAATTGATGTCCAATTGACGAACACAAATGTGTGAAATGGGATTTATTTAAAAGTAAAAAGAAAACTGAAACTCGTTTTCATTGATAGCAGAAGCCATTCGATTTGATGGTTCTGAACACTATATAGACTACCAGATCGAAACCCAAATGTGTGAATATTAACTTATAAAAAAAATCCTATCTATACGGGTCGTATACCATTATACGGTCCGTATAAAGATATCGTATACGTGGTATACGACCAAAGTTTGTATTAACATGGTGTATACGGGCCGTATAAGGTTATACGGCCCGCATATATCGTGTTAAAACAAGATTTTACCATGTGTTAATATTGACAAAGGTTTGCGTGAGGCGATTGAGGAATTGGTGGTTTGTGGAGGTCATTTCTTTGGAGACCTCCAGTGGCGACTTGCTTCTTTACCTATTAGGTTTGGAGGTTTGGGGTTGTATTCGGCTGTAGAGGCTTCATCCTACGCTTTTGTGGCCTCGAGGGCCCAATCGTGGGTGCTACAGGACCACATCTTAAGAGACAGTGGCATATGCAGTATGGATTCTGATTATGTTTGTGCTTTGGCTTGTCTTCGGGATACGATTCCAAGCTTTGACTTCAGCGGTTTCACTAATAAGGACACCGCCCCCCTAAAGCCCAACATGCATTGGCGAGTGCTCTTTTTAGTAAAATTGTCCATGAAATCGAAGTGCAGTTTGAGTTGGCCGTTAGACAAAAAGCCGTTTTTGAGTGTCTCCGAGCACCACATGCACAAGATTTTCTTCTTGCTATACCTATATATGGGTTAGGCCAGCATATGTCGCCGGTTGTCACACCCCAACCGATGGCGGAAACATCGGGGCGTGGCACTGAGCGAAACAGATTGTCCAAAAGTTTCCATAACAACTATAGTTACCAATTAATTAAAGCAACACGTCCCATACCATCTCTTAAAAGATAACATAATTATTACAGACAAATCTAGTCAAATTGTTCTGTTCCGACAACTCAGATTTCAAGTACAAACTATTGTTTATTGGTTTCTAGACCTTTCCTAGCCTCGATTTCACAGCAAGCTAAGCAAATAAGCATCCTAAGCACCTGCCACATACGTTAAAGTAAAAGTCAATACACAAAGTGTAAAGGTGAGCATACAAGTTTGATAATAGCATATAGAGTTCGAAATCGTTACGCATAACCAGCACGTACACAGTGTAAAATGAGGCATGTTAGTTATCGACATGAACCTATCGATACCAATGACTGCGGGTTGACTGTCCAAGGCAGTTCGTAATACACACTCACCACTGTGAACCATGTAACAAATTATCCTTAACAACCCCTGAGTGAACAGGTGCTGAGTCCAAACAAATAGTACTATCGTTGCTAAGGCAGGTAGACAGCATTCCATGTGTAAACATAACAAACAAGCATTCATTAAGTCACGTATAACACGCGGTAACGGTTAGCGTTAAAGTATAGCGTAGTGTGTTTGATATGATTTAGTATAAGTAACGTATGTAACACCCAAAAGTGCGTAAATCAAAAAGGGATCGAGTATACTCACAGCGATTGAATTAGTGGATTGAAGGGAGCGCTTAGAGCGGATAATAGCCTGAACAGTTATTGATAACATAAGCGAAAGTCGGCGCGTAAAAAGGTGTGAAGTGTCAGTGGGTCGAACAGCAGTCCGATCGGATGGCAGTCCGATCGGGTGGCCGGTCGTTCGGGTGACAGTCCGTTCGGACGGTCGTCCGTTCATGTGACCGTTCGAGTGGACTGTTACCTCGTTTGGGATGGATGTGTTTGTGTATGATGGCTTGACTTTTGAAGTTTTCGTTGTAGCATTTTGAAAACATAGAAGTATCTTTACCTTTCAGGTCGATCGATCGAACGACCGTTCGATCGGACGACAATCCGATTGGTTGGACACTCTAGCGAGAACAAGTTCATCGCAGTTTGTCACTCGATCGGACGGTTGTTCGATCGGGTGGCAACCCTTGTGCATTGAACATGTTTGAAAATTGTTTAAGTATTGAAGTTTCAAAACATCACATGGTCGGATAGTCGGTCGATCGGGTGGTAACCCGATCGGACGGCAATCCGTTCGGTGTTCCAAAACTCTTGAAGTTTGTAATGAAGGTTAAGTGTGGGGCCGAGGTGCAAGTCGATCGGGTGGCAACCCAATTGGGTGACAATCCGATCGGACAGTAGTCCGATCGGGCGACACTCCAACCTGGTCGGCCTGATCATCTTCCTCCTTGGTCATTTTGATAGTTTGTCATTTTATCGAGATGATTTGATAATGTATTAGACAACAAAAACCTCGTCAATACTTGGTAACCTGATCGGACAGGAATCACCCAAATCCGGCTGGTTAACGGTTCGAGACGGTGTTCCATGTTTAACCCGAAATCGGTAATCTCGTGGATAGAATCCAGGTCTTGAACAAACACATCAACATGCAAAAGTAGAAGGTTAGAACAAGCTCCGATTCTATCGGTTTTGAGGGCATTGAGTGTAAAAGAGTTGAAAGAAAGTTAGAAACCATCTTTCAATCCTTTTCACCATGAATATGTTCAGATCCATGCAAGATCTTGGTTTATTTGTGTGGAAATCGTTCATATCTAAGTTGTTCTTGAAGGATTGAAGCCAAAACATGAAGTTCATAAGAACACCATGATGACATCATCAAAGAACACCTCAAATCTAGTGATTTCACGGTTAAAAGTTAAGATTCAAAAGATAGAAAGGTGTAGGAGTGTGTGTAGATTAAGAAAGTACAAGATTTAGGTTGAAAACTTACAAGGATCGCGAGAAATCTGAAGAAAAGTGGGCAAGAACGCTGGTCGGATGAGAGATGCCAAAAATGGTAAGTTTGATGTTGACAGGGGGGTATTTATAGGCTTACCATAAAAGGAAAGGGAGGGGAGAGGCTGGTCGATCGAGCGGTGACCCTGGTCGGGTGGCAGCCCGATCGAGTGGCACCTCGATCGGATGGCTGTCCGATCGGACGGCTGGCCACTCGATTGGAGGGCACAGCGTGACGAGTTTTGCTGTTTCGATTATGAGCGTTGCGATGCGATAGAGTTTCCTAGTCAAATTACTTTTAATCCCAACTACTATATCAACATACAAGCATCCTTATTTCGTATTCGTTTAGCGTTTGCGATTCGTTTGAGATTGCGTTTTCGATTGCGTTTCGATTGATCACCACAACATAAAATAAATAAACATGCACAAGTAACACATAAGGCACACACACACGTATAACAATATCCAGAACGCGTAATTCAAGTTGCGAATGCGATTGCGATAAGCGATAAATCGATTAAACACGCGATTAATATGCGATTATTAATAGATACTCCACATAATATAACTAAAGCGATAATAAAATTAGACTAATTACAAGTCAAAGAAGTCAAAACAGGAATTGGGCAAGGAGTAACAGATCGCAATTAGCAATCTTGTCTTCCTTTGACTTCAATCTTGACTTTTACTTTGACTTTCAAAACACGGGGTCTTACAGCCTCCCCTAGTTGAGGGAATTTCGTCCCGAAATTAGGCCGAAGCCGTAACAAACAACTGCGGGTACTTCGCCTTCATGTCGCTTTCGAGTTCCCAAGTGAACTCTGCGCCTCGTTTGCCTTCCCATCGGACTTTCACAATAGGAACGCGCGAGCGCCTGAGCTGCTTGGTTTGGCGATCCATGAGTTCGACAAGCTTCTCCAAGAAGTGTAGTGTTTCGTTTACTTGGTGGTCATCAAGGGGTACAATTAAATCATGCTCAGCCAGGCACTTCCGGAGGTTTGACACATGGAAAGTCGGGTGGACATTACTGAGTTCCTCCGGTAGTTCGAGTCTGTAGGCGACTTTTCCGATCCTTTCCATAATCTTAAAAGGTCCCACATATCGAGGCGCTAGTTTCCCTTTCTTGCCGAATCTGACCACACCCTTCCAAGGTGATACCTTTAGGAGTACGTAGTCGCCAACGTCAAATTCAAGGGGCTTGTGTCGTCTATCGGCATAACTTTTCTGTCGACTCCGAGCTTTCAACAAATTGTATCGAATTTGGAGGACTTTGTCAGTCGTTTCTTGCAATAGCTCAGGGCCGGTTAATTGCGAGTTCCCGATCTCGTGCCATACAATCGGCGATCGACATTTTCTTCCGTATAAAGCCTCGAATGGTGCCATTTGGATGCTGGAATGATAACTGTTGTTAAATGAGATTTCGACTAACGGTAGGTAAGTATCCCAATTACCACCGAAGTCTATAACACACGAACGGAGCATGTCTTCCAGGGTACGAATCGTTCTTTCAGTCTGACCGTCGGTTTGGGGATGAAACGCGGTACTTAGATTAAGCCTAGTACCGAGAGCCGCTTGAAATGTTTCCCATAAACGCGAGGTAAACCGAGCATCACGGTCAGAGATGATGTCACGAGGCGTCCCATGTCGACAAATGATTTCATCGGTGTAGATTCGGGCTAATCTTTCTACCTTGTAGTCTTCCCGTATTGGCAAAAAGTGAGCAGATTTGCTCAAACGGTCAACGACAACCCAGATGCTGTCGTGACTTGATGGCGTGTGTGGAAGTTTTGTTATAAAATCCATAGCTATACTTTCCCACTTCCTCATAGGGATCGGGGGTTGTTCAAGTAAGCCAGAGGGTCTTTGGTGTTCAGCCTTGACCTTCGAGCAAGTCAGGCACTTCCCAACGTAGAGAGCGATATCCCTTTTCATGCCTGGCCACCAGTACTTGTAACGAAGGTCCTGGTACATCTTGTCGGCACCGAGATGAATAGAATATCAGGATTTGTGGGCTTCGTCCATCAAAATCTGTCGTAAATTGGTCCGCGTAGGGATCCAAATTCGGTCCAGAAAGTGGAATATCCCATTCGACTTATTCATAAGCTGGGCTCCATCGTGATAGATTATTTCCTTCTTCAAAGTGCGTTCGTTAAAACAGGCATGCTGAGCTTCGCGGATGAGGGTCTCGAGGTCATATTGGGCATGGGTATTACGGATGCTGAGCAAATAACTCCGTCTGCTGAGAGCGTCGGCCATGACATTTGCTTTGCCAGGATGGTAACGAATCTCACAGTCGTAATCGTTAAGAAGTTCCACCCATCGGCGTTGACGCATATTAAGTTCCTTCTGGTCAAAGATATGTTGTAGGCTCCTATGATCGGTGAAGATCGTACACATGGTACCATACAGGTAGTGTCGCCAAATCTTTAACGCAAAAACAACTGCGCCGAGATCGAGATCTTAGTTGTATAGTTCTTCTCGTGGATTTTGAGCTGACGAGATGCGTAAGCAATGACCTTGTCCCGTTGCATGAGGACACAACCAAGACCAAGGTTCGAGGCATCACAATAGACAATGAAGTCTTCATTTCCGTCGGGTAAAGTGAGAACGGGAGCATTGCAAAGCATGTGCTTGAGGGTTTGGAAAGCAGACTCTTGTTCAGTTCCCCAAACAAAAGGCTTGTCTTTATGCGTGAGAGCGGTAAGCGGCACAACGATCTTAGAGAATCCTTCGATAAATCGTCGATAATAGCCCGCTAGTCCGAGAAAAGAACGGACTTCAGACGGGTTCTTAGGTGTAATCCAACTCTCAACCGCTTCAATCTTCGTGGGATCGACGTGAATACCTTGACTATTGACAATGTGACTGAGAAATTGAACCTCCTCCAGCCAGAATTCCCACTTGGAGAACTTGGCATAGAGTTGGTTTCCCTGGAGTAGCTCGAGAACCAAACGTAGATGCTGCGCGTGTTCGGCTTTCTACTTGGAATAGATCAAGACATCGTCGATGAACACGATGACGAAACGGTCGAGATAAGGTTTACACACGCGATTCATCAGATCCATGAAAACCGCGGGTGCGTTGGTTAAACCAAAAGGCATAACAACGAACTCATAGTGGCCGTATCGAGTGCGAAAAGCGGTTTTGGGTATATCCCCCTCTTGAATGCGTAGCTGGTGATAGCCTGAGCGTAGATCGATCTTCGAGAAACACGTAGCACCTTGTAGCTAGTCAAACAAATCATCGATGCGAGGCAGGGGATAGCGATTCTTGATAGTCAGCTTATTCAATTCCCGATAGTCGATGCACATCCTGAACGACCCATCTTTCTTTTTGACGAAAAGGACCGGCGCGCCCCATGGAGAGGTGCTCGGGCGAATGAAGCCTTTATCAAGTAGTTCCTGGAGCTGACTCGAGAGTTCGCGCATTTCGGATGGAGCGAGTCGGTAAGGAGCTTTGGCAACAGGGTTTGCTCCAGGAATGAGGTCAATACGTAAGTTGATATCACGAATTGGCGGTAATCCAGGAAGATCATCAGGAAACACATTGGGAAATTCACGAACCATAGGAACATCTTTCATTTCTGTCTTTCCTTTCTTTTCCTTCTCCGCTACTACAATGTTAACCAACAAAGCTCTGTATTCCTTGCGGAGATACTTGCTATCTTGGACACACGACATGAGTTTGAGACCTTTCGAAGCAGTTTCTCCATAAACACACAATAAATCACCATTCGCGAGCGAGAATCGGATCATTTTATCGAAACACACAACTTCAGCATGGTTTTCACGAAGAAAGTCCATGCCTACTATGAGTTGCATCGGAATGAGGTCGATTGGGAAGATGTGATTGTTGAGTTCAAGAGTACAATCACGAAGAACAGAATTGACAGTGATAGTTCTTCCGGTGGCGACTTCAACATCGAACGTCGAGGGGAGATGAGAGCGCTTACGACTAAGGAGTTTCTCGAATTCAAACGACACAAAGCAGTTATCGGCTCCAGTATCAAACAAACACGATGCATAAATACCATTCACAAGGAACGTACCATTGACCACGTTGTTGTCAGCCTGGGCTTGGCACACATTGAAGTTGAAAGTTCTGGCGCGTGCGGCTTGTTGTTGCTGTTGAGGCTGCTGCTGCTGTTGAGGCTGCTGCTGCTGGGGCTCTTGTTTCACAACCCTGTTCGGGCACATGTTCGCAAAGTGATTGGGATCACCACACGCGAAGCAGACTCTTGCGTTGATCGTGGGTGCCTGAGCCGCTTGTTGGCCTTGAAGAGCTGGAAGCTGAGCTTGATGAGCAGTGGCTTGAGCTGGTGCTTGTCGGGGACCAGTACGGCAATTAGCAGTAAAGTGGCCGTACATGTTGCAGTGCACGCAAAATCGGCAAGTGATACCCACCGGGTGATGATAAGAACATGTTGGGCAAGCAGGGTGGGGACCAGTGTATGCACGCTTTGCGGGCGGTGCATAGATAACTGGTGCTGAGATTGTTGCGGAGCCGGTACAGCTTGAAGCGGAGCAGCAGTGGTAGTGACATCACAGTTCTTGTTGCTGGAGCTGCTGTTGTTGTTCTTCTTCTTGCAGCGTGAGGACTTTGATGATTGAGCGGCGACGGTTTCGGTAGCTGGTGCGGCGGTGACTTGATGCAGGTTCTTTGAAGCTTTATCCCAAAAACCAGCTTTAACTCGCTTGTCGTTGATTTCAGCGGCAAGCAAGTAAGTTTCTTCGATTGTTGCTGGCTTTGCGGCGTGCACAAAATCCGCAACACAGTCTGGTAGAGCTCGGATGTACTTCTTGATCGTCATGTCGGGCGTCTTCACTTGATCAGGACAGATGATACTGAGCTGCTTAAAGCGAGCAGTCAGAGCTGCGTTCTCTCCATCCTTCTGCTTTATATGCCAGAATTCGTCCTCCAGCTTTTGGCGTTCATGGGGAGGGAAAAATTCATCCATCATAATGGCCTTCAGCTCTTCCCACGTCAGCTCATAGGCTGCGTTATTTCCGCGTTTGTTTCTCTCGGTCGTCCACCAGTCTAGTGCGCGGGACTGGAAGACGCTGGTAGCGTTCAGGGTGCGGAGATTTTCAGGACATCCACTCTGGCGCAGAGTGACTTCGACGGAATCAAACCATTGAAACATAGCTGTCGGGCCATCTTCGCCAGTAAATTCCTTTGGACCACAAGCTTTGAACTGCTTGAAGCTGAAAGCAGTCTTGGGAGTAGCTTTAGGAGCTTCGATTCTGGACTCCTCGGATGATTTGCTCACATTCTCGTATATTTCACTCACGATCTGAGGCACAACCTTTGCTACTTGTTTAGCGACGATAGCAGCAAGGCGTTTGTCTCTCTGTTCTTGGCGAGTGATTCATGGGTGACGGGGTCCAGTTGACATTGTCTGCAACAGACATCGGCATAGGTCTCAGACACGGCATAATCGAATCTCACCTCACACGTCTAATACTACTAAAGCTCAGGAACACAGTGAAACATGTATCACATAAACACATAGGCACATAATCACAGATTCACATAATCACAGAAGCACATAAACACGCAAGTCACCGAATCACAGAAGCACATAAACACAAGAGTCAGTCAGAATACAGAAACCTATCATTCAAAGTCCGCGAGCGTTCGAGATTAGCGATCACGCATATCATAGCGAGTAGTATAGTATAAGCGTATAACATAGCATAAGGTCGTCCATAATTTAGCGATTTGTCAGCGGTTGTGAAGTGTGTTGTGTGATGAGCGGAGCAAGAAGTGTTAGATCAAAACCAATATTACCTCAATACACTAACAAATAAGCATAAAACCATATAAAACACATAAAATTTCATAAAATGACACACATCAGAGTCGGCAGTAGCGAGCTCAGAATCGAAACACATAAAAATCGAGAAATAGATTGTCTCAGGCTCGATAGACATTGGCTACCCAAAGTGGCTCAACTATTCATAAGGACTTTCTGAGCACACTTTGACCTTCGGGACTGTGCTTTCGCCTCGATTCTGGGCGAATGGCACGCATCCTTTCGGCTTTAGCATGACTTCAAGTCGTTGGAGTCCGTCGAGACTTTGGTGAGAGTTTTGTAAAACAAAATTGAGATCGGAACAAGTCGTCGAGGTTCGGGTTTCACCCCTGACTTAAAAACTTCGTTCCTGTTTTGATAAAATAAAGGAGAATTATGCGTCGAAGTATGGATTTCACTCCTAATTCAACGTAAATTCTCCTGTTTGTAGATAATAATGCGGGTCGAACAAGCAATTTAGTCGAGAGTTTGCGGTTTTCACACCTAATCTCGACCTGATCACTCGTTCATTTTCGAAAAATTAGAGTGCAGTGATAGTGTAGCGTAGGAGAGAATAGCGAGAAATAGCAGTAAGCTCGTACATAATCCCTACAGAATACGCACAAGTCGGTCTGTTGGTTCCTAACTATAGACTAGGTCGTTTCTAAGACATCGACCCGGACTAGGTCGAGTCTTGCCTAATTCCCTATAGTTATGGCTCTGATACCAATCTGTCACACCCCAACCGATGGCGGAAACATCGGGGCGTGGCACTGAGCGAAACAGATTGTCCAGAAGTTTCCATAACAACTATAGTTACCAATTAATTAAAGCATCACGTCCCATACCATGTCTTAAAAGATAACATAATTATTACAGACATATCTAGTCAAATTGTTCTGTTCCGACAACTCAGATTTCAAGTACAGACTATTTTTTATTGGTTTCTAGACCTTTCCTAGCCTCGATTTCACAGCAAGCTAAGCAAATAAGCATCCTAAGCACCTGCCACATACGTTAAAGTAAAAGTTAATACACAAAGTGTAAAGGTGAGCATACAAGTTTGATAATAGCATATAGAGTTCGAAATCGTTACGCATAACCAGCACATACACAGTGTAAAATGAGGCATGTTAGTTATCGACATGAACCTATCGATACCAATGACTACGGGTTGACTGTCCAAGGCAGTTCGTAATACACACTCACCACTGTGAGCCATGTAACAAATTGTCCTTAACAACCCCTGAGTGAACAGGTGCTGAGTCCAAACAAATAGTACTATCGTTGCTAAGGCAGGTAGACAGCATTCCATGTGTAAACATAACAAACAAGCATTCATTAAGTCACGTATAACATGCGGTAACGGTTAGCGTTAAAGTATAGCGTAGTGTGTTTGATGTGATTTAGTATAAGTAACGTATGTAACACCCAAAAGTGCGTAAAGCAAAAAGGGATCGAGTATACTCACAGCGATTGAATTAGTGGATTGAAGGGAACGCTTAGAGCGGATAATAGCCTGAACAGTTATTGATAACATAAGCGAAAGTCGGCGCGTAAAAAGGTGTGAAGTGTCAGTGGGTCGAACAGCAGTCCGATCGGATGGCAGTCCGATCGGGTGGCCGGTCGTTCGGGTGACAGTCCGTTCGGACGGTCGTCCGATCGTGTGACCGTTCGAGTGGATTGTTACCTCATTCGGATGGATGTGTTTGCGTATGATGGCTTGAATTTTGAAGTTTTCGTTGTAGCATTTTGAAAACATAGAAGTATTTCTACCTTTAAGGTCGATCGATCGAACGACGGTTCGATCGGACGGCAATCCGATTGGTTGGACACTCTAGCGAGAACAAGTTCACAACAGTTTGTCACTCGATCGGACGGTTTTTCGATCGGGTGGCAACCCTTGTGCATTGAACATGTTTGAAAATTGTTTAAGTATTGAAGTTTGAAAACATCACATGGTCGGATGGTCGGTCGATCGGGTGGTAACCCGATCGGACGGCAATCCGTTCGGTGTTCCAAAACTCTTGAAGTTTGTAATGAAGGTTAAGTGTGGGGCCGAGGTGCAAGTCGATCGGGTGGCAACCCGATCGGGTGACAATCCGATCGGACAGTAGTCCGATCGGGCGACACTCCAACCTGGTCGGCTTGATCGTCTTCCTCCTTGGTCATTTTGATAGTTTGTCATTTTATCGAGATGATTTGATAACGTATTAGACAACAGAAACCTCGTCAATACTTGGTAATCTGATCGGACAGGAATCACCCAAATCCGGTCAGTTAACGGTTCGAGACGGTGTTCCATGTTTAACCCGAAATCGGTAATCTCGTGGATAGAATCCAGATCTTGAACCAACACATCAACATGCAAGAGTAGAAGGTTAGAACAAGCTCCGATTCTATCGGTTTTGAGGGCATTGAGTGTAAAAGAGTTGAAAGAATGTTAGAAACCATCTTTCAATCCTTTTCACCATGAATATGTTCAGAGCTATGCAAGATCTTGGTTTATTTGTGTGGAAATCGTTCAGATCTAAGTTGTTCTTGAGGGATTGAAGCCAAAACATGAAGTTCATAAGAACACCATGATGACATTATCATAGAACACCTAATATCTAGTGATTTCATGGTTAAAAGTTAAGATTCAAAAGATAGAAAGGTGTAGGAGTGCGTGTAGATTAAGAAAGTACAAGATTTAGGTTGAAAACTTACAAGGATTGCGAGAAATCTGAAGAAAAGTGGGCAAGAACGCTGGTCGGATGAGAGATGCCAAAAATGGTAAGTTTGATGTTGACAGGGGGGTATTTATAGGCTTACCATAAAAGGAAAGGGAGGGGAGAGGCTGGTCGATCGAGCGGTGACCCTGGTCGGTCGGGTGGCAGCCCGATCGAGTGGCACCTCGATCGGATGGCTGTCCGATCGGACGGCTGCTCGATTGGCTGGCCACTCGATTGGAGGGCACATCGCGACGAGTTTTGCTGTTTCGATTATGAGCGTTGCGATGCGATAAAGTTTCCTAGTCAAATTACTTTTAATCCCAACTACTATATCAACATATAAGCATCCTTATTTCGTATTCGTTTAGCGTTTGCGATTCGTTTGAGATTGCGTTTTTGATTGATCACCACAACATAACATAAATAAACATGCACAAGTAACACATAAGGCACACACACACGTATAACAATATCAAGAACGCGTAATTCGAGTTGCGAGTGCGATTGCGATAAGCGATAAATCGATTAAACACGCGATTAATATGCGATTATTAATAGATACTCCACATAATATAACTAAAGCGATAATAAAATTAGACTAATTACAAGTCAAAGAAGACAAAACAGGAATTGGGCAAGGAGTGACAGATCGCAATTAGCAATCTTGTCTTCCTTTGACTTCAATCTTGACTTTGACTTTCGAAACACGGGGTGTTACACCGGTGGAGTACCGTACTATGCTTAAGTATCGCCTCATGATTCCTTTATTCCCAGTTGATGATGTATGCCCAGTTTGTCATAAGGCGTGTTTGGATTCTTTTGGTGAGCATGCAGTTCATTGTAGAGAGCTCCCGGGGTTCAAATACCAACATGATTTGGTTATGATCCCGAGATCTATGGACGTAGTTTTTAAAAGACTTAGTTTTGCTATCCAAAAAGGGGTAGCGGCTCAGCTTGTTGTCCGTTTACCAACTATCTCGATGTAAATTATTATATAAAGTTAATATATACATATACATATTAATATATAATTTATGGTTTCTATCAATATAAAAACTAAGTCATATTTTTCCAATCCCTTATTTTATTTTAATAGCCATCAATTACTCTCATTTACTATACAAAATTTTAGGCTTTTTTCTTTATAAGAGCCTAAATCGATCATTAGTTATAAAAATCAGTCTCAGCCATTTTAATTTATACCAACTAAATCAGTCTTTTTTTAAGTCAAATAAATTATACTTTATAGGCGAAGTATATTATACAAAAATGAAATATTAACGAAAACCAATTAATATTTATGATATTAAAATTTTAAAATATATTTCTAAAACTTTTTTTTTTTTTTGAACGTCAAACAAAATATATATCTAAAACTGATGAACAAAATTTGCCAGTTATGGTCACGGTTTCAAAAAGACAAACATGAGGGAGGGTGGGGGGTATAAAATGCCACAGTAAAAAACAAATATAGTACCTGACACGTGGCAGAAGCCCAGTACATCATACATTCTTGTCCTATACTCAGGTGAGTCAAACTTTTTGTTATCCCGAAATACAATTTCTTTGGGACCAATAACCAAAATACAAAACCACCCCTTTCAATAAAACAAATTAAAACCATTGATGCAATATATAGGAGGGTTATTGGATTTTAATAATCCTAAGTTTCAACAGTTGGCCGATAATAATATTAACTTTAAAAATTCCCTTCAATAATCTCAATTTGGAAAAGTTTGGCGGTTATTGATTATTTTCTAATTTGTAAAAGAATAGAATGTTGAACATTAGTTTGAGTTGTTTACAAAACCCACTTTTTATGTGTAATGTTCTTTGTTTCTTTTTCGGTTTGCTAGTTGCTATAAAATCTTGTTCAAAATTTTTTTTTGCACAATTTCAGTTTAGGGTCATTCTTTTGTTACTACCAACTAATCATCGCCAAATTGTGTCAATAATGATCAGTTTTTGTTCATTTTATAGTAACTTTTTTGCCAACAATGGTTATCCGTTGTGCCTAACTTATGCCATTTCATAGCGTCGAAAATTAGGGCTTCAGTTTCTAATGCTAAGCGTAATAAAAAAAAAGGTCATCGTGTTCTTCATTCGAACTTTAGCTTCCAAACAACTTACTCTAGCTTCAAGTTTGTTTTTCTAGCCTTAGTAGCTCACGACAACCTCAACATCATGAACACAAAGTGGTAGGTCGATCAAACCAATAAATTTATAAAGAATTAAAAATGTACCCACATTTAATTGCATTTAAAATCAAAATTAAGATCGTTATTAAATTACCAATACTAGCGACAATAAAAGCTAAATTACCAATAGAAGCGACAATAAAAGCGACGACAATCAAAACAAGCCTTCCACATTAACAAATCATGAATCATCAATAAGTAAGAGCTTTGAAGGAGACGAAGATTGCAAACGATTGTTAGAGGTTTGAAGAAAGAGTTTAAAGAACAAAATAAAAAATGCTTACGAAAACAAAAATAATCATGCGGGTGACTTAACTGAAAAAACAAACCATCATACTTTAAAAAATATATATTACATGTGAATGAAAAAAAATTTGTGAGTTGTTTCTAAATAGGTATTACCAAAAGGGTCATGCTATTAACACACGGACAAAATTATTTTCACACCTCAAAGCGCCGCGCTTTGGCCATAGCGCGGCGCTATGATCGACAAAAGTGCTTCGATTGACGTTTGAGACATTCCCTACTGTTTGACAGACATAAAGCTGATTGACATGTTTTGTCGTTAACCCTAAGCGCCGCGCTTTGGCCATAGCGCGGCGCTTCGATCCAACTTTTCACTTTTAAAAGCAAACTACTGATTGAGGTTCTTTTTCAGCAGCTCGGTCTTCTTCTTCTTCACGTTGTTTACAAACATACGTGGGTATTCGAGTGTTTTGTTGTTTGTTGTTTACAAAAACGATGTCGTGGTTAAACAACTATATTTTCGGTCAATATTCTGACGAGACAGTTGTTCCTGATTCTTACGAGGGGACCGCTATTTCTGACTCGTATGAGAAACCGGTCTCGTCCAACTTGAGGGAGGCAGAGGTTGTATCTGGCATTCGTTATCGTGATAACACGGTGACGCTGGATTTGAATACCCCTGTGGAGGACCCTTACGCACAACAAGGTTATTCGAATTTCGGTTACGGTGGAGAGTACAGCTTTGTACAGCAGGAGTGTGGTCAAAACGACAGTTACGGTTGTCAACAGAGCTTACAAGGTTATTCGAATTTCGGTTACGGTGGCGAGCACAACTTTGAACATCAAGTATATTCGGACCTCGGTGACGATGGTGAGCCGGGGGATGTGTCTGTTGACGAGGAAGGCTGTTACCCGGTTACGTTTTCGTTTGATACGACGCAGACCTTTTCGTCACGTAAAGAGTTGGTGCGTTGGGTACAAGACACGGCAAAAGACAACGGTTACCTCATTGTGACTAAGAGGTCGAATAAAAGAGGAGAGAATTACAAGATTTGGTTTCAATGTACTTTTGGTGGGGAGCATAAGAGTATGGCTACACAGAGGAAAACGGGTAGCAAGAAAATAGGCTGCCCGTTCGAGATGATCGGGTTTTCGGAATCATCCGGAAGTGTTTGGAGGATCGAGGTGACGAAGGCGAAGCATAACCACACTCCTATTGAAAACTTAGAGGGTCACGCGTATGCGAGAAGGCTTTCTTCGGAGGATACAAAACTGGTTAAGGAGCTGGCAGAGCAAGACATTCCCAACCAAAGTATCTGGCGAACGCTGACAAAAAACAATCCGGCTAGAAAGCTTATTCCGAAAGATATACACAACGCTGTTCAGAAGATCAACGCCGAAAAAAATGTCGGTAAGTCTCCGATGCAAAAACTTGAAAACATTCTTCTCGAAAAAAATTACACTTATTACATGCGCACGAATGAGATATCAAACGAAGTTGAAGATGTCTTCTTTGTTCACGAAAGATCATTCAATATGTGGTGTGCCTTCCCGCATGTGCTAATGATTGACGCCACCTACAAAACGAACATGTACAACCTGCCATTTGTTCAGGTCGTAGGCATGACGTCGACAAACAAATCGTTTACGGCTGCTTATGCGGTAATTTCCGCTGAGAAGTCAGAGAACTACCTATGGGTGTTGCAGAGGATCAAGTCTATGCTGGTAGGATGTATGGAACCGCGCGTGATTTTAACAGACAGGGATTTTGCGCTAATGAACGCGTGTGAACAAGTTTTTCCAAAAGCGCATAAGTATCTTTGTCGGGTCCATATTCAACAAAATATTAATAAGAACAGCAAGAAGAAATTCTCTGACAAGGATTGGAAAGAATTCGTACGTAGTTTTTGGTTATTGTGCGAGTCTACGACCGAGGAAATATACAGGTATAACTTGGAAAACCTTGAAGCACAGCTAAAAGAAGATGACCGTGAACGTAGGTATTTCTTACATAATTATGTTCAAATTTTATATAATAACAAAAACTGACTATTTACGTTTTTTTTTAATTTTAGAGGTTTTTGATTATATGAAGAAATCCTGGTTGGATCCGTACCGTGAAAAGTTTGTATCATGCTGGATTAACAAAACTATCAACTTTCACCAAACTACGACCAACAGGGTTGAGGGCATGCATGCAACACTAAAAAGTCACTTTCCAAGTCATCGCAACACACTGGATAAACTTGTACTGTATGTTGATCATGTTGTTGATAGACAATACACCGAGATTAGTAGTAGCTTTGAAACAAGCCTCCGAAAAGTGATGACGCACCACAAGAAGCAGCCCATGCTTGCATATATTCTCAGAAAGGTTTCAATATATGCGATTGAGCTTTTGAGTAGGGAACTAAAACGTAAGGAAGACGGGTTGAGAGCCTACGGTGCAAGCTGTGGTTGCCAACTTTTTACCAGCTGTGGTTTGCCATGTGCCTGTCGTTTGGAAAAGTTGGAAAATAAAGGTAATTAATATCTTTGACCTTTCTCGTTATGATTTTGCCACCTAATTTGTTTTCATCCACAGGTCAGCAACTCCGGATCACACACATAGACGTGTTCTGGAAGAAGCTTAACTTCAAGCCTGCAAAGAAAAACATAGAGGATATCGATGTAGACGCGGAATTTGAAAAATTGAAACAAAAGATCGATCCAACACCCCCTCAGGTGAAAAGGAGCTTCTTTGAAAAGTTTCAGCAAATCCTCAATCCAGGGAACAATAACAAAAAACCTCCTGCTGTTCTGAAGAAAACTCGTGGTCGCCCAACATTGAAAACACAGGAAGAAAGAAAGGTTGAAGCCGCTAGAAAAAGCGCGTACATTCCGTCGGGAGAAACTTGGGTCGAGGCCTCAGACGATCTTCCCCGTCACAGCTCGTACATATCACCGTCACAGCCTCAGACGATCAACCTACACCCTGATTTCCCGATGATCAAGCTCGGTCCTAAGACGGATATAGCGATCCGCAACTACGCATCTCAGATTCCCGAAGTGATCCATCCATACATCGTTAGAATAAAGGACGTGAAACCAGATGGTCATTGTGGGTTTCGATCGGTGGCTGTTGGGTTAGGAGTGAAACAAAATTCATATTTGATGATCCGGAAACAACTTATAAAGGAGTTACGTACGAAAGAATCGCTTTGGAGGCAGTTTTACGATCCGGAAAACATAGGACATTATGATGCGCTACTTAGACGGATCGATTTCAAGGGGGTGGGACGAGCAGATATCGAAAATTACATGACGATGCCTGAGACGGGGTTTCTTATTGCCCAACGATACGGTGTGATTGTTCACACCTTCGACATGCGTGGGAGCTGTACAATTTTCCCTCTGCTGGGCGGGCCAAACGAAGCTGAGGAACCTCACCAGGTGGTTGCGGTTGTGTTCGTTGACCATGGGCATTTCATACATGTAGAGCTTGGAGGTTGTTATCCAATGCCTCCCCCAAACCCACTCTGGACAGCACACAGAACAGAGCGCGCAGCAGCCTGGCATACATTATACAGGGATCAGATCAACACGTACGAAATGCTTACGTATCGTGCCCCTGACCTTAATGTAACCCCATATGTTCACGATGTATGTTAAATGTGTTTAATAATAATCACGTTTGTGTTTGTTCAATATATGCGTTACATCACGTTAAAAACCGAATGTCACCGACACGACCCAAAATGACAATATACATCATAATACTACAATTAATTACAATATACATCATAATACTACAATTAATGAAAAAATACGTCATGTTCATGTACGGTAGGCGGCTGATACACATAACACCTCTCACAGGAGTACTTGTGCTTTCAAACCAAAATGATACGATATAACGGAATAAGACATCACACGTAACCGATTTGATCCGGAACTTGCAGTATAGTTCATATATAATAAAAAATGATGTATAATGGAAAAAACGTAAAATTTAGACTATTATCGACGCGTTTGTGAATTAAAAACAATTTAAAAAAAATAAAAAAAAGGCCTTAAACGCCCCGCTATGGCCAAAGCGGGGCGCTTTGGTCCCTCGTTATACCTGAAGCGGGGCAGCTTCTCCCCCACTTCAACACAAAACACAAAACACACACAAAAGGTGCGATTTACACACACTTGAGCCGGATCATCAACGTTTTCAAGCTTTCAACCGCTAAAAGGTACGATCTAACTTCATTTATTGTTTTGGTTCAAGTTACGTGTTTCAGTTCGTTTGAATTTTGTTTGATTTGGGCGGTATGATCGATCAGCTGGGGCTGTTCTTCAAAACGAAGAACTAAAGCGCCGCGCCGAGGCCAAAGCGCGGCGCTTTGGTTCATTTTAATTTTTTTTTTAATTTAATATTATTTGTTTTTTATTTTATATTTAATATTATTTGTTTATTATTTATATTTTATAAATAATATTATTTGTTTTTTATTTTATATTTAATATTATTTGTTTATTATTTATATTTTATAAATAATATTATTTGTTTATTATTTTATATTTAATATTATTTGTTTATTATTTATATTTAATATTATTTGTTTATTTCAACGTGCAGGGATGGATTCCTCCGATGACGAGATTGAGCATATGGAGGCTGAGGGAGAGGTGGGAGATGAGGGAGAGCAGGAAGAGCCGACATGTCCGTACCTGCAGTTTCCGCCGGGGTCACGGGCGAGGGGGAGATGCGCGAGGTTGCGCGCCATCCCCATTGGGGAGCATGTAGGGATAGACTGGGGCCTGCTGGAGACCGTGTGAGAGGCCGCGCGGGCGCGTGAGATAGTGGGACTAGATACTCCTTGGTCGTGCCTATTTGAGTTAGCGATGGAGGACTCGTACCCTGAGCTTACGTGGGAGTTTCTTTCCACGTTTACATACGCGCCGCATCCGGCGGATTACGTGGAGGACCCGGATTTTCCAGTCCACGAGGTTACATTCCGTCTCGCCGGTCAGGAGTTTCAGATGAGTGTGCGGCAGTTTGTTGTCCATACAGGTTTGTTTAAATAATATTATTTATTATTTTATATTTAATATCATTTGTTTATTTAATGTTATTTGTTTATTTAATGTTATTTGTTTATCATTATTATTATTTGTTTATTTAATGTTATTTGTTTATTTAATATTATTTGTTTATTTAATATTATTTGTTTATACAGGTTTGTACACAGAGGCCGAGCTTGATACTGATTTATATACGCAGGCGGTTAGGATGATGGACAGGCAGACGCTTATCAGTTTCTGGAGGTCCATTTCCACGGTTCCCTTTGGGAAATCCTGGCAAAAGGCCACCACCATTAGAGACCCCTTGTTCCGATACCTGCAGCATGTTATCGCGGCAACTATCGTGCCGCGGGGTGCCAGCAGGGAGAAGGTCAACCTCGGTGACCTTTTCTTTCTATACTGCCTACTGCGCCGCCAGCCCTGCGATCTAGCAGCCTGCCTGGCAGATTACTTTGCCACAACATACCACCGGCAGCTCCGCGGGTGGGTGCACACTGGCTCATTCATCACCGCCATCGCACGCTCGCTCGGGCTCGTGCCCGAGCATGATCCGGAGCTGTCCGATCCGGTCCCGTCTACCAGGTTGGGCCGCGCGTCAGTATCTGCCATGCAGATTACCCGTACCTTTGATGTTGGTCTGAGGTTTCGGGGACGTGACGGGCTGATTTGGCAGCCGGAGCCGGTGCCGGAGGTCATCCCGGTTGTTATTGAGGTGAGGCCTGGAGTGTTGGCCCCTCCTGATGTTCAGGCGGCCGCTCGGCAGGCTCAGCTACAGGCTCTGGGACTCGATCAGTTCCCGGGCCAGCCTCAGGCTGAGGCTGAGACTCAGGCTCAGCCTGTATTAGAGGATCCGGCTCAGGAGGAGCATATCGAGGAGATCCCGGTACCACCAGTTCAGCCAGCTCCTGAGCCGCCACAGTACCCGCAGCACGTTTACGCTGACCTGCCTCCGGTAGCGCGTGAGGTGGCTCGGGACTTCGACCGGCGCCTCAGACGCCAGGCCGCACGCCAGGACTGGATCATCGAGACGCTCGTTTCTCTACGAGCGCTCGCTGGGTTGCCTCCACTTCCCCTCCCACCGTCCCCACCGCACGAGGATTAGTACCTTAGTTTGTTTGTATAGTGTTTTGTTATGTATTATGTAGTCAGTTGTACCTTTTTGTTTTGTATGTACAAACTGATATATATATATATATATATTGCAGTTAATCTTCTATTTACATCACGTTGGTTTTGGATTGTTTACGTTTAATTCTTATGGCTTTCTGTACAATTTATTTAACGTGTTCGTTTAATTTAACAAAATAAACTAGGTTAACAGTTTATAAAGACGCACTTATATTATATACGTTCTATAAAAATAATGACGTAAAAAAACGTATTATAAAACTCAAATACAATTTTTTCCTCCAAAAAACACTACCAAACTAACCCACATCCCACCTATTTCAAAAAATAAACAACACAACTTCCAGCCAACGCTTTTTGTCTTTTTGCACACTCAAAGCGCCCCGCTTTGGCCATAGCGGGGCGCTTTGAGTGTGCAAAAAGACAAAGGCCGTGTGCGAATAGACCAGGCCTTACCAAAATCCTAATATAACTCTACCACACAACCAGGGGTGGATTGACAGTTGGCTTGTGGACCAAGGCCCCACTCGAAATCAAACTTTTAACGTAAATTTTGTTAAAAATATTTTGGGCCCATTCATAACTTTTTAAATAAGTTCGAGATCATTAGTAATGCTAATTCTCCTTAAGGGATATTTTCCGTCATATTAGTAATATAACGCTCTTTTAACAAATGTATAATAGTCAAGCCCCTTCATTCCTTTTTAGTTATTATTTTCCAATTTTTTTCTTCTAATTTAACGTGATACTAGAAACTTTCCCTCCCTCTTTATGCCCTAATAACGCCCAGGGGGCTGTGTTGAGGGGGTTATCAAGCCCTTTCATACCCCCATAATGCAATTGCGCATGGTCGGAGTTGCTGTTTTCAACGTCTAACTCATCGTTTGATTCCTAAATTGCCGTTTTCAAGTTTCCAAGAGTAAATTAAGGTACACATGTTCAATTTCACTTTAACTTTGGTCTCATAAATCTAAAGTTTGTTTTCTATAAATTAACGTAATTTTTTTGGCTCGAGCTGTTCTAAGCCTACATGTCCTAACCAGGGGCGGATTTAGAGGGGTTTACCGGGTTCCCAGGAACCCAGTCGATTTGGAAAAAAACGTTTTTTTGTAGTGTAAACCTTGTATGATTTGAAAAAGAACGTTTTTTTGTAGTGTAAACCTTGTATGATTTGTAAAAAGGAACCCAGTGAAAAAACTGGCTGGATCCGCCACTGGTCCTAACTCCTAACATAACTAATTTTCTGCCTTAACTGGTGAAAGGTTTTAAATCCGTCAATGCACGTAATTGCCCGTGTAATCAACTCTCGGAGTTGTATGGTCTCACACCTAAAGGTAGTAAAATGAAACTTTTTGGAAAATAGAGGGGACGTAACCGAAAATATTTCTAACAAGAGAAAGGTAATAAGGTGGTCCGAATATCGGAAGACACCGACTCGATAGATATTTTTCCAGCTAAGCAGGGAACATGTGGGACCACTTCAATTATACTTTTACAGTTTACACCCACCAAATCCAGAAAATTAAATGTCAACCCTCCAACTCACTGCTTGCCATAAATTGCCAAAAGTAGTCAAGTCATCTATCACACGAAAATTACATTGCACGCCAAATGCAATTTCCCTAATCTTATGATAAATGCTACATGCATAACCTTATATGACTTAGTTCATTGGTTTAATTGATGCAAAAGATAAGTTAAAGAGATCACATATATGATATATGAGATGATGTTTCAAGGTTTTTGGATTACCTTGAAACACATTTCGAGTGGTGAGAATCTCAACGGCCACTGCTCAGTGGCGGCTATGATGGTGTGCGGGGAGGACCTTTGCATAGGGCTCGTGATTTTGAGAAGCACGTGATTTGTAAAAAAAATCCGATATAGATATGTTAATTTTTTTAAATAGTAAACACATAACAATTCCATATAGGCCCATTTACAAATCATTCTTTAGAGTTTAGAATTTAACCCACTTGACACTAGATTTATTGAGCCAAATACTAATTTAAAAAAGATAATGATAATAAAATATTACGGAATGACACATTTTTTTGAGCTCGAACAGGGTACGTGAATTCTCAGAGACGTCTCTGGTAATGCTTAAGCACCTAAGAACATAAACGATGGTTATAGATCCCCACGAGGAAACTCATGAATACCAATGATAACGAGTAATTAGGTACGTGACGACGATTTTATAGTTAGATATGAGATTACTATCCCCGAAAACTCATCCCAAACTTGACTTATTGCCATCCATAGTGACACAAATCATCACACTTCTAGGTATTGCCTCTATCTCAGAGACAATCTTGTCTTTTGAGCATCTAGTGTCATGAAGTTATGCGTTATGGGTCTTGCTATTCACACACCCCCACTTACCCTTTTGTCTATTCACACACCCTCCAGTGTCGAGCTGTGGACAGAGCGCGGCGTTTTGGTCCGGTCAACCAGACACCCTGTCAGTCTTTTGTCTGGCTGACAGGACCAGAACGCGGCCAAAGCTCGGCGTTTTGGTCCGGTCAACAGACCCGTCAGACACCCGTCAGTCTTTGTCTGGTTAACCGGACCAAAACGCCACGCTCTGACCACAACTCGACACTGGGGGGTGTGTGGATAGACAACATGGGTGTGTGAATAGACATGCCCGTTCTTCTATGTTAAAGTTAGGTGTAAATGTGTTGCCAATGTTGTGTTGAAAGTGCCTGTCTTATCAATCATCTAGTACTTATTTAATATCTCATGTTAAATGTCAGATCTATTGTTTTTTTATTTATTTTCCACTCATTTAATATTATGTCCACAATCCCTGATTAATTGATTATATATTTTTTTTTTCCTAAGATCTTATGCTATTCTTTTATTAGTTTATAGATTAATATCCTAAGAATCACAACTTCTCATTTTACAGAGAAACACTCGTGGAGGGGAGTCTCACATCACCAAGGGCGCACCCGTGAAGCAAAGAGACGGGGATTGTGAGGGGGAGGTGGGCCTTGACTGGGGTACCCGTTGTAAGGGGAGGGTGAGGTGGCAGTTAGACGAGCGGCCACCGTAGGAGATAGCCTAATAAGGAAGGGAATTTGTTACCCCTTAAACGAATTAGAATTTCAGTAAATGACATTTTAAGAGTGTATAAAAATGCTAACATTCCAAATTTGTAAAATATCAACATTGATACATTAAATTTTTATCATCATGTTTCAAATTTTCATTTAAAGTTGCCAATTTTTGCTAAGATAACGTTGTACGTCAACCATAAACAACACAAACATAATTAAAGCATAGAGCTAAATGCGATATAAAAGTCCAAACGTTAGTCTTAACCGATATCATTAATAACAGAAAAAGACAAATCGAGGGGTGTTCGTGTAATATACAAAACATGAAGGTAGTAACTAACAAATATGTTCTATCATTTTATAATAACCTTTTAAAGATACCTATGACTCACCCAATTGGCGTCCAAGAATTAACACTGACCGTTAGATTAAAGTCAACCCAACATTTGACCACCTCATCTCATTTTAGATTTTACTACCACATTCCCTTCAATGAAAAGGTGACCGGCGGGGGAGACTCTTCCGCCGGTTCACCGAGAAATGCGACTGTGTCGATGTAACCGGGAGACACCCGGTTACACGACCAGCGGATTTCGAGCTTCTTTTTTTCCTCACGATCTCGGTAGTGGCAGTGGAAATGATTGTACGACAATCGACACCGCCAACCGCAGCCCCGTTGCTGGCGCTAGAACCCGAAGAGGTCCTCAGCGAAACGAACGGTTCGAGAACCGAATCCGGTGTCATTAAACCGTCATCAAAACCGGCTTCGGGTAAAGTGAGAACCTCGCAGTCGTACAAGTATTCGGACATCATCCCCTCGCTTGTTAAAATATGGTTAATCTGTTGGAAACAAACTATTTTATTAAAACTGGAGATGAAATTAATAATCAAAACAAGTTATATTAAAAAATTTGGTGGCAAATGAGGAATTTATGGTTGATATAACATATATACTTGTAGGATGAGGATCATTACAGAACACTAACTATTGCGAGAACAAAAAGAACAACTCTAAAACATTAAATTTTTGGATTTAAGTTTCATGTTTTTTTAAATTTTATGTTTCTTACATTCATATGTGTAATATATATACATAAAAGAACCATATTTTTTACCTACACGTAGCTTACATACATGTTGGTAATTTAACCTACACATACCCTACATATGTGTAGGTTATACAAAAAGTGAAAATTTTTCATATTTTGTTTTGAATTCTAGTGTAAGAAACAATAAATCTTATATTTGCAACATTTTCATTTACTTTTTAGGTTTTTAGGATTGAAAAAATAGGTGATTCATTGTGTTCTGCGTGTTCTCGCAATATTTTGTGTTCTGCATAGAACCTTCCCCTATACTTTGTATTTTCATTTCAAAATTAAATATACGTTAAGAACCATACATAACAAGTGTATAATGTATTATATGGTGTTTTTAACGCGACATATAAGACAGTAAATAATTATCTTTCCTATTAAATCATTACGTAAAATTGTTTTATAAAAGTTTAAGATAATATTGATTAGAGTAAATTGCCATTTTAGTCCCTGATGTTTGGTCCAAATTGCCATTTTAGTTCAAATAGTTTTTTTTTTCTCCTCTGGGTCCCCGACTTTTCCATTTTCTTGCCATTTTGATCACATTGCCCAACTCAATCTAAAAATCTGATTATAACCAGGGGTATTTTTGGCATAATTGTTGTGTAGTGATAACCATAGGTAGTTTACAACATAATTTATAAACCTCATAATAATTTAATGCCAAAAATACCCCTGATTATAACCTGATTTTTAGATTAAGTTATGCAATGTGATCAAAATGGCAAGAAAAAGAAAAAGTCAAGACCAGAACTAAAATGACAATTTGGACAAAAACTCATTGACTAAAATGGCAATTTACTCAAAAGTTTAAGATAATATTTGTTATGAAAATACCAGGCTACATAATTGTATGTATTTATGTATGAATACACTAGCATACATATGCATACATATATGTGTGGTGTATATATATATAGAGAGAGAGAGTGTGTGTGAACACTTAACACTATGTGAGAAATAGTGAAATATACACATATTTATGTCTGCTGCATATCATTAAAATCGATAACAGAATACCCCTCAAGAATTTAAATTCAGGTTTAAAATCAAGAAATGTAGTGTTTCAATTAACATGAAAACACTACACACACACTTGCATATATGTATATTTAGAGAGAGAAAGAGATGAGAGAGAGAAACCTTGCAATAGATGGAACAGAAGAAATACGGATCTTGAAGAGCTCTATGGCAGCTGATGCAGCTATTGCTTGAATTTCTACAAGCTCTGGTTTGAAGCCTTGGATTCAAAAACACAACTTTTGCACTGTTTGTAGTGTAAGACTACAAACAAACAAACAATTAACCACATACAGATATAAAAACAATATTCACAGGAATATCAAAAGGTGATGAAATTAACTAACAAAAACATTACACATGTTTATGTGTTTAATTGAATTTTATTTAAAAATTAAAAAAAAAATCACTAGAATATCAAAAGATGATAAAACAAAAAAAAAAAAAAATACAAAATTAAGTATTACGACTCACTTGAACATAGGAACAGTCCATCAATTTCTCAGCATCACCAACCCTAATAACATCATGGTACACATACCTCCTTATCTACAAAACCAAACATAAAAAAAAAATTAACGTTAAAATTTTAAACAAATTAATGAATTATTATACTTCAAACGATTAATATTTAGAAACCTGTAGGAGACGATGAGAGCCGTGAGGTGTGAGACAATGAGGGCAAATACACACACAACAATCAAGACAAAATATGTTTTTCTCGTTCTTTCTCACATCATGATGTGTTTCGCATGCGTCGTAGAATTTCTCCGACAAGAGTGTTTCCAGCCACATAGGTAAGTTTGCTGATGACGATGATTCAACCTTAAAAATCACAAAAAATAAAGAAAATGTTATGAATTGTTGTGAATTTTTATGAATTAGGGTGGTCAAAATATGAGAAATTAAGTTACCATTTTGTTGGAGAATTGAGAAGATGATGAGGTTGAAGAAAAAGGTTGGAATTTGCAGAGATTTTTAGAGAGAGAGTAGAGAGAGAAAGAGGGAGAGCGGCGGGGTGCAGAAAAGAAGTGATGGAAGAGGCGGAGGTGTGGCTATCCGATATTTAAAAAGGGCCTGGTCTATTCGCACACGGCATTAGTCTATTTGCACACTCGAAGCGCCCCGCTTTGGCCATAGCGGGGCGCTTTGGACAAGGTCAACAGACAAGGACTGACTTTGTCTGTAATTTGTGTTGTTTTTTTTTTTAAATAGGTGGGATGTGGGTTAGTTTGGTAGTGTTTTTTGGAGGAAAAAATTGTATTTGAGTTTTATAATACGTTGTTTTATAATTACGTTTTTTTACGTCATTATTTTTATAGAACGTATATAATATAAGTGCGTCTTTATAAACTGTTAACCTAGTTTATTTTGTTAAATTAAACGAACACGTTAAATAAATTGTACAGAAAGCCATAAGAATTAAACGTAAACAATCCAAAACCAACGGGATGTAAATATATATCAGTTTGTACATACAAAACAAAAAGGTACAACTGACTACATAATACATAACAAAACACTATACAAACAAACTAAGGTACTAATCCTCGTGCGGTGGGGACGGTGGGAGGGGAAGTGGAGGCAACCCAGCGGCCTCTCGTAGAGAAACGAGCGTCTCGATGATCCAGTCCTGGCGTGCGGCCTGGCGTCTCAGGCGCCGGTCGAAGTCCCGAGCCACCTCACGCGCTACCGGAGGCAGGTCAGCGTAAACGTGCTGCGGGTACTGTGGCGGCTCCGGAGCTGGCTGAACTGGTGGTACCAGGATCTCCTCGATATGCTCCTCCTGAGCCGGATCCTCTAATACAGGCTCAGGCTCAGGCTGAGCCTGAGCCTGAGCCTCAGCCTCAGCCTCAGCCTGAGGCTGGCCCGGGAACTCATCGAGTCCCAGAGCCTGTAGCTGAGCCTGCCGAGCGGCCGCCTGCTCAGCAGGAGGAGCCAACACTCCAGGCCTCAACTCAATAACAACCGGGATGACCTCCGGCACCGGCTCCGGCTGCCAAATCTGCCCGTCCATGCCCCTAAACCTCAGACCAACATCAAAGCGACGGGTGATCTGCATGCTAGAAACTGACGCGCGGCCCAACCTGGTAGACGGGACCGGATCGGACAGCAGTGGATCTCCCTCGAGCACGATCCCGAGCGAGCGAGCGATGGCGGTGATGAATGAGCCAGTGTGCACCCACCCGCGGAGCTGCCGGTGGTATGCGGTGGCAAAGTATTCTGCCAGGCAGGCTGCTAGATTGCAGGGCTGGCCCCGCAGTAGGCAGTATAGAAAGAAAAGGTCACCGAGGTTGACCTTCTCCCTGCTGGCACCCCGCGGCACGATAGTTGCCGCGATAACATGCTGCAAGTATCGGAACAAGGGGTCTCTAATGGAGGTGGCCTTTTGCCAGGATTTCCCAAAGGGTCTAGTGGAAATGGACCTCCAGAAACTGATAAGCGTCTGCCTGTCCATCATCGTAACCGCCTGCGTATATAAATCAGTATCAAGCTCGGCCTCTGTGTACAAACCTGTATAAACAAATAATATTAAATAAACAAATGATATTAAATAAACAAATAACATTAAATAAATAAATAATAATAATAAACAAATAATATTAAATAAACAAATAACATTAAATAAACAAATGATATTAAATATAAAATAATAAATAATATTATTTAAACAAACCTGTATGCACAACAAACTGCCGCACACTCATCTGAAACTCCTGACCGGCGAGACGGAATGTAACCTCGTGGACTGGAAAATGCGGGTCCTCGACGTAATCCGCCGGATGCGGCGCGTATGTAAACGTGGAAAGAAACTCCCACGTAACCTCAGGATACGAGTCCTCCATCGCTAACTCAAATAGGCGCGACCAAGGAGTATCTAGTCCAACTATCTCACGCGCCCGCGCGGCCTCTCCCACGGTGTCCAGCAGGCCCCAGTCTATCCCTACATGCTCCCCAATGGGGATGCCGCGCAACCTCGCGCATCTCCTCCTCGCCCGTGACCCCGCCGGAAACTGCAGGTACGGACATGCCGGCTGCTCTCCCTCATCTCCCACCACTCCCTCAGCCTCCATATGCTCAATCTCATCATCGGAGGAATCCATCTCTGCACGTTGAAATAAAAAAATAATATTAAATATAAATAATAAATAAATTATATTATTTAAACAATTTAAATAATAAACAAATAATATTAAATATAAATAATAAATAAATTATATTATTTAAACAATTTAAATAATAAACAAATAATATTAATTATAAATAATAAATAAATTATATTATTTAAACAATTTAAATAATAAACAAATAATATTAATTATAAATAATAAATAAATTATATTATTTAAACAATTTAAATAATAAACAAATAATATTAATTATAAATAACCAAAAACTACGTACGAATTCTTTCCAATCCTTGTCAGAGAATTTCTTCTTGCTGTTCTTATTAATATTTTGTTGAATATGGAACCGACAAAGATACTTATGCGCTTTTGGAAAAACTTGTTCACACGCGTTCATTAGCGCAAAATCCCTGTCTGTTAAAATCACGCGCGGTTCCATACATCCTACCAGCATAGACTTGATCCTCTGCAACACCCATAGGTAGTTCTCTGACTTCTCAGCGGAAATTACCGCACAAGCAGCCGTAAACGATTTGTTTGTCGACGTCATGCCTACGACCTGAACAAATGGCAGGTTGTACATGTTCGTTTTGTAGGTGGCGTCAATAATTAGCACATGCGGGAAGGCACACCACATCTTGAATGATCTTTCGTGAACAAAGAAGACATCTTCAACTTCGTTTGATATCTCATTCGTGCGCATGTAATAAGTGTAATTTTTTTCGAGAAGAATGCTTTCAAGTTTTTGCATCGGAGACTTACCGACATTTTTTTCGGCGTTGATCTTCTGAACAGCGTTGTGTATATCTTTCGGAATAAGCTTTCTAGCCGGATTGTTTTTTGTCAGCGTTCGCCAGATACTTTGGTTGGGAATGTCTTGCTCTGCCAGCTCCTTAACCAGTTTTGTATCCTCCGAAGAAAGCCTTCTCGCATACGCGTGACCCTCTAAGTTTTCAATAGGAGTGTGGTTATGCTTCGCCTTCGTCACCTCGATCCTCCAAACACTTCCGGATGATTCCGAAAACCCGATCATCTCGAACGGGCAGCCTATTTTCTTGCTACCCGTTTTCCTCTGTGTAGCCATACTCTTATGCTCCCCACCAAAAGTACATTGAAACCAAATCTTGTAATTCTCTCCTCTTTTATTCGACCTCTTAGTCACAATGAGGTAACCGTTGTCTTTTGCCGTGTCTTGTACCCAACGCACCAACTCTTTACGTGACGAAAAGGTCTGCGTCGTATCAAACGAAAACGTAACCGGGTAACACCCTTCCTCGTCAACAGACACATCCCCCGGCTCACCATCGTCACCGAGGTCCGAATATACTTGATGTTCAAAGTTGTGCTCGCCACCGTAACCGAAATTCGAATAACCTTGTAAGCTCTGTTGACAACCGTAACTGTCGTTTGGACCACACTCCTGCTGTACAAAGCTGTACTCGCCACCGTAACCGAAATTCGAATAACCTTGTTGTGCGTAAGGGTCCTCCACAGGGGTATTCAAATCCAGCGTCACCGTGTTATCACGATAATGAATGCCAGATACAACCTCTGCCTCCCTCAAGTTGGACGAGACCGGTTTCTCATACGAGTCAGAAATAGCGGTCCCCTCGTAAGAATCAGGAACAACTGTCTCGTCAGAATATTGACCGAAAATATAGTTGTTTAACCACGACATCGTTTTTTCAAGAGATGTAACTAATACAGCAAAACCGCGCGTTATTTTGAGAAGAAACACAACGGATCTGAAATGTGGAAAGAAATATATATCGAAGACAGTGTGTGATCGAAATGTATGTTCACAGGTTGCTTTTAAAAGGGGAAAAAGGGTGAAATTTGGGGTCGAAGCGCCGCGCTATGGCCACAGCGCGGCGCTTAGGGTTACCGACAAAACATCATGATTAGCTTTATGTCTGTCAAACAGTATCGAATGTTTCAAACGTCAATCGAAGCACGTTTTGTCGATCGAAGCGCCGCGCTTTGGCCATAGCGCGGCGCTTTGGGGTGTGAAAATAATATTGGGCGTGTGCAGCTAGCATGACCCTTAAAAAGCTCTGGTCTTTTTGGCTTCTAGCTTCACAACTTTTCTGTTTTCTTTTTTTTAATATTATTTTATTATTATTTGCTTAGGATTTGACTATTCAAATCATTTCCTAAGTATTTTTAATTTTATTATATTTACGGTGTAACAAAAGTTATCCTTCCGTAGGGGTGTGCATGGTTCGTTCGATTCAGTTGTTAACATTATCCGTAATTGTAATAGAAGTTATCTGTTAATCGGTTTACTTTATTCGGTTAATTTGTCGGTTTTTAGTTCGGTTCGGTTAATAAACAAACCAAATATTGGCTAAAACTTTTGCTTAGAAATACATATAATAGATATGTGTGAATACATGAAATAGATATATGAATACATGAATAAAATGAAGGTATAAACGCATGAAATGTAAGTATAAAATATGACATGAATGTATAAAAGATAGAAATATATGAAGATTTAAAAGATTCGGTTCGGTTCGGTTGATTTCGGTTAACCGATGGTGCAAAAAATATCTGTTAACCGATTTTCGGTTAATTTCGATTCGTTTTGATGGTTTTCGGTTTAGTTTTAGTTAACGGGTCGATTATTGCTCACCCCTAGACGTTACAATTTTATTCTTATAATTATAGTTTGTCATAAAATTCTACTAGTTCGTTAAATACATCTACGCATTTTATTGTGCGATGTGTGTTTATTGATTCATGGTAATGGTAATGAGTAGGGGTGTAAACGAGTCGGGGCGAGCCCAAGCTCGATTGGGCTCGTCATGTTTTTATGAAGCTCGAGCTCGAGCTCGGCTCGCGAGTAAAACTCAAAGCTCGAGCTCGGATCGACTCGGCTCAATCTATTTTAAGAACAACCTCAGATGAGCTAAAAACTCGGCTCGAGCTTGCTTCAATATCGTTTTAACGAGCCAAAGCTCGGCTCGCCAATGTTATCATTATCATTATTATATTATATATAAAATAAATAATTTTTTGTTTGGGCTCGGTTACGCTCGCGAGCTTAAACGAGCTTTGTATTTTAAGCTCGAGCTCGGGCCCGAACTCGTTAAAGCTCAGCTCATTTAAACTTTTTACCGAGCTGATAACGAGTAGTTTTTGAGCCTCTGGGCTTGTTTACCCCTAGTAACCCTGGTAACGAGGACCTTTAATTGCTTATCTTATTTATTTTACTATTTTAGTATAAATTTTATGATGAAGAAACACTCTAATATTTTAGAGTAATATTGCGGTAAATAGTGGCTATCAAAATACACTAAATTTAGAGTGTAACTATTTATTACATTAACTCTTAAGAAACTCATTTTGCTTCATTGTATTAATGCGCGTTTATTATATCAATTCGTTGTATTTTATGTATTTTTGATGTACATATGTTATAGGTTTTTATAATTGCTTTTCTGATAAGGTAAGTTATATTGTTTTGTTTATACTTGTATTTAGTACTCTTGTATTAAAATAAGTGGTGAACCTAAGATTTTTTTCTGGTAAGGCGATTAAGGAATTTAACCGAATTTTCAAAGGGGGGCGAAAACTCACATAAGTTATAATGATTGTTAGTCATCAGTGTAGAAGGCTTGGAATTTGTAAAATTTGTTCGTGTTTTATACACCAACCTTTTACAAGCTCAATGGTTGATCAACATGTGTAGAGGGTCCTCTACTTGTTAAATTGTTATGTACATTGACCTTTTATAAATTTAGTGGATTGTAAATTTGTAATAAGTTACCCAACTTGCTTAAAATAAATGTCTACATGGATTTTGCATCAACCCTCTAAAAGGTACCATGTTGGTTTCTGTTAAGCAAATCAGATAAGTATATATACAATTGATCTAAACACTAACCATTTGTTTGTTAGCGACTAGTTATTTGTTAAGTGTTAACCACCTTAGAGTAACATTTTAAGTGATCTTCTAAAAGACTTAGGTGCTGTTTGTTTTTTTCTGCGGCAAAAGGTCTGCAGTCTGCGGACCACATCTGCAGGCATCTGCAGGAGAAGAGGTGGACCAAATGTCTGCAGTCTGCAAAGAGAAGAGGGTTTGTTTGTTTTTTTCTACAAAAACCCTTCTCTTCTCTTCTCACACACAAACACACACAGTCATCTCTCTCTGCCTTCATCTACCACCACAACCACAACCACCGCCACCACCTCATCTACCACCGTCCACCTGCCACCACCACAACCAACAACCACCGTCAAGCACCACCGCCCCCTGTCTCCTGCCGCGAAGCCAAGCACCACCGCAAACCCACCACCACCGCACCACCTCCGCCATAGCACCACCGCCATCACACCACCGCCATCAAAACCCACCACCGCCGTCGTCTCCTGCCGCTCCCCCTCTCTCTCTCTCTACGGTCTCTCTCTCTCTCTCTCACCGATCTCTCTATATTCTTTCTCTCCCTCTCTACGATCTCTCTCTCTATGATCTCTCTCTCTCTTCTTTCTCTCTCTCTCTCTCTACGGTGGTGGTGGTGATGTATCAGGTGGCGGTGGTGGTTCTATTTTCTGGGTTTTGTTTGCAGATGAAGATGATGGTGCCGGAGTTATTTGGGGGTTTTGTCGGAGGTGGTGGCAGAGGAGGTGGTGTCGGAGGTGGAGGTGGTGGCAGAGGAGGTGGTGTCGGCTGGAGGGAGAAGAGGAGAAGAGGTTCGAAGAGGTTTGCAGACTTGGGGACATGTCTGCTTGGGGAAGAGGCGAGGAAGAGGTAAAATGTGAGAAGCTCTTCCGAAAAACAAACGAGCTGCAGACCTCAAACGTCTGCGCGCATCTGCGCGACGCAGACATAAGTGGCCAGAAGTGCTTCTGGCCAAAAAAACAAACACCACCTTAGCTTCTAAGATAAAGGGGTTGAACTTCCTATTTCGACCATCAAAAGAGAGTTTTTTTTTCCGGTTTAATACAAGACAAAAGAATAGAGCGTGCTAATATGATATTGGTCAATGTGCTAGTTTTAGTCATGTGTTTAAACCCGTAAAAAGTGTATTCATTTTCTCTACAATGTATATCACACGAACTAGAAGTTTCTAATACATCTTCCACCATCATTTGCCTCACTTATTTTCTTTTCTAGTTCTTCATATGGTTTCTCTTATAGAAAAAAAAATCTTCTGGGCTTGGTTAAATTCGAATATTAAGGTTTTAAACCATATTAAAGAGAGTTCCTAGGACCATATGAGGCGTGTATGAAGAACCCATAACAAAGGCATGTATCAACACTTGTTATTAGTTCTAACAATGGCTTATTATCGTGTGGTTAGGCCATATTGAAAGCATAGATCATAGATGTAGGAGATAGTTGATGTGGTTTATTGACTGAAGTGTGGGGCATCTTTCAGTATCTTCTATAAAGTCACTTGAGAGCTTAAAGTTTGCAGTTGGTTAATGTATGTCACATGGGATTGGGGTGAGGAAGACCAATATACAATGTACACTACTAGGGTAACAACTTTATCACATACGTCCACCGACAAGTAGGTAAAAAAACGAAAATAAACAATAATGGTAAAAACTAATTTTCTAATAGTTGTCGATGAGTGATGACTCGATGATCTACCAGAGAAATCTGACGGATCTCTGAGAGAACTTGCAAGTTATCTAACAAAAAGAAATGGTTATGGTTTTCTACATGTTTTTTGAGTTTTGGTCAACGATGCTTCGATGATGTTTCTATATCCTTGAATAACATTGTTAGAACCGAAAGCATTAGCAGTTCAACACAAGCAATGAACCAAAAAAATAATGAATCTAGGTAACAAAGTAACAAATGGAAGGATTGGTTTTTTTTTTTTTTTTTTTTTTGGGGGGGGGGGGGGGATGTAATGAACTTTAGGTTAAAGATACTATATAAACGACAATTCGCAATTGTCAAAACGGTCGCATATAACCTTTTATCCAGCGACGGATTTTGGTCGCATATAACCTTTTATCCAGCGACGGATTTTTTTAAAGAAATAAAAATAGGGAGCGGACCTAATACACATAAAATGTACACTTTTAAGCAATCGAAAAAACATGGAGGCCAGGGCCCTCGAGCCCAACTAAGATTCGCCCATACCTTTATCATTAGTTTCAGCAGTCGTTTAAACCTTGGTGTTGCGATTGGAATTTCTGTTGCAAAACTAGGGATCCAATCATCCAAATGTATTCGTATTTTTTTAATATAATTAAGGCTTGTTTTATTTTTTATTTTATTTCTTAATAATATAAACATAGTCAATATTAAGGCCAGTCGGTGTAGGGCTCGTCCCTGGCACGACGACAGACCAACGTGAAGTCCTCCCGACCCCCCTTGGCCCGTCCTATCGTGGTAGTCCTCCCCAAGCCGTGCTCGACGGACCGACAACACACACACAACTATACATACATACATACACACACAACTATACATATATATATTGAGGTCTATCCCCCATACCATAGATCCATCTCCTTTATGCCCATTATCACACCCACTTGCGTGAACGCCTACATAACGAGTCATTCTTTGAGTACTACCCTCCTCCACACCCCATTGTTAAAAATGGTAAAATAAACTTTAACTTTTGTTATTTTCTTTCACAGTTTAGAGAGCTTGTATAATTCCCATGACTAAACCATATGTTTCACAAACGGTCGCTGACTGGCTGGCAAATACTTTGTAATTTGTATCTCACCCCCTTACTAAACGACAAAAATACCCCAAGATTGCGACTTTACTCACTTCTCGGTGTAGGGAAAGAGTCCAGACAAAACTTCTCTAATAATAAAGAATCACTTCTTTACCAATTATGCTAAACTAGTAATATGACCCGCGGGCGATGCGTCACGGGCCGTTGCAAACATCAAATAGATTATCCAAGCGTTATGTCATGTGTTAACCATATAAAACATATGTTTCAACGTACTCGGGCGATGCACCGCGGGCCGTTGCAAACATCAATTCTATTCACACACCAAAAAAACATAAAGCGTGAATAGAAACCACAAAAGGAAAAAAAGAAGACACATTCACATTAAGGGTAACCATAAGTTTTTTGTAAAGTAAAAGGACCAAAGTTGGGAGGTGTAAACGTCAACAACTTTGGTCTTTAGCATTGATATATAATAATAATATAATTGTAATTTTACTTGTCTTGCGTCGCGTGAGGTTGAAACATAGAGTAACTCGAGTATATACCGTCAAATGATAATGTATTATATTTAACCCCGCTTGGGCTGGAACAAAATTTACATCAAAACGTACACCAACTGCGTACATAAAATAAGCACGGAAACGTATTATATTTGAGTTGACTCGTTTCCAAAAAAAGGTTTACATCTAATATAAACCAACTCAAATTTATACCAACACGTACATAAAAAAATATTAATTCTTTAAAGTAAAGGAACGAAAGGGGTAAACTCGAAACTTAGAAACTAAAAACGTTCACGGCTAAACGTAAACCAACTCAAATTAATACTGACATGTAAATAAAAATATTAATTTTTTAAAGTAAATGAACAAAAGGGGTAAATTTGAAACTTAGAAACTCAAGGATGTTAGCGACAAATTAGTTCTTTAAAAACGAAATTAGTGGACGAAAGTTATTGAAGAAAATAATAGGTTAAAAACGTATATTATATATGGCATAAGGGTATAGTTGGAATATTAGAAATCAAAGGAATTAATTTACAAAACTCGTAAAATAAAATAGCAGTTTAGGGAGTAAAATTATTATTTTCAAAAACTTTGATGTTATTAAAAGTAAGGGGCTTACATTGCAATTTTATGAAACTTTAAGGGGGGAGGAGGCAAAGCCGGTGGAAACTCCACCGACTTTGTCTTTTAAGAAAGTTATAAATATATATATAAATTCTTTCATCCCAGTGAAGATGTAGGTTCGATTCTCCTTTAGACCATCTTTTAGAGTTTTAGGGACATTTAGGTGAAGAGACGAATCACGGCTTTAATCTCGGATTCCATCCGATTCCTACGCATCAGGGGGCACGATCACATGACGATCAAGAAGTAGATCTTAGACATAGCCCCGAGCAGGGTGAGTTTATACGTAAGATTACTTTTCGAAAAAAATATCTAAATATAACTATTACATACTATTAATTAGCAACTTTTTCATACATTATAATATTTTACCTCTTGCTTAGGAGTTTTTTTTTTTAAATTTGCTTTTATACATTTAACCAAGCTTTTTTATCTTTTGCAAATTTAAACTCACAAAATTTTGTTTTTTACTTTTAACCAAAGACTTTTTATAATTTGCAATTTAGCCTCGCAATTTTTTTTTCTTTTAATTTTGGCCCCTATATTTTTTCATCTGTCGCAAATTTTCGCTTTATGTTTCGTTCAAAATTTTGCAAGTTAACACGACGTAACGTGCATGTGTGGTTCAACATTTTACGTCTATATTTCCCGTTTGACAAGTTTGTTATAACACGCGGTTCCTATATCGACTTAGTTATTATTTTCTATATTTATACTTTGGTCTAATTTCTTCGCATTAACATGACCATAAACTTAATAACCAGGTGACCAATACACTAAAACTTGCATAAACCTAATGGCTCCTAACAATGACCTATAGAACCATCTCCCACGTAAACTGCAACATCATATAGTCACTGATGTGTGAAAAATGTATATATTAATTTCGAAACAAGTTTTAAAATGGAATCGCTACTAAACCACACACAATCGGCAAGTGCACCGATCGTAGTGTAGTGTAGGCGGCAAGACCGGATATCAATCCGTGGACACTATGGGCGAGATTTTGATACTTAACCTCTATCAAAAACCTAGCTGATTTTAATTTGGAATTTTATAAATTTCTAATTGTCACACCCCAACCGATGGCGGAATCATCGGGGCGCGGCACTGAGCGAAACAGATTGTCCAGAAGAATCCATAACAACTATTAGTTATAATATATTAAAGGTTCATGTCCCATACCATAAACATATAAAATAAAAACAGTTATTACAGACATTGTTCTCAAAGACAAATTATCCATTCCGACAACTCAGATTTCATTTAATTGTTTGTTTCTAAGACTCCATCCTAACTTGATTCCACATAGCAGCAAAACATCCTAAGCACCTGTCACATACGTTAAAATAGAGGTCAATACACATAGTGTAAAGGTGAGCATACAAGTTTGATATATCATAATAGAGTTCGAAATAGTTTACGCATAACCAACATGTATCATGTATAATGCGAAGCTAGTAGGTTATCGACAATGAAATATGCACAGACTAGACTCCGAGTTGTAGAAAGCGCAACACATATCACCACTGCGACATGTGAGAGGTAACCTTAACAACCCCTGTCCACGACAGGTGCTGAGTCCAAATAAATAGTACTATCGTTGCTAAGGCGTCAGGCAACAATCACTGTGTTAACATAACATATAAGCATTCATCGAGTAACACGTATCATGCAATAACGGTCAGCGTATAAATAGGGTTTGCGTTGTGTGATCGATGTGATTTAGAATAAGTAACGTATGTAACACCCAAAAGTGCGTAAAGCAAAAAGGGATCGAGTATACTCACAGATTGTGTTTAACAAGTAAACACTCTCTTGGATTGAACGGAGCACTGAGAGAGATTAGCCTATACAGTTAACGATAGCATAAACGATGAGAGGCGTGATAAAGGGTGCAAAAGTACCAAGTGTCGGTTGGTAATCCGATCGGATGGTTATTCGATTGGATTGACATCTGTTTGGTAAGGATGTGTTTGTGTATGATGGCTTTGAAGTTTACATTATAGCATTTTAAAAACAGAGAAGTATCTCTACCCTTCAGGTCGATCGATCGAACGGTCGTTCAATCGGATAGCGATCCGATTGGCAGGGACTTAGTGATAACAAGTTCACAGCAGGATTGTCACTCGATCAGATAGCAATCCGATCGGGTAGCAATCCGTTAGTTACCGATGGACTTTGAAAATATGAAAATGATTAAGTGTCGAAGTTCCAAATGTCACATGGTCGGATGGTCGTTCGATCGGATGGCTATCCGATCGGATGGTAATCCGTTCGACATTCAGAACCTTGAGAGTTGAAAATAAAATTTAAGTGTGAAACCAAGTGCAAGCCGATCGGATGGCTGTTCGATCGGACGACAATCCGATCGGACGACAATCCATCCCAACGACCTGATCATCTTGGTACTTGATTATTTTGAAAGGTTTTGCAGTTATGATCGAGACGGTGTGATAACGTGCTAAACAACAGAAACCCCATCTTATCCCAAGTGATCCGATCGAACAGGAATCACCTTAGTCCGATCAGTTGACTGTTCGTGATGGTCGTTCGTGTTTAACCCGAAATCCGTTGTCTCTTAAATAGAAATCAGATCTTGAACCAACACATCACTAAGGAGGAGTAGAAGATCAGAACGAGCTCCGATTCTATCGGATTTGAGTGCATTGATTGTAAAAGAGTTGAAAGAAAGTTAGAAAACCATCTTTCAATCCTTTTAACCATGAATATGTGTAGATCTATGCGAAAACATTGTTTATTCATGTGGAAATCCTTCAGATCTAAGTTGTTCTTGGTGGAATGAAGCCAATCCTTGAAGTTCATAAGAACTCCATGATGACATCACCCTAGAACACCTCAAACCCGGTGATTTCATGGTTAAAAGTTAAGATTCAACGATGAGAAAGATGAAGGTGTGCGTGTAGATCATAGAAGTACAAGGTTTAGGTTGAAAACTTAAAAGAATCACGAGAAATCGAGAGAAATGAGTGCTTGAGTGCGGCTGGTCGAACAAGGAGCTGTTACATCACAAATGATGTGACGGGGGGGGGGGGGGGTATTTATAGGGTTTCCATAAAGGGAATGTGCTTAAGTGTTGGATTGGTCACCGATCGGATGGCAACCCGATCGGATGGCAGTCCGATCGGATGGCCACTCGGTCGGTTGGCCACTCGATCCAGGTGTTCGGCGTATTAAGTTTTGTCGTCTCGTTTCGCGTGTTGAGCACTGCGATGTGATTTGAGCGAGCGATGCGACAATACTACCCAGTAGTTACACAAATAACCTAACTACTATATCTAACATACAATCACTATAAATAACTTTGCGTTCAGCATTTGCGATTAGATTGCGATTGCGATAGAATTGCGATTGTGGTTGCGATTAAACACCTCAATATAAACATAACATGCACAAGTAACACATAATGGCACACACACGTAAAACAATATTCAAAACACATAATTTGAGTTGCGATGCGATAGCGATAAGTCGATTAGCGATTAGACATGCGATTAATCCTTGATTAAACACACGTACATTGCGATCAAACCTCGATTATTTATAGATACTCCACATAATACAACTAAAACAAATAAATAATAGATTCGATTACAAGTCAAAGAAGTTAAAACAATAGTTGAGCAAGGAGTGACAGATCGCAATTAGCAATCTTTTCTTCCTTTGACTTTAATCTTGACTTTGACTTTGACTTTCGAAACACGGGGTGTTACAGCCTCCCCTACTTAAGGTACTTCGCCTTCATGTCACTTTCGAGTTCCCAGGTAAACTCGGCACCGCGTTTGCCTTCCCAGCGAACTTTCACAATGGGAATGAGCGTCTGAGCACCTTGGTTTCTCGCCCCATGATCTCGACAGGCTTTTACACGAAGTGTAATGTTTCATCCACTTGTAAATCCTCAAGAGGGACATGTAATTCCTGGTTGGCCAAACACTTTCTGAGGTTTGAAACGTGGAAAGTCGGGTGGACGTTACTAAGTTCCTCCGGTAGTTCGAGACTGTAGGCCACTTTTCCAATCCTTTCAAGAATCTTAAAGGGTCCAACATATCGAGGCGCAAGCTTTCCTTTCTTGCCGAATCTGATCACCCCCTTCCAAGGTGCCACCTTTAGGAGTACATGATTGCCAACGTCAAATTCAAGGGGCTTGCGACATCTATCGGCATAACTTTTCTGTCGGCTCCGAGCTTTCAGCAGATTGTCTCGGATTTGGAGGATTTTTTCGGTCGTTTCTTGCAACAGCTCAGGACCGGTAATTTGCGCGTCTCCGATCTCGTGCTATACAATAGGCGATCGACATTTCCTTCCGTATAATGCCTCAAACAGTGCTATTTGGATGCTGGAATGATAACTGTTATTATATGAGAATTCGACTAAAGGTAAGTGCGCATCCCAATTACCACCGAAATCTATGACACACGAATAGAGCATGTCTTCAAGGGTACAAATCGTTCTTTTAGTATGACCGTCAGTTTGGGGACGGAAAGCGGTACTTAGATTCAGTGTAGTACCGAGAGCAGATTGAAACGTTTCCCAAAGACGCGAGGTAAACTGACCATCGCGGTCAGAGATGATGTCACGAGGCGTCCCGTGTCGACAAATGATCTCAT
Source organism: Helianthus tuberosus (assembly GCA_030545235.1). NCBI lineage: Eukaryota > Viridiplantae > Streptophyta > Magnoliopsida > Asterales > Asteraceae > Helianthus > Helianthus tuberosus. Next base: position 46,061,302 of record CM060451.1, on the reverse strand, counting down.
CGGTGTAGATTCGGGCTAATTTTTCTACCTTAAAATCTTCTCGTATCGGCAGGAAATGAGCAGATTTAGTCAAACGGTCGACTACAACCCAAATGCTATCATGTCCTGATTGAGTACGCGGGAGTTTCGTTATGAAATCCATAGCTATACTCTCCCATTTCCACATCGGGATCTCTGGTTGGACGAGTAAGCCAGAGGGTCTTTGATGCTCGGCCTTGACCTTTGAACAGGTCAGGCACTTCGAACCATATATAGCTATATCCTTCTTCATACCCGGCCACCAGTACTTGTAGCGCATGTCCTGGTACATCTTGTCAGCACCAGGATGAATAGAATACCAAGATTTGTGGGCTTCGTCCATCAGTAGTTGTCGCAAATTCGTACGCTTGGGAATCCTGATTCGGTCCAAATAATGAAAGATACAATTCGATTTATTCTCGAGTTGGGTGCCATCGTTTAGAATCCTTTCCTTCTTCAAAGTACGTTCGGTAAAACAAGCATGCTGCGCGTCACGGATGAGGGTTTCGAGATGATGCTGGGCTTGAATATTACGAACGCTATGCAAATAGCTTCGTCGACTAAGAGCATCGGCAACGACGTTTGCTTTGCCAGGATGGTAACGAATCTCACAGTCGTAATCGTTGAGTAGTTCTACCCACCAGCGTTGGCGCATATTCAGTTCCTTCTGGTCAAAGATATGTTGTAGGCTCCGATGATCGGTGAAGATCATACACTTGGTACCGTAAAGGTAGTGTCGCCAAATCTTTAACGCAAAAACAACTGCGCCAAGCTCGAGGTCATGTGTGGTGTAGTTCTTTACGTGAATCTTGAGCTGTCGAGAAGCGTACACGATAACGTTGTCTCGTTGCATAAGAACACAACAAAGACCAAGGTTCGAGGCTTCGCAGTAGACTACGAAATCGTCGTTTCCGTCGGGCAGTGAGAGCACGGGAGCATTGCAAAGCATAACTTTGAGAGTTTGAAAGGCTTCCTCCTCCTTAGTTCCCCAAACAAAAGGTTTATCCTTATGCGTAAGAGAGGTAAGCGGCACAACGATTTTAGAGAAACCTTCGATAAATCGGCGATAATAGCCTGCCAGTCCGAGAAAAGAACGAACCTCAGATGGGTTCTTGGGTGTAACCTAACTCTTAACAGCTTCGATCTTCGCTGGATCGATGTGGATACCTTGACTATTGACAATGTGACCCAAGAATTGGACCTCCTCCAACCAAAATTCACACTTGGAGAACTTGGCATAGAGACGGTTTCCCTGGAGTAACTCAAGAACCAAACGTATATGCTGCGAGTGTTCGGCTTTTGACTTGGAATAGATCAGGATATCGTCGATGAATACGATTACGAAGCGATCAAGGAAGGGTTTGCACACTCGATTCATTAAATCCATGAAAACTGCGGGGGCGTTGGTCAAACCAAAAGGCATAACAACAAACTCGTAGTGACCATAGCGGGTTCGAAAAGCGGTTTTGGGTATATCATCCTCTTGAATGCGTAACTGGTGATAGCCTTAGCGTAGATCGATCTTCGAGAAACACGTAGCACCCTGTAACTGATCAAACAAATCATCAATTCGAGGCAAGGGATAGCGATTCTTGATTGTCAGATTATTCAACTCCCTATAGTCGATGCATATCCGGAACGATCCGTCCTTCTTTTTGATGAATAGGACAGGTGCGCCCCAAGGAGAGGTGCTAGGGCGAATAAAGCCTTTATCAAGCAGTTCCTGGAGCTGACTCGAGAGTTCGCGCATTTCAGAAGGAGCGAGACGATAAGGCGCTTTAGCAACAGGGTTTGCTCCAAGAATGAGGTCGATACGAAAGTCGATATCACGAGTGGGAGGTAATCCGGGTAAATCGTCGGGAAAAACGTTAGGGAAATCACAAACAACGGGAACGTATTTCACTTCTGGGTTTCCTTTCTTTTCCTTCTCCGCTACTACGATGTGTGCCAGGAAAGCTTGGTATTCCTTGTGGAGATACTTGCTAGACTGGACACACGACATGAGTTTAAGACCTTTCGAAGGAGTTTCGTCATACACACAAAGTAGATCACCATTAGCGAGCGAGAAACGAATCATCTTATCGAAGCAAACAACTTCAGCACGATTTTCCCGAAGAAAATCCATCCCTACTATGATGTCAAAACTATCGAGTTGCATCGGAATAAGGTCGATAGGGAAGACGTGATTGTTGAGTTCAAGCATACAATCACGTAGAACAGAGTTGACTGCGACGGTTCTTCCGGTGGCAACTTCAACATCGAATGTCGAGGGTAGATGGGTGCGCTTATGATTAAGGAGCTTTTCGAATTCAAACGATACAAAACTGTTATCGGCTCCAGTATCAAATAAACACGTAGCAATATACCATTCACAAGGAACGTACCATTGACCACATTGTTGTCTGCTTGAGCCTGGTGAGCGTTTATGTTGAAAGCACGTCCGCGGGCTGCTGGTTGTTGCTGCTGGGGCTGCTGCTGTTGTGGCTCTTGCTTGACCACTCGGTTCGGGCACATATTCCCGAAACGGTTGGGATCACCACACGCATAGCAAGCTCTAGCATTGATCGCGGGTGCAGGAGACGCTTGATGGCCTTGAGGAGCAGTAAATAAAGCTTGTTGAGTAGAAGCTTGACCTTGGGTTGGAGCTGGGGTTTGACGTGGACATGTACGGCAGTTGGCGGTGAAGTGGTCGTACATGTTGCAATGCACACAGTATCTGCAAGCGATTCCCACAGGGTGGTGATAGGACAAGTAGGGCAAGCCGGGTGAGGACCAGTATACGCATGCTTTGCTGTTGGTGACCGGTGCCGCTACTTGGCGGTGTTGAGGCTGCGATTGGGCAGGAACTGATTGGAGCGGGGCAGCGGTAACTGCACAGTTCTTGTTGCTGGAACTGCTGTTGTTCTTCCTCTTGCAACGAGAGGACTTTGAAGGTTGCGGAGCGGCGGCGGTTTCAGCGGTTGGAGCAGTGGTAGCTTGATGCAGATTCTTGGAAGCTTTATCCCAGTAACCAGACTTGACTCGCTTGTCGTTGATCTCAGCAGCGAGTAGAAAAGTTTCCTCAATTGTCGTCATCTTTGCAGCTTGAACGAAATCAGCCACGCAATCCGGAAGAGCACGGATATACTTATTGATGGTGATTTTAGGTGTGGTAACTTGGCTAGGACAGATTATGCTTAGCTGCTTGAAGCGAGCAGTCAAACCAGCGTTGTCTCCATCTTTCTGCTTGATATGCCAGAACTCGTCCTCCAGCTTTTGGCGCTCGTGGGGAGGGCATAACTCTTGCATCATAACGTCCTTCAACTCATCCCACGTCAGCCCGTAAGCTGCATCATTTTCGCATTTGTTTCTCTCGGTCGTCCACCAATCTAGCGCTCGGGATTGGAAGACGCCAGTTGCGTTCAGAGCACGGAGATTATCAGGACAGCCACTCTGGCGCAGGGTGACTTCGATAGAATCAAACCATTGGAACATGGACGTAGGACCATCTTCGTCGGTAAACTCTTTCGGGCCGCAGGCTTTGAATTGCTTGAAACTAAAAGCAGCTTTAGAAGCATCAGTCCTGGACTCTTCAGAAGATTTGCTAGTGTTTTCATTCAGCTCACTAATAATCTGGGGGATAACTTTCTCCATTTGCTTAGCGACGAGGGCGGCGATGCGTTTGTCATCATGATTACGGCGAGCGGAACGTGAGAGAAATGATCCAAATGACGACATTGTCTGCAAATGAAGAAGCCATAGGATTCAAAATGCTATATAATCGAATCTCACCTCACACGTACTACTACTAAAGCTCAGGAACACGAATAGTCACATAACACATAAGCACAGAAGCACGTAAGCACGTAGGGCACAAAAGCACGTAAGCACACATAGACTAGCCTAAACACATATGTTGCACGTATTCACCTATCTTTCACAGGACGTATAACGTTTAAGTATAGCGATTGCGATTAGCGAGTACACAACGAGTAGTATAGCATAAGCGAGTAAGATAGCATGCGATGATCCACGTGTAGCAACGATTTGTTAACGTTTTGAGATAGATGTGCAGTGCGGGTCGTGTGTGTCGATCGAAGCAAGAAGCAAAAAAGCGTATAAACCACCAAAATCGAAACACATGAACAGGTAAAACCACATAAAACACATAAAATCTATATAAAAGCAACAATTATCAGAGTTAGCAGTTGCGGGCTCAGAATCGAATCATATAAAAATCAAGAATAGATTGTCTGCGGCTGATAGACGTCGACTACCCAAAGTGATTCGACTATTCACAAGGACTTTTGGTGCACACTTTTGGCTTTCAAGACTGTGCTCTCGCCTCGATTTGGGCGATCGGCACGCATCCTTCTAGCTATGGCGTGACTTCAAGTCGTTAGAGTCCGTCAAGACCTTGGTGAGAGTTTTGTAAAGCCAAAATAGAGCACGGAACAAGTCGTCAAGGTTTGGGTTCCACCCCTGACTTAACAACTTAGTCCCTGTGTTGATAAAATAGAGAGGAAATTTTGCGTTAAAGTACGGATTTCACTCCTGATTCAACACAAATTCTACTGTTTGTAGATAAAAATGCGGGTCGAACAAGTGATTTGGTCGAGAGTTTGCGGTTTTCACACCTAATCTCGACCTAATCACTCGTTCATTTTCGAGAATCTTAGTGCGGTGCTAGTGTGGTGTAAGCGAGTATAGCGATGATAACAAGTAAGCTTGTACAAAAACCCATACTGGGTATGCACAAGTCGGTCTGTTGGTACTTAGACTATAGACTAGGTCATTCTAAGACATCGACCCGGACTAGGTCAAGTCTTGCCTAATTCCCTATAGTTATGGCCCTGGTACCAATCTGTCACACCCCAACCGATGGCGGAATCATCGGGGCGCGACACTGAGCGAAACAGATTGTCAAGGAGAATCCATAACAACTATTAGTTATAATATATTAAAGGTTCATGTCCCATACCATAAACATATAAAATAAAAACAGTTATTACAGACATTGTTCTCAAAGACAAATTATCCATTCCGACAACTCAGATTTCATTTAATTGTTTGTTTCTAAGACTCCATCCTAACTTGATTCCACATAGCAGCAAAACATCCTAAGCACCTGTCACAAACGTTAAAATAGAGGTCAATACACATAGTGTAAAGGTGAGCATACAAGTTTGATATAGCATAATAGAGTTTAAATAGTTTACGCATAACCAACATGTATCATGTATAATGCGAAGCTAGTAGGTTATCGACCATGAAATATGCACATACTAGACTGCGAGTTGTAGAATGCGCAACACATATCACCACTGCGACATGTGAGATGTAACCTTAACAACCCCTGTCCACGACAGGTGCTGAGTCCAAACAAATAGTACTATCGTTGCTAAGGCGTCAGGCAACAATCACTGTGTTAATGTAACATATAAGCATTCATCGAGTAACACGTATCATGCAATAACGGTCAGCGTATAAATAGGGTTTGCGTTGTGTGATCGATGTGATTTAGAAAAAGTAACGTTGTAACACCCAAAAGTGCGTAAAGCAAAAAGGGATCGAGTATACTCACAGATTGCGTTTAACAAGTAAACACTCTCTTGGATTGAAGGGAGCGCTGAGAAAGATTAGCCTAAACAGTTAACGATAGCGTAAACGATGAGCGGCGCGATAAACGGTGCAAAAGTACCAAGTGTCGGTTGGTAATCTGATCGGATGGCCAGTCGATCGGATGTCAATCCGTTTGGATGGTCATCTGATCGGATGGCCATTCGATTGGATTGACATCTGTTTGGTAAGGATGTGTTTGTGTATGATGGCTTTGAAGTTTTCGTTGTAGCATTTTAAAAACAGAGAAGTATCTCCACCCTTCAGGTCGATCGATCAAACAGTCGTTCGATCGGATAGCGATCCGATTGGCAGGGACTTAGTGAGAACAAGTTCATGGCAGGATTGTCACTCGATCGGATAGCAATCCGATCGGGTGGCAATCCGTTAGTTACTGATGGTCTTTGAAAGTATGAAAATGATTAAGTGTCGAAGTTCCAAATGTCACATGGTCGGATGGTCGTTCGATCGAATGGCTATCCGATCGGACGGTAATCCGTTCGACATTCAAAACCTTGATAGTTGAAAATAAAAGTTAAGTGTGAAACCAAGTGCAAGCCGATCGGATGGCTGTTCGATCGGATGGCAATCCGATCGGATGGCATTTCGATCGGATGGCAATCCGATCGGATGGCAATCCGATCGGACGGAAATCCGTCCCAATGACCTGATCGTCTTGAATCTAATACCATGGTCTAATAAGAAAGCATTCTGATTAGTTGATAATTTTACTATTAGTTGGGAATTTTGTGAAAGGTTCCTGTAAAAAGTTTCATTAATGCCTAATTCATGTCGAGTAGACCTTGTTGTTGGGTACTTGATTATTTTAAAAGGTTTTGCAGTTATGATCGAGATGGTGTGATAACGTGCTAAACAACATAAACCCCATCTTATCCCAAGTGATCCGATCGAACAGGAATCACCCTAGTTCGATCAGTTGACTGTTCGTGACGGTCGTTCGTGTTTAACCCGAAATCCGTTGTCTCTTAGATAGAAATCAGATCTTGAACCAACACATCACTAAGGAGGAGTAGAAGATCAGAACGAGCTCCGGTTCTATCGGATTTGAGTGCATTGATTGTAAAAGAGTTGAAAGAAAGTTAGAAAACCATCTTTCAATCCTTTTAACCATGAATATGTGTAGATCTATGCGAAAACATTGTTTATTCATGTTGAAATCCTCCAGATCTAAGTTCTTCTTGGTGGAATGAAGCCAATCCTTGAAGTTCATAAGAACTCCATGATGACATCACCCTAGAACACCTCAAACCCGGTGATTTCACTGTTAAAAGTTAAGATTCAACGGTGAGAAAGATGAAGGTGTGCGTATAGATCATAGAAGTACAAGGTTTAGGTTGAAAACTTACAAGAATCGCGAGAAATCGAGAGAAATGAGTGCTTGAGTGCGGCTGGTCGAACAAGGAGCTGTTACATCACAAATGATGTGACAGGGGTGTATTTATAGGGTTTCCAAAAAGGGAAGGTGCTGAAGTGTCGGATTGGTCACCGATCGGATGGCAACCCGATCGGATGGCAGTCCGATCGGATGGCCACTCGGTCGGTTGGCCACTCGATCCAGGTGTTAGGCGTGTTGAGTTTGGTCGTTTCGTTTCGCGTGTTGAGCGTTGCGATGCGACAATACTACCCATTAGTTACACAAATAACCTAACTACTATATATAACATACAATCACTATAAATAACTTTGCGTTCAGTGTTTGCGATTAGATTGCGATTGCGATAGAATTGCGATTGCGATTAAACACCTCAATATAAACATAACATGCACAAGTAACACATAATGGCACACACACGTAAAACAATATCCGGAACACATAATTTGAGTTGCGATGTGATAGCGATAAGTCGATTAGCGATTAGACATGCGATTAATCCTTGATTAAACACACGTATATAGCGATCAAACCTCGATTATTAATAGATACTTCAAACAATACAACTAAAACAAATAAATAATAGATTTAATTACAAGTCAAAGAAGTCAAAACTGTAGGTGAGCAAGGAGTGACAGATCGCAATTAGCAATCTTTTCTTCCTTTGACTTCAATCTTGACTTTGACTTTCGAAACACGGGGTGTTACACTAATAACCCAATTAATTTATAAAGTAGTAAACATGGATTTCACGCAAACAACTCAAGACAACAAACTAAACGCAACAAGCAGGCGAACTCGGAAAACGGGATCTAGGAACAAATATGATGAGAAGGAACTACCTAGGCGTCGAATCCCTATACTCATGCAATGCTACTCTGATCATGGATAATGACTAAGTACCCTACTCTACCCGATAAACCTCCCGCTAGAGATGATGAACCGTGTAAGAAGGTGGGCAAAAATGCGAAGTGCTAAGATGGACCGGCTCGATCTATCGATAACAGATCCCACAAATATCAAATATATGACAACGAAGGTGTCACAATCCTCAATTTGTGAAGCAGATATAAAACCTTGAAACTTGAAATCCTAGGAAACCCTAGACGCGAAGAAGTAAACGGATTCGAGCTATCGGTCACCCAATCTACCCACCAACGGCTAGCTAGTAACCTAGCAAACCTAATTCTCCCCACGAATCACTAGGCAAGGATGCAAGGTTTAATTAGTTGATTTTAATCATTGATTAACTTGATTTATTTCTAAAGTCAAGATCCAAACCGAAAACCATAAGATTACCGATTCAAACTGAAATCTAAGTCTAGGGTATATTTCTATATGCCTAAACTACTGATTTCAACAACCAAGAATCAATCAAACAACTTCAACATGCAATATCAAGGAAAAATCATGCAAATCGCATAAAATATTCGTAACCGAGTCAAAGTAACATCACAAACATCTAGTTCATCCCAACCTAAGCAGTTTAGAAGTTTAGCTACTCATATTATTCAAGAACACTACTGTATCAAATTTGAAAACAAGGAAAAACATGATTCGATTGCAAAAGAACACAATTAAACAAGGTAAAACCAAACCAAAGGCGATCCAACACCGAATCGAATGCTTCCTTGATCTTCACTTAGCTTCAAAGTGCTCCACAAGCATCCTAGAACTCCTCTTTGTCATCTTGTATGTGATAGATCCCAAACCTTAGCTAACTGCATGCTATTTATAATTTTTTTTCGAAACCCGCATCGCTTATGGATCGTATCCACTTGCTTACGGTCCGTAAGCTTGTAATAATCGCAATTCGCACCCGGTGTCACTTACAGACTACATCCACACCCCTTACGGTGTGTAAGGGGTCTTCAACCACAGTTTTCTTGCTATAAACAGTACTATGTTTTCTTCTTTTTCCATTCTTTCTCCGCCTCGATCATTTTCCTTCGTTTTTGCTGCGAACTCGACTGTTTTTTCACCAAATCCTACAAATGCAAGTATTTACCGAATCCGTATCGAAGATCTGGGAAAACTGAACACAAACAACTAAAAATGTAGGAAATTTGATACGATAAATATGTATAATTCCAAGCATATCAGTCACAAATTTCCAATGACAAATATCATTTGACCAGTCTGATTCTGAATCATGCTCATCTGCGTATGGGGGCTCCACCTCCTTTTCAGGATTGTCGTAATCCAAGCCTTTTTCAATACGCCAGGGTGATAATCTTCGTATAGATTCTGGTACTTGTGCTCCACCTTTATGGCTTCCTGTTCAAAATCTTTTGCAACAACAGGTTTCGTTTCTTGCACAACTATGACTACTTGTCAACATGTTTTACGTGCACAACCTTATCTACTTGGTCACACTTAAAAGATGGTAGCTTTTGATCCATTTGTTTGTTGGATGGCTAACTTTTCACCGCCATGGAACATTTATATTGGTAAATAATGTGTCATTGTGTTGCTAAAATGAAAAGAAAACGCAAAATTTAAAACAAATCTGCACAAACAAGCAGGCAACATTAAGGTTTTATAAAATTTATAAAAACACTTACAATAAACTTTGAGTGGGTCGAAAATAACAAGGTCTTGAACATGAATCATCCATAATGATGCCCACATTGCAACAATTAGCTCAAAAATCTGCTTGTTCCACATTATTTGTTCGATTAGGGGTGAAATTGGATGGTCGATTCACTCGTTGATAGTGTTGGTGTTTGCTTCTATTAAGTGATCGTGGGAATAACTGCTTTAAATGTTTTAAGAGGGATAAAGAGGAAAATACCCCTCACGTGAGGAGCATGTCAGGGGAAATAACAATTCTATGGACTGACATCAGACGGAGGGACAATGTAACACCCCGTCCCGGAGGGCGGGCCGAAGTGTCACAATAACAGTAGTCAGATCAAAAACATAATTCCATTAATACTTAAATGTATTACACGGCTTTACTACTTAATGAAGGATATCTAATCCAGTACAATTATTTCTAACGTCTTTTCCAAACACTCGAGCACTCTTCCATATCCCGTCCCAGATTGTCTTGATAACCTGACGTAAAGAAGAAAACACAAAAACGTACGTCTGAGCAAAATTTAAAAGTTTTGCCCAGTGTGCGGATAGCGGAAAACAAAAAGGCTTATTTGATTTTTAGAAAAATTCTGAGTTCGTCAAAAATCATTTGTTTTAGCAAAAACGCTAAGTTTTCATAATTCAAAATATATTAAATAAATATAACAGATATTATCAGAATATGACATACAGATTTACCCGAAGTCCAGAAGGTTCATTTTATTACAGAGGTTAATACAGGGTAGCTAGCCCATGTATCCAGACATGAATGGAGTGTGGGCAAATCACACCGACCATTCACCAGATATCAGACTTTATTTACTTTTTCCTAGGATCGATCCATACGCCTCTGAACAGAAGTCCGTAGACTAACAGAAGTCCGTAGACTGAAACAGAAGAGACGCCGTGAACTCAACTCACCGTCACGGATGGTGCCACATCATTTTATGCCACAATGATGGGTCTGTGGTCATCCTCACAGAAAAGGGACCGACTTGGGTAACATAACACATGTACATAACCTTAAACTTGTAAATTTATAAACACGTAAACTTTATAAACTTATAACATTTTTATAATATAAACTTATTTCATAATTTAAAAATCAGAAATCAGATGCCCATAGGCCAAATGACATGTATTGAAGGAAGGGATTCTATCCGTACCCAACGGACATAAATTGAAAGAAAAGGATTCTAGCCGTACGGAATTTATAACTTATTTCATAACTTAATCTTAAATCAGGAATCATATACTTGTATCAAAACGACATAAATCGACAGAAAGGATTCTTGTAAAAACGACATAAATCAAAAGAAAGGAGTCTATCCGTACCTTAAAATTTCCAAGTGATGCTACCTTGTTTCCAATTGTAGATTTATACGGGCAGAGTCTAGCCTACTGATTATCTTCTTAACCTAATTTGCACACAAACTAGGTAATTAACTAATACAACTTTTACGATAACTCACGAGATCAAATTCTCACAACGAACGACAAAGTGCGATACTTCATCCATCGAATTAACGATGATTCGTCAAATTAATGACGAACGACAAAGTACAATACTTTATCCATCGAATTAACGATGATCCGTCAAATTAATGACGAACGACAAAGTATAACCCTAATGTGGGCAGCACTTAAACATCCATTTGGATATATTGATCGATCGGACAATGAATCGTAGCAGCGATTGAGTTAATACCCTGATTGCAGCACCCCGCTACACTTAATTAGTGTTTCGTGTGTGTTAATTGAAGTAATTAGAGCATAACTCCGTGTAGGAGTGGAATTTCTTCGTCGTTTTTGTGCCCAGAATCAAGTGCCAAGCTCCTGTATTTATAGGTGAATTTTGACCCTTAGGCGGCCCGCGTGAGAATTAGGCTTAACTTGAGGCGGCCCGCGAGAGAACTTATTTTATGTATAGGGTTGCCACGTGTGGGACTAGGCTAGCTGAGTCGACGAAATCATTAAATTCAACTTCGTCCGCAAGTTATTAAGATAATCGTTAAGTAGGGAATACCCCCCCTGAGTTTTAGGGGCCCTAATCCTGATTCTGATTGTTCTGGAAATCTTAGGGTTTGTGCAGAATCACTTGGGTGTCTTAATTAGGGTTTCCTATTGGACTATAAATCATAAGAAATAATAGTTTTTAATGAGGGTTGTTACATTTTTGTTTTAAAATTTTTCGGGTATTACAAATCTACCCCTCTTAAAAAAAATTTCGTCCTCGAAATTATTACATACCTATATATATATTAATAATCTTACTTGAACTCGACCTACTATGATTAATAGTCATACTTGTAATAAAGCTAGAGTAAAAACAATGAAGATGACGAAATACTTATGTTCGAGACTATCATGAAGTGAAAAGAAAAGTTACTAACCGATGTATCGATCGAAATCCTAACCGAATGTCTACCCATTACCTCACAGGTCTTAACTTATTTTTAAGTTTTCTAAAGAAAAGAGCCTTTGCTCTGATACCATAGCTGTAACACCCCGTCCCGGAGGGCGGGCCGAAGTGTCACAATAACAGTAGTCAGATCAAAAACATAATTCCATTAATACTTAAATGTATTACACGGCTTTACTACTTAATGAAGGATATCTAATCCAGTACAATTATTTCTAACGTCTTTTCCAAACACTCGAGCACTCTTCCATATCCCGTCCCAGATTGTCTTGATAACCTGACGTAAAGAAGAAAACACAAAAACGTACGTCTGAGCAAAATTTAAAAGTTTTGCCCAGTGTGCGGATAGCGGAAAACAAAAAGGCTTATTTGATTTTTAGAAAAATTCTGAGTTCGTCAAAAATCATTTGTTTTAGCAAAAACGCTAAGTTTTCATAATTCAAAATATATTAAATAAATATAACAGATATTATCAGAATATGACATACAGATTTACCCGAAGTCCAGAAGGTTCATTTTATTACAGAGGTTAATACAGGGTAGCTAGCCCATGTATCCAGACATGAATGGAGTGTGGGCAAATCACACCGACCATTCACCAGATATCAGACTTTATTTACTTTTTCCTAGGATCGATCCATACGCCTCTGAACAGAAGTCCGTAGACTAACAGAAGTCCGTAGACTGAAACAGAAGAGACGCCGTGAACTCAACTCACCGTCACGGATGGTGCCACATCATTTTATGCCACAATGATGGGTCTGTGGTCATCCTCACAGAAAAGGGACCGACTTGGGTAACATAACACATGTACATAACCTTAAACTTGTAAATTTATAAACACGTAAACTTTATAAACTTATAACATTTTTATAATATAAACTTATTTCATAATTTAAAAATCAGAAATCAGATGCCCATAGGCCAAATGACATGTATTGAAGGAAGGGATTCTATCCGTACCCAACGGACATAAATTGAAAGAAAAGGATTCTAGCCGTACGGAATTTATAACTTATTTCATAACTTAATCTTAAATCAGGAATCATATACTTGTATCAAAACGACATAAATCGACAGAAAGGATTCTTGTAAAAACGACATAAATCAAAAGAAAGGAGTCTATCCGTACCTTAAAATTTCCAAGTGATGCTACCTTGTTTCCAATTGTAGATTTATACGGGCAGAGTCTAGCCTACTGATTATCTTCTTAACCTAATTTGCACACAAACTAGGTAATTAACTAATACAACTTTTACGATAACTCACGAGATCAAATTCTCACAACGAACGACAAAGTGCGATACTTCATCCATCGAATTAACGATGATTCGTCAAATTAATGACGAACGACAAAGTACAATACTTTATCCATCGAATTAACGATGATCCGTCAAATTAATGACGAACGACAAAGTATAACCCTAATGTGGGCAGCACTTAAACATCCATTTGGATATATTGATCGATCGGACAATGAATCGTAGCAGCGATTGAGTTAATACCCTGATTGCAGCACCCCGCTACACTTAATTAGTGTTTCGTGTGTGTTAATTGAAGTAATTAGAGCATAACTCCGTGTAGGAGTGGAATTTCTTCGTCGTTTTTGTGCCCAGAATCAAGTGCCAAGCTCCTGTATTTATAGGTGAATTTTGACCCTTAGGCGGCCCGCGTGAGAATTAGGCTTAACTTGAGGCGGCCCGCGAGAGAACTTATTTTATGTATAGGGTTGCCACGTGTGGGACTAGGCTAGCTGAGTCGACGAAATCATTAAATTCAACTTCGTCCGCAAGTTATTAAGATAATCGTTAAGTAGGGAATACCCCCCCTGAGTTTTAGGGGCCCTAATCCTGATTCTGATTGTTCTGGAAATCTTAGGGTTTGTGCAGAATCACTTGGGTGTCTTAATTAGGGTTTCCTATTGGACTATAAATCATAAGAAATAATAGTTTTTAATGAGGGTTGTTACATTTTTGTTTTAAAATTTTTCGGGTATTACAAATCTACCCCTCTTAAAAAAAATTTCGTCCTCGAAATTATTACATACCTATATATATATTAATAATCTTACTTGAACTCGACCTACTATGATTAATAGTCATACTTGTAATAAAGCTAGAGTAAAAACAATGAAGATGACGAAATACTTATGTTCGAGACTATCATGAAGTGAAAAGAAAAGTTACTAACCGATGTATCGATCGAAATCCTAACCGAATGTCTACCCATTACCTCACAGGTCTTAACTTATTTTTAAGTTTTCTAAAGAAAAGAGCCTTTGCTCTGATACCATAGCTGTAACACCCCGTCCCGGAGGGCGGGCCGAAGTGTCACAATAACAGTAGTCAGATCAAAAACATAATTCCATTAATACTTAAATGTATTACACGGCTTTACTACTTAATGAAGGATATCTAATCCAGTACAATTATTTCTAACGTCTTTTCCAAACACTCGAGCACTCTTCCATATCCCGTCCCAGATTGTCTTGATAACCTGACGTAAAGAAGAAAACACAAAAACGTACGTCTGAGCAAAATTTAAAAGTTTTGCCCAGTGTGCGGATAGCGGAAAACAAAAAGGCTTATTTGATTTTTAGAAAAATTCTGAGTTCGTCAAAAATCATTTGTTTTAGCAAAAACGCTAAGTTTTCATAATTCAAAATATATTAAATAAATATAACAGATATTATCAGAATATGACATACAGATTTACCCGAAGTCCAGAAGGTTCATTTTATTACAGAGGTTAATACAGGGTAGCTAGCCCATGTATCCAGACATGAATGGAGTGTGGGCAAATCACACCGACCATTCACCAGATATCAGACTTTATTTACTTTTTCCTAGGATCGATCCATACGCCTCTGAACAGAAGTCCGTAGACTAACAGAAGTCCGTAGACTGAAACAGAAGAGACGCCGTGAACTCAACTCACCGTCACGGATGGTGCCACATCATTTTATGCCACAATGATGGGTCTGTGGTCATCCTCACAGAAAAGGGACCGACTTGGGTAACATAACACATGTACATAACCTTAAACTTGTAAATTTATAAACACGTAAACTTTATAAACTTATAACATTTTTATAATATAAACTTATTTCATAATTTAAAAATCAGAAATCAGATGCCCATAGGCCAAATGACATGTATTGAAGGAAGGGATTCTATCCGTACCCAACGGACATAAATTGAAAGAAAAGGATTCTAGCCGTACGGAATTTATAACTTATTTCATAACTTAATCTTAAATCAGGAATCATATACTTGTATCAAAACGACATAAATCGACAGAAAGGATTCTTGTAAAAACGACATAAATCAAAAGAAAGGAGTCTATCCGTACCTTAAAATTTCCAAGTGATGCTACCTTGTTTCCAATTGTAGATTTATACGGGCAGAGTCTAGCCTACTGATTATCTTCTTAACCTAATTTGCACACAAACTAGGTAATTAACTAATACAACTTTTACGATAACTCACGAGATCAAATTCTCACAACGAACGACAAAGTGCGATACTTCATCCATCGAATTAACGATGATTCGTCAAATTAATGACGAACGACAAAGTACAATACTTTATCCATCGAATTAACGATGATCCGTCAAATTAATGACGAACGACAAAGTATAACCCTAATGTGGGCAGCACTTAAACATCCATTTGGATATATTGATCGATCGGACAATGAATCGTAGCAGCGATTGAGTTAATACCCTGATTGCAGCACCCCGCTACACTTAATTAGTGTTTCGTGTGTGTTAATTGAAGTAATTAGAGCATAACTCCGTGTAGGAGTGGAATTTCTTCGTCGTTTTTGTGCCCAGAATCAAGTGCCAAGCTCCTGTATTTATAGGTGAATTTTGACCCTTAGGCGGCCCGCGTGAGAATTAGGCTTAACTTGAGGCGGCCCGCGAGAGAACTTATTTTATGTATAGGGTTGCCACGTGTGGGACTAGGCTAGCTGAGTCGACGAAATCATTAAATTCAACTTCGTCCGCAAGTTATTAAGATAATCGTTAAGTAGGGAATACCCCCCCTGAGTTTTAGGGGCCCTAATCCTGATTCTGATTGTTCTGGAAATCTTAGGGTTTGTGCAGAATCACTTGGGTGTCTTAATTAGGGTTTCCTATTGGACTATAAATCATAAGAAATAATAGTTTTTAATGAGGGTTGTTACATTTTTGTTTTAAAATTTTTCGGGTATTACAAATCTACCCCTCTTAAAAAAAATTTCGTCCTCGAAATTATTACATACCTATATATATATTAATAATCTTACTTGAACTCGACCTACTATGATTAATAGTCATACTTGTAATAAAGCTAGAGTAAAAACAATGAAGATGACGAAATACTTATGTTCGAGACTATCATGAAGTGAAAAGAAAAGTTACTAACCGATGTATCGATCGAAATCCTAACCGAATGTCTACCCATTACCTCACAGGTCTTAACTTATTTTTAAGTTTTCTAAAGAAAAGAGCCTTTGCTCTGATACCATAGCTGTAACACCCCGTCCCGGAGGGCGGGCCGAAGTGTCACAATAACAGTAGTCAGATCAAAAACATAATTCCATTAATACTTAAATGTATTACACGGCTTTACTACTTAATGAAGGATATCTAATCCAGTACAATTATTTCTAACGTCTTTTCCAAACACTCGAGCACTCTTCCATATCCCGTCCCAGATTGTCTTGATAACCTGACGTAAAGAAGAAAACACAAAAACGTACGTCTGAGCAAAATTTAAAAGTTTTGCCCAGTGTGCGGATAGCGGAAAACAAAAAGGCTTATTTGATTTTTAGAAAAATTCTGAGTTCGTCAAAAATCATTTGTTTTAGCAAAAACGCTAAGTTTTCATAATTCAAAATATATTAAATAAATATAACAGATATTATCAGAATATGACATACAGATTTACCCGAAGTCCAGAAGGTTCATTTTATTACAGAGGTTAATACAGGGTAGCTAGCCCATGTATCCAGACATGAATGGAGTGTGGGCAAATCACACCGACCATTCACCAGATATCAGACTTTATTTACTTTTTCCTAGGATCGATCCATACGCCTCTGAACAGAAGTCCGTAGACTAACAGAAGTCCGTAGACTGAAACAGAAGAGACGCCGTGAACTCAACTCACCGTCACGGATGGTGCCACATCATTTTATGCCACAATGATGGGTCTGTGGTCATCCTCACAGAAAAGGGACCGACTTGGGTAACATAACACATGTACATAACCTTAAACTTGTAAATTTATAAACACGTAAACTTTATAAACTTATAACATTTTTATAATATAAACTTATTTCATAATTTAAAAATCAGAAATCAGATGCCCATAGGCCAAATGACATGTATTGAAGGAAGGGATTCTATCCGTACCCAACGGACATAAATTGAAAGAAAAGGATTCTAGCCGTACGGAATTTATAACTTATTTCATAACTTAATCTTAAATCAGGAATCATATACTTGTATCAAAACGACATAAATCGACAGAAAGGATTCTTGTAAAAACGACATAAATCAAAAGAAAGGAGTCTATCCGTACCTTAAAATTTCCAAGTGATGCTACCTTGTTTCCAATTGTAGATTTATACGGGCAGAGTCTAGCCTACTGATTATCTTCTTAACCTAATTTGCACACAAACTAGGTAATTAACTAATACAACTTTTACGATAACTCACGAGATCAAATTCTCACAACGAACGACAAAGTGCGATACTTCATCCATCGAATTAACGATGATTCGTCAAATTAATGACGAACGACAAAGTACAATACTTTATCCATCGAATTAACGATGATCCGTCAAATTAATGACGAACGACAAAGTATAACCCTAATGTGGGCAGCACTTAAACATCCATTTGGATATATTGATCGATCGGACAATGAATCGTAGCAGCGATTGAGTTAATACCCTGATTGCAGCACCCCGCTACACTTAATTAGTGTTTCGTGTGTGTTAATTGAAGTAATTAGAGCATAACTCCGTGTAGGAGTGGAATTTCTTCGTCGTTTTTGTGCCCAGAATCAAGTGCCAAGCTCCTGTATTTATAGGTGAATTTTGACCCTTAGGCGGCCCGCGTGAGAATTAGGCTTAACTTGAGGCGGCCCGCGAGAGAACTTATTTTATGTATAGGGTTGCCACGTGTGGGACTAGGCTAGCTGAGTCGACGAAATCATTAAATTCAACTTCGTCCGCAAGTTATTAAGATAATCGTTAAGTAGGGAATACCCCCCCTGAGTTTTAGGGGCCCTAATCCTGATTCTGATTGTTCTGGAAATCTTAGGGTTTGTGCAGAATCACTTGGGTGTCTTAATTAGGGTTTCCTATTGGACTATAAATCATAAGAAATAATAGTTTTTAATGAGGGTTGTTACATTTTTGTTTTAAAATTTTTCGGGTATTACAGACAATATCTGTTAAGACATGAAATGTTGGGGAAATAAGATGATAGAGGTGGACTGGAACTGTTAACTAAGGCAAACTTAGAGATGAAACTACAATTTACTATGTTAAAAATTCAAGATCTTATAAAACACAAGAGAAGTTGAGATCAGAGTGCAATATGAATGGGAGGATCTGCTGAACCATTTAAATCAAGTGTCTATTGTTGAGCGTGAAGATAAGTGGGTGTGGCAGCATGATCCGGGTGGGATCTTCTCAGTCAAGTCAATGAAAGAGGTTATAAGTAAAACTATCAGACCAAATTTGCAATGGTCTATGGATTGGAACTCATGGGCTCCAAAGAAGGTAAATGCGTTTATGTGGAAAGCGGAGTTGAACCGTCTCCCGACCTTAGCGGCGCTGCAAAGAAGACAAGTTAATGTTGAATCGTCAATATGCACCTTGTGTGAGGAAGCAGAAGAGACAAGCGAACATCTCCTCATCTCTTGCCATTTTGCCGCAGTTATATGGCAGGGAGTGTCATCATGGTGCGGGGTGCCTCCGATATATGCTTTTTCAGTCCGGGACTTGATCTCGACCCAAAATTTCCATCAGTTGTACCAGCATAAGAGGAGAGTTTTCCAAGGCATTATTTACACGACGTGTTGGTGTATTTGGAAAACAAGAAATGAGGCCTCTATTTCTAAAACTTTGGAGAATGTTAAGGCATTAGCATACCTATGGATTAGAAATAGATCTAAGTGTAGAGAGATCTCCTGGATGGATTGGTGTAGGTTTTCGTTGTAATCTTTTGTTGCTTGTTTGCTTCTAGCGTCTTGCTAGTTGTTTAATGAAAGTTGCCGTTCCCAAAAAAAAAATAAAAAATCTAGACCTATTCTTTCAGCAAAAGATATCGAAGAAAACATTTTTGGAAAACTAAATGGTAAAATTATATGTTTGTTGTGTGGTGATATATATCTTACTTTAGTCTCTTAACAATTATTATTTGATGAAAAACTTCAAAAGTTACTGAACACCAAACTGTCTCTCCTTTTCCAAATTATCAAAAGGGTTGAGTAAAGAATATAAATTATCCAGCGTACATAAGGCTACTCGGTATAGGTGAGACTCATCCTTGGAGGATGACCCTTCACGTCAGCGCCACGTAGGATGGGTATAATGATGAGGCAAAGAAGATGGACCTAAGAAAATGAGGGATGAACCTAAAATATATATGTATATGTTGTATGCATATGTGTATGTAAGAAGAAGAGGCACAAAATTTTGTCCTTATGCGCCCGTCTCCAACGTCTCATCCTTGACGTTTTGGACGACGCTGAGCCACCCGGTACGGTGTTTGGGGGCATCGCCGGGCCTGGACGACCCCACACCGAGTGCCCTAACTTGATGAACTAAATTTAATCAAAAAAATCAAAAGACCCGTTCATCAAATTCATTGATTATATAATATTCAAATACTAAAGTTATAATTTAATATTTAATTATTTCTTCTACTACATTTTTTTAATCGAACTCAATGATTACTAGTGAGACAAAATATAAACAAGACATGAGGTCACAATTTTCAGAGATATTGACCATTCACAACCAAAGTTTTTACACATTGGACGTAGCAAGATATCTCCTACGAATCTTTTGAATAGGGTTGCAAACGAGCTGAGCCGAGCCCGAGCTCGACCAGACTTGAGCTCGAGCTCGTTTAACATATGAAAGCTCGAGCTCGAGATCGGCTCGATTCGAGCTTTATTTCTGAAGCTCGAGCTCGGTTCGGGCTCGACTCGTTTAGTATTTATTAATTAATTTATATTAATTATAATTATTATTATACATATAATTTAGTTATTTATTTATTATATATATAAATGATAACTATTATTATATAAATATATGTTTAATATATTAATAAAAAATATATAAATAGAAAGCTCGATTAGGCTCGCGTGCTGGCTCGAGCTCGATAAGCGAAGCTCGGGCTCATTTAGTAAACGAGCTTGTTTTTAGGCTCGGGCTCAAGCTCGAGCTCGTTTAAGCTCGGCCCATTCGAGCTTTTTTTCGAGCCGAGCTCGAGTAGCTCGGCTTGTTTGCACCCCTAATTTTGAACAATAAACTAATAAATAACAAATCATGACATTTTTAAAGAGACAACTTTATCTTTTATTTTCAAAAGGAAAATTTATCTTCTATATAACATTACCTCTCGCGTATATGGCCTATAAGTAGTGATAATTATTTTATTTAAAATAGCCCGTCAACCATAAAGAAATTTAATTTGTTATACAGTAAAAATCGTTATATAAATAAATCAATAAAAATATATGAAATACGCTAAAAGGGGAAAGTTCAAATGAAAACCACTAGTTATTGTGAAAACTCAAAAACTAATTAAAAAAGCCAAAAAAACATACCAATTTTTTTTTTTTGCATAATAATTTTCGCAGGTTTTTTTATATAAAAAAAATTTTCAAAAAAAAAAAAAAAAATTTTTTTGTGTAGTGCAAATGTGTAAATACTACACATGTGTATGTGTACTACACATGTGTATTATTACATATGTGTACTACAAATTTTTTTTTTTTTTGAAAAAAAGTTTTTTTCATATATAAAAACCAGCGATTTTTATAAAAAAAATTGGGGAAAAAAAATTTGTGTGTTTTTTAGGCTTTTTTTAGTTAGCTTTCGAGTTTTCACAATAAAAGTGGTTTTCATTTGAACCACCCCCTACGCTAAAATTCCCGGAAAGACAAACACTAATATTAATAAATAAAAGAAAATATAAAATATGTTAAGTTTTATTCATATTTATCGTCACTAATAAGCATTAATATAATAATAAATACGTGAAAAATACTTCCTACATTAACTTTTTATTCGTGAATCATGAGTTACATTTAAATATACAAATTTAACATACTGTATACTTTTAAAAAGTTTCAGATTCTTTAAAAAGTCATGTATTCGAAAAGAAAAAATAATGTCCAAATTTCGTAATTTTGGAAAGAATTTCATGTACTCTAAAATAAAAATAAGAATAAATAAAAACCGGGCTAACCGGTTCGTAAAACATCTACCATTTCGTAACTGGTACTGCTAAGTTAAATATTATATGAAAGGAAAAAAAATGTAAATTCAATAACTAAAATTATTTATGATTTTTATATAAATTATCTAGAAGTAATGTATGGTTGTGTGCATCCTGGAAGGCAGCAGAGTACTTTGGAACTATGCTCTTGCTATTCTTGTCATTTTTATTGAAGCAGGTATTAATTGCCTCAGAAGGGACATTCTTAGAAGCCAGTTTTTACTTATAAAATAGGGGTATTGGATTTTAATAATCCAAAGTTTCACCCGTTGGCCACTAATAATCCCAACTTCAAAAATTTCCTGTAACAATCCCAACTTGTATGATTTTGGCCACCAATGATCATTGTCTAACTGGGTTAGTTAAAAGTGACGTGGCAGCTGACATGTTTAAAACTTGAAATATTTTGGCCACCAATAATCCCAAGTTTCACTAATTGGCCGGTAATAATCCTCCAGTCACCACCATCATCTCCTCCAGTCACCACCATCATCTCCGACCACCTCCATCTCCTCCACTGCCACCACCATCTCCTCCAGTCACCACCATCATCTCCGACCTCCACCTCCATCATCTGCCACCGGAAACCACTATCACCTGCGACCACCTCCATCACCTACCCAACTCCGGTGACCTGCAACTTATTCCGACGACCCGTTTTACCCCTAAAACCACCAAACGAGACCACCACCAATCATCTCCGACCTCTTATAATCTTCTCCGCTTCTCAAAAGTTTAAAATTTCCACCATCTATGCAACTCCGGTGACCTGCAACTTATTCCGACGACCTTCTTTACCCCTGAAACCACCAAAGGAGACCACCACTTGTCATTTCCAACCTCTAGTGACCTTCTCCGCCGCTCAAAACTTCAAAATTTCCATCATATCTAGGTATCACGTTTTTCCGGTGAGGCGGTTGGAGTTGTGGATGGCAGTTTAATGGTGGTGGCCGGAGGTTGGAAGGGTGGGGTGTTCGGTGGATATGGTGAATCGGAGGTGATAGTGTTTTTCCGGTGCTGGAAGACTGTGGGTGGAGGTGGAGGTGGTCGGAGGTGATGGTGGTGGGTGATGGTGGTGGTCGGAGATGATGGTGGTGGCTGGAGGAGATGGTGGTGGCAGTGGAGGAGGAGGAGGTGGAGGTGGAGGTCGGAGATGATGGAGGTGACTGGAAGAGATGGTGGTGGCAGTGGAGGAGATGGAGGTGGTCGGAGATGATGGTGGTGACTGGAGGAGATGATGGTGGTGACTGGAGGATTATTACCGGCCAATTAGTGAAACTTGGGATTATTGGTGGCCAAAATATTTCAAGTTTTAAACACGTCAGCTGCCACGTCACTTTTAACTAACCCAGTTAGACAAGGGTCATTGGTGGCCAAAATCATACAAGTTGGGATTGTTACAGGGAATTTTTGAAGTTGTGATTATTAGTGGCCAACGGGTGAAACTTTGGATTATTAAAATCCAATACCCCTATAAAATACTCTACTTTTTATAGATCCAAATTCAAATTTATCTACTTATTTAATAAAAAAATAACTGAAGCGTTTTTAATTTACAGAAAGTTAATTTTTTGTACTTATCAATGTCTGTATATATTACTATGAGAAGGTGAAAACGACACTTGACATTGTTTTCTACGGTGGGATCAAATAGGAAGATTATTTTGGTTAGGAAGTGTAGGAAGCAATATGATTATGACATGTGACAAAATTTAAAATAAAGAGAAATGGTATTTTAGTCAATCCCATCTTTTCTTCTTCCTTTTCAAAACCCAGTAACTTCAAAACCCACCATTTTCAAAACCCACCATCTTCAACCATTTCTTAACTTTCCATCTCAATAATCACTACATTATAGTGCGATTTTCGTCACAAATCAATGATTCAAACACCCGATCAACGTGTTCTTCAGCTTTTTTGAAGAAAACCCAGTTTAATTTCATACAAAATCTCTATTTTTCCGGTGATTTTGAAGATAATCACTCGATCCGTTCGATTCGAGCGCTGATAAGTGTTTCAATCATTCAAAATTCATCAATTGTTGAAGAAATCACTTCGATTCATGTAAGAAATTATTTAATTTCATTTTACGATCTGAGTTTTTGATTTAGTCATTGCGTTTTATGATCATGGCGGGGGTCCGGGGGTAGCGCCCCTGGTAGCGGGGTCCCAGGGGCGGCAGCCCCTGGCAGGGTCCAAGGGGCAGAGCCAATAAAAATGCATCAGAAAATTTAATTTTCTGTAAATTGCCTTTGGAAAACTGCATTCGTAAACTGCATTGGTTCAGTCAATTCACAGCTCAGACAATTCACAGCACAGACAATTCACAGCACAGACAAAACTATTGTCATGGTTCAATGCGTTTTAGAGAGAACACTTTCTTTGGTGTTTTTAGGCAATTGCGTTTTAGAACTAAAACATTTTTATGTGTTTTCTGGCCATTGCGTTTTAGAAAAACACATTCTTGAAGTGTTTTTAGTCATTGCGTTTTAGGTAAAACACAATTTTAGGTGTTTTCAGTCCATTACGTTTTACAGAGAACACTTTCTTTTGTTTTTTAGGCAATTGCGTTTTAGAATGAGACATTTTTAAGTGTTTTCTAGCCATTGCGTTTTACAAATAAGACATTTGTTTGTGTTTTTTGTGCATTGCGTTTTAGGTAAAACACTTTTTTATGTGTTTTCAGTCCATTGCGTTTTAGAAAACAGACATTTTTAAGTGTTTTCTGGCCATTGCGTTTTAGAAATAAGACATTTGTTTGTGTTTTTGGTGCATTGCGTTTTAGGTAAAACACATTTTTATGTGTTTTTAGTCTATTGCGTTTTAGAAAGTACATTTTCTTTTGAGTTTTTAGGCTATTGCGTTTTAGAAATAAGACATTTCTTTGTGTTTTCTGGCAATTGCGTTTTACAAATAAGACATTTCTTTGTGTTTTTTGTGCATTGCGTTTTAAAAAAATGTCATTTTTTAGGGTTTTTTTCCATTGCGTTTTACGCAACTGGGTTTTAGAAAAAAAATTTCGAAAATATAGCAATAGTATACTCGTTTTTAAGATAAAAAAAACGCTCGTTTTTTTGGTGAAATTTTTATAAAAAAATAATGTCGTATGAAAGAGTTATTGACGTTTAAAAAATGGGGGGGAATTGGAGAAGAGATAAACTGTTGCCTTGGATTGACTAGAATACCTCTAAACAAACTCACGCGCCTCTTTTCTTCCCTTCAATTTCCCTGATTTAATCTTAGCCCTTGATTAACTAAATGGATGGTCAAGATCACTTCCTAGTCTTCTGAGCCAAGTAAACTTCTTATCATATCTCCACCCTTGTTTTCTAAACAAAACAAAGGTAAATTGGATTTAAATAATTCTAACTTTCTTAATTTAGCCGATAATAATCCCAACTCAGTTATTGGCTGATAATAATCCGAACTGGTCCACTTTTGACCGATAATAGTCCGCCGTTAAAAATAGCTTAATGGAGTTAAGTTTTTTTTCCAAATTACGAACTGATGTTTTATGGATTTTGATCAGAACGAGGATACGAGTCGACTTGTGTAAAACTTACCTTGAAACGCTGTTTCAAAGAGCTTGATTTTTGTTAATTGGAAGTTTAAACACCTGAATTGAAGCACCGTTTTCGTCGTTTGGGGCAGTATTTCGAGGTAAATTTTACATCAATAACTCGTATTCTCGTTCTAATCAAAAGCCCTAAAACGTTAGTTTGTAATTCGGAAAAAAACTTAACTACGTTAAGCTATATTTAACGCATACTATTATTGGCCAAAAGTGGACCAGCTCGGATTATTATCGTCCAATAACTGAGTTGTGATTATTATTGTCCATAGATTTTCTGCAACCCTATTACCTATGAATTTAGCTGGATTTGATGTTGTATTAGGAATGGATTGGTTAGTAGCCAACCATGCTCGAATCCTCTGTGATAAGAATTCCATAGAAATCCGTGCACCCACAGGAGAAGTAATTATGATTACAGGGGATAAGCCGCGTAAACCAATGAAGTTCATTTCAGTAATGAAAGTTGCTAGTTATGAACGAAAGCAAGGAATAGTGTATATGATTTCGGTAATCATTAGTGTAGGTCCCTCGGAGGTTGAGGTTTAACCTATTCCTTGTTATGTCTAACACACTAGCAAGTGCGGAATCCAAGCTAGCATGCAAACCGAGATAGAACAAGCACAAACACAACACACAAACTTCAACGATTAACACCTCTTGTATTAACACGTATGAAAGGTCGGTTACAATGCAATGTTTACAAATCAGTTTTGCAAACTCTCTCAGTGTGTGTGTGTTCTCTCTGTTTTCTGCACTCTCTAGTGTCTCACACTTGTCTCACTCTGTCTAGCTTCTCACTCCCCGAAGTGAACACAACACACGGGTATTTATACCCAACACAGCTCGTCTGGTCGAAGGATCAGATAGACTGATCGAAGGATCATCTATCGACCAGAAACCCACCGAAGGATCCCCATATACCTCGAAGGATGATATCCTTCGTGGTATCCTTCGAGCTCATCCATCGAAGGTTCATGTTTCGAGCTCATCGAAGGATATAAACAATCCTTCGATGTCTCATCCTTCGACACAGACAGCTTACAAACCATGTTCTAACTGTTTGCCCAAGTCAAACCGGAGGATGGTTGACTTGGTCAAACTTACAAGACTAACAAAGACATCGTTTGGTATAATGACAAAATACAGACAAAGTACAGACACAAGTGCACCAACAAACTCCCCCTTGGCTGTAGCTTTGTCTCGATCTCGATCTTAATTCTTGTAGGTCCCTTGTGTCTTCAAGTCTTTGACGTCCTTTCAAGTCTTCAATGTCGGAGGATCTTTTAAGTCTTCACGTCTTGAAAGCAGAAAGTGTACCAACAAACTCCCCGTTTCATGTAGGAAGTGTGTTGACAAACTCCCCCTTGACATAAGCTCCCCCTTGAGTTATGCTCGTGAAATACTTGTTCGTTATGAATTGAGATCCTTGTGGTGTTGATGATGGTCAGCGGCAACTCGATCATCTTCATCATTTGAGTGCCTTCACGTCGTGTCTTCATTCCGAAGCTTGTCATCGACCATGTTCTCCTTGCCTTTAGAATCTGCACATGCAAGAAATCTAAACGCGTAATGAGAACAACTGCCTGGAATATCATAAGCAAACGACACACATGTGACCATTGATTAATCAAACACCGTCCGACAGTTTGAAAGTTTAATTTATTTTATCAATTTCAATTTTAACTTTCAACACTTTGCAAATTTCGACCGTTTATGAAGATTTAGTCGTTTTCGGTTTTCGTTCAGGTTTCAGGTAACGAAGACTCGAGCTCCAACATCGTACGATCGAAAATAAGATAGAAATAAAATCTTTTTGGATTTTATAAAGTTTAAATTAAAACACACCTAAAATCTTTTTGGTATTTTTGAATATTTCAAATGTAAAGACTGAAAGCAGTAAATAAATATATACAAATTTGCGGAAACTGAAAGCATTAAATAAATATTTACAGACATTCTTTTTGCGAGTTTCGAGGGTAAGAGAATCATATCAGTGTACGGTCAAGTCAAAACGCTCTTGTTGTTCTTTTAGTTAACATTAAGATAAGCATCCTATAACAATTATCGGTATCGTTGTCCACATAAACTCAACTTATCATTTGTAATCATGGCGAGGGGATACGTTAAGGTATGATTTGTACTTACCGACCGGTGTTCATCCACATCACGACACATTCCCGTATCAAGGTATGCACGAGGGTTCATCTTACCGGTGAGTATACCGATTATCATCTGTTTGACCGTATATGATGTGAGATTCTCACTTATTTTGATTTGAAAACAAGTCCTATGTGATATAATCACTTATTGATGAGGAACTTGATTTTCGATGCATGAGGGCACAGGAGCAAGTCCGTGAACAGGTCAGTACTTTCGTACAGCAGAGAGACGAACTTGACTCCCGGATAAATGTGATATATTATCACTTATTTGTTTGGACATGTGATTGTTGATCACTTATTGAGGTCGAATGCAATATGTACACGTATGTATAGCATCATGGAAGATCTAGACTTGCGTCCCCGTTATTTTTTCGGTAAAAGATACAACCATGATACCCAGATGATAAGCAGCATAAAGACCGAATATCTCAGAACCTCGGCAATCTCTCAAACGAAATTTCGGTACTAAGACCATATGCCAATGAATGGTTCCCACCCAGTCTTCAGTCGGATTTAAGTTTATATCACCCTGCACACTTTAAAATGATTGTGAGCCTACCGATACATCTTATATAGAGCTGCTTATCGTTTTTCATTTTGCATTTCAGTTTAAAGAGGTTTAGACAGACCACTGATGTACTATCATTTTCTCTTTTGCTTGCCAGGAAACTCATTTTTGTTTTTCTTTTGTTTTTGTGCTTTTGAAATTTTTCGATGTTTTTGGATTTTCAAATTTTGGATTTACTCCCCCTAAAAACAATAAACTAAGACAAATTTAAAACACAAAGGTATTTACAAAATGATTTTCCGATGTTGGTTTTACTCTTGCTTGACCTTAATGCCGTTTACCAATAATAAATAGTCAAATCTTGATTTGTCAAATGCTTTGGTAAAAATGTCGGCACGTTGGTCATCGGTGTGGACGTAAGCAACATCGATTAGCCTTTTCTCAAAGCAATCACGTATGAAGTGATACTTAATTTCGATGTGCTTAGTCTTTGAATGCTGCACAGGATTTTTAGTGATCTGTAAGGCAGCAGAATTATCAACGTAAATAGGAGTAGTTAGGAATTCAAAACCGTAGTCGCGCATTTGTTGTTGGATCCATAGGACTTGGGAGCAACAACTTGAGGCAGCAATGTATTCAGCTTCGCATGTTGATGTAGCGACGCACGTCTGCTTCTTGCACTGCCATGTGACTAGGCGATTTCCCAAAAACTGACATCCAGCCGTTGTGGATTTGCCGTCGATTTTGCATCCGCCAAAATCAGAATCACTGAATGCGATCAAGTCAAAGTTATTATCCCTAGGGTACCATAGACCGGTGTCAGGGTAACCCTTCAAATAACGAAAAATCCTTTTTACAGCTGCAAGATGTGAGGCCTTCGGGTTGACTTGGTATCTGGCAAGCAGGCACGTTGGGTACATTATATCTGGTCTTGATGCTGTGAGGTACATAAGGGATCCGATCATCGCGCGGTAGTATGTGGGGCTAACAGCTTCACCCTTCAAGTCTGGAGTAATTCCGTGATTTTGCGGCAATGGGGTACCGATGGGCGTTGCATCAGACATCTGGAACCGGCTCAAGATGTCACCAACATATTTAGTCTGATGGATGAATATCCCAGACTCGGTTTGTTGTACTTGTAGGCCCAAAAAGAAAGTCATTTCCCCCATAGCACTCATCTCGAATTTATCCTGCATGATGCGCTCGAAATTCCTACACAAAACATCATTAGTAGAACCAAATATAATATCATCAACGTATACCTGTACCAGTAGAAGATCTCCATCTTGTTCTTTGACGAAAAGAGTACAATCGATAAGACCTCTGCGAAATCCATTCTCCAGCAGATAATTAGATAAGGTTGCGTACCAAGCTCGCGGTGCTTGATGTAGACCATATAGAGCTTTGTTGAGCAACCAAACCCGATCGGGATGGATAGGATCTTCAAAACCTGGAGGCTGTTCAACGTACACCTCTTCTTCCACCACACCATGTAAGAATGCACTTTTCACGTCCATCTGGTATACCTTGAAACCTTTGAATGAGGCATAAGCCAGAAAGATTCGAATTGCTTCTAGACGTGCAACAGGTGCATACACTTCGTTGTAGTCGATCCCTTCTATCTGACGAAAACCTTGAACGACTAGCCTTGCTTTGTTTCGAATAACGACTCCACGGTCATCCTTTTTGCATTTAAACACCCAACGGGTACCAATCTTCTTATAACCAGCAGGTTTCTCTACGAGTTTCCAGACACCAAGCTTCTGGAATTGTTGCAGTTCTTCCTGCATTGCTTCAACCCAAGAGCTATCTTTCAAAGCATCTTTCCAAGTTCTTGGCTCTTCCTGTGAGACATAACACGCGAAAGACCAATCATTTTGTTGACCAGATTCTCGGATAGTTGCATACAAGCCTGCATTGTTGTTGTTTCGCAACATGTTTCTTGTTTGAACGCCACTTTGTACATTTCCGATGATGTTTTGTTGAGGATGGGTATTGTGAATCCTTGTTTCTGGATTATCTGGAACTGGAATATTTGTACCCAGATTGTTGAGATTGAGATCAACAATCAATTCAAGGCCCGGAATTGACGAAGAGGATGATGCAGTAGCTTCAGATGTTCTAGGGACATCCACTGGAGGTGTACCTTCTGAAGTACCATGTACTGCTGTTGCTGGAGCTTCTTGATCTGCATCGAGAAATTCATCATCCTCTGAAGATTCGTTCAAATCGGTAGCATCGTGAAAATCCTCATTATCGAGAGCATTATTGTTCACTGAAGATGGTTCTTGATTGACAATAATGGGACGAACCAACGGTGAATCTGTTGCATTGTCACTCTCGAAAAACATCCTTGCAGCAGCATTTTCTTCAACTGCTTCAACATTGATCGAATTGAAAAAGTCATCGTACTCAAACATCCAAGGCTGACCAGGATTTTTGACTGGTAAAGTGTGCCTTTGTACTCTGACTTCAGACCATTCCTCGACCCTTTTAGTCTCTAGATTCCAGACTCTTAAGTTCGGGGTGGAATACCCAAGAAAGTATCCTTCAATTGCTCTTGCCCCAAACTTTCCATTAGGATCGATTATTGTGCACGGAGCTCCAAACGGTTCAAGATATGACAAATCTGGTTTCCGTTTGTTAATAAGCTCAAAGCAGGTCTTGTTGTGCCTTTTGACTGTAAGGACTCGGTTCAACGTATAACATGCAGAGGACACAGCTTCAGTCCAGAATGGAATGGGCAGCTGCGATTCTACCAACATAGTCCTAGCAGTCTCGATCAATGTGCGGTTCTTACGTTCAGCGACGCCATTCTGTTGAGGAGTATAAGCTGCACTAAATTCGTGAAGAATACCTTTTAAAGTGCAAAACTCCGCCATGGCATGATTTTTAAATTCAGTACCATTGTCGCTACGTATCCGCCTAACCTTCAACTTATAAAGATTCTCAATCTGAATGATCAAGTTTTTGATAATACCGAAGGTTTCACTCTTATGTGCCATGAACGCCACCCAAGAAAATCTTGAATAATCATCAGTTATCACGAGGCAATATTGATCATTCCTAATGCTTTTGTGCTTGACAGGACCAAACAAATCCATGTGCAAACGTTCAAGAGGAACAGCCACCGTGTTGATTTTCTTTGTAGGGTGTCGCTTCTTCGTTTGTTTTCCTTTCTGGCACGAGACACAGATGTCTTGAAGATGGAAGTTTTTAAGAGGAACACCATTCACTAATTCATTTGACACCAAATGATTCATTTTGCGTAAGTGAATGTGACCCATTCGTCTGTGCCAAGAGATTGTGTCTTTTTCTGTGGCTTTGGAAACGAAACAAGTTGCTTGTGCAGACGTTGTGATAGCTTGGCTCATATCAAGGACATACAAATCATTTATCCTTGGAGCCGACAAGAGAATCCATTCTTTTGGAATTTTGAAGCCGGGTTTCAGCACATAACATCCATTTGCATCAAAGTGTACTGAGAACTGCTTATCACAAATTTGAGAAACACTAAGAAGATTGTGATCAAGTTGTTGTACGAAGTTGATCTTATCAAAGCTAACAACCCCGTTGGAAATCATTCCTTCACCCGTAATATATCCGCCTTTATCTCCAGCAAAAGCAACATAACCTCCTCTAATAGATTTGACGTCGTAGAGAAGCTTCATGTCGCCTGTCATGTGCCTGGATGCCCCACTATCAACAATCCAATGACTACTGATAGTTCCTCCTGGAACACCCTGCACATGAACTCATACGATTAGTTGGAGATGGGGACCCAAGCCATTGTGGTCTTGGGTCTTCCATTTTCATCAACAACAATAACTTCTATTCTTTGATGATTTGAAAATTGTGATGGTCCCCCTGAATTTGTGGTTATTTTAGGTTTCCATGTCTGTTGAGATTTACCAGTTTGATTGTTTGAAATTTTTGAAAATTTTGAACTTTCTGGTTTAACTGGAACCGTTTGTTTTTGAACCACATCAGTTTTAAGTGCCTTTTCAATCACCTTGACTTGTTGGCGTTTCTGTTTCTTTTCCCTTTCTTTTACAAGTCGGGGATCTTGTTTTACAGAAACAGATCGCTTTTGGTGATTGCGCTCACGGGGATCATCTTCTTTTCCTTTCAACTTATGAAGATACGGACAGTTTCGAATTATATGTCCAATTGTACCACATTCAAAACATGATCTTCGTTCAACAAACCCCGAAGTATCATGTGATCGTCTTGCCGATGATGAAGATGAACTTTGTGATCTCGAGGTACTAGGTTTCGAACAACTTGGTTCATTCCTTTTCATCACTGTTGCTTTCTTGACAAAATCTAAGTTAGATTGATTTTCAAACTTTCCAATTTTGTCCGTTCCCTTAGATTTCACAAAGTTCACATTCTTGTTCTTCTTTTGATTCGGCTTCCTTTGAGTTTGAGTCGGTGTTTTTCCTTTTGGTTTGGCATGATTTTGCTGTTTTTGCACTGTTGGTAATTTTTGATTGCCAAATTGTTTTCGAACTTCGGCCTTTGGGATAGGAGGGCACTGTGTTACTGTAACATGTGATCCTGTCTTTCCCAAAAACTTACTTGTTGAATTTTCAAAGACTTTACTGATTAATGATTGATTAACATTCTTAATAGGAAAATCTTTGTCTGAATAAACTTTATCATCACCAACAAGAGTGTACAGCAAATCCACACTCTCCGACTCTTTTGCAGACGAGGACTCAGTCGGAACAGTCTTAGCAGGTTTTGCGGGAGGATCACATAGAATATGATTCTCAAGAGGTATGTCCTCTTCTTTGATTACCGCATCAGACTTTTCCGAATCAGTATCATCAGATTCATCATCAGAAGAATCAGTATCCTCAATCACAATTGGAGGATTCTGACTCGGTTCAGCAGAAGACACACACGTATCTGCTGACACATCTGAATCTGATGATACTTCTTTCTTGTATCCGAGTCCTGCTGCAAATTCATTAACATCTAGAGGAACAGATGGTTCAAAGTGAGTTCTATACTCCTCATCAGGCAGTGCATCAAAATTGTTTCTCACGGGTGGTGGACATTTCTTATATCCAATGCATGTGACATCCCGTTTCTCTTTCTGAACATCTATGATGTGATCCAACACATAGCTAGAGCTTAAATAGCTATCTAACTTGAGCCGGATCGCCTCACTTTCGGTTTTAACACAAGCCATTTCCTTTTGCATTACCTCAAGGCGTGTGATATACAAATTTATGTCAGTTTGTTTTCTGGAAACCATTTTTGTTAACTCGGTTTTATCTTTCTTTAATTTTTCAATCATTGATTTAAATTCATTTTCATGGTTTTCATAAAACATGTTGGCTTCTGTGCACTTCGAAAGATCAACAGTCAATTTCTGATTGTGAATGAATGTCACATCATATTTCTCTTGCAAAGCCTCATGTTTGCTTTGCAATTCACACCACTTATCATTCAAAGAAACATGTTTGTCTTGCAAGTCAAACAGACTAGCTTGTAAAGCATCATGTTTGCCTTGCAACTCAGACATGTTTGCATCCAAATCAGCACATCTAACATGCAATCTATCACAATTATCACAAACAACAGCAGTGGGTTCATCGACACATACCTGACTTGATGAACTGTCGACATTAGCCATAAAGGCTGAATGGAGAGAAGACGAAGAATAAGCAGCTTGATCCACCAAAATAGATCTTCTATCAGTTCCTGCTGCAGCTTCCTCCAAAAGCTCATCAATATTTGCATCGACTGACGCACTTGATGTCTCATCCACATGATGATCATTGCCTGAAGTGGAGGATTCTTCATCTGAACTTCCACTGTAACCGGAAGAGTCTTCATCCTCAGAAGATTCATCACCATTGGTGGAAGATTCTCCACCACTGGCGTGTTTAAGATCCTTGACAATTTCAGCAAAACAAGCTGTTCCATCTGGAGCATCATTTCCCAACTGAATCGACCAATCACAACCTTCATCTACTTGAACCACAAGTGCCTGGTTGGCATTTGATGGTCCTGCTTGGCTCTGGTTGTTGACAGGCACCAATGTGCGAACATTGTTCCTGTTCTGGTTCTGCTGGTTGCCTTGATTTCTGAAGGGATTCTGGTTTCCATGCTGAGATGGCCTCGTACATTCACGTTTGAAATGACCACGTTCACCACAATTGAAGCACTTAACAGCCTGCTTATCAAACCCATACTTGGTGTCTTTCTTGCTCTCCAAGCTGGTTCTGCCAGTTCTTTCCATGAAATCCTTTGCTCGCCTAACAGCACTGGCAAAGGCCCACTTGATGTCCATCATCTCCATCTCCTCTTTATCGATCTGCTGATAGTCTTCTTGTGTCAGATTAATGTTACCAATCTGACCTTCCACCAATCCACAGTATGCGCTCACCAACGTGTTTAGCAGCTCCATGTGTTCCTTTGCTACTTCCACACTGACTTTAGAAAAGCTTGAGGTGTCGAGCCGTACTGTATTTGGCTTTGATTGCTGACCAGCAGATGATGTGCTTCCATAACACGCTTGCTGTTGAGGAGGAAGTGGATTCCCATACATGTCTGTTGGTCCGGTAGATCGAACAGGTAAAGGATTTCCGAACATATCAGTTGCTCTGATAGTTCGTTGACTTTGCTGTTGTGATGCTGGTTGAGGAACTGGATCAAACGGATTTCCGTACATATCTGTTGTTCTGATAAGTTGTTGGCTTTGCTGTTGTGGTACTTGTTGAGGAACAGGTTCAAGCGGATTTCCATACATGTCTGTTTTAGGAGGGACTGGAACTTGGATAGTATTGCCATACATGTCAGTGCTAGACACAAACGCTGTTTGAATTTGAGCATGTGAAGAAGGTTTTGAAGAAGTGCTAGAAGTTCCATAATACATTTCAGGATTTTGTGGCACTGGAACTCTTTTCGCCTTGAGAGTTTCTTCCTGATTCTTGTTTTCCAGGATTTGAACAAAGTCATTGAAGCTTGTTGTAGCTAAAGTGCCATTGTACTTCATGATTTCCAAGAAAGTATTCCATTGAGGTGGCAACGCATCTGCAAACTTTTTCACAATCTCTGCTGAAGGCGTAACGACCTCAAAATTTGCCAATTCAGTCAGCAAATGATTAAATCGACTTGTCAAATCTCCTAAAGATTCATTCTCCATACAAGTAAAACCATCAAACTCTTTCTTTAGCAGGTCTTTTCTCAATTGACGGGTCGCTTCATTTCCTACGCCCCTTGTCTTCAATGCATCCCACAACCTTTTCGTTGTTTTGTAACTGACAAACTGATGATAAATATCTTTACTTAACGCCTGAGTAAGAATGGCATATGCCTTCTTTTCCAAATCATAGACCTTCTTCTGATCTTCCGTAAGATCTGCAAACGTAGCAGCAGATGATGCAGCAACCTCTATTGTTTGATCGAAATCTGTGATGAACCGCAACCACAATTCTGTATTTTGACCAAGAACGTATGTATGAAATCTATCAATCCATCCTGGATATTCGTATAAGTGCATCAACTTTGGAGGCCGATTCAAACTTCCGGTTTCACTCTCACTTAAGAGAATGCTTTGAACACTTGGAGTTTGATTTGATACGAATGCCCATTGACCGGTAGATATAGCATTAGCTTGCGAAGTTGCCGGTGCGGGAGACGGAGTACCAAAATACATATCTGTATTTACCAGTCTACCCCATCTTGGATTCATTTTTGATCAAGAATAATAAAACCTGAAAATCACAAACTTGTTAAACATAAACAGACTAAAGTTCGAAAGATCAACACTTGTTCGAAGGATCAACAGTGTTCGAAAGATTACTGTTGAGTTTCGAACAATGATTTCGAAAGACTCCCCAATCGTAGGATCCTTGTCTTTCGAATAAGAGCAGTAAAACGAAAGATGTATCCTTCGAAAATATTCCTTGGAACGAAGGATAAGTCACAGACTTCGAAGGATGTTCGAAGGATGATTATCTATCGAACCTCCTTGGATCGAAAGACGATCTTTCGACTTCGAAGGATATCTTTCGAACTGAACTGACACAGTTGACAAAGAGTGACAGGTTGGTGAAAAAGGTGATGGGTTGGTAAATCTTTCGGCAGAAAGTATGGTTCAGACCATCATTGTTTACCAAAACAGATTTGAATAATAAAATATTATCACGAAAAACAAGGTTCTTAACCAGAAACCGGTCACCGGAGAAGCCGGAATTTTGGCCGGAAATTACCAAACACCTCAAAAACAAGTTTTTAAGTTACCCAACCCGTTCCTTAACACACCCGATAAGTTTAGAACACGTTTAAACGTCTGAAAATGTGAGAAAAACACAGAAAACGGCTGCAAAAACCAAGTGAGTTTTGTCCAAAACACTCCAAAGTCTTGTATAAACCCGGTTTTTAACAAGGAAAAGAGCCACGGCTCTGATACCACTTGTAGGTCCCTCGGAGGTTGAGGTTTAACCTATTCCTTGTTATGTCTAACACACTAGCAAGTGCGGAATCCAAGCTAGCATGCAAACCGAGATAGAACAAGCACAAACACAACACACAAACTTCAACGATTAACACCTCTTGTATTAACACGTATGAAAGGTCGGTTACAATGCAATGTTTACAAATCAGTTTTGCAAACTCTCTCAGTGTGTGTGTGTTCTCTCTGTTTTCTGCACTCTCTAGTGTCTCACACTTGTCTCACTCTGTCTAGCTTCTCACTCCCCGAAGTGAACACAACACACGGGTATTTATACCCAACACAGCTCGTCTGGTCGAAGGATCAGATAGACTGATCGAAGGATCATCTATCGACCAGAAACCCACCGAAGGATCCCCATATACCTCGAAGGATGATATCCTTCGTGGTATCCTTCGAGCTCATCCATCGAAGGTTCATGTTTCGAGCTCATCGAAGGATATAAACAATCCTTCGATGTCTCATCCTTCGACACAGACAGCTTACAAACCATGTTCTAACTGTTTGCCCAAGTCAAACCGGAGGATGGTTGACTTGATCAAACTTACAAGACTAACAAAGACATCGTTTGGTATAATGACAAAATACAGACAAAGTACAGACACAAGTGCACCAACAATTAGCACTAAGGATAAGGAACTTAAGGAAATTCTTGTAGTATCAGAATACTTGGATGTATTCCCAGAAGAACTAACAGGATTACCACCAGATAGGGAGGTACAATTTAGAATTCATCTGATTCCCGGAACTACACCCATAGCTAAAGTACCCTACCGGTTAGCACCCATTGAAATGTTAGAACTAAAAAAGCAATTAGATGAATTGCTAGGTAAGGGATTCATACAACCTAGTTCATCCCCTTGGGGAGCACCGGTGCTGTTTGTAAAGAAGAAAGATGGTTCGATGCGAATGTGTATCGATTATTGAGAATTGAATAAGGTTACAATTAAGAATCGATACCCATTGCCTAGGATTGATGATCTTTTCGATCAACTTCAGGGGGCTAGATATTTTTCTAAGATAGATTTACGCTTCGGATATCATCAGTTGAAGGTACAAGAAGAAGACATACCTAAAACCGCTTTCAGAACTAGGTATGGTCACTATGAGTTTACAGTCATGCCATTTGGATTAACAAATGCTCCTGTAGCATTCATGGACATGATGAATAGAATCTGTAAACCATATTTGGATAAATTTGTAACTGTCTTTATCGACGATATACTTATTTATTCCAAAAGTCAGAAAGAGCATTGTGAGCACCTGCATGCACTCTTAACTTTGTTAAGAAAGGAGAAGCTTTATGCCAAATTCTCGAAGTGTGAATTCTGGCTGCAGGAAGTGCAATTTTTAGGACACATGGTGAATCACGAAGGTATTCACGTAGATCCCTCCAAAATAGAAGCGATCACCAAATGGAAGGTTCCGCAATCAGCTACGGAAGTTAGAAGTTTTCTAGGATTAGCTGGGTACTATAGGCGCTTCATTAAGGATTTCTCTAAGATAGCGGTACCATTAACTAAGCTAACTTGTAAAGCAGTTAAGTTTGAATGGCGACCTAGGAAAGAAGAGGCTTTTAAGATTTTAAAGCAAAGGTTAACAAACACCCCAATCCTTGCCTTACCCGAAGGGACAGAAGATTTTGAAGTTTACTGTGATGCTTCTAAGCTAGGATTAGGATGTGTGCTAATGCAACACAAAAAGGTAATTGCATATGCCTCAAGGCAATTGAAAAAGCACGAGGAAAATTATACAACTCATGACTTAGAATTAGGAGCAATAATTTTTGCCCTTAAGATTTGGAGGCACTATCTGTATGGAAGTAAGTTTACAGTTTATACGGATCACAAGAGTTTAAGATATATATTTGGGCAAAAAAAATTAAACATGAGACAACGAAGATGGATGGAAATTCTAAGTGACTACGATTGTGATATCCAATATCACGAAGGAAAAGCAAATGTAGTCGCAGATGCTCTAAGTCGTAAGTATCATGAAAAGCAAAAGCGAGTTCGTGCTCTTAGATTAAATCTACAATTAGATTTAATGGAACAACTGAAGAAGGTTCAAGTAACAACAATTGAGGATGATGCTGAAGGAATGAAAGGAAGAATAAAAGAATTAGAACAAGGAGCTGATGGAATTTGGAGATTCCACAAAAGAAGGATTTGGGTACCTAAGCAAGGAGAATTAAGAAATAAGATTTTAGAGGAAGCCCATAAATCCAGATATACCATGCACCCTGGAAATAATAAGATGTACCAAGATTTAATAAATAACTTCTGGTGGATAGGAATGAAAAAGGACATAACTAGATATGTATCTAAGTGTCTAACTTGTTCACAAGTTAAGGCAGAACACCAGAAACCTTCAGGGTTACTCCAACAATTAGAAATGCCTGTTTGGAAATGGGAACTAATAACCATGGATTTTGTTACTAAGTTACCCAAAACCCGAAAAGGTAACGACGCAATTTGGGTAATTGTGGATCGATTAACCAAATCAGCTCATTTCATGCCCATGAAGGAAACTTTCAGTATGGAAAGATTAGCCAAGTTATACGTAGACGAGGTAGTATCCTTACATGGAGTCCCACTCTATTGTATCGGATAGAGATAGTCGTTTCACTTCGCATTTCTGGACAAGTTTTCAAGAAGCAATGGGGACCAAACTAAACTTAAGCACTGCATACCATCCCCAAACAGACGGACAAAGTGAAAGGACAATTCAAACACTGGAAGACATGCTTAGGACATGTGTAACAGATTTTGGGGGAAACTGGGATAATCACCTTCCCTTAATTGAATTCTCCTATAACAATAGTTACCATTCAAGTATCGAAGCTGCCTCGTTTGAAGCACTGGATGGACGATAGTGCAGAACTCCAGTTTGTTGGGCAGAAATAGGAGAAAGCCAATTATCAGGTCCCGAAATCGTACAAGAAACCACCGACAAGATAACTCAAATCAAGGAAAGACTAAAAACAGCTCGAGATCGTCAGAAGAGTTATGCAGACAATAGACGCAAGCCGCTAGAATTTCAAGTTGGAGACAAGGTATTCTTAAAAGTTTCTCCTTGGAAAGGGGTAGTTCGGTTCGGTAAAAAGGGAAAGCTAAGTCCAAGGTATGTAGGACCATTCCCAGTAACCCAGCGAATAGGACGAGTTGCTTATCGCTTACAACTACCAGAAGAACTAGCTGGAGTACATGACGTGTTTCATGTATCTAACCTCAAGAAGTGTTGGTCCGACGAATCCCTGGTAGTACCTCTCCAAGACATAGAGGCAAATGAAAAGTTAAAATTTGTAGAGAGACCACTTCAGATAGAAAATAAAAAGGTCAAGTTTCTCATGCACAAAAGACTAGTACTGGTCAAAGTCAAGTGGGATTCAAAGAGAGGACCTGAGTACACTTGGGAACTGGAATCAGAGATGAAGCGAAAATATCCCTACTTGTTCCAGTGAATCTCGAGGACGAGATTTTAATAAGGTGGGGATGATGTAACAACTCTCGCCAAAATTATTAGTTCTTATTTTATTATGTCCAAAAGGAAACCCTAATTGAGACCCCCAAGTAATATTGCATGACCCCTAAAATTTTCAGAACAGTTGGAACTAGGATCAGGGCCCCCTAAAACTCAAGGGGGTATCCCCTAATTGACGATTATCCTCATAACTTGTTGTAGGAAGTGAAATTCGTCGAACTGTTAACTCACCTAGGCTATAAATACATGAGGCTACCCTACCCTAAAAAGGGCGCCGTCGCGCCACGCGACAGGGACCATTTTTCAGTATAAAATCCAGGGGTTTGGCACTTGCATGGCTGCGTTGTTTCGACGTTCAAATTCGTTTTGTACGTTGAGTTATTCACTTTTTCGTTCAAAAACACACACCAGCACGAATCTCTGCTGCGACAACAGGGTAATAACTCGATCACTGCTACGATGCAATGTCCGATCGATTGAAACCGATCCGATGGATGTTTAAGTGCTGCCCGAATACGGGCTATACTTTGTCATTCGTCGTGAGGGTTTTGATTTCGTGAGATTATCGTAAATGTTGTATTAAGTTACTGACCTAGTTTCGTGTGCATTGCTATTTAAACTAGGTTACAAGGTTAAATCAGTAGGCAAGGTTCTGTCCGATTAAATTTGCAATGTGAGTTATTCTTTTTTTTATCAAATTGCTTTACAAAACCCTAAATGTTTTCCAGTTATACTTTGCAGTGATTAAGTCTTTGCTAATCTTTAATTACTGGCAGTATGTGGGGGTTTTGTGCACATTACTACCAACGATTTATCACATTAGGTGGGCGAGCCTAATTAGTGATATGTCGACAGTCATAGATTCGGTCCAGTGACAGCTGAACCAGATAATTATATGATAGGGGCAAATATAAAAACCCTTAATGCTGTAAATTTATAATAATGTATCTTTTGTGCAAATTGAATGACTCGTCAGTATTTCCCCGCTGATAAAAATCTTTTTAAACATGTTTTAGGCGATCTGCTGTGATCCAGGAAAAAGTGTCGTGTAGCACTACAAGCTTGAAGAAGTGGCTTAATAAAATAAATAAATATGTTTTGTAAAACCGGGAATTTCCTTATGAAAATTCCTTTATTGTAAATTATGGGGTTTGTCCCAAATGTGTGAAATAAAATAAATTGGGTATTTTCAAGTTTAAACGATCGTGTTAACATTTCCGCTGCCAAATTAATTAAACTACCACGGGTTTTCTGTCCAGCGGCTTCTGGACCAGGTCACACCGGGCCGGGGGCCGTGACACCAGTATAGGAGCAAACAATATAGAGGTTACTATAACATAACTATTTTATGGCAATATTATGTGTATGAAAGTTACTATTGGAAATGTTATTTAGTTATATTATGCAATGTGTATAAATTTAAGTTGGCAATGATCAAAAGTCAATAACTATGGATGAAAATATGGCTGAACTCAAGTTTGACATGTAAGGAAATGAGAAATAGAACTTGAGGGACTCTTTATGACCCTATGTCCAACAAAACGTTTGGAAAAAGGAAAGGTTGACTAAGGTCAACACTTAGACTAGTTGCAAGTTAGTTCGACTTGGTTATAGATAGGGATGTGTGATTTTAGAGTGAAGAAGTGCAATTCTAGGGAATTTTACTAGAATGAAAAGTTGGTAGATTGAATTCATTATGTTACTAAGGGTGTCCGGAGTGGGCGGCAAACCCACTCGGCAAAGCCGGTTTACCGCGCGGTAACACCGCCGCCGGTGGGTTTTGCCGCTCGGTGAAGGGAGGGAAGCGGTGATGGGTTGCCGAAGCGGTGAAGGGAGGGAAGGAGAGAGAGGGGTGTTTGTGGTGGGGTCCATGCCATCTCAACCAATCACACATTTTTCCTTTTTTTAGTAGTTTACCAATTCATGAAGTGCCTAACCATTGCCAACACTTTTGAGCATAGTTTAAACATTAAGGTTGAATAACATGGCACACTCTCATTGGTTGATTTTGAAGTTTACCACTTTCAAGTGTCTAACTACTCCCTACACCCTAAGGCTGGTGGGTGTTGTATAAAGCCCCTATCACGTCACATCAGTCACTACTAGAAAACTACATTTTTTCCTACAAAAGTTTCCTACAAATTTCCCACAACTCAATTTTTTTTACAATTTTCCTACAATTTTTTGACAAAAAAGAAAAACAAAAAAAAACCAAAACTTATCCACAATTTTCCTACAAAATTGCCACACAACAAGAATTTGTAGCAATTTTGTAGCAAAATATATTATCTTTGTGACAAAATTCCTACAAAATAAATAAGAAATTTAAATTATTTGTTACTATAGCAAAATAAATAATTTAGAAAATAAATTTTCATAATTTGTCGGAAATTTGTAGCAACTAGCTACAAATTTGCGACAAGTGTAATTTATTTTATTTTTCGAGTCTGAATTTCAGTAAAATAAATACGATACCATACCATACCATATGAGACGACACGATACGATACCATATTACACGATACGATACCATACTACACTATACTATACGATACGATAATATACGATATGATACGATGCGATACGATATGATACCACCACCATATATATATTTCTTTGTCTTCGACAACCACCACTATCCATGTGTCTCATCATCTCCGACAATATCTCTGAGTTCCGATCTAGTTTTGTGAAGTTGTGGATTTCGGCGGTGGTGGGTTTTAGAAGGGTTCCCTTTGCAGTTATACTTGAAAAAGGAAATTCTTTGATTTATTAGGGTTTAGTAGCAATTAAATATGAAATTAGTGGTTTATGATACACAGCAGGCGATAGGGAAGGGTGTTGGATGTAAGGAGGTAGGTAATGATGATGGGAGCAGACGGATTTGGGGCGGCGAAGGAGGTAGGTGATGATTGCTGGATTTGGAGTTGCGGTGGTGACGGTTGGATTTGGGGTTATGGTTGCAGTCGAACTTGGGGTTTTGGGATTTGGGGTTGCGAAGGGGTGCGTTTTTCAAGTGAGGTGATGGTGTTTGATAGTGGTGGTGAGGTGGTGGTAGTGGTGTCTGATGGTGCTGGTGACGACGGGTGGTTGTTACAAAAGGGAGAAAGAGAGATATACTGAGTGAGAGGAGGATGATGAAGTGAGGAATGTTTTTTTTAATGATTATAATGATAAACAATTAAATTATTTTTAAATTTAGAATCCAAATATATCAGCTCCGAGCCGGAGGATAAACTGGTTGGAACCGGCTCGTCGAACCTTAACTAAGATCTCGCAGCAGTGAATATTTTTTTTCATTTATTTACTTTTATGTGAATGTTAACTTATTTGATTTTTCCGATTCAGTTGCATCATGAACATGCCAATTTAAACAACACGGTTGTATATGTATGTATATGTGTCTATATATATGTATATGTATGTGTGTCTATATATGTGTGCACTATAGAATTACCCATACCGAATTGTTTTCGGTACCCACTATTTGGCGTTTTGGGTATCAGTACATTCGGTACCGAGCTCATCTATAATCATATATTTGTTAATGGATCATATCGGGTCTTAATGGATCACAATGACCAATAGTAAATCATGTGTGCCAATGAACCATATTGGGCCATAATGGATCACAGCAACGACCAATAATGGATCATACATGTCTTAATGTACTACCATATTTCGCTTTAATGTGTCACAACGGTCAATAGTAGATCATATATGTCTTAATGGATCATATTATGCCAATGGATCATGATTAAGCCTTAAGGGACCACAACGAACAATATTAGATCATAGATGTATTCTCAAGTGGAGATCTAGGTCTTCCACAAAATCTCTGGTATCAGGTACTTCTAAAGTACGTGTATGTTTGTGACTACGTGTATGTATATGTAATTGCATACATGTCTGTTCCTGTGTGTGTGCTAGCACACATATGTATTTGTGTGTACGTGTATGTCTATGTGTACATATATGTGTACGTGTTAATGTACATATGTATTTTTAAAGCTCTGTTCGGCTCGAAAAAAAGCTCGAATTGAGCCGAGCAGAGTTCGAGCTTGAAAAATTACCTATGAGCCGAGCTCGAGCTTTAAAAACAAAGCTCGAATT
Organism: Helianthus tuberosus; assembly: GCA_030545235.1. Lineage (NCBI taxonomy): Eukaryota > Viridiplantae > Streptophyta > Magnoliopsida > Asterales > Asteraceae > Helianthus > Helianthus tuberosus. The sequence goes on along the minus strand of CM060451.1, from coordinate 46,017,464 downwards.
GAGCCTAGATCGAGCTCGAGCTTTTATAAGTGAAACGAACGCGAGCTCGAGCCTAGTCAAGTTCGGGCTAAACTCGGCTCGGATCGTTTGCACCCATATTCTAAGACCACCCGTAGTGGGCGTCTTCTCTCCCCAAACACGCTTGGAGCAATTTTGAATGGCCAATCACATTTAATCTTCCTTATTTTGGCCAATAGCTTTTTTTGTTGGGTTTTTTATTTTTATTTAATTCTCTACCCCCATTTTAACATAATGCCCACATCCCCACTACACCCATTTAAAAAAAAAAACGCCCAATAATACCCCTTGCTGACTGTACTCCCACATGACAGAAAACACGTAAGGGTGGGGGCATTACCACTACGCATGATCTAATATAAGAATACCTATTACTATTAATCGAGAATTAAAAAAGTATATTTTAATAATTAAAAAACTAATTTTTTAAAAACGCCACCCCAATTGCAGCCAAAATTTTAAGATTCCTGGCTTTCCCTCCCACTTATCATTTTCCCTCTTTTAACCTAAATCTATTATCCCCACTCTTTGTAACCTTAATCAATATTCCCTTGCTGCTCTGTTTGTTCCACGCAGCCAACCTCCACCTTCGATCATCTTCTTCACCTTCAATAGGCATCATATTCTTCACCTTCAATCGATGGTGTTCTTCACCTGAAATCGGCCATCTTCTGCACAACAATCGATAATATTTTTCACCACAAGCGACCACCAACGCACCATTGAACTGTCTTTCACAGATTGCTACAGCTCCTGTTATGGTGCGATTACGAATAAGGTATACATATTGCCCTTTTTTTGTTGATGAATGGATCGATCACGCATCATGTATAGGTTTTATCTTAGTCTTAGGATCAATTATATATATACTAGCTGTTGTATGTGGTTGTATCAGGTTTTGATTTTTGTTATGTTGTTCAAACGTGAAAGGTTTGAAGATACACACCAACTGCTCGATGAAATGCTTCAACCAAATTGACTTCTATTTCACATGTTTTTCTTATAAGATAAGTGGGTCCTTGGTAAAAACATTCTCTAGTAGTTTTGAGATTCAATCTGATATGGAATTTTGACATCGGTCATGTGTTCAATTTTGTGATTATGACAGTAATTATTATATTATCATTTTTTATATTACAAGTTGAAATAGAAAATACCTTAATTGTTTTACTAACAATGAATGCAATGTACACTAAGAAATTATCAGAAATAGGCAAACAAGACTCTGTTGGTATGATTGGTAGGTTACTGGAAATTGATTTGCTTCTTGAGCACGTGTGAGGTTTCTTGGAGGCTGCTCGTGAAAATTTATGTTACTTGAAATTGTTTGTTCATATGTTCAGGGTTGGAACTCGTTAACTGTACCTCATGCTTCGACCCTTAAGGTAGGATGAAAAACACCACTCATTTAATATTTGCAGGTGAAGATACTCATACTATTTTGATTACAGATGTTGACTTTCTTTGTGGGGTCAAAGTAAGTTAGACAATGATGTTTAAGTTCTGATTGATTTTGCAGGTATGTGAATCAAGATTTGTGTTTGAACCAGAAACCACTCAGAGAATCGAGAATCTTATGTTGACCACATTCAAATGGAGGATGCATGCAGAAACCACTCAGAGAATCGAGAATCTTATGTTGACCCGTTGTTGCTGACCCTTCCTATTACCACGCCCTGATCACTTTGCCACTGTTTCCCTCTCCAGGTAATCTAGACATTATGCCTCGGCCACCTTGACCAACTGTACACCAAAACACTTGTTCATTGCTGTTTGTTTTATCTTTTATTTAGCAATTATCAAGCTTTTAACTGTACCGCACATACACTGCAGGTTTTCACTTCCTCGATGCAATTTTGTGCAGTTCGTTTATTTTCCGAGAGCATTTTGAGATACGGGTCAGCCCCTTCCTTTTTGGTATTGGATAAAACTTTGCAGTTTACATTTGTTATTGCTTTTTTAAGTATGAAACGGTTGGTTAAATGTATGTATGAATGTGATTTCAGTCTGTTGTGTTATCACCATCTGCGAAAAGTGAGAAGAAGGTGCGCGTGCAATCCTCCAAGGCTTATGCGGCAGTTGCAACAGGTACTTTTTACAGCTTTGCTATGCATTTTTATAAGGTAACAAAATGAGAAAAACGAATGGTTATTATTAATTCATTAAAATTTTGATCACTTCTTGGATTGTTTGTCAAATACCTGAACTACCCTTCGTTACCTACAACATGGTAGGGCTGTTCATGAGCCGAGCCGAGCCAGGCCGAGATCGAGCAGCTCGGCTCGATTATAAACCGAGTTGGCTCGGCTCGGCTCGGCTCGTTTTTGAAACCGAGCTGAAAATCTAAGCTCGGGCTCGGCTTGGTTTTAAACCGAGCTGGCTCGGCTCGGCTTGGTTTGGCTCGATAGGGAGTTTTTTCTCCTAGGTTTATTTAAATTTTGTCATAAAATACTCAATTTAAATTTTAAACTATACATCTTGATGCTTATTTCTCCTAGGTTTATTTAAATTTTGTCATAAAATACTCAATTTAAGCTATGACATAAAACACATTTTAAAAAACAAATATAAACTTATCGTGTTGATCGGAACGCGACCCGTTTAGCTAAAGTGTTCCCTGGTCGACTTAAAATTGAGCCTGACCTGCTATGTCCAAATTTTGTGTTAGCTTCGTGTCATATCGAAAGTTCACACCCCCTAGTTGCAGGTAATCTAAATTTGAGAGCAGATGGTCTATTTGTTGTCCTATAGACTTATTTAATTTTTCAGTTGAGGAAATAACGGAAAACAGCTTTTGTGTAGTTTTGAACAGAACTCTTGTATTTATATTGTTATCTCTGTCAACCATCATAAGGATCATAGTGTGTTTGTTAATTTTTCTTTATATCTGTTATGTTGTGACAGCTTCCAAAATGTCTGTTTGGTACTTTTACAGCTTGTCAGTTGAGAAATACCCCGATAACCCAATGCTTGGTACCCGTGAATTCGTGAATGGAAAGGTACATTGTTGCTGCTATGGATGACACTTAAACTTTTTTTAAATCTCCCTCCCTCTCATTGATTTCGTTTTGACTTGTTATAAAAGAACTCTTGTTAACCCTGCAGCATGGAGCATACAAATGGTTGACTTACAAACAAGTATATGACAAGGTGATACACGTTGGAAATGCTATCCGTTCATGTGGTGTCGAGCCTGTGAGTGACCTGCTGATGACAATGATTATAACATCATCTATTTGGTTTTTTTATTTTAGCGTTCTTGAGTATTGTTTGCTTGACCTTTATGTCCTTCCGGTCCGAAACTCGAGCCCCCCCGTGCGGGAACCCCACAAGCCATTCTCAAGTCGAGATCCGGGATCGAACCCGTGACCTATGGGTAAACCCTCACACCTCCGTCTTAGTCCCCAGGCAAATTGCCAGTTGATCTAGACCTCATCGGCTATGGATATCATGTGTAATGATTAGATATGTTTCATGAATGGTACCCTGAATTGAGAACAAAGGCATTTTGTTTTTCAGTCTTATCCTTTTAAGTGGATTTTGGTTGAGCTTAACATCATTACATCCCCTTAGAAATGATTCAGTTGTATAGTTTATGATTTATAATGACTACGTTGGTTCATATATTGTTTTGGTGGATGCTGCATAATGGATGTGGGTCTACCTGTTATATAGTTGAGGGTGGGGGTATGCATACAATGATAAGAGTTGTATTGTTTATAGTGTTATTTGTTTTTCTTTATATGTTCTTGATCATTGGTTAGTTTTATGAATGTGAAATAATGATAGTAATTTTCACTTAAGATTAACCTTTGAGGTAAAAGGGCATGTTTGAACAAGTTTGTATCTTAGCCTATACTCTAAGCTTTATAAACAATATTGGTATATCTGTGTGTAGATACTGCTTACAAACCAAATAAAGCAAGCCTGAGTAGTTCTTTAATAGTTAAATCTCAACTGATCTAGAAATTCAAACTTGCTCTCCATGTTTCCGATCTTCATTGATATGTTAATCTTGTGAGGCTAATGTGTGTATGGGCCGACAAGTGATTTCATGTTCCTTTTCAATTAATGCAACCTACAAACAATACAAAAATGAGAAATTAGTTTACATCAAGTTGATAGTTGGATCTTACTCCTTTAGTTGATTTTCGTACTGATCATCTTGGTGGTTGAGATGTATGATTCTTTCCTTTTTATTTCAGATTTACATAATATAACTATCTGAAAATGGGTATTAGAAAATGTAATTCAGATTTACATATTGTGCATCACGTGCATGATACGTATACGAAAAATAACATGTTATACATGATATGCGAGATTGTGAAGAGATACATACACACATGTAACCTTTTTATTGTGAATCTTCCAGGATTGTTGGTGGGATAGAAGAGAAAAAAGGGCAAATGACAATATTTTATAGCGGCAAGGTGAATGTCTATGATGATGTCCCAGCTAATAAGGTATTTGATATATATTGTATACCGACTTCAGTTACTTCATTTTTTTTAACACAGTGATCTCACTAACTGAACAATTTCAGGCACATGCACTCTTCCAGCTTGTTGCAAGCCCACTTCAGTTTTCTCAAGAAGACCCACTTGATGGAAAGACGTTACAATCTCCAAGCATCAATGCGGGCCGCGATTTCCCTTCTGTACTCTCGCCAGTCTTGCAGACAGGTTTGTCAATTTATTACTAATGGTATACAATAGTTTAAAGAATTTGGGAACTTAATTTAGGTAATTAGATGGAAGTGTTTACGGGTGTAGTTCATGCATTATTTCTGATCAATATATGTATGCTCTACAGTGAGAATGACGGATAACTATCGACTGCACAAAGAAGAAAACCATATATCGCGTGAAGATAACTCTGGTAACTTTGCAAGATTGCAAATCTTTTATTATGTTCCTCTTTTGCTGTATATGCATCAGAATCATTACTTGTATTAATTCACAGCAACTAATAACAATTCCTTACTAAACATGCATAAAAAGTTGAAAACATTTCAGCCAGGATGTCCCTTGGGTAGGTTATACAATAGCTTGGTTGGTATGGTGGGTGTGCGTTTTATTGTTTAGGAAATTGGGATTTTGTGGTTTATGATGATATATGCTTTCATTAAAATGACATTAGGGCTTGAGCTGGAATTGAACGTTTAACTAGTATAGGGCAACTTAACAGATTAGGTTTAAAAGAAATTCTAAATCTAGAGTGCATGCGTAATCTATAGGTGATGCTTCTGGGGTGTACTTTAAAACATGTATGATTCTTTAGTCTTTACTTCTAGCTAGCAGCTCTACTCTATAACTTGTATAGCTATATGTGTAATCAATGGTCCTCAAACCTGTGTTCTTGACGTATTGCAGACGTTATGTTTTGTTTGGCAAATTCTACTGTTCCGATTCTAGTTATGAATTGAAGACGGCAGTTTGGATTGAAAGTACATCGGTTCGGAAGTTATTGCATGTTAGTAACATCTTTATATGTGTAATCAATGGTCCTCATTTACACCAGTGTTTTTAAAACTAGATTGGACCCGCCCGTCGAAATGGTAGTGTCACTGGCTGGTTGAACTGTGGGATTTAACCAGAAATTGATTAAATTCTTCACATTTTACCATAATTATTTATTTTATATTTTGACGTCATCCGTTTTTTACATCTTACATCTGGTTTGGCCGTTACAACTAGTGGACCAACAAGGAGACCGGTTCCGGTCCTCAAATGTTGGTTACACATAAGTGAGATTGACGAATAATTCTTGATTTATATTTGCAGGTGAAACACATACAAATATAACTATGGAAGAAAAGCTGAAAACATAGAGTCCCGTTTCGAACAATTTCAACAAGAGCAGGCCGATCAAGCAGCATGGCAAAAAAACTATGGAAGAAAAGCCAAAAAACATCGGAAATAAGTAAAAACTCTGGTCTTGTTAAGTATTAGAGTTTGGATTAGTTTTGAATGCTTGTAATTTGGTTTTTTTGTGCGTTTTGGAATGTTTTAGAATTTCTAGAATGTTTGGAATGTTGCTTTTATATTTTTGGAAGATTTTAGAATTTTGCTGCAATTTTTTTGGAATATAATAGTAAATTTTGCTGCATTTTTTTTATAAAAAATGGTTTTTTTTATTTCTTTAATTTTTTATAGTTTGTCACAAATCTGTCGCAAACAGGTTGTAGTAAATTTGTCGCAACCTTCAAATATTTTTTTGGTTTGTAGGAAATTTGTAGCAAATTGTTAAGAGAAAGTTTTATAATTTTGTAGGAATTTTGTCGCAAAATAAAATGCAAAAAAGGCAAAATTGTCGAAGAATTGTAGGAAAAAAATAGAACCTCTTTGTCAGAAATTTGTAGCAAAAAGATAAAACTTTTTTGTCGAAAATTTGTAGTAAAAAGATAAACCTTTTTTGTCGGAAATTTGTAGGAAGAAGTTAACACTTTTTGTAGGAAATTCGTCGAAAAATATAAAAAAAGTTTTATAATTTGTAGGAATTTTGTCGCAAGCACGTTTTATAATTTGTAGGAATTGTGTCGCAGAAAAGTTTTATAATTTGTAGGAATTTTGTCGGAAGCACGTTGTATAATTTGTAGGAATTTTGTCGGGAAAATAAAAAATTATGAATATTTTTTTTAATAATGTTATTAATTTTAAAAATAAAATATCATAAAATAATATAAAAAAAGGCAAAAACGTGGAAAAATTGTCGGAATTTTGTAAGAAGAGAGCTTTGTCAGTATTTTGTAGCAAATTTTGCGACCAGAGATTTTGTAGGAATTTTGTAGCAGATTTTGTCGTATTTTTGTAGCTAATCCGGTTACCCACAAGTTTATATCCTACGAATTTTTTTGTAGGAAATTTGTGGGTAAGGCCAATTTGCTACAAATTTGGTTGTCACAAACTGGACAATTTTCTAGTAGTGAGTGTCACGTAGATGCCATGTCACATAGGGGCTTTAAAGTCCCTTCTTTTAACTTACATGCAATGGTTTAAAGGCCCTATCATTATTACCTAATTATTATTTTTTATTTAAATTTAAACATTATTTAATTTGATATATTAATTTAAATTTAAATAACATGAAAAAATATAAAACGCATAATTTAAATAAAAAAATACAATGTCACTTAAAAAAATACAATGCTTAAAAGGTTAAACTAAAAACACACATCTTCACTCGTCGTCTCCTCCTTGTTCACGATCAAACCATAAGGGCTCCGTCAGATCAACTCTAAGGTTAAGGTGTGTGTCCCAGTCACATATCCTCGCTCAGATAACTTCTTTTTGAGTGTATGTGAGTAGTGGGTTCGTCGGTTGGTTACGTTCATTATAACTCTCTGCACAAAATGCTCTGCCTGAGTCATCCAATATCATGTTATGCAAGTATACACGACGTTTCTCATTTTACTCTTTTCAAGTGTCCTTGACGGTTGGGCAATGATAGACCATCTTTTTTTCAATACACCGAAAGCCCGCTCGACATCTTTTCTTGCCGACTCTTGTGTCTTCTTGTAATACAATCTTTTTTCGTCATCTAGACGTGAAAGAGTTTTCACCAATGTAGCCCACTCCGGATAAATACCGTCGACAAGATAATACCCATACTTATACTCTACATCGTTTGCATAGAATGAAGTATTTGGTGCATAAATGGCCATTACCATACTGGCAAAACATCAATGGTGCCCCCCTATGGCGCCAGGGAAGTGGGATAGGGGCGCCAAAGGGCGCTATTGGAGCTGATGTGGCGGTATACACACCCCTTGCCTAAAAGTGATTAAGACTTTTTGTTGTAAGTAACTTATAACATGGTCTAATTCTTGAGTTTTAATTGGCTTTTCATATTCAAGATATAACACTGACATTCCATAGCCTAGAAATGCTACATTCATGATCTTGCATGTTAGAAACAAACAACTTGTATTACTTTGTTCATGCATGTAGGAGTTGAGTCTTGATTCTTGAAGATAAAATATGTTTTAACACTGTGTATGAGTCACAAATGTTAAAAATCAACAGTGAATTATGTTTGAATGAAAATTGTAGTTAAAGAGAGAGGAGGTCATTCGACCCTCACCGTGTGGTTTCTCTCATTCGCGACACAGGAAGAAACAAGGTTTCTTTGTGACCTATTTCTTTTATGAATGACACATTTCTATTTTTCGTTACCAATGCATCTTGTATGGTTATGCATTCATTTGTTCTATCTTATTTGTTGTAACGACTATAAAATGATTATTATGATTTAAACCTTACTTAATAATTAATATCGGATGTAGGAGGTTACACAAAAACTGGATAACATGTATAAGCTTCAAATGGTGGATGGATGATTTATAATAACAAATTTTTTTGACTTTATGCTATTAATAATATGGCAAAAAATCATAAGAATATACATTCATCAACTAGAACTAGTTCTATACCCGTCCGGTGGACGGGTTTATTAATGATATAATGACAAAGTATTTTATTCTTTGTATTTTAAAGAAAAACATTATTTGTTTAAGGTAAAATGATCATTATACATCAGTGGGAACAACTATTTTCTCATTATATCAATTTAAGTTTGTTTATTTTACTTAAAACCGTAAGCGAAACCAGTTAACTATGAATCTAAGAATATAAAAAAAATACAAGAGTAGGAACTTAAAGTAGGCTGCATTTTTCAAAGATGGTTAATCAGAGAGTTGCATAATAACTTCCGTACCAGTTCGGGTCAAGACAGGCCATTTCAAGGAAAATAAAAGTAATTAATCTTCTAACTTAGATATGTTGTCCATCTCATTTAGGAAGAGTTGATCCTCACTTACTCTGTCTCTCTATAAATTAATTAGAAATATCAAATCATTAATTAGTAAGTTTAAGGGTAAAAAGAGTCGCCATACCTATAAAAATAATACGGTTAGGTTTATGTCTAGTTTACCTCTTGAAAGACATCAAAAGTTCTCTTCAAAAGCAAGTTAGACCATAATCATGTTGCTGCTAAAACAAAAATAGAGAATTACTCATAAAAAAGATAAGTTCACCTATAAGAAAATCAGTGTAAAGAGAACCCAGGTGACAAACTAATTTAAGAATTAAACAATTCACAAGTTCTCTTCCTCCCTGAACATAACTACACCTTTGAAGTAAATCATAAACCTCCCCAATATTAAGCTTAAGCATCTAACAATTACTGATAACCCAACAATTAAAGAGACAACTTACAGTGACTCAGCTCACATACATACATTCATATTGTAAGAATAAATAAATAATATATTTATTTATATATAGCCATTATAATCATTTATATAATAATAGATCAAAATATATAACAACCTATTAAATAATTAGTTGGTAATTGTTGATGGACCTTATTACCATTATTAACTAATTAGGGTTTCCTCTTGGGTGCATATATAAGGAGATAATTAGAGGGTTAAAGGGTTAGACTCTAATCACAATAACATCATTATGAAATCGCCCCTTTCTCCATAGCCCAACACCCTATTCGGTGTCTTCATCACCATCATTAGATTGCACCCTAAGGAGGAACCAGATCAAGCTGACAATCATGTCAAACACTATTGCTACGTCTCCATTTGGATTCTCTGCTGGCCTGTACTGATGCAATCAAAGGTATGTTTTCATGTTTTCCATTATGTCTAAACAGAACTGATCAACATGTGGTATCAGAGCATATGTTGATTAGTCTGTTCTGTTTTCATATCCATCAATTCTGGGATAGAAATCTGGAAAACGGAATTTTGAAAGCCTAATATAATTCACAGCCGGTTTCGAGTTGCATATAGCCACTCGAGATCAATGATTTCGGAAAAAGATTAATATTATGTTCACTCTAAATCAAATGGGTTATGTTTTATGACCGAAATCTGTTTAAAAGCCTTAAAAATTCAGGTTTCGGGTTCCAGAATTATTATTTTATTTTTTAGGGTTCATCATGTGTTCTTAGGAAAATTCGAAATTCCTTTATGTTTTGGAATATGATTTGGATTATTGAGTGTTTTCCATGTTTTGATCTGTTTTAACTATTAAAATTTTCGAAAAAACTGTTATTAGATCAACAGATAAAATTTTCGAAATATTTGATAAAATTAGATCATCACTAAAACAGGAAACCATATCTCAAAATCCCTAAGAATTCGAATTTTCAGTTATGCTTTCACAATTAACAGCTGTTAACAGGAGTTTCGAGATCACCCTTTTAACGACCCGAGACTAAGATCTCGACTCGAGACCACAAGGTCTCGACTCGAAATCATAAGGGTTCTCAAATCTTTACAACTCGAGACAACGATTTTGACTCGAGACCATAAGGTTTCGACTCGAGACCATTGAGGTTTCGACTAAGGGATTCAATCTTCACAACTCGAGACCGTGGTTGCAACTCGAGACCTCATCAAGCAGTCGAGATCTCATAAAACACAGTAGTCAAGACCATGATTACGACTCGAGACCACTGAGGTTTCGACTAGCATTAGTGTCTCGCAACCTGATGGTTGCGACTCGAGACCTTAATGACTCGAAACCTCATAATGATTCAAGATGAGTCGAGACTTGATTCGAGATCTCACTCGAGACCTCATAACTGAGTCGAGATCTCACTCGAAATCTCATTACTTGATTCGAGATCTCACTCGAGACCTCATAACTGAGTTCGATCCGCGCTAACAGGTGGTTTGCTATTAAATAATTGGTTTTGTAATTAGATAATTAATCAGAATCAAATAATGTTTTACAAAACCAAAATGGCTTTACTTGGGTGAGCTTCTGATGTATCACTTCTGGCCAAAGCTGATTTGATACATCTATTTATTGCTCAAGTATTATGAAAGCCATGTTGAGTATGCATTACAAACGTCATCATCATCATCATCATCATACTCAGTAAATCCCACCAATAGCAAAGCTAAGGTAGGGTATAAGGAGGGTAAGATGTAGACAGCCTTACCTCTACCCTGTAGGAATAGAGAGGTTGCTTCCAGTGAGACCCCCGATTCGAATGCATTACAAACGTGAATGTCTTAATTTCTGGCCAAAGCTGATTTAATTCATTCATGTATAGCATTCTTAATAAGTGCATAACTAAAGTGATTGTCTCATCTCTGGCCAAAGCTGATTTGTCACGATTACTTTGCACACATGCTTAAATGATTACACTTCTGGCCAAAGCTGATTTGTCTTCGTTTAAGTATAATTTTAACTAAGTCTATTATTTTGATGTTAGTAATAGACATATCACAACTTCTTCATATAATGATCCTCACATTAATGATCCTTCATTAATCTGATGATCAATTTGTCTGCCTTAATTTTTTAAGTACCCATAACTTTACTCACTATAATTTTCTTCTATATATATATCATCCACTCTAACTCTTAAACCTAAAATGTTTTGCTTTATTTAAAGTTTCTATAAGAATTAGCTCTTGAATTAAATCCTTGATTATCTCTTAAGACATGATAACCCTATTGCTCTCTTCTGATAAAGATACTACAGAAGAAAATTAGAGCATGATGAATAGGATAAATCGAACATGATGTCTCTTATGATAATCAAGATATCTCTAACATAAATGCTATCACTAAAAGGTTATTCCAGATTAAGTTTTTCCTAAGACTAATCTATTATTGTGGAATAATCACAAGAATTCCTAAGATGCATGCCTTCATTTAAAACTATAAACTATAAAGCTAAGTGGTATATGTGAATACATTATAATGTACAATACCATGACCCATAAAGTTAAGGGTTTACGCATGGAAATAAGTACATTTTTTCAGTACATTACATACTAGGATTTTCATTTGTACAATTTTGATGCCTTATAAATCAACTATAACACTCAAAAGTACCAAAGGAAATGAGTGTGTTGATAAGCAACATATGTACATAGAAATAAATGTTTGAAACTGGAAATAAGATGTTATTCACCTTACAACCACTAATACCCTAAAAGAGGATTGTTCTAAGGTCTATAGTCAAAATACAAGTACAAAATCCCAACTCTAAGATTCTTTAAGGGAAAATCTCACTGCATAATTATGCCATTAGACTAGACATAAGCAACGAGACTATCCATTATTTAAAAGAACAGTTGGATAAGTTAATTAGGTAGTCACTTACTAATGATATTTAAGTCTGATAATTTTAATATTCCTATTAACACATGATTAGTTGACTCTAATTTTAAACGTTTCCTTACCAGAAGTCAACAAATAACTAACCTGAGAGTTAGTGACAAAAGTAAATGTTAAGACTATAAGAACCATAATAAGCAGTCTTCTAACAACGCTTTTCGATACCTTATATATATATTCTGAAGATTAGTCAGAATATAGTATCATAATTAAGAAATGTTATGAAGGTTGTGAGGTTTGCATGGTCAACATAAAGTCACACTTACCTTAAACTCTCATCTTATTTGTTCTAAATATCTAGATTGAAACATTACTAAGATAAAACTAGATGATAGCTTACACTTTCACAACTTTTGTCATCATGTAAATGAGAATTTGACAAAAGGAAAATGAGACTTATAAATTTCATCCATTATAACCGAAATTCATGAGAAATCATGACATGGTTAATGAGGATGATTTTCATCTAATCTCATTATAAGTGATTTTAAATCATGACGTTAAAGCCCTAAAATATGATTTGGCTTAAGGAATAAGTATAGGTCCATCATAAGTCATTCATTGACATTCGTGGAACTTATATCAAATGGAATATTTAGACATAATTCATTTATCATTTAAAAGACTATAAACCTGTATCTAAATTTGTCGCATATGGCCCACATTCTTAGAAGAAATCTATTCATATATATATATATATATATAGGGGGCCCCTAGAATGAGAACCACCTCGAGTTATGAGAACCGCGAGAACCACACCGTACGGGGCGAGGTGGACCAATTTTTTTTTTCAAAAACGTAGATGCATGTATTATAAACACATTCGTAAAATTTTTTTAAAAAAAAACGCCGTTCGTGTAATTTTTTACACCACAAGTTTGTGGTTTACGAGTTCCGTAAATTTACGGAACTCGTAAACCACAAACTTGTGGTGTAAAAAACTACACGAACGGCGTTTTTTTTTTTACGAATGTGTTTATAATACATGCATCTACGTTTTTGAAAAAAAAAATTGGTCCACCTCGCCCCGGATCAAGTAGTTCTCGCGGTTCTCATAACTCGAGGTGGTTCTCATTCTAGCGGTCCCCTATATATATATACTTAATAAGATTTCTATTAGATATGTCCCTAAAGTTTCTTATGATATATGGACATTAAAGAAATCAAATAAAGTCTAACATATATGGTAATTGGGTAGATATAAACATTGTAATCGGTCTCAATACTGTAAACATATAAAATCCTGTTTTGATTAAACTGGGATGCACTCGCCAGTATTTCTTGCTGATAAAACTTTTTAAAATGCATTTCAGGTAACAAAATGTGAAAGCCAAATAGAAGTCAGCTAGAGAGGACTGAAGGATTGGAAATGTGGCTATAAAAGTTACCTAAACAAGAAAGAAGTTTTATTTCAATAAATTGGGATTTATCCCTATAAACATATTTGTAATGGAAACTTGGGTTTTTCCCATTGTCACACCCCGATATTTTCACGTATTACCGGTGGACCCGGTGGGGAGTATCGTGACGTAGTTGATATCATCATAGTCAACTAATCACAGTTTAATGCACAGCGGAAGTCTAAAATAATATTACAAACCGAATTGAAAATATAATAAAATATTACACAACGGTTGTAAGTGGATCCACAGGCGGATCTAAAACAGATATTGAATCTTTGTTCAACAGACTTTAAGTATTACGAGTTTGCAAGACCCTTTATCTAATACTCAGGAACTTCTAGCCCATTACGCGTAGTACCTGCACTTAATCTTTTTGAAAATACGTCAGTTTACACTAGTAAATACAATTAACTGACTCTTTTGAAAAGTATTTATAAAATTGGTTTGAATGCACAAGGCATAACATCTTTTGTAACTTGTGATGTGCACAAAATGCAACATATAAATTACATCAATTATGGAATAAAACTAACCCTTTTTTAGTACTAATGTTGGAAAAAGTGCGTTTTTGTCTTCCTTTTGTATTTTCAGGAATAAATGAGCTCAAATGAACAAAAGAAGCAAAAAGGCAGCTAAATCTGACATAAATACAAGAAAAGGAACAAACGTGGCATGCCCGACCCCCCGACAGCATCTTCCCAAGCAAAAACAAGAGAACAGAAGGCTGAACACGCCCCGTGCTTAGTGAGCACGGGGGCGTGCCCAAGTGTCAGCAGAAAAGACAAAGCTGTAGAAGCTTCTATCACCCACCACGGGGGCGTGTGATGTGTGCAAAATGCAACATATAAATTAATCAATTGTGGTATAAAACTAACCCTTTTTAGTACTAATGTTGGAAAAAGTGTTTTTGTCTTCCTTTTGTATTTTCAGAATTAAATGAGCTCAAATTAACAAAAGAAGTAAAAAGGCAGTTAAATCTAACATAAATACAAGAAAAAGAACAAACGTGGCATGCCCGACCTCACCGACAGCAACTTCCCAAGCAAAACAAGAGAACAGAAGGCTGAACACGCCCCGTGCTCAGTGAACACGGGGGCATGCCCAAGTGCCAGCATAAAAGACAAAGCTATAGAAGCTTCTATCGCCCACCACGGGGCCGAGCTCAGCAGACACGGGGCCGTGGTCAACTATAAGATTCGCAGAATCCAGGCTAATGCAGACAAACTGCAATTAATGAAGACAAAGAAGAGGATGGACACGGGGCCGTGCCCACTGGAGACGGGGCCGTGCCCGAGCTACTGTTCAGGCTATAAATAAGGGTGCTTGGCTCATTTATAAACCATCCCTTGGCACACCACCTCTCTCACACTTCACCCACCACCACCCACCACCACCATAACACCATCATCCACCACCATCATCCATTGTCCATCGTAGAGTGTGTGAGTCGTCTCGGGATCCAAGATTGATCGTAAGAGTTCTTGACAATCAAAGGCCATGTTTGCCTAAGTCTCTTACATCACTTGGTGAAGACAAGTGTCTAGTGTAATACTTTTTATTTTTAATATTTTCGCACTTTTTACTTGGTGATGTATTAATGACTATAATAACTAGTTTCTTATGTTGAAGGTGATTCTTCCTTATCGTTTGTCCGTGGTGTCTTAGCATTATTTTACTGTCAATATAAAAAAAAGATTTTCACCATTCATATCTCCACGGTCTATATGGAGGTATGTTGGCTACCTGGTCGGGTGTTAAGGGAACGGTTTGGTAAGAGTCTTGCCTTGTTCAGTGTATAGATCCTGCAAGGACCTGGGTCAAATTTAGTAGGACCTCCTTCAATACCCACCGGTATTGGATGGCGGGGGTCCAAACTCTTTGATCCCCTCATATGTAAGCTACTATTAATACTTTAACCCGGCTATTTAGGACTGTATCCCTGCTGACTCAGACTACTTAGCCGAGGGTAACGTCGCCTTCAAAAGAGGGGCCTACCATAATATGCATTAATAACTTAATTAATTATCTTTCAGTAATCCGACCCTTTAGGATTGTATCCTTGCGGACTCAAACTACTGGGTTGAGGGTAACGTTACCTTCAAAAGAGGGGCCTACTACAATAACTAAGATAATCTCTTAAAAAGTGCAAAAGTGCGGAAATAATCAAAGGTTACACTAAATACGAGTCGGAGCCAAGTGATTCATCTTGTCTATCTGTTTTTACTTTTATTTTATTTTTCAGCATTTTAGTTAGTTTTATTTTTCTAGTTTAAAACCTTTTTCTAAACTTTTGATTTGATTAGACGTTGAGGATAAACCGGTACTAAAAGCTCTTGTGTCCTTGGACGACCTCGGTATCTTACCAACACTATACTACGCTCACGATGGGTGCACTTGCACATATGTGTGTTTAGTGTTAGTAAATATCTTGTTTTATAAATTTAAAACTTGACTAAAAAGTGTAAAAGGGCTTAAAATATATACTTAAAACCATATACACTACACACGCATCAGCGTGCCCAGCGGACACGGGGCCGTGGTCAACTCTAAGATTCGCAGAATCTGGGGAAATCTTGATAGTACAAATACGCCTCTGCACACGGGGGCGTGCCCAGCGGACACGTGGGCGTGGTCAACTAATGCAGATAAACTGCAATTAATGAAGAAAGAGAAGGAGGATGGACACGGGGCCGTGCCCGAGCTGCTGTTCAGGCTATAAATAGGGGTGCTTGGCTCATTTGCAAACCATCCCTTGGCACACCACCTCTCTCACACTTCACCCACCACCCACCACCATCACAACACCATCATCCACCACCATTATCCATTGTCCATCGTAGAGTGTGTGAGTCGTCTCGGGATCCAAGATTGATCGTAAGAGTTCAGGAATCAGCGGCCTAATCGTTTTTCTAATTTTTCTGTTTTTTTGGATTTTTTCTTAGTTTTTCAGTTTCTGCAGAGCTTAGCACTGGCCGTGCTCAGCATTGTTACTGGCAGTTTTTATTTTCCGAGTTACAGAGAGTTGATCACGGGGCCATGTCGGTGCAACACGGGGCCGTGTTGAACTCCCCAGTAACAGGGATCCGGAAAACAATCACTGTATCTCCGACCACGGGCCGAGTTCATCTGAGCACGGGGCCGTGGTGAAACTTCTGACCAACGTTCTTTTCTGTTTTTATTGCAGGACTTGGAATCCAGGCGCCACATCTGAACTTTCCACGTAGTGTATGAGCTCCAGTTCTAGTAGAGACATAAAAGAACCTCTTGTAGAACCCGAACGCTTTCTCAGAAAAAGACTTAAAGCCAAAAATCAAGAGAAAATTTCGGGGGACCCACTTCCAATGGCGGACCAACGTACCCTCATGGATTACCTACGACCCACTGTAGGTAATCTCGGCGCCGCTATCAATGCACCGAATGTCGAAGCCAACAACTTCGAACTTCGACCACATTTGATACAAATGCTCCAAAACTCCGCAACCTTTCATGGGCTTGCGGACGAGAATCCCCATCTACATATTACTAATTTCTTAGAAATATGTGATACCTTTCGGATCAATGGAGCATCAAACGGCGCCATCTGCCTTCGAATGTTTCCATTTTCACCAAAAAACGAAGCTAAGGCTTGGCTTAATACCCTCCCAGTTGGCTCGGTAAACACCTGGGATGAACTAGCCCAAAAGTTTCTATATAAGTATTTCCCTCCTGCTAAAATGACTAAATTAATGACTGAAATTAATACATATTCACAAGAGGATGGGGAATCCTTATATGAAACTTGGGAAAGGTTCAAGGAGCTACTAAGAAAGTGTCCTCATCACGGTCTTGCGGTATGGCTACAAGTATCCACTTTCTACAATGGGTTGTTGCCACACACAAGACAAACACTTGATTCTAGCTCCGGGGGACTTTTAGGTAATCGTCGCCCAAATGAAATATATAATCAAATTGAGGAAATTGCTCAAACCAATTTTCTGTGGCACACTCCCCGAGGCAATAAATCTATTGCCCCGGGCGCCCATAAGGTTGATGAAAGCACTTCTTTACAAGTTCAAATCGAGGCCCTTTCTTCAAAAATCAAAAAGTTAGAAATGGCAAAAACGGTCTCGGTTATGGCTTGTGACGGGTGTGGTGGGCCACATGAAAATTGGAGTTGTATGAAAGAATTAGATGATCAAACAGAAACGGTAAACTACATTGATAATAGGCCTAGGCCGTCGGGTCCTCCAACGGGTACCTACAACCAAGGATGGCGTAACCACCCCAACCTTGGTTGGAGAGAACCCGACAATAGTAGTAACCAACAAAATCTAAACCAACGAACAAACTTTCAACAACCACAAAATTTCTCTTAACAACAAGGTGGACGACAAAATCTTGAAGATACTGTATCTCGCCTCATCTCCGATACCGAAAAGAAAAACTCGGATCGATTTCAGCAATTGGAATCGAATTTCAAAAATCAACAAGCTAGCATTCAAAACATTGAAAAACAATTAAATCAAATAGCTCAAAATTTCTATGAGAGACCACAAGGCGCGTTACCAAGTAATACCGAAACCAACCCAAAGGCACAAGTACATCTCATCACATTAAGAAACTGAACCGTGGGTCCCGAGGAGGCTCCATTACCACCAGATGAAAGAAGCCAATCCAACCATACCACAACTCCACCCGCATCCCAACTAGAGAAGGCTTCTCCACCAATCCAAGAGCCTACTAAGACTCCTCCGGTTCCATACCCCGGTCGGTTAATTCGTCAAAAGACCGATGTGCAATTCACAAAGTTCGAAAATTTACTAAAACAATTGCATGTTAATATTCCATTTATCGAAGTCCTAAATCAAATGCCTAAATATTCAAAATTTATGAGGGACTTCCTCACTCATAAAAGGAAAATTGAATCATTGCAATTAGTTAACTTAGGCGAAGAATGCTCCGCCTTACTACTCAACAAACTCCCGCAAATGATGCTTGACCCCGGAAGCTTCACAATTCCTTGCTCGATTTGGGAATCCCCCATTCGTAATGCACTAGCCGATCTCGGGGCAAGCATCAACCTCATGCCCTCATCAATGTTCAACCGACTCGGCTTAGGGAAAATAAGCCCTACAAAAATAAGCATACAACTCGCCGATAGATCCGTCAAATATCCACAAGGTGTCGCTGAAAATCTATTGGTCAAAGTCGGCGAATTTGTCTTTCCGGCAGACTTTGTCATACTAGATATGGAGGAAAATACAGAAGTACCACTCATCCTAGGGAGGCCATTCCTAGCGACGGCCCAAGCAGTGGTAGATATGAATGATGGAACACTAACATTGAGGGTTGGGGACGAGGAAATGAAGTTTGGAGTTGGAAAAAGAGTAGAAGACGAAGACCCGGTCAACTACATGAAGGTCATTGACTCGAGTTTGGTTGATGCTCTCCGACGGTGTAGCATAGGATGCAAAACATCCCACTTGGGTAACATATGACCAGGCTTTGGGTCTAGCCAAGGACCCTTATAAACGTGGCGCACCACGGAGGCATTCTGCGGAACTATCCTTAGTTTAGTTTAGATTAATTCTTATGTTTTCTAGTTTAGTTTTAATTTTCAGGAATAAAACACACTCGGGATGGTGAAGGATAACAAGGGAAACTTGAACCAGCACCCCATGCACGAAAACAGGGCCACCCGACAAATTTTTCTTCATTACAGCAAGTTCAGCACGGGCCGTGCCCGCCCAACACGGCCACGTGCTGCACAATCTGCAGGAAATGCCCAGTTCAGGTAACTGGACACGGGGCGTGCTCACTGAACACGCCCCCGTGCTCAGGCTTCTGTTTCTTTTTGACAATTTCTGTTACTGGCGATCTGAACACGGGGCCGTGCCCGGTCACCACGGGGCCGTGTCCAGACCCCCAGTAACACAAATTTTTGCTTTTTCACACCTTTTTACACATTCAATCAACCTAAAAATTTATTTTTGGGACACATTGAGGACAATGTGTAATTTAAGTGTGGGGGGGGGGGGGGGGGATGCTAGAACCTTGAATCTTGCAAGTCCTAATAACAAGCCTTACACAAAACTCTATTGGAAACGCTAATCACCCCAAAAAAAATTTCAAAAATTTTCATTTTTTTTTGTCTAGGTTTAATTTGGGAATTTCAAGTTCTAAAAAGGTTATATTTTTACAAATTTAAAATCGATAGCGTCGTGATAAAAAGAACCAACATAAGAAAATTATGAAACGGCATGACAAGTTTAGTTAAAATTTGATTATATATACTTGATCACATAAAAACCCATTCCCACAAAAAGTGAGTTTTGAGCCTTTATTGAGCATACAAATATATATCTTTAAACTAAATGCTCATTTTTCGTTTCTTGTGTGAATAGCCGCTTGGTTCTTACGACTCTAGAACTTGCCACGACGATACATTCCCGGTCCTTACCAACTTAAACCCGAGTAAGTAAATGACGGAGGCATTAGGACTAACCCTTTGTATTTCTACACCATTATTTTTCTTTTTTTTACCACCTACCCAAAATCCCCTTAGTTAACCCCTTTGAGCCTAAATCTTATGATTTCATAACCCAAACCAAACACCCTTTCAACCACCAAAACCTTTTTATTTTTAACCCTTTGTTTTAGTATCAAGCTCGATTTTTTCTTATGACTGTTGAAAAAAAAACTTCGAACATAAAAAGTCTTACGAAAATCGACGCTTTTTACGCCTTTCGCCCTTTTACTAACCACTAACCCAACCACCTACCTTTAACCCAAGCCTTACCCTTCACCCCAAAAGTCCTCTTGATATTTACAAAGGTGTATAGTTAAAAAGGAGGAGGATTGATTGCTTGGCAAGCTTATGGTAGGAGTAAGTTCCATGCCGCTCTCGAGTGATCCACTAAAATACATCTTCGGCCGAGTGTTGAGTGATCCCCCGTGAGGTATGTGAACTTGTATATAAGTGGAATTTTAAAAAGGCATGTTATGCCCTAATAAGTAATTTATCTTATGTAATATTTGAAATAAATCATGACGAATAGGATTGTAAGTAAATAAAAATAAAACTTAATAAACAATCTTGGAAATCCCGACACTCTATGACAAGCCCAAAAACCTTCTCTTCTACCCATTCCATTTGGGAGTGTAAAGCCACATTATAAAGAGTTTTGCTTGAGGACAAGCAAATATTCAAGTGTGGGGGTATTTGATGTGCACAAAATGCAACATATAAATTACATCAATTATGGCATAAAACTAACCCTTTTTAGTACTAATGTTGGAAAAAGTGCGTTTTTGTCTTCCTTTTGTATTTTCAGGAATAAATGAGCTCAAATGAACAAAAGAAGCAAAAAGGCGGCTAAATCTGACATAAATACAAGAAAAGGAACAAACGTGGCATGCCCGACCCCCCGACAGCATCTTCCCAAGCAAAAACAAGAGAACAGAAGGCTGAACACGCCCCGTGCTCAGTGAGCACGGGGGCGTGCCCAAGTGTCAGTAGAGAATACAAAGTTGTAGAAGCTTCTATCACCCAACACGGGGGCGTGCCCAGCGGACACGGGGTCGTGGTCAACTCTAAGATTCGCAGAATCTGGGGAAATCTTGATAGTACATATACGCTTCTGCACATGGGGGCGTGCCCAGCGGACACGGGGGCGTGGTCAACTAATGCAGACAAACAGCAATTAATGAAGAAAGAGAAGGAGGATGGACACGGGGCCATGCCCAATGGACACGGGGCCGTGCCCGAGCTGCTGTTCAGGCTATAAATAGGGGTGCTTGGCTCATTTGCAAACCATCCCTTGGCACACCACCTCACTCACACTTCACCCACCACCCACCACCATCATAACACCATCATCCACCACAATCATCCATTTTCCATCGTAGAGTTTGTGAGTCGTCTCGGGATCCAAGATTGATCGTAAGAGTTCTTGACAATCAAAGGCCATGTTTGCCTAAGTCTCTTACATCACTTGGTGAAGACAAGTGTCTAGTGTAATACTTTTTATTTTTAATCTTTTCGCACTTTTTACTTGGTTATGTATTAATGACTTTAATAACTAGTTTCTTATGTTGAAGGTGATTCTTCCTTATCGTTTGTCCGTGGTGTCTTGGCATTATTTTACTGTCTATATAAAATAAAAGATTTTCACCATTCATATCTCCACGGTCTATATGGAGATATGTTGGCTACCTGGTCGGGGGTTAAGGGAACGGTTTGGTAAGAGTCTTGCCTTGTTCAGTGTATAGATCCTGCAAGGACCTGGGTCAAATTTAGTAGGACCTCCTTCAATACCCACCGGTATTGGATGGCGGGGGTCCAAACTCTTTGATCCCCTCATATGTAAGCTACTATTAATACTTTAACCCGGCTACTTAGGACTGTATCCCTACTAACTCAGTCTACTTAGCCGAGGGTAACGTCACCTTCAAAAGAGGGGCCTACCATAATATGCATTAATAACTTAATTAATTATCTTTCAATAATCCGACCCTTTAGGATTGTATCCTTGCTGACTCAAACTACTGGTTGAGGGTAACGTCACCTTCAAAAGAGGGGCCTACTACAATAACTAAGATAATCTCTTAAAAAGTGCAAAAGTGCGGAAATAATCAAAGGTTACACTAAACACGAGTCGGAGCCAAGTGATTCATCTTGTCTATCTGTTTTTTCTTTTATTTTATTTTTCAGCATTTTAGTTAGTTTTTATTTTTCTAGTTTAAAAACCTTTTTCTAAATTTTTGATTTGATTAAACGTTGAGGATAAACCAGTACTAAAAGCTCTTGTGTCCTTGGACGACCTCGGTATCTTGCCAACACTTTATACGCTCATGATGGGTGCAGTTGCCCATATGTGTGTTTGGTGTTAGTAAAATATCGTGTTTTATAAATTTAAAACTTGACTAACGTGTAAAAAGGGCTTAAAATATACTTAAATATATATCACACCGCACACACATCAACTTGGGACAATTATTTTAAATATAATCTTGTATACAGTTTTACATGTTTGTCGTCCATTCAGGACCCGGTTTGAAGAGCCGGATAAGATTAATAGACACACCACTTGGTATAATACCCACAAGAACTTTCCTCACGAGTGGGGTACCGTTTTACATACGCAACTGTCAGGTGTATGCCTACACCCCGTGCTTAAGTCATGGCCATTTCTAATGAATGAGCCGAGGTTATACCGTTTTGTTTGGTGCAATGCCTATGTTATGATCAGTTTAAAATTTAACAAAAATTTCAAAAAATCTCTAAATATTATATCTTAACAGTAGGTGGCAATTTTGGTGTCAAAAGTTGGGTTTAAATATGATTTATGCCAAATATACCTTTTAATTAACAAAAAGCTTTCATTTTACGATATCGCGCATAACTTCTATTTTAGACCACGAACTGATGTCAAATTTTTAGGACATGCTTATAAATCAGTAATAAAGGTTTTTGTCCTCTCACATTTTCAAAAATCTCGTTTTAATATCAAAAGGGCATAATGGTCAACTTTTAAGCATTTAACGGAAACACGCAATGAACTAGGATTTCTATGGAATCAAGTTGTATAACCTCAGGGGGTTATACTA
Organism: Helianthus tuberosus; assembly: GCA_030545235.1. Classification (NCBI taxonomy): domain Eukaryota; kingdom Viridiplantae; phylum Streptophyta; class Magnoliopsida; order Asterales; family Asteraceae; genus Helianthus; species Helianthus tuberosus. Next base: position 45,994,300 of record CM060451.1, on the reverse strand, counting down.
ACCTATAATATGGTCCTAAAGGAACCCTAAGGCATAACTAAACTAAGCTAAATCAGGTTAGAACTGAAAGTCAAAGCAAAAGTCAACTTTTGCGACTTTCGGTTGCGAACCGAGCCTAAACTCAGAATTGTCGGGTTGAACGTGCCTAGACATGTTCAATTAATATTTATTAAAGTGACAAAACTGATTTTATTGCTTTTACATCATTAGTTAAGAATTTTATTTAAAAACTGACTTGTTTGACTATTATTTTAATCCCTTGGACCCGACAATTAACTAAATAAACGTGATAATTAGGAGGTGCCCTTTTTAGGGATTAACACCTTCCTAATTACGATCACGTAGCCATGTTCGTTGCGAACCATGGCTTGATCGTTTAAAAGTCAACGCGTTTAACGCAAATTCTTGACTTTTCGGCTTTTTAAGCCAATTAAAATTAACTAGCCACAAGAGGATACTTACAAAGGGTCCAATGGACTGAAGGAGGTTCCCAAAAATGTTCAGGATCCACTTGAATTTGAGAGGGAGCCAGATTTGAATTGGAGGTGTGAGTGTTTAAATGAAAAACCACCCCTATTTATAGTTTCTTGAATTGAACAAGATGTTGACAAGTGTTGGAATGAATTGTGAGATGATTACAGGTGTAATACTAGGTCTTAATACCATCTAAGTGCCCATAGATTCAAAATATGAGAGTAGAACAATCTGGGTTTTCAAAACAGCAGCTTGAAACCATTTTGCTGCTGCTGTTTGGGCTTTAGCGGCCCACGAACAAGACAGGCCAGGCCTACGCGGCCCGCGTGCCAGCCCAATCCAACAATAAGTTTGGTAGCTTGTCTGCTTTGGTCTCTGTTTCGTTTATATACATATCTAACTTGTATAAACGACATAGCTGGTTCCTTTAACCTCTAATTCAGATGTATTTAAGTTCCAAAATCAACTTTTGAAGGTTTGACAAGAACAGTCCCTCATACTTTCACTTGTTATATAATCTTTCAAACTTTATATTAATCGACACTATATTTTCTAGCTTAATGTGTCATGTTAATACAAGGTACAAGGACCTCTAGTAATCATTCTTAGACATCTGGGAGTTAGTCCGAGCATAGCGAAGTCTTTGGTTTGTTTAAAAAGATCCTCTAAAGCGTAGTTTCGCAAGTCAACGCTTTTAGTCCCTTAATCGCTCAAAGTAGCGCGAAATGTCGTTTAATGATATCCAAGCCTTCCGTGGCCCATAATGAGTATTCCCAAGCATATACTTAAATATTACGACGCTCCCGTTTGCTTAAATGACCTCTCAAAGGCGTATATTTAAAAGTTGATGCTTTTGGTCCCTCTAATGTGCAAACTTGCGAATATCATCGTTTAATTGCATCAAAGTCCTATCTAATCCATATTAGGCATTCTCGAGAGTATTATTAAACATGACGATGCTTCAGGTTCGTTAAAAGGTCATTTAGAGGTATAATTAAACATATTGACGCTTTTAACCCCTCAAACTTGCAAAGTTGCGCGTAACGTCACTTATAGGCATAAAAGCCTTAGATGGCCAATTTTGGCATTCCCGAGAGTATAATCAAACATCATGAAGCTCCCGGTTTGTTAAAAGGTCACTCAGAGGTAAGAATTAACATGTTGACACTTTTAACCCTTCATCGCGCAAACTTTCAATTAATTACGCAAACGTCTCCTCTCGATCAACAAGTGGCTCATTTGTGAATATGATTGTCGTGTAACGTTATTCGGAGGCTTATATTAAGCATGTTAACATTTCCAGTCCTTCTATAATCAAAGTTTTTGATTTTTCGCAAAATTAGTCCCTCAAATTCAACGTTTGACTTTTTAGGGTTTAGTACACGTGTCGATACATCATTGGACGTGTTTTTACGAGATGTTACACCCATGTATTTATTATTTATAAAAGTGTGGTGTTTTTCTTTGATAAACTATTTCTTAACTACGGTCCTGATGTATTTTCCGCTGCCAATTTATTAAACACCGATACCACTGATACTGTCCTCGCGGCCGCCCGCTCCCAAGGTAGGGGTCGGGGGTTGCGACAATACAACTCATCATGCATATCATTCAATCGCGGGATCGGAAACCGGTATTTAATGGTGATCTTATTAATAGCTCGGCTGTCACAACACATCTGAATCAGTCCTTTAGTCAAAAGGGCATCTACTTGTTTTTGGATTTCAGCAGTCTCTTGTGGGTTTGATTGATAAGCGGGTTTGTTGGGAAGTATAGAACCGGGAATGAGATCAATCTTGTGTTGGATTGATCGGAGTGGGGGTAAACCGGGTTGTATTTCAGCAGGGAATACATGGGAGTAGGCTTGGAGTAAGGGTGAAAGTAAAGGGTTGGGTTCACAGTAGGGTTGGCTAACATCTTCATCTAGGCTGAATAAAATTAATTCTCAACTTTTGGCAAATTCAAACTGATCAACTTTCAATAGAGTGGTGAGTGGTAAGTGTTTTTTTGGTGGGTTCATAGGTGTCATAGGAGTGAGTGTAATTTTTCGTTGGTTGTAGTTGAAAGAACAAGTGTTTAAATACCCATCGTGCATGACCCGTTTGTCAAATAACCAAGCTCGACCCAACAACACATGACAAGCATCCATAGGAATAATGTCGCACCAAATTGCATCCTCATACTTCCTGCCAATATTTATAGATAATAATATTCAACTTGAAACCTGAAGTCCTTTACCTGGATTAAGCCATTGAACGACATAAGGTTCCAGGTGGGGTTTGGGTGTCAACTTCAGTTTTGAAATCAAGGTTTGGGAGGCCACATTAGTACAGCTCCCGCCGTCAATGATTATCGTGCAAACCTTATCGGCAATGGTGCATCGTGTGTGGAAAATGGCTTCCAGCTGTTGGTTTTCTTCGGATCGGATTGTACTACTCAAAGCATGTCAAACCACTAGTACCTCCCCTTCATCGGGTCCAAGAATATCTTCCTCTACGACATCAGATTGAGGAACAGTATCGGCGTGTGCGGAATGGTACAGGGTATCATCAAATGCTTCAAAATCTGCCAGAGTCACCATCTTCTTGTTTGGACATTCAGAAGCGATATGTCCAAGCCCATGGCATCGAAAACATCTTCTAGGTAATTTAGATTGGGTAGTAGGGTTTTCAGTAGGATGGTTGGGTTTTTGTGGGGTGGTGGTTTTGAAGGTGGGTGTAGGTTTGGGGTTTGGTCAGGTAATTGTGGCGGTCTTGCTTTTAATTTTGTGTTGTAAATCAATTTTATGGACCAACATGGATAACTCTTCCAAGGTGGCACATGGATAAAGCTCAACCACATTAGAAATATGAGTGTCCAGTCCTCCCAAATATCGAACCAAGGTTTGGGGTTCGTCTTCGGGTAAGTCACATTTCATAATGAGATACTTAAATTCTCAGGGGTATTCTTCAGCGGGTCGACCCGATTGTTTCAGATTTTGTAGTTGTGAAAAACTGGATTGGATGTGGTATGAAGGTAAGAATTTTTCTTTCATCAACCGCTTCATCTTAGCCCAATCTTTCACCTTCCCTTTGCCTAAGCATTCCCGTTTAGTACAAACATTCGCCCACCACGTAGACGCATATTTTCTTAACTTCAATGCTACCACCTTCACTTTGTTCGCCTCGGTAGTCTGACGGTACTCAAAGACTCATTCAACAATTCTGATCCATTCCAAAAATTCATCGGGATCGAGTCTGCCATCGTACTTGGGAATATCAACATTAATGTCGTTAGAATAAAAAAAACCAGAACCTGTTTTTCCGCTGCTTCCCGATCCTCAAATCGAATGCACTTCGTCTTCACTTTCACTCTCATCCCGATCTGATAAGTCATTCTTGCGATTCACAGAAAGCTCTTTGATCTGTTCTTGCATGAGTTTCATTTGTTGGGCTGTCTCCACCTTTTCGGCTTCAAGGCTTTCGATTACTTTCTTCAATTTAGCAGTACTACGGGTATCCATATTTGTCAATTGAACCTTAAGCTCTGATACCAAGATGATATACAGAGGCTAAAATTTCGAATTTGAATTCCAACGGTAATCAATGATCGAACCGAGATATAGACAATTCACCACTCGCTCTCACGTCGGGCTCTTCTAAACAGGATATAGGATACAAATTACACCACCCACAACCTATTCAGACTCCAAAGAACACCCCCTATTAGCCAAATAGGAATAGCAATGGAAATTTTAGAGTTTTCTCAAAGAAAAAAACTTGATAATTGATAACTGAATGACAAACTTTCATCCGTCTTGCAATACAAAAGGAAATCAAATAACTGACTAGCCACTACCTCTGAAATTAAGGAACATTACTCAATAAAATAAAAGAAAATAAATCAGAAAAATAAATTGTGAATAATGGAAAACGTGGTAGTGGCTGAAACATGGTAGTTATGTGTTGACTTGGACCAATGTAACCCACAAATCTTTGGTCGAAATCTCCCCTGGATCGGATCCTTGCAATTGGGTTTTCACATTAACGACTACTTTATTTAAATTCGGGGACGTGGTTCTATCATCTAATAAATACTCTAAAATGCTAAACTTTTAGACCATTAACTAACCAAAAATCTGTTTTCAAACACAAATATTTAAATATCATAAAAGAGAAAATACCGATTTAAGATATATATATCATATAAACTAAAACGTTTGCTAATAAACTCATTGTTTCTATTAAATATAAACATGAAGTTCATGACAACAATGTATATATAACATGAATACTAATAATGACACGTAGGACAATGTAACTAAAGCCAAAATTGAAATGCCGGCGGATAATTTAACAAAAAGAATCATGTAAACAACTTAAACTAGTAGTTTACCCGTCCGCTGTCCAGGTACATATGATTAACACCATCCAGACTCACTGTATATTTTGATATCACGATAACTACTAATCTAACTATTAAGAACATCAATAACCATGTCTAGATTTAAGATAATGTTGACTTTTGATTTGATTTCGATTAGTAACTACAACGGTTCTTGAATTGTCATACACACTAATTTAAAATCTTACATCTAATTCGCATAATTTAAAATATTTAATTAATTATTTTTAAATTGATTAACGTAGGAATTGCTAACACCATTAAATGAAGATAAATGAGATCTATCAATGTTACATGTTTACAAAAGTATTAAAAATAAAAAAAAAACTATCAATGACAAACAAACGTAGATTATATTTATTAGGGGGGTGGGGGGTGGGGAGGGGGTTATTTATGAATCACCCAGTTGAACTTTGCATGTTTGTAGGAGAACATCATCAGTTCTAAATATAAATGACAACTTTATTAACACAATGTTACAAAAAAAAAAAAAACCAGATTGTATACCATAAAAATACATTTTCCTTGATACAACACAAACGATTGTAACAAATGTCACACCCTGACTTTTGTAGAAGCGTGGTTATTGGTGTGACTTCTTAATACCATAGCATTCAATCATAACATTGCTATATGATAAAACCAAAAGATATTCATCCATAAAAGTTAAGTTTGAAAGTTCCACAACATACTTGTTTGAAAAGTTGACACCAAACTTAAGTTACAAACCACAACATGTTCAAATGAGTTCATCAAGACTCGACAAAAGATCTTAAATAAAACCGGGTTTAGAGACATGTATCCCGTCCAGGAATAGGATACGTCTTCTAAACTCTACGACCACGGATGGCATCTTTTATTTAAACGCAGCTTGAGACACATGCACACACCTGCCAGATCCACTAGTTCCCTGAAATACATGTAGTTTAAAAATATCAACAAAAGTTGAGCGAGTTCATGTGTTCATGAGTATGTATAAAACCTTTGTATTCAATGTATGTATGAAAGTCCCGGTATGATAGCAAAAAAGGAAAAGATCACCAATGGTTTGCAAGGCCACTGATATGTGTGACGGTGTCGGAAGACTCAAACCTAGCAAAGTTGCACCAGGCTTCCGGCTGGAAGACATAGTCACCACTATGGGACACCCTGGCCTCATGGGTGTGGGCTCGCTACACCCAAATAGATCTATCACTCATGCCCCTCAGTCCTACAAGAGGATTGATGGCCTCAAGTATACGCCTACCCAATCACATGATCTACGGTTCTTTCCTAGGCTAACCATACCAATTGTATTGTAAGTAATCCTTTGTAACATGTATTTCACTCCCGAAGTAAATAAACAAAACAGTTTAAAGAAAAGGGGACATGAACTCACAGTGTCGCGTTGATGTGTGCAAAATGCAACATATAAATTACATCAATTGTGGCAAAAAACTAACACTTTTTTAGTACTAATGTTGGAAAAAGTGTGCTTTTGTCTTCCTTTTGTATTTTCAGGATTAAATGAGCTCAAATTAACAAAAGAAGCAAAAAGGCAGCTAAATCTAACATAAATACAAGAAAAGGAACAAACGTGGCATGCCCGACCTCCCCGAAAGCATCTTCCCAAGCAAAACAAGAGAACAGAAGGCTGAACACGCCCCGTGCTCATTGAACACGGGGGCGTGCCCAAGTGTCAGCATAAAAGGAAAAGTTGTAGAAGCTTCCATCGCCCACCACGGGGCCGTGCTCAGCAGACACGGGCCGTGGTCAACTATAAGATTCGCAGAATCCAGGAAAATCTTGATAGTACAGATATGCTTCTGCACACGGGGTCGTGCCCAGCGGACACGGGGGCGTGGTCAACTAATGAAGACAGAGAAGAGGATGGACACGGGGCCATGCCCGAGCTACTGTTCAGGCTATAAATAGGGGTGCTTGTCTCATTTGCAAACCATTCCTTGGCACACCACCTCTCTCACACTTCACCCACCACCCACCACCATCACAACACCATCATCCACCACCATCATCCATTGTCCATCATAGAGTGTGTGAGTCATCTCGGGATCCAAGATTGATCGTAAGAGTTCTTGACAATCAAGTCCATGTTTACCTAAGTCTCTTACATCACTTGGTGAAGACAAAGTGTCTAGTGTAATACTTTTTATTTTTAATCTTTTCGCACTTTTTACATGGTTATGTATTAATGACTTTAATAACTAGTTTCTTATGTTGAAGGCGATTCTTCCTTATCGTTTGTCCGTGGTGTCTTGGCATTATTTATAAAATAAAAGATTTTCACCATTCATATCTCCACGGTGTATATGGAGGTATGTTGGCTACCTGGTCGGGGGTTAAGGGAACGGTTTGGTAAGAGCCTTGCCTTGTTCAGAGTATAGATCCTGCAAGGACCTGGGTCAAATTTAGTAGGACCTCCTTCAATACCCACCGGTATTGGATGGCGGGGGTCCAAACTCTTTGACCCCCTCATATGTAAGCTACTATTAATACTTTAACCCGGCTACTTAGGACTGTATCCCTGCTGACTCAGACTACTTAGCCGAGGGTAACGTCACCTTCAAAAGAGGGGCCTACCATAATATGCATTAATAACTTAATTAATTATCTTTCAATAATCCGACCCTTTAGGATTGTATCCTTGCTGACTCAAACTACTGGGTTGAGGGTAACGTCACCTTCAAAAGAGAGGCCTACTACAATAACTAAGATAATCTCTTAAATAGTGCAAAAGTGCGGAAATAATCAAAGGTTACACTAAACATGAGTCGGAGCCAAGTGATTCATCTTGTCTATCTGTTTTTACTTTTATTTTTATTTTTCATCATTTTAGTTAGTTTTTATTTTTCTAGTCTAAAACCTTTTTTCTAAACTTTTGATTTGATTAGACATTGAGGTTAAACCGGTACTAAAAGCTCTTGTGTCCTTGGACGACCTCGGTATCTTGCCAACACTATACTACGCTCACGATGAGTGCACTTGCCCATATGTGTGTTTAGTGTTAGTAAATATCGTGTTTTATAAATTTAAAACTTGGCTAAAAAGTGTTAAAAAGGGCTTAATAAATACATTAAAAACTAATAACACTCACGCACATCTAGTTTTTGGCGCCGTTGCCGGGGAACACAAGGATTTTAAGAAAGTTAGGAATCAACGGCTTAATCGTTTTTCTTATTTTTCTATTTTTTTAGGATTTTTCTTAGTTTTTCAGCTTCTGCAGAGCTCAGCACGGGCCGTGCCTGGTCGGACACGGTCCGTGCCCAGCATTTTTACTGGCAGTTTTTATTTTCTGAGTTACAGAGAGCTGAGCACGGGGCCGTGTCGGTGCTACACGGGGCCGTGTCCAATTCCCCAGTAACAGGGATCCGGAAAACAATAATTGTATCTCCGACCACGGGCCGTGTTCGCTGAACACGGGGCCGTGGTGAACCTTCTGACCAACGTTCTTTTCTGTTTTTATTGCAGGACTTGGAACCCAGGCGCCACATTTGAACTTCCAACATAGTGTATGAGCTTCAGTTCTAGTAGAGACATAAAAGAACCTCTAGAAGAACCCGAACGCTTCATCAGAAAGAGACTTAAAGCTAAAAACCAAGAGAAAGTTTCAGGGGACCCACTTCCAATGGCGGACCAACATACCCTCATGGATTACCTGCGACCCACTGTAGGTAATCTCGGCGCCGCTATCAATGCACCGAATGTCGAAGCCAATAACTTCGAACTTTGGCCACATTTGATACAAATGCTTCAAAACTCCGCAACCTTCCATGGGCTTGCGCACGAGGATCCCCATCTACATATTACTAATTTCCTAGAAATATGTGATACCTTTCGGATCAATGGAGCATCAAACGACGCCATCCGCCTTCGGATGTTTCCATTTTCACTAAAAGACCGAGCTAAGGCTTGGCTTAATACCCTCCCAGTTGGCTCGGTAAACACCTGGGATGAACTAGCCCAAAAGTTTCTATATAAGTATTTCCCTCCTGCTAAAACGGCTAAATTAATGACTGAAATTAATACATATTCACAAGAAGATGGGGAATCCTTATATGAAACTTGGGAAAGGTTCAAGGAGCTACTAAGAAAGTGTCCTCATCATGGTCTTGCGGTATGGCAACAGGTATCCACTTTCTACAATGGGTTGTTGTCACACACAAGGCAAACACTTGATTCTAGCTCCGGGGGACTTTTAGGTAATCGTCGCCCAAATAAAATATATAATCAAATTGAGGAAATCGCTCAAACCAATTTTCAGTGGCACACTCCCTGAGGTAATAAATCTATTGCCCCGGGCGCATATAAGGTTGATGAAAGCACTTCTTTACAAGCCCAAATCGAGGCCCTTTCTTCAAAAATCAAAAAGTTAGAAATGGCAAAAACGGCCTCGGTTATGGCTTGTGAGGGGTGTGGTGGGCCACATGAAAATTGGAGTTGTATGAAAGAAGTAGATGATCAAACAGAAACGGTAAACTACATTGATAATAGACCTAGGCCGTCGGGTCCCCCAACGGGTACCTATGACCAAGGATGGCGTAACCACCCTAACCTTGGTTGGAGAGATCCCAGCAATAGTAGTAACCAACAAAACCAACGAACTAACTTTCAACAACCACAAAACTTTTCTCAACAACAAGGTGGACGAGAAAGGCTTGAAGATACTGTATCTCGCCTCATCTCCGACACCGAAAAGAAAAACTTGGATCGATTTCAGCAATTGGAATCGAATTTTAGAAATCAACAAGCTAGCATTCAAAACATTGAAAAACAATTAAATCAAGTAGCTCAAAATTTCTCCGAGAGACCACAAGGCGCGCTACCCAGCAATACCGAAACCAACCCAAAAGCGCAAGTACATCTCATCACATTGAGAAACCGAACCGTGGGTCCCAAGGAGGCTCCATTACCGACAGCTGAAAGAAGCCAATCCAGCCAAACCACGACTCCACCCGCACCCCAACCAGAAAAGGCTTCTCCACCAAATCAAGAGCCCACCAAGACTCCTCCGGTTCCATACCCCGGTCGGTTAATTCGTCAAAATACCGATGAACAATTCGAAAAGTTAGAAAATTTACTAAAACAATTGCATGTTAATATTCCTTTTATCGAGGTCCTAACCCAAATGCCTAAATATGCAAAATTTATGAGGGACTTCCTCACTCACAAAAGGAAAATTGAATCATTGCAATTAGTTAACCTAGGCGAAGAATGCTCTGCCTTAGTACTCAACAAACTCCCACAAAAGAAAATCGATCCTGGAAGCTTCACGATTCCTTGCTCGATTGGGGAATCCCCCATTCGTAATGCATTAGCTGATCTTGGGGCTAGCATTAAACTCATGCCCACATCAATGTTCAACCGACTCGGCCTAGGAAAAACGAGCCCTACAAAGATGAGCATACAACTGGCCGACAGATCCGTCAAATTTCCACAAGGTGTCGCTGAAAATCTATTGGTCAAAGTCGACAATTTCGTCTTCCCGGCCGACTTTGTCATATTAGACATGGAAGAAGACACCGATGTCCCCCTCATCCTCGGGAGACCATTTCTAGCCACCGCCCAAGCAGTGGTGGATATGAATGACGGAACACTAACATTGAAGTTTGGGGACGAGGAAGTGAAGTTTGGAGTTGGAAAGAGAGTAGAAGACGAAGACCCGGTTAACTACATGAAGGTCATAGACTCAAGCTTGGATGACGCTCTCCGACGGTGTAGCATGGGATGCAAAACATCCCACTTGAGTGACATACGACCATGCTTTAGGTCTAGCCAAGGACCCTTATAAACGTGGCGCACCACGGAGGCATTCCGCGGAACTATCCTTAGTTTAGTTTAGATTAATTTTTATGTTTTCTAGTTTATTTTTAATTTTCCGGAATAAAAAACACTCGGGATGGTGAAGGATAACAAGGGAAACTTGGACCAGCACCCCATGCACGAAAACAGGGCCATCCGACGAACTTTCTTCATTACAGCAAGTTCAGCACGGGCCGTGCCCGCCCAACACGGCCCCGTGCTGAACAATCTGCAGAAAATACCCAGTTCAGGTAAACTGGACACTGGCCGTGTTCACCCAACACACCCCCGTGTCCAGGCTTCTGTTTCTTTTGTTCAATTTTTGTTACTGGCACCTGAACACGGGGCCGTGCCCGGACACCACGGGGCCGTGTCCAGACGCCCAGTAACATAAAATTTTGCTTTTTCACACCTTTTACACATTCAATCAACCTAAAAACTTATTTTTGGGACACATTGAGGACAATGTGTAATTTAAGTGTGGGGGGATGTTAAAACTTTGAATCTTGCAAGTCCTAATTACAAGCCTTACACAAAACTCTATTGGAACCGCTAATCACCCCAAATTTTTTTTCAAAAATTTTCATTTTTTTTACTTGTCTAGGTTTAACTTGGGAATTTCAAATTCTAAAAAGGTTATATTTTTACAAATTTACAACCGATAGCGTCGTGATAAAAAGAACCAACATAAGAAAATTATGAAAAGGCATGACAAGCTTAGTTAAAATTTAATTATATATACTTGATCACATAAAAACCCATTCCCACAAAAGTGAGTTTTGAGCCTTTATTGAGCATACAAATACATATCTTTAAACTAAATACTCATTTTTCGTTTCTTGTGTGAATAGCCGCTTGGTTCTTACAACTCTAGAACTTTCTACGACGATACATTCCCGGTCCTTACCAACTTAAACCCGAGTAAGTAAATGATGGAGGCATTAGGACTAACCCTTTTTATTTCTACACCATTATTTTTTTTACAAATTAACAAAAGAAGCAAAAAGGCAGCTAAATCTAACATAAATACAAGAAAAGGAACAAACGTGGCATGCCCGGTCTTATGTTGAAGGTGATTTTTCCTTATCGTTTGTCCGTGGTGTCTTGGCATTATTTTACTGTCTATATAAAATAAAAGATTTTCACCATTCATATCTCCACGGTCTATATGGAGGTATGTTGGCTACCTGGTCGGGGGTTAAGGGAACGGTTTGGTAAGAGTCTTGCCTTGTTCAGTGTATAGATCCTGCAAGGACCTGGGTCAAATTTAGTAGGACCTCCTTCAATACCCACCGGTATTGGATGGCGGGGGTCCAAACTCTTTGATCCCCTCATATGTAAGCTACTATTAATACTTTAACCCGGCTACTTAGGACTGTATCCCTGCTGACTCAGACTACTTAGCCGAGTGTAACGTCACATTCAAAAGAGGGGCCTACCATAATATGCATTAATAACTTAATTAATTATCTTTCAATAATCTGACCCTTTAGGATTGTATCCTTGCTGACTCAAACTACTGGGTTGAGGGTAACGTCACCTTCAAAAGAGGGGCCTACTACAATAACTAAGATAATCTCTTAAATAGTGCAAAAGTGCGGAAATAATCAAAGGTTACACTAAACACGAGTCGGAGCCAAGTGATTCCTCAGCAAACACGACTACCTACAGCGTACTAACGTCTATTAGACGAACGTGTCGTGCCTTTGCTTAGTATTTACGTTTTTGAGTTACGTTTCTTATGTTCCCAATATTATTCCAAGTTATAATTACTTGTTAAAATAATATTTATTTTAACCTTAAATTATATTTAGTTTTGGAATAATTGTTTAAACCACATTTTTGTAACAATACTTCTCAAGTATTTTATTTTCGTAATTCCTTCCCAAGGATGGGGGTGTCTTATACATGTATATTTGTATTATTGTATTTGTAATTTCAAGATAATATATTTCCAAGTCTCACTTTAGAAAATATATTTAAACTTATTTTGTCCAAAATAATGTATTGTCCAAAAAATATATATTTTTCCCAAAAATCATATATCTTCTAAATATACTAAGAAAATATACTTTAACTTCCCAAAAAAAATATTTCCCATTTTGTCAAAGTATGATATAACTTTGTAATATTTACAAAAATCATATTTTCCTTTCTTGTATCCAAAATAATGTTTACCAAAGATATATTTGTAACGGTATTGTTTTGGATAGTAAATTTCACGGTACTTTGTTAAGTTATATTATTTTACCCTAAAATAATATAACCATTTCACCAAGTATACAAATAATCACAAAAGTGTCTTAATATATATATATATTCAAAATACATATATTTACCCATTTTTATTTATAAAAACAACCTCCAATATTTGCATTCTTGTTACAAAAATTATGGCAAAGTTTATATTGAAAACCGATGATCAAAATACACTTGTAAATACTTGTTAGAAAATATTTTTCTAAGTGTTTATATTTTTAGAAAATTTTGCCATAGTTTCCCCTAAAAATGGAGGTGTCCATGCTATCAAAGCATATCATTTTCTTTCAAAAATCATCACAACAATCAACAATTAATCCATAAACAACTTACACTTACCAAGTGCAAAAACTATGCAATTTACATAACATCATGAACTTGATCTTTCACAAAAACTTGTAGTAACTTGGTAAAGTGTTTAGTGGGTTTAGTTACCCTTTAAAGTGCGTTTATTACTTTACAAATCTCATTCTTAAAGAGTTTAGGTGTTTACAACTTGTAAACACATTTTACAAAAAACGTTTCTTTGTGAGGTCTTTTTGTTTCATAAGTGTTTCGCACTTGTCTTACCTCTAAAAATTGTGTAGGTTTAAATAAGAATCAAGTTCTACTAAAAATCATATTTTTGAACTTGGTTCTTTTGGAAAATCATTCATACATCTTGGATCCATAAGTTTACTAGCTTACTTTGTTCATGATTTTCCAAGAAATCATCTTTTTGTTCAAGTTCATGCTTATGTATGAGGATGATCTTCTTGTGTTAACACATAATAATCCTCTAACTTGCTAGATCATGTGTTTAATCACAATCTAGCAAGCTCCTTATGATGATCAACATCATAATCTCAAGTAATCAAGCAAGTATCATACATACTCTAAACAACATTATTTCATCAAGATTTTATCATATGTAAGCTTTATGTTCATGATTCAAGATTATGTTCTTTAGTGTTCTTGTGATTTACAACATAATACATCTTTTAACAAATCAAAATTAGAAGTAACAAAGGGTTGTGAGAGCCTTACTACAAGCTCTAAGCTAGGGAAGAACACTTGATGAAGAAGATGATGAAAATGGTGGATGAAAGCAATTTGCTGGAGGTTCTTCAAGATTCAAGATGTAACACCCCGAAATTTCTAAAACTTTAAATCAGATATATAAAGCATGAAATAAACAAGAACAAGCTAACTAGGAATCGATAACCTTGTTAGTTAAGAGTCTTGAGGTGATATATAATAAGTTAAAACACCTAAACTATAAGTCAAATAGAGTTGAGGGACTAAATTAGCAAAATCTTGAAACATGGAAGTTTTATTGGTAAATAAAACACCAAACACACACATAGGTGTGTGTTTGGGTCATACAGAAGAAAGGGGCGACCAGGGAGTGTCCTCCAAACCCTAGTTTCCACATAAAACTCACAAATTGGAGCCTTTAATCTGCTCTAAATCAAGTTTCAAACACGAATTAGTGATCACCTCGTTGCAGGGATCAAAAGGTATGCAAAATTTTGGTATTTTGATTCATGTTCAGTTTTAGGTTAATTGAGAAAATCAAAAATTGAGCATGCATGATTGTTGTATTGATGAAATTAGAAGCAAAGTGATGTCTAGAGATAAACCCTAGATGATTCTTGTTGAAATCTAGCATGATATTTGTGGAGTTTATAATCACCATTGTAGGTGATTATTTGGTTTGTAGAAACTAGGTAAACACTAGAATTATGATTCTTGTTCTAGTGAAATTTGAATGCATGAAGTAATTTTCTGAAAAATTGATGCTAAAACTTTGTGTAAATTGCTAAATTGAAGTTGATTTAGATGAAATTAACAAGTCATGAATTTACTATTGATTATGTAAAAATCCAACCCGCTAGGTGTTTGTTAAAACGTCTAAGTGAGGATCAAAATGTTAATAATCGGACAAAAACGCAGATTCGGATATCATAATGAATTATGATAAATGAATGTAAAAAGGGTTCTAAAATAGTTGTGAATGGAACTCTTTAGGTAAAGAATCCGGATCGTTAAGCGGACAAGCTGAAGGTGATACACGGTTAAAGGGTGTGCTTTAAAGGTACGTAACTTTGGTTTCGTTGCGTTATACATAAACAGTAGTCTTAGAAATGTTAATGTGAATGTAGTGTCAATTGCGAATTGGTATGTCATAGAAGTGACGAAGTTCACTCGACAAACAAACGTGTCAAAATAGTTAATTAAAATTGTTGATAATGTTGTTAGTTATGCAAGTATGTAACTTGATCCGTTACAATAGAATAAATTGTTGTTAAACTATGCGTTGTTGATAAGAATTATGTTGGATGTAGTAATCATGTATGTTACTTAAATTCGTAGGTTAAGATTTGGTTGGTAGACGTTTGGTAGCCGTCAAAATGGAGGATTTTCCATAGATGGACCAAACGGGTCGAATAATGTTACATTGTAGTATTAACTTTGTAAGTAGATAGAGATGGCGAAAATGATCACGAGAGCACTAAGCCATAGATTTGGTAATGAAGTGCCGATGATAATAAGCCCCGGAAGTTGGGTAATAAGCGCCTTAGGTTTTCTAGTTAATTGGTAACAAAATAAGTAGAGTTATAATGGGTTGATCAAATGCATAGCGACATTTAGTTGTTCGGTCTGTAAGTTAAGTTTTCGGTATCGAATTTATAATAGTTATGTCGGTAATGAATTTACAGACATATAGGAAGAAAAATCACTTAAAACGGACTTACGAGTCAAAAGTTATGGCCAAACGAAGTTAAAAACTGGATTTTCCGGAGCTGGCAGAAAATGCAGCTCACAAAGCATAAGCTGCTGGCAAACTTGGTCCCCCGCGCCACGCGGAAGAATGCCCGCCAGGCGCCGCGACACGCGAGAGGTTCTCGCGGCCCGCGTAACATTTCTCGCGGGGCGCGAGCGAGCCTGTTCCGAAAATTTTAATTGTTTTCAATTGTTTTGATGCTAGATTTCGATTATACGTGTTTTATTATTGTCAATATTAACTCTTGATGTGGTTTTGACATTAGGTGACGTTGGTGAACTTACGGATGGCGATCAAGTCAAGGAATAAGAACCGAACACTACATTTTGAAGTTTCCGCAATGTGTTTAATCTTTAATAGACTTTGTGTATGGGTTGTAAACAATTTCTAAACAACTTTTGAAACGTTTTAACTTAGTCGTTAGTTGACTAAGGGTGATGCTACTTATGAACTTCTTTAATGAAAGTTAAGTTACTTATAAAATATTGTATTTGAAATGGTATATTTTATTATTAAAACCAAGTACAATTAGACGGGTGTTACAAGTTGGTAATCAGAGCTCAAGGTTGTTAACAAAGTGTTCGGTTCAAGCTTGATCGATCGTCCGGTAAGGATTAATTAGTTATTTCAGTAGATCTTATCCTATGTAAGTGAAAGGGATGGAAATAAATGTGCACGGGAAGAGTACGTTAATACACTCAAACCCGGAAAGTGCACTAAAAAGAGAACGGTCAAAGCAAGTTACGGACTTGGCTAAAGCGAAACAAACAAAGTTATATTATAAATGAAATGTTTAATAATCGATGTAAACATTTCAGTTTCAAGACATCTGGTAAGAGTTACTTATAATTGAGATTAAACGATAAGAATTATGTGAAAAGTGTATGTGGGGAGTGTATAAATACGCTCGAACCCGGGAAAATACACTAAGTGAGAAAGGTAAGGCAAGATATATACTTGACCAAACCGAAAAAGAATAACACATTAATTATGATTGAGTGAGAATGATATAAATTTACGTATAATAAGATGGAAATGAATTAAATAATTATTGATAAATCATGATGGATGTTTCAGTTGAAGAAATGTCTGGAGTAACCAGAGATGATTCGACATCTCAATTGACTGAACAAATGAAAGCTAAGATTTCCGAGGAGGTCGGAAAAGCTCTAGAAAATAGTCTATCACAATATATTTATAGACTACAAAACACAATCGTGCCGGTGGTGAACGATATGATGGCTGAATTGAAAGACAGCATATTACAAGAAATAGAAGAAATGAGGGTGTTGGATATGAATCCAAGATCCGTAAAGAAGTTCAAATCTAATAAAGCTCCCAAGAAGAGAGTTACAAAAAGTGTGTTACATCAGTGTAGATCTTGTGGAAAAATTCACAAGGGCACATGTGGCAAGCCATGACATAAAAAGTCAAAATGTCCAGAGAGGCTTGGAACCAAGGACCCAACCGACACAAAGTCTGATGCCCAGAAATCAAGGACGAAGTTGTTTTATATAACAGCCACGGAGGCTAAAGCTGAACCTGATGTCGTTTCAGGTATACTCTTGTAGATTAAATTTCAGTATGAATTTTTAATTATTACGAGTGCAAATAAATCGTTTGTTTTATACCGATTTATTTAACATCCTACATTAGTGTTAACGAAATTACCAAGGCTTTGAAAAAAAATAAAAAAATAGAAATAGATAATAATAAAAGTTCTATTGTTTATAAGAGGTGCTGAAACTGTACGTTGAGCATCGAGGTAAAAGTAATCTCGATAGATATTGCAATGGGAAGGAGTGCGTGTACACTCGAACCCGGGAAATTAATGAAGTGAATAAACCTTGTGTTGGGAAGGAGTGTAATTACACTCGAACCCGGAAATTGCAATAATATTAAATGGCGAAGACAAGGTTATAGACTTGGCTGAACTAAATAAAACGCGTAGGAGCGTCATTTACATCAACAAATGATGTGGATAAATTTCATGCAACGATAAACAATAATAAAATTAAATGAATTAATTTTGTTATTATTGCAATAGGATTAAGGTTAAAGATAAGAAATTAAGATTCGGACCGAGAATATCCGCGAAAAAGAAGTTAAATGAATGATACGTATTATTCGCTATTATGAATAATAAAGTGTCAGTAAATGCAAATTTCGCAACTTGGGTAGGGGTAACCATCCAAGTAATACATTATTAATCGAACCCTCATGAGGAAGAATAGTGATCGCAGTAATGGATGTGATTATATAAAAGCCTAGTAAAATAAACTTTATGAAAGTGTTAGAATAAGAACGGGTAAACCCCAAAAGCCGTATGACCATGACAGTGGTTTTACCAAATAAGACTTGAGAAATGGGCCTTCGGAACATTAGCAAAAGAAATAGACCTAAAGGTCGCTAACAACAGAAAGGTGGTGTTCGAATCAAATAAGCAAAATGCTTGATAATAAAGGTAAACGGAAGCCGGATAATGGGAGCATATTACATTAAGGTAATAAGCCCAAGGGAAGGGATAAGAATCAAGGTAATTAAAAATTATAAACTAACAAACAAGAATGTTAAGGCACAAGGATAAATGTTTGACTATTATAAGTAATAAAGTTCATCAGAACAAGTCAAACAAAATAAATGGAAGAATTAAGGAATCGGTGGAATAAAGGCGACAGGTTACGCTAATACCACCGAATAAATCAAAACGAAATCTTAGTGCATGTCAGAATGATGACTCTAATAATGACTTCGGTAAAATAACCGATAGATGGGTAGGACTACGGATATATGCGTAAACCAAGAGACGGTGACCCAGATTAAAAGTCAAAAGACTCGGATTAAGAGCTATAACTAAGAGACGATGAAATTTCGCAAAACAGAAATTTCGATAGTTAGGTCCAACTATTTTAATATTGGACGGGCCAAATAAAGTATAATACTTGATATTCCAAGTAAGAGCAACCCGAATAATGAAAGTGCGAATTATTACTGAACCTATGTGATAGGTCGTAAAAGAATATGGAAAGGAAAACGTAAACCAATAAGATCGGGGTGTTAAAAACATTAAGATAACGAACCCAGTGATGGGTTGAAAGGAAATAGGGGCATAAACCAAATAACGGTATGAGTAAAATAAACCGACGCGAAGGACACAGAAGAAATCATAGAGTCGGGAAGATAATCTGAAAGAAAATGAGTGTAGCCTTAGACTACGGACAAGGTCAAACGAATAGAAGATGATCCATGGAATCACCATAACCTTCAGATTATAAACAATGTAAAAGTCTACGGGAACAAAATGACCATAGGGTCGCAAATACAAAGGAACATACTAGGGGGTCTCACCCTAAAAAGGTGAAGACCTAATAGAATAGTCTATAAGGCTAAGTAAAGGAACCTACGGGTCGATAATATAAAGCGTGGAGAACCAATTATGAATTCTCGCGTAAAATGATAACCCTGAAGAATAATCCTTGTCGTCAATTCCTAGACATGATTAATCGACATGGTTAAAGAGAAAAACATTAAACTAAAATTCAGTTTTAGTAAAGAAACGATGTTCTAACACCTATGAATACCGAGAGAGAAATTAGAAAATGGTTAGTACTAAAGAATATAGGTCTAACGCCGAAGGCTGTAAGATGATGAATTCGGAGGAAAGATTCCTAAGAATGAAAGGTCGATGTAGAACTAAACATGGCGTGATGTGATCACAAACACAAAAGTAATATAGAATGTAATCACGTTATAGTGTGAATGACTAGATATGAAAGTATAAGCACGCCAAGGGGCGATGACGGCAATATCGCATACCCGAATGACGAGGTATGAGGTAAAATGGTGACCAACTAGTTTAGGCAATAAAACAGGTTGTAGCCTAAATAACACGGAGACCTATGTAGATAGCTTGCTAACATAAAACTAACGTCAGGTAAGTATGCTGACGGGCTCAACGACTGAATGGTCAAAAGACAACCCGATCAAAAGAGCGACAAAGGATAGGAAATAGGTAATATAGTTATGCTGGAAGTTTTCCCCAAGGAAGGGTGTTATCCGATTCAGGAAAAGAAAGAAACTAAGCCCGAGATTTATTGGGCCATTTAAAATCATCGAACGGGGTTGGCAAGGTGGCTTATCGCCTCGAGCTACCAGAAGAGTTGAGTGGTATACATATCACGTTTCATGTGTCACAACTGCAAAAATGCATAGCAGAGGAAACGGCTTACATCCATTACGATGATATCGAGGTGGCTAACAGCCTCAATTATGTAGTAAGGCCATTAGATTCCAGATCGTAAGGTTAAATAATTGCGAAATAAGGAAATTGATCAAGCTAAGATCAAATAAGAACATAGAAAAGGGTTCGGACACTACATGGGAGTCCGAAGAGAAGATGCGACGTCTCTGCCCGACATTGTTCGGTACGTATTTCCGGTTTCGAGGACGAAACCCTTTTAAGGGGGGTGGACTTGTAACACCCCGAAATTTCTAAAACTTTAAATCAGATATATAAAGCATGAAATAAACAAGAACAAGCTAACTAGGAATCGATAACCCAGTTAGTTAAGAGTCTTGAGGTGATACATAATAAGTTAAAACACCTAAACTATAAGTCAAATAGAGTTGAGGGACTAAATTAGCAAAATCTTGAAACATGGAAGTTTTATTGGTAAATAAAACACCAAACACACACATAGGTGTGTGTTTGGGTCGTACAGAAGAAAGGGGCGACCAGGGAGTGTCCTCCAAACCCTAGTTTCCACATAAAACTCACAAATTGGAGCCCTTAATCTTCTCTAAATCAAGTTTCAAACACGAATTAGTGATCACCTCGTTGCAGGGATCAAAAGGTATGCAAAATTTTGGTATTTTGATTCATGTTCAGTTTTAGGTTAATTGAGAAAATCAAAAATTGAGCATGCATGATTGTTGTATTGATGAAATTAGAAGCAAAGTGATGTCTAGAGATAAACCCTAGATGATTCTTGTTGAAATCTAGCATGATATTTGTGGAGTTTATAATCACCATTGTAGGTGATTATTTGGTTTGTAGAAACTAGGTAAACACTAGAATTATGATTCTTGTTCTAGTGAAATTTGAATGCATGAAGTAATTTTCTGAAAAATTGATGCTAAAACTTTGTGTAAATTGCTAAATTGAAGTTGATTTAGATGAAATTAACAAGTCATGAATTTACTATTGATTATGTAAAAATCCAACCCGCTAGGTGTTTGTTAAAACGCCTAAGTGAGGATCAAAATGTTAATAATCGGACAAAAACGCAGATTCGGATATCATAATGAATTATGATAAATGATTGTAAAAAGGGTTCTAAAATAGTTGTGAATGGAACTCTTTAGGTAAAGAATCCGGATCGTTAAGCGGACAAGCTGAAGGTGATACACGGTTAAAGGGCGTGCTTTAAAGGTACGTAACTTTGGTTTCGTTGCGTTATACAAAAACAGTAGTCTTAGAAATGTTAATGTGAATGTAGTGTCAATTGCGAATTGGTATGTCATAGAAGTGACGAAGTTCACTCGACAAACAAACGGGTCAAAATAGTTAATTAAAATTGTTGATAATGTTGTTAGTTATGCAAGTATGTAACTTGATCCGTTACAATAGAATAAATTGTTGTTAAACTATGCGTTGTTGATAAGAATTATGTTGGATGTAGTAATCATGTATGTTACTTAAATTCGTAGGTTAAGATTTGGTTGGTAGACGTTTGGTAGCCGTCAAAATGGAGGATTTTCCATAGATGGACCAAACGGGTCGAATAATGTTACATTGTAGTATTAACTTTGTAAGTAGATAGAGATGGCGAAAATGATCACGAGAGTACTAAGCCATAGATTTGGTAATGAAGTGCCGATGATAATAAGCCTCGGAAGTTGGGTAATAAGCGCCTTAGGTTTTCTAGTTAATTGGTAACAAAATAAGTAGAGTTATAATGGGTTGATCAAATGCATAGCGACATTTAGTTGTTCGGTCCGTAAGTTAAGTTTTCGGTATCAAATTTATAATAGTTATGTCGGTAATGAATTTACAGACATATAGGAAGAAAAATCACTTAAAACGGACTTACGAGTCAAAAGTTATG
Organism: Helianthus tuberosus; assembly: GCA_030545235.1. Classification (NCBI taxonomy): domain Eukaryota; kingdom Viridiplantae; phylum Streptophyta; class Magnoliopsida; order Asterales; family Asteraceae; genus Helianthus; species Helianthus tuberosus. The sequence continues at coordinate 45,972,511 of CM060451.1, read as the reverse complement.
GCCAAACGAAGTTAAAAACTGGATTTTCCGGAGCTGGCAGAAAATGCAGCTCACAAAGCATAAGCTGTTGGAAAACCTGGTCCCCCGCGCCACGCGGAAGAATGCCCGCCAGGCGCCGTGACACGCGAGAGGTTCTCGCGGCCCGCGTAACATTTCTCGCGGGGCGCGAGCGAGCCTGTTCCGAAAATTTTAATTGTTTTCAATTGTTTTGATGCTAGATTTCGATTATACGTGTTTTATTATTGTCAAAATTAACCCTTGATGTGGTTTTTACATTAGGTGACGTTGGTGAACTTACGGATGGCGATCAAGTCAAGGAATAAGAACCGAACACTACATTTTGAAGTTTCCGCAATGTGTTTAATCTTTAATAGACTTTGTGTATGGGTTGTAAACAATTTCTAAACAACTTTTGAAACGTTTTAACTTAGTCGTTAGTTGACTAAGGGTGATGCTACTTATGAACTTCTTTAATGAAAGTTAAGTTACTTATAAAATATTGTATTTGAAATGGTATATTTTATTATTAAAACCAAGTACAATTAGACGGGTGTTACACAAGAGCACCAAGCTTCACAAGACACCTTCTTACAACCTTGAGAGTGTATGGAATGAGTGGATGATGGATGTAAGGTGGTGGTGGTGGCGGCACTATGTTAGGCCGAGAGGAGAGGGAGAGAGTAAGAGAGTGGTGTGGTGTTGTGAAGTGAGAGGAATGTAATGATCTCTTGAAATCATATGCCATACTTATAACCTTACTTCTATATATTTTGGCAAGAGGAGCAAGTAAGATCTTAATATAATAAGAAATCAAATCTTGAGGTATGGTGTGGTGGGGTATGGCCGATGACAAGCATAGGGGGGTGGGTCTAAGTGTAACTTTGAACCACTAGTTAGTTTATAATCCAAAACCAAGTATATAGTTGGTTAATTTAGTTACTAGATATTTTAGTGGGTGTTAAGGTGCTCGGGGATTATGACTAGCCCAAAATAACTAAACAATGTTTCTAGTATAATTTTGGTGTTTCGCGTAGTGTCCGGTTGTTCGGTTAGATACCGGTTCGTTAAAGTGTCAAACTATTCCGTTTAATGATCTTTATGTTACTTTTTGTGACACTTTTAATTCCCGACACTTAGGAAAGCATTCAGGACCATTTAGTCAAATTTTTGCACATAACTAGCTTGTTAAAAAGCTGAATTTTGCTGAAATATGCAGAATTCTGCACTTTATGTGGGTTTTAGGCACTTTCCGGCACTTTATCTATCACCTAGTGACGCAGTTTTATGGTCCTTACTTCCCTACACACCATACTAGTGTAGTACCTTGTCCCTCGCCCATACTGGGTCTCAAAACACTGTCTGTCTATGTACTGAATCCCGTCAGCATATCCCCTTTTTATCCGTTAACTGTGCTAACCGTGCTTTGTGTATCATGTATGTCAATAAAGTTTGCATGTGATAATAAGGTGACATTATGTAATATGTGATGCACATGTAAGTATGATGCAGAAATCAGAAAGCAGTTATGTAATCCAGCACAGTCATTAAGCATTAATTAATATTAATTAATTGTACGGATACCTGGATTTATGAGGGTTGTCACAACAAAAAACAAATTTACCATGTTTGTAGGAGAACATGTTCAGTTCTGAATATAAATGATAATTTTATTAACACAATGTTACACAATGTATACCATAAAATACATTTTCCCTAGTGTCGTGTGTGTGTGGGTGGGGATGGGGGGTGGTTATTTATATATCAGCCAGTTGAACCTAGCATGTTTGTAGGAGAACATGGTCAATAACTACTGAACACTGTAACCTAAATGTTAAACCAGTCATGCGTGTTTAAATGAAGGGAAAATATACATATAAAAAACTCCAACTCAACTTAATAGCATTACCACAATGTAATGTATTCAAAATTTTACACAAAAAAAAAACCACATTGAAGTTCAATATCATAACAAACTAACTTTTGACAACAAACATAAGAATCCATTAAAATAAAACTATGACGACCAGTAAGTCTGAAATGATTACAAACCATTTCACCATCTAACCATCATCATACATAAAAAAAACTACATAACTAAATAACCTAAAAACCTAACCTAACTTTTCCAAGGGGAAAACAACAACGAAACAAAAAACAAAAGTCTTCAAGCACGATCATATGGTAGCCTACCGTGGAGTGAAACAAAAGCATCGATTACTTTTTTTTAATAAGCATATCATCATCTTACGAATCTTGAACAAAACTGTCCATTTCAATCAGCTCATCCCACTTCCAATTCTTAACTACGCCATGGTGTGGTGGTGTTGTTGGGTGTTGTTTGCTGATCTAGCACCGGAAAACACTCTACCCTATTATCAACTTTTGTATCCATCAAGTTGTTGATTGGTTGTGATTCTTGATTGCTTGCACTCTGATCATTTAATAACCATTTTAGTGTGAGCATTTTAGTTATATTTAAATGTTATACTTTTGCAAGACCCGGACTGGGTTGGGTATTACTCTAATGTTTATTATGGTTCTTCCTCGTATGATTGTTTTGAGAAACTGACGAATAAAATATAATAAGGTAATTAGTATAATGTTTCTATGTAAATGAAATGCCCAAGCACTTTACCTCACTAATTTCTCGCCAATGTTGAAAGTTGTAAGAACTAAGTTGCCTTTAAAAACCAATAATCTCTATAGTTGCGTCATTTTCCTGTAATTTAGAACAAAGAACTATTAGAGTTGATAAAATACAGAAAAAACACAGAATACATAACTTTCCCTCTACCTTCATGTCTACATTATGCTTCAGTGGTTCCTTATCAAGATTAAAACAAATAAAAGAAGATGTAAGTGTTAATCACACACTAAAAGAAAGTACCATTACATATAGTTAAATACATTAAAATTAATATGGACTAACTGAATTTACATTTACCTTCCAGTGAACATTCTGAATTTTCATACTCTGGAAAACTTAACCCATGAATAAGCATTAGAGTAAATTGCCATTTTAGCCCCTGAGTTTTTGTCCAAATTGCATTTTAGTCTAAATAGTTTTTTTTTCTCCTCTGGGTCCCCGACTTTTCTTTTTTCTTGCCATTTTGATCACATTGCCTAATTTAGTCTAAAAACCAGGGTATAATCAGGGGTATTTTTGGAATAAATTATTATAAGGTTTATAAATTATGTTGTAAACTACCCCTGGTTATCACTACACAACAGTTATGCCAAAAATACCCATGGTTATAACCAGATTTTTAGACTTAGTTAGGCAATGTGATCAAAATGGCAAAAAAAGAAAAGTCAGGGACCTAGAGGAGAAAAAAAAACTATTTGGACTAAAATGACAATTTGGACCAAACCTCAGGGACTAAAATGACAATTTACTCTAAATATTTAAATATGACCATTAGACCAATAAACGAAAAAAACATGGAAGAGGCAGTACATGAATTTAGGCTTACTTTGTGTTTGTCATTGTTATCCGATTCTGATCCATCTTTCATGAGAATAAAAAGAAATGATGATTACATGTATAAAGCTGAAAGTGTCAACTTGGTAAAGAGAAATGGATAAAGAAATTTATTGTTGTTGGTTGATCTTTTGTTTTCATAAGCTTTTGCTTTTCTCCGGTTATCTTTAAATTGTCATCTTCCTATAAAACACATAATATGACAATTAGATTAAAAAGTAGAAATTAGGCCACATGAACTTTAATTTAACTTTAGGAAATGTTTGTCATCTTCAATCAAAAGTGATATTGTGCTTGATCCATACGAGGTTGCTGTTGAAATATTGGAGGTGTTGATCAGACAAAAAGTATGTACCTGCTGTCGTTTATATAGGAATATATCAAACAGTAACATCTACAAAACCTCATTGTCTAATAAAAACACAATGACATTAACACAATGTGGCGATAAAACTTCACCTCAAGAAACTGCTACACCTAAAAAACCTTCAAATTCTGGCTATAACCACCAGGTTATTCTGCTTAGGATTAAACCTCACAATTAACCGTGTAGTTTGTACGGCCAAGATCAATCGCACACCTTTATATAAGAATATAAAGAAACTTCCCCTACCCACGGAACTGCATTTGTTTTTTTTTTTCTCAAATTGCTTTCTTTTCTGCCAGAATTGTCTTAGGTGGAGAATGTGGGCAGAAAATCATGGGGGGAACTAACTAATTAGAAGTTTTTTAATTAATTTTATAATTATTTTTTTAGATCGTGGAATGTTATCTCCTATTTATTAGGCTGACCAGGTCTGTCACACCCCCAAAATCCACACTGCGGGGTATCACCACTTGGAGGCGTGACTGACCAGGATCAAGCCACCAATCATATTGAACAATGTATGTAGTAAAGATAATTCAACCAAACAATATGAAAGGTGTTCAAAACCAAAGCATAGTTAAGTGTTTAGCGGAAGCATAATTGTAAAACCCAAAGTAAGTATTAAGTATGAAATAAAGAAATGTTTTTAGCACGGCACACACTGCCATGTCCCACAACGACCGCGCCTCCCTGTGCAAGCTCCATGAGTACCTAACGACCTGCAAGGCATGTAGCAACGAATCAACAACAAAGTTGAGCGAGTTCACAGTTGGTTGTTTAGTGATAGCATTTGTTTCGTAAATCGTATGTTCGTTTTGTAAACCATGTATCGTATTGATTCGTATCGCGGTCACCCTGACATGTTTGCGAAGATTAGTGGGGGCTTCCCATGTGTTACTAGACCACGCGTATCGACTACTACGAAAATGTAAGAGGTGCCCTAAGTCAATGTCTATCAGCATTGACCCTTTGCCCATAGTCAATTAGTACACGCCCGTCCGACTGGCACGGTGTGAGGTTTGTTAAACCTAATAGCGCTATTAACTAATGACCCGCTCGCCATAGGCCTCGGCGATTAAGTCGATAAATGAGGGACTTCAAGTGATAGAGTTGATGGTCTTATGGTCGTACGTATCCTGTTGTATGGAGAATACGCAAGTTTGTAGTTACTGTTCAGTTCTTTAACCCATTCCCAACCCTTGGGAATCCCATGCCTTGGATAGAGTGTGAACTCACCTTGGTTTGCTCGGCAGATACACAGAAAGGTTACTTGAGCTAAATGTGGTCAACCACGTCCTAACATGGTTACCATACAAGTCAGGTCTAGGTTCAAGTAAAGCATGTATGTTTACACGTAAGCAAACAGGTTACGAACACGTAGTGATCATGGCAACACCTTAACAGTTAAGTGCATAACACATTCATACTTGTGCGATCAGGATGTATTGGGCTGAGATAACAATGTAGGCGCAATAACATCTTGTGCGAGTGGGTAGTTGAAACCCAACACTACCCGGCCCAACATGTTGTGCGATCAGCACAACCTTGTGAGATCCACAGCATGTTGTGCGATCCAATATAAGCCCGACCCAAAAAGTCAAAAGCCCAAACGTAGATACACTGCCCAATTTAATAACATGCATTGGTCTTGTGCGGTCCGGATGGACTTGTGCGATCCGGATAATCTTGTGCGATCCAGTTAAGTTGTGTGACTGAGTTGGGCCATTCGGCCCAACAACACATATTAAGCCCAAACAGTGTGTAGCCCAAGACTTGTGCGATCATGCACTCCTAAGTTGTACGTAGTGTATTAGCAGTTGTACCCTTTCTTGTGCGACTGCCTTGTGCGATCAGATCAGATTCCATGTGATCTGATCTTGTGCGACCGAAGGGAAACTTGTGCGATTTGTTTTAATATCCGAAAGTTATGCTAATCAGTTACATGGTTTCCATATTTGCACACAATCAATCAACAATCAACAACCAACAGTTTTAGATTATGCAAACTATGGATCAAACAAGGGTTTTATCATCTAATTGATATAAACCCTAATTACATTCAAAGCATAAACAATAACTTATCAAATCATATCATTTGGTCCGATTACATGAACATACAACCGATTACATACATTCGATCCTACATCATCATGCAAACAATCCGAAAACAAGACATGATAGCCGATTAACATCATCATACACATCCGATTCACTAGAACATCATCATTCATGCAAACTATTCTAGTTATCACATAAAATCATGGCATCCATAATATCATCTTAACAAAACAATAACAGTGCAACACTAACCAGTTAGAAAGTAGATCAAAGATTGATCCGAACAAGGAAGCTTCACGAGATGAGGCTTCGGCTATGAGGATTGCCGTCGAACAAGAGAGAGAGGGGAGTAGAGAACTAGGGTTTTGTGTGTGTGTTGTGTTTTGCAAGTTATGAGGAGTGTACCATTTCTCCTAAGTGTTATGCGTGCAAAAGAGAGTGGGCCGAACCCATCATGGGCTGCCCTTGATCCGAATACAAGGAATATGGATCAAATGGGCTTGTGCGATTGGGTTATTGTTGTTGTGCGATCGGTTCGTGTAATGTTATCATATTACATACATACGTTCGTGACACATACTCACATAACACATAACATTCAATTAAATAACAAGTTCACATAATCACATAATCAGAGTACAATGAGAGGTTTGAAATACGAGTTGTCACAAGGTCAAAGTGTCAACATGAACTCTCTTTAGGAGAAATTTGCTTCAGTTAAGAAATAACTGTTACGTATTTAAAAACACAATGTTATTTGTACTCTAATTATAAATATATAAAAACACAACGGGCAGAAATCAAATTAACATTGTGTTATAGGTTTTGATAATAACACAATGTATAGAAACGATTGTAAAAAACGCAATGACCAAAACTCAGTTGAAAAACACAATGACCAGAACCTTTAACACAATGCAAAGGAAACCCACTAAATAATGATTTTTTTATATAGCAATATAATACTCGTATAAAAGATAAAAAAACGTTCGTTATTAGGTGATTTTTTTAAATATCGTATGAAAAATGAAAAAGTTATGGTTGCCGGCTCTAAACAAAATTTAATACTGTCAGTGGGTCTTTTCTATAGCCAAATTACATGTAAAAAACTAATCGACCAAAACACATTCCATAAGCACAAACACCATTGATCATATTTTGCTCACTCTTCACCCAAAGAAATATCACTTTTGTGCCACCCCCATTACAGCAAAAAACCATAGCTTGCCCCAGCCCCATTTTCTTTTTGTTGACCTTTTTACTGTTAACACAAAAGTCATCTCGATGTAATTATCCTTTAGAACCAGTTAGATAACCATTAACAGATCTACACCTTTAAATGACCAACTTTAAATGGCTACTTTCCATTCCAAACCATTCATTATGTGACCAAAATATATTATTATTGCCATGTGTGTATTTTCAGGAGTACCTTGCTTCCAAATTCCATATCACTAACAATTTTCATTTGCTTCATGCAACGAGTATTTTGTTGTTCTTCAAGTACTTGCTAGCTTTTCTTGCTAGCTTTTAAGAGTAAATAGCTGTAGATGTAGGGATGAGCAAATGGTATCGGGTACCGGTTCGAAATCGGTACCGAATTTCCCATACCAGTTCGATTTTTGGTACCGACATTTTTCGTTTTCGGTACCGTTTTTTTCTTCAAATACCGGTCAATACCGGTACCGAACCGTAATGGTGCTAAACGGGTCGTGTTCACGGGTTCAACCCGAACCCGAAAATTTTATATAAACCAGAACCTGAAAATTGTGACATTTCAACCCAAACCCGACCAAATATTTGTGGATTGACCCAAACACGACCCGTTCAACCCGATTTTTTTTATTTTTTCAATTATTTCCACAAATTAATATATTAAAATTTAAATTTTACTTAAAAAACACAAATGTATATGATACAATCACATTTAAATTATAAAATCTTATGTCAATTTCTCTTTTTAGGTTATAATTATGGCATAAAATACACACTCAATTTAATTTATAATATAAAAAAATTGTAAAAAATATAATATCATATAAAGGGGTGGAACGCGTCATGTAACAACTCTCACCAAAACTATTATTTCTTATTATATTTTGTCCAATAGGAAACCCTAATTGAGACCCCCAAGTAATCCTGCACAAACCCTAAAAATTTCAGAACAGTTGGAATCAGGATCAGGGCCCCTAAAACTCAGGGGGGGGGGGGGTATTTCCTAGTTGATATTATCTAAACAGTTTTCGATAGAATTCGAATTTTAACGAACGGTCGACTCACCCAAGCTACTGAGACACGTGGCTGCCCTATGCTAAAAGTGACCTCTCGCGCCACGCGAGAGCCTCTCGTGACACGCGACAGCGCCGTTTTTCTAGTATAAATAGAGGAGTTTGGAACTTGAATTTGGGCGTTGGTTCGACGTTAAAATTCGATTCGTACACTGAGATATCGTCCGATTACTCCAAAACACACACACAATCACGAAATTCTGTCGCGATAACAGGGTAATAACTCAATCACTGCTATGATTTAATGTCCGATCGATAGAAACCAATCCGATGGATGTTTAAGTGCTGCCCAAACTCGGGTTATGCTTTGTCATTCGTCGTAAATTCGATGGATGTTTAAGTATCGCACTTTGTCATTCATTGTGAAGGTTTTGATCTCGTGAGTTGTCGTAAAAGTTGGATTAAAGTTACTAACCTAGTTTTCGTGTGCATTGTTATTTAAATTAGGTTACAAGGCTAATCATTAGGCTAAGCGCTGCCCGTTTAAATCTGCAATGTGAGTCATTCTCTTTTTACCAAATTGCTTTCAAAAATCATAATTGTTTTCAAAGTTATAATTACAGGGATTAAGTCTTTGTAATCTTCAATTACTGCCGGTATGTGGGGTTTTGTATACAATACTTGATAACCGTCACCATTGGACAACGGGTTAGCCAATGGGTGATATGACCATAGTCACAGAAACGAGTCGAGTGACAAATACCGTTGGGTAATTGGTTGATATATAAACATTGTAATCACTCTTAATACTGTAAGTTATAACAAAGTTGTAATTGCAGTGATTAAGTCTTTGCCAATCTTAAAGAAGCAAATGTAAAAACTCTTAATACTGCGAATTATAACAAATATGTTTTTGTACAAAAATGAATGAACTCACCAGTATTTCCTGCTGACCAAATCTTTTTAAAACGCGTTTCAGGTAATTACAGTAGATGGGAATAAGAGTGATGATGCGTCACCGAAAGGCTTAAGAGAAGTGGCTTATTTTATCAATTGAATTAAATTAAGAAAACATGGTTTCATATATTAAAACTACCTCTGTAAAACATGGGTTTTATCCCATCTATTTAATAAATAAAAATCCGGTGTTTTCTAAACTCTGATATTTTTCCTACCTTACGGTCCTGATGAACATCCCCGCTGCAATACTTTTCAACATAACCACCGGTACCACTCGTCTGTTCACGGCTTTCGATTCCGTCCAGGGTGGGGTCGGGGGCCGTGACACGTCAACCCGCCAACCTGACCGGCTTGACCCGAACCCGACCCGTTTAGCTAAACGGGTTCGCGGGTTCAACCTGAAACTGACCCGACCCCGTTTAGACTAAACCTAAACCCGCGAAATTCGTGTTAGGTTCGTGTCATGTTCTCGGGTCGTGTTAGAAATTCACACCCCTACCGAACCGTAGGGTACCCGGTATTTTCGTGTCGGTACCGGTTGGTACCAAGCTCATCCTTATGCATATGTGTGCAGAAAATCAAAACTGTCAAAATCCATCCCCTTTAGCCCCTCATAGTTTGATCCAAAGCTGTAGCAAAACCATGCATAATGCCTGCAATGTAGTCCGTAATTAGCCTCCATCAGAAATGTGTTAGTTGCCCTTAGTCTAGTGCCCAAAATAGAGAAAACATAAACCTTAAAAAAACAGTAATTGGAGTGGGGTATAATTGGTTAAATTTACTTGTTTGCATATTAAAGCCAGGGTTTTGTTATCCTTTGTATTTTGTTTTTTTTTTTCTATTTTAATTAAAAATCATGACCCATGTCTCAAAACTAAAACTTTAAGGCTTGATACTTACCACACCTTATTGTACAATCATATTTTCATAAAGCTTTCTCGCTTTTATGGTGAAAACTTGGAAATTTCTGACGCATCCATAATATAAACAGTGGCGGACCCTGAAATATACACTAAATTAGTTTTTTCAAGGGGTGCGGTCGGGTTTTTTTGTCTAAAATATACACTAAATTATTTTTTTCAAGGGGTGCGGCCGCCCACCTTGACCAAAGGGGAGGTCCGCCCCTGAATATAAATGTACTATTTGAACCCTTCCCTAATAATTGGTTAGCTTGATCGCTAAGAAAGGATCTCATACCTTAGCCTCACAATCTATTCTTGAATGCAGTATTTCACAAAGGTTGCTCAATAACATGTAATCCAAATACATATAGTTTTACATAAACATACAATATAAGTAAGTTTTTCCTTGAAGGAAATATTGTGAGGGCCAAATCTAATATACTACTTCAGGTTTTTTGAATCTTTGGAATCAATAACTTGACAATTTATAGACCATTTGAAAACACAATCTTCATTTTTGGTCATCAGCAGTTTTATCTTATTTGTCCACGTGTCATTATTTTCATATGGAACTAATATGAATTACTAAATAATAATTATATAATTTCCACCAAAAAAACAACCATGGCATGGTCATTCTTACCATCCAGTTTGCTGCAAGTCTACCTACTATTAACATAATATCATCCTATACTTCTTTCAAGCTCATCAGTGGCTAAAGAACATCTTGATAATTACACGAGTACAATCACTTATGGTATAAGAAGCACTTCGTATAAATTGATACACTTGTGAAATAGTGAAATTACATCGATATCATATTACATGTCAATATACAATGCTCTCTATTGTTTAACGTAATAATAATTTATGAGTCAAAATAGTTAACGCTAATCAGCATGATCTTATACTGATTAACCCACATAAAAACATTAACCCGTTATGTTTCTCACGGTCCTATCGAAAGATTGAGTCTTTCTCAGGTTCCAATGCAGGCCATCATGGATACTGTGCAAAAAGTCATTGGTTGAATCCCCTCTACAGGCTGTGGGTACCGGCCAAACCAACATGCTACACATAAGTGCGTCACCTGGAGCCAACTGTTTCCTATCTTTCCCGTCAAACGATGCCCATGCATGACCTCAATTGTTGAACGGAACTTGGATCCGAAGTGTTACATTCTCGGGTAATATCAGAGGCCGGAAAGATAAGGAATGCGGACAGATTGGAGTGAATAATATGTCGGGAACCTGCATGTTTTGTTTCAATTCATGTAAAGAAGTGATTTATGAAAATAGAGTGCAAGCAGTATTGTTTAAGAATGAAGGGGAAACATTGCAAAACGTACCTGTATATGGACCATCGAACCTCCAGCCGCAAGAGAGTAAGCAGTGCTCCCTGAAGTTGTTGATAGAATCAATCTGTCTCCTTGTACACACGTGACAAATGAGTTATCACAATATCATTCCAAATTGGTAAGGAATGATGAAATCCCACGGTCGATCGTAACTTCATTCTACACAAGTATTGGCTCTTCAGCCTCATATTCGTTTTTAGCTGTTTCACGAATCACATGGCACTGCAATCGATTCCTAAGTGTAATACTGATGGGACCTTGTAGGATTGATTTCAAACATTCTCTGTATTGTTCACTGTCTTTTGAATTAAAGTTAAAGATCACTTATGAACCAAATTGAATTTGTCTATGGCAGACTGCAATGGGTGTATATATATATATATATATATATATGTTTTTCTATGAAAGCAAGAGATGGAAAGTTTTGTTCTAAATTCTGCCTTATTATATATATATATATAGAGAGAGAGAGGGGGGGGGGGGGGTTAGCGTACAAGACCACCTTATCGTGCGATGCATACGCGAGCATCACAACCGCATATCTGATCTAATCTAGGCTTTCAGTTGGACGCGGCGGCACAACAGTAATTAACTTTGCATAATTACGCACGTTATTGCATAATTACACATGTTATACTACATAATTACGCATGTTATTTGCATAATTACACATAGGTTGGGTTAAACCCTAATTACGCATGTTATATTGGTGTTTGCGTACCATCGCACGTTAAGAGCCTTTTGTATCTAAACCTTATACTATATATATGCTCTTATGTTTATCAATATAGAGTTAAAAATTTACTTTAAAACATTAGATTATTATTAAAACAAATAGTTTTCAAAATCCGCCAGCATAAACGATTAAGTTCTGGGGTGGAGAAAATAAATGTTAAAGTAAAGGATTAAGCAAGTGCGCGGATAATTTGGAAACCTTAGCATGAGCCATGAAGGCATCTGATACGTTTTGTTCTCATTTTAGCCCAATTTCTTTCAGTTAGTTTTATACATAAAAAAAGTTGATTACTTACTAATCATCCCATATGGATTTCTAATCGAACCTTTTCAACGCGAACCGTTTCGACCCGTACCATTACGACCAGTACCGTTTCGAATCGAAACTTTTCGACTGGAAACGTTTCGACCCGTACCGTTTTGACCAGTACCGTTTCGAATCGAACGGTTTCGACCCGTACCATTTCGACCAGTACCGTTTCGAATCGAACCATTTTGACCGGAACCGTTTCATGTTTTAAATAAAATAAGGAAAAAGTGTTAGAACTGTGCGAATGCATTACTTGATGTTTTAAATAAAATAAGGAAAAAGTGTTAGAACCTCTTCTTTCTTGGACCCGTCTTCTTAACTTTCACAGCTCCGTCAGCAGCCGCTTGTACTAACCTTGCTTGCAAATGCGAGATCCGTTTTTCACGTTCTTCAGCCGGAAGTGAATCAATCTCCGATGGTGTTTCATCTTCTACTTCACTCAAAATAACTTCGGTTTTCCATGATCAATCACTTCTTGTTTCTCCTCATTAAGAAGGCGCTCCTCTTCCTCGGACCTGGGGGAGAAAAACACTAATGTAACGGGAATTACCACCGGAGTCACTAGCCCGAGTGCGAGCGCGGTGAGTACAGTTTGGTTCAAATCGACGAGATCTTGTAGTATTAAAACCGCTAAAAGATAAGCAGCAAGAATGGGGCAAACACCATACAGAGCTAAGGAACTCGTGTTATCGGATTGTCTAGCTTGTTTATGGCCGCCAACGGGTCTGATTAGGAACATAACTGACGTGATGACTATTGTGGGACCCACAGCTACCACAAAATGATCGAGGCTTCATTAGGGAAGTTTAACATCAAGTAAACTTGTGTTAGTATAGCCCCACTTGATGTACAATCACTTTTTAAAAAAAAAGAAAAAAAAAACATTTTTTAACCGACCCGAACCCATTCCAGTATACTCTTTCGAGATATGCGGCCTCAATGTCACGTGGTAGTTTTGTAACAACCGTAAATTTATTTATTCGTTTTCCGTAAATAATCACAATTACTGAGTAATTGTATTTAAACATTCATGCTCAAATACGGGTTTATTAAAACTTTACTAGACTTAAAAGCAAAACAACATAATGTAATTTAATTCATCGTTTTAAAATAACGACGAAACAACTTGCGGAAGCTTCATTTAACGCGTGTTCGGTTCTTGCTCGACGCTTGATCTTCATCCGGGGCTCTCGACAATCATCTGTATTCAAAACCAACTCAAAAGTTAGTTTTGATAATTAAATATATATAGGTTAAATCATAGAATTAAAGAAAATCAGGAAAATCCCATTATAAATCCCTTGATCCTAGAAGCAAGGATTCAATTCTGGCCTCCACCGTAACTTACGGTGGTCACCGTAAGTTACGGTGGCCCCTGGTATAACATGCCCCTACCGTAAAACAGTAGGCAGCTGCCGTAAAGCTTTCAGCTCCACCGTAACTTACGGTGGGCACCGTAAGTTACGGTGGCCCCTGTATCAGAACTCCCATTTTGCCGTTTTTGACACGAAAACTTTCGTATCTTTCAATCCGCTTGTCCGTTTGTCCTACCGTTTCTTCCTACGTAATTGTAATTTGATTCTCCACCTTATGGAGTTAAATCCAACATCCGGTTTAACAAAATTTCATACTTTTAAGTCTTCGGCTTATTACCCTTTTTACCAAATTTTGACCCGTTCGATTATTTATCAAACAAACATATTTATTTGATCCTTAAACTTATGAAATTCAAACTTTCCATATCTCTTATCATATTAATTTCAAATCACGGGATTCTTACATAATAAAAACCCGTTTACGCTCAAGTTCTTATTTTGACCCCTTTAGAGCGAATTATGTACATTTAAGCATCAAACTCTCTATTCTCTTTCTACACTTCGTATTCTCACTTTTAAATAGCCTCTTATATTCCACCACAACTATTTTTTGTGGTGAATTTAACATAATGAACCACATTCCTAATTTTTACCCTTAGGATAGTCATTTTACGTGATTTACCCGTTCATAGGCATTTGACCCCCAAAGTTGATGGCTACAACTCTTACATTTGTCTAAGAGTTGCATGATGATAATGCTAGTATCTATACGACCTCTAAGGGTCGTTTGCCCGATTTACCTATCAAGGGCATTTTCGTCAACTTATTTCCTCCTTTTACGACAATGGTCTCTTTGCTAAGGTATTTGACCAACATTGCATTTTTAACCATAAATCTATATATATGCATACCTGGCTCGAGTCAACATATAGACCCGTTTTATACCTCGCGTTAATTAACCAACATTCTATGGCGTCTCAATTATCCAAATTGCTAATCACTCCTGATAACATACGACTTGACAATCACATTAGTCGATATTGTCAAATGGTGTTTCATCACCATTTGACCCGTTTGGACTATAAGACCAAACATTTACATAAATTAGAATAAAAGCATGGTTTTTAAATTTCCAAATTCACCCATTTGCCCCGTTTACCATAAACCATGGTTTTTATCATTTATACTTGTTCCGACTTGTATCGGTCCTGTCGGAACCCTTATTTTGGGTATTACATCTTTCGCATTTAATGTTTATAAAATAAACACGTGTCCTACATAAGGGTGTAAGTTTTACTTACCTCATATCCAAGCTACGCTTTTCTTTTCCCTCTTGATTCATTTGACCCGTTTCTTCCCAAGCCTCCACCTTGCTCGTTAAGTGTCAAACTATCGTCATCATTCAAAGGTGGTTAGATTAGTCATTAATAATCACGACTATTCCACCTTACGTGTTTTCTATGTCAAAACTACCGTTCGACCTCATTATTTATTAATTCAACTTATCAAAAGTTAATTACTTTTGATCACATGATTTACACAATTAAGTCTAATTCAACATGATGTTTATAACCCTTATCACTTCACATTTTATATAAATTGCCATATTATTCAAATGCGCATTTTATTCGAAATTCCAACATTTAGCTTTCTCTTAGGCATTTTAACAAACACCTAGTGGGCATAATTTCACTAAATCAAAAGTCAAGTTTCATGACTAACTATTTAGCCAAGATTAAACAATTTTTGCAAGTTTAATATATCTAGTATGCATAATAACATCTAGATTCACCTTATGTGAATAAATAACACTCAATTTATAATCAAATTTCTAGTGTTCTTCATCATTCTACAACACCCATTTAACACTTAGATGGGTGACCATGAATTTCACAATTATAAACATCAATTCAACAAATAAATGACTAGGGTTTACTCCTAGACATAGTTTCATCCCTAATTTCATCCAAACAACGAACATGCAAGCTCAGATTCGAATCTCACAAGTTCATCTAAAATTTAAGATAGAACCAAATAGCAAAATTTTGCATACCTTATGATCCCTTCGCTGAGGTGATCACTAATCTATGCTTGGATTTCGATTTGAGCTTGATTTGCCCCTTCAATTTAGTGAATTCTTGTGTTTTAGGGTTTGAGCTTGAGAGCTCCCTTTTGATCAGGTTGAAATCGCAGGACCCAACATACGTATGTGTTTGTTTGGTGTCCATTATTTGATAGAATTAAAACTTCAATTCTTTTGCCCAAGTTTAGTCCCTCCACTTTACACAAATTATTTAAAGGGTATTTTAACCATATTTGTTCTATTATGTCAAGACACTAACTAACTAGGTTATTCATTCCTAGTTACTTGGTGGGTCCCGGTAGTTATAATCAGTTTATTTTAAGTCCCGTTAACTCAGGCTCTTATAAACTTAATTCCTTAAAACTTTGCTTCGTTTGTATTTAATATTAGGATTTCTTATTAAATTCCAAATATTTACCGGGTTATTTTTACTACTAACGGTACTTTACCCGTCTTTTAGTATTAACGGAGTTTGATTACCAAACCCGTTTTCGGGGTGTTACAAGTTTGGATCACGGATCCGTTTCAGCGTGTAAGCTTGGCATACGTTTAGGGTTGTGATGTACGAGTCACGCGGACCGCAGACGAAGTCGTTGTCTTAAATAAGGATCGCCCTCCAAAAGATCCTTATGGCATGCAATCTATCCCAAGAAAGAATGATATTATAAATATTAATCTTGAGGTTGCCTATTTACATTATAATTTGGGTGTTCATACCTTAAGGAGAAGATTTTTGGTTTCCTCATAGTTTGCTCTTAAAGATTCGCCAAACGACCACAAGTCTTCAGAGACGAGTAGCTTGTCGTTCAGAGCAGCGATACCAGGGTCACCCTTGGCAAACACCATTTCGACTAAATCGATTGTGACTCTAAAGAAAGGCCATGTCTTGTACATTTCTTAATTGACCCATTTTGACCCGAACCCGTTTTGACCTGAACCAAAACAACCCGGTTTTTTATTGACCCATTTTGACCCAAACCCGTTTTGACCCATGACCCGACCCGACCCGTTTGCCAGGTCTGTTATCAGGCCCTATGCTTCTATTTCGTAAACATTTTGTTACACAAAATGTAAAAGATAAAGAATTTTTGTTGACAGTTTGATTAATTACCTTGGCAACTTGCAGTACAGATTTCATCAGGTTATGCTCTTTGTCTGGTCTGATTCCAGGCTCCATTGATGATGATCAGTAGAGTGTGGCGCAATACGAGAAGAGTCATAAACTGCAATTGAATTATATATAAAAAAACTACATTTTGATGGGATTTCAGTGTTTTAGCGGATGAATTAATATTGAGATTACATACAATTATAGCAACTACACGGCAACAAATCAAACTTTTGGAGCTAAGAGTGATATACTCATCAAAGTCGGGTTCATCATCACCAGCATAACCCATTGATGAAACCCGCAAACTGTATAGATCCCGACTGGAAATCTCCTAATTACCCCTGAAGCGCGAAATGAAAAGAAGTGTGAATATATTAATAGCTGCAGTCTAGCAAAAAATGTACACATATAAAAATCATTAAGGTCAAAACGGCACCTGAAATTCATTGGAATGCCATCACAATGGAATAACGGAGGTGGTGATGTATATCCGGGCTTGAATGGCTGAAACTCGAAGAAAAACAAAAATATAGTATATTAATCATATAGTAGTAAAGATAAATCAGTTTGATTCAAATGACAGAATAAAATCTTTTAAACCATTTTTTAATTAATAACTAAAACGTTTGTTTGTTGAGGACAAACCTGGAGGCAAATTTCGCATTTGGGAGGTACTTTTTCTCTCTTAGAACATAATCTATTCCAATACAAGCTTGTCCAGCACACGGTCCATATTTACCCCAAACTATTCTTTTTGCTGTAATCTATAATTGGAAAATAAGATATTTATTGGAGATTATAAATAGCAATAAAAAACTTTTTTAAACTAATATAATTTAGTGAATAATTAAATAAATTGGAAATTACATTATTTTCCCTAGAACTTGAAAAGGAATCAACTACAGCAGGAGATTTTCCACCCAATTCCAAAGTTACAGGAGTTAAATGTTGTGCAACAGCTCATCACAACTCTACCCACATGTGTACTCCCTGTAAATAAAAACAAATTAATAAAAAGACCCTATTTGACCCATCCATTTTACCATCTCTACTTGAACAATACGGTAAAATATCGGATATCAGTTAAGGATCAATACCTTATGTCAATAGCCAAAAACATCTTAAACACACATCTTGGTGACAATTTCAACCCACTGACTTGAAAATGGATCAGTTTTGGTAGGGTTTTAATCTCAAGCGGGTCAAATAAGAAATTCAGCTACAAGGGGAACAGGAGTTGAAGACTTAAAGTGTAGTTGTAGATAATGTTAAGAATTTGTCCCGACTTGACCCGTTTATACCTAACCTTAATTAATTGGAAAACTTATTAGACATTGGGAATCCAAACTCGGCATGCCATATAAAGATGGCCACACTCAGATAAGCCAGCAACATTTTTACCCAAATTACCCCTGTAATCCCAGTTTCCTTGCGTCTGCACATGAAACTCGGACTGAGCCTTCAAAAAATACACCATCCAGACAATTAATCCAGACCTGTTACCAGCATAGAACCAAATAATACATGTCCACACGAAGATCTGATGCAGCCAGTGGGGCTGAGATATCCATTACTATTTTTCCTTCTATTATATTGAAACGTTGAGGCCAGTTAAGTATCAAGCTTCTGGTTTCATCTGCCGATAGGTGACTACTATATGTTACAAGTTATTATATAAAATTTGAAAGTAAGATACCGTGTAAAACCATTGAAAATGACAAACCAAATAGAAACCAGTCCAAGCTTTTGTTAGTTAATGGTGGCTGATAGAGAATTTAGGAGGGAAACTGATTATTATTTCACAAGATACCTTACACTATTACAACTATTACTATTTATAACCCCATTCCCAACAACCCTACAACTGTTAACTAACTACCCTCATAACCGCCCAACTAACTAACAACCTCTGTTGCTAACCCCTGTTAACTAACAACCTCTGTTGCTGATCCACTGTTAGCTAACCACCTCTGCTGCTAATCCCCTGTTATTAACAACCTCTGTTGCTAACCCCTGTTAACTCATAACCACTGTTGCTGATCCACTGTTAGCTAACCACCTCTGCTGCTAATCCACTGTTATTAACAACCTCTGTTGTGCATCCACTGTTGATGGATCCACTGATTCCTAACAACATCTCCATCCACTGCCATCTAAACCACTGATCATTTACCCGTATCACTCACCTTCCCGGAATTCCCAAACCCTCTAACCGCAGCATTCCACCAGGAACAATTAGACTCGACAAACCCCCTTCCGAAACCCCTCTTCGCCCTCCGAATCCCCACACAAAAATCGCCATTATCCGCCCTCAAAAACACGATCGAATCACCCGCCACCAGCTTCTTCTGGTTGACAAAATTACTCCAACCAGTTGTCAAGAGATGCCGGCGAGGCGTACCCCGGTAAATAGCGACTGTCTTTCACAAATTAAGAGGGGAGATTGAATGATTCTGGATTTGATAAGAGGTTTTTTGTTCAAGGTGATCGAACAAAGATGACATATCCGAACTCTGCTACATCAAATGTGAAAATTAGGTCAAATTAGATCAAATCTCAACAATATTTGATAGATTAGAACAGACTACTTGAATTGCCGACTTGGTGCTGTGAAGAGAAGTAATATTCAACCATACACAATTGGAACAGGGGTGGTGTAACACCCCGTGTTTTCGAGAAGTCAAAGTCAAAGTCAAGGTCAAAGTCAACGACCGATTTCGCGCAACTTGACTTGTAGAGAATTTCTTTTATGTGTTTAATTTAGCTGTATTATGTGGAGTAAGTGTCAATAATTACAATAAATCGACGTATGTTAATCGCTATTCAATCGACTTATGACTGTGAACTATAGGAGGTAACAATGCGATAAAGTTAACAAAACGATAATCAAACTATGCTAATCCAATCGACATCGAATCGAATCGCAACTCGAACTACGTATTTTAATTATTGTTATACGTGTGTGTGTACCTTATGTGTTACTTGTGCATGTTCATTTATGTTATGTGTGGAATCGAAATCGAACTTGAAATGCAATCGAACTCAATCGACATCGAACTCGAATCACAATCGAACTATGATAATTAGTGGAGAAGGATGATGTCATCAAGAGTTCTTGAAGAACTTCTTGTTTTGGCCTCAACCCACCAAGAACAACTCGGATCTAACCGATTTCCACACAAATGAACAAAGATCTAGCCTAGATCTAGACTCATTCATGGTGAAAAGGATTGGAAGATGGTTTCTAACTTTCTTTCAACTCTTTTACACTCAATGCACTCAAAACCGATAGAATCGGACCTTGTTCTAGTCTCCTACCCATTCCTGGTGTGTACTAGTTCGAGATCTGAATTCTACTCACGAGACTACCGATTCCGGGTTAAACAAGAACAACCGTCTTGAACCGGTTAACATGCCGAACTAGGGTGATTCCTGGTCGGTTTGGTCACTTGGGTCGAGATGGGGTTCTGTTGGTTAAAGCGTTATCAAAATGTCTCGATAAAACAACAAACAAACAGAACGACCAAGTGTAAGACAAACGGATTGCTGTCCGAACGAATTGCTGTCCGACCGGATAGACTACCCGAACGGATTGCCATCCGAACGGATCACACTTTGGGTCCCACACTTAGTCAACTTTATCAGAAGTCTGAGTATTGAACGTATTGCTATCCGATCGGACTACCATCCGACCGGATTACTCTTCGGATCATGAGATACTAGGACTTTAAAGACTTAAACAATTTTCAACATGTTCACTGACAGGGTTGCCACCTGGTCGAATGGACATCCGACTGAGTGACGCTCCTGCTATGAATTGTTTCCACTAAGTAACCTCATCACTAAGGTCGCCGTCCGACCGGACTACCGTCCGACCGGATGACCATCCGAACGGATTGTTGTCCGCACGATTGACTGTCCGATCGACCGACTTGAAGGATAGAGATACTTCAATGTTTTCAAAATGCTACAACGAAAACTTCAAAAGGAAAACCATCATACACAAACACATTCATCCCATAGGAAGAAACAATCCACTCGAATAGCCGTCCGACCGGACTACCGTCCGACCGGATGACCATCCGAACGGATTGCCATCCGCACCAACAAGCCGTCCGATCGGATTACCATCCGACCGAACTGCTATACGACCCATTCACACTTTGTATCGTTTTACGCGTCACTTATCGTTATGCTATCAATCCATTCAGGCTAACTTTACTCGCTAAGCGCTCCCTTCAATCCATCAACCGCTGTGAGTATACTCGATCCCTTTTTGCTTTATGCACTTTTGGGTGTTACATACGTTACAACTATTCAAATCACATCAAACACACTACTCAACACTATTTGAACGCTAACCGTTAATGCATGTTATACGTGGCTTATGAATGCTTGTTTGTTATGTTTACACATGGAATGCTGTCTACCTGCCTTAGCAACGATAGTACTATAGTTTGGACTCAGCACCCGTTCACACGGGGGTTGTTAAGGACAATTACTTGCATGGATTACGGTGGTAACCATGTATTGCGAACTGCCCCGGGCAGTCAACTCGTAGTCATTGGTATCGATGGATCTATGTCGATAACTAACGTGCTTCATTTCACTATGTGTACGTGCTGGTTATGCGTAAACGAATTCGAACTCTATATGCTATTATTAAACTTGTATGCTCACCTTTACATTTTATGTATTGACTTTATTTTAACGTATGTGACAGGTGCTTAAGTTGTTTGTATGCCTAGCTTACTGTGAAATCGAGGCTAGGAAAGGTCTAGGATGCTCTCTGCGTTGTGATGAAATCGAAGCTAGGAAAAGAGGTCCTAGAAACCAATAAATAAACTATCTATGTATAAATCTGAGTTGTCGGAACAGAATTTCTTGCCTAGACTTTATCTGTAATAATTTGTTTACTATTTGAGACATGATATGGGACATGTTACTTTAAATTGAATGGTAATGATAATTGTTATGGAAACTTCTGGACAATCTGTTTCGCTCAGTGCCATGCCCCGATGATTCCGCCATCGGTTGGGGTGTGACAGGTGGTGGGATTTAATACCATGTAGATATATAGAAGAAAAGAAACAATCGATTGATGAGATGATTAGATCAAACTTACAGTGATGTTGGAGATTTGAGAGAGGAAATCAATTAATCAACTCCTCCGCTCCTTCCCCATTTTAATCATCATCTTCAATTGAACCAGCATGGGTCATCCTTGCCAACAAAACCAAAATTCCATGATAACTTTCACAAATTAAAACAAAACTGTAAAATCAAAGAAGTGAGAAATACCTGAGAAATAAGGAGAAGAGTAGGGCAACCGCCATTGATTATTGAAGTTCTTCATCTTCTTGTCCTTCACTTCTTATGATGGATCTAGGGGTTCAGGAAAATCGAAGCATTGTTATTTGAGTGGTGGTGAACACCATGGCTGCAAAATCACGGTTGCTTCAATGGTGGAAACAGTAAGTTCCGCCACGAGCCCTCCGGATATTACCTCGCCAAGAATAGATGATGATCAGATTGATGAGGTTGTGGCAAGAAATTGAGGGAGGGTGGTAAACGGAGAAGAAGAATCAGGAGTATGGGTGAGGGGTGATACATCGATTGATTCAGATGAGGGAATCTATATGGATGAACGAAGAGGATGTTCAATTAGACGGTGATAGGTTTATACAGGGGAAAATGGAGGAGCGTATGAGAGAGAAAAAATGGAGGAGCATATGAGAGAGAAATGTCTGAAAACTGAACGAACATGGTGAGAGAATGACGGAAACTACTAAACTGCCGCATCCCAAAAAAAACTGCATTGAAAAAGGAAACTGCCAATTGGATTTGAACGGCTGAGATCAATTCTCAAAAAGTAACTGAACAATTAATACGGTCAGGATTTCTCCAAATTGGTAGTTAATGAGCGGCGAACAATTTATTAATAATATAATAAATAACAAAAAGATTTGACCAAAGGGAACACCACATGTAAATAAAAAAAAAAATAAAGTTAAAACTCCCAGGTTATGTAAAGAAGAAGGAAGATTATAGAGTGGAGGGTTGCTGAATGACAGCATTTATAGTGGAAACCTTTGGCGGTGAAGAGAAATCTAATGGAAACCCTAACGTCGAACTATAGATCTATGCAAAATGACATAGTTAATTTCAAAGTTAACCGTCCCAAATACCCAATAAAATATTATTTTTGAACGACAAACAGAATCAATCCCGAGTACTCTCGGGGCACCCACTGGATCAAACGGAGTACTCCGAGAGCAACCCGAGTCCACCACCAATTCCGGGGAAAACCGGTAACCCACCCAGTGGCGGAACTAGAACACTAACTCAGGGGTATCCCAATTTTTTTTTACCGTGCAATCATACAATATTAAAAAAACAACAATAAATAAAGTAAAAAATTCTTTTCGACCGCACAAACCGTAGCGTTGTTCAAAAATTCCAGGACGATTCGATTGCGTAAATCCGTCTTGACAAGCTTCAGTTTCGAATTTTTTTTTTTAGTTATTTGGGTATTTGGGCTAATCTAATGTGCTATTATTTAGTTATTTGGACTTATTATTTGGGTTTGTATCATCATCACCAACTGGGCTTATTATTGGTTTGTAATTTTTTTTTAGGGGTGTCCTCGTAGTTGTTTAGAGTTGTCCTTAGTATAAAAATCGAAAAAAAAAATTACACTACCGGAAAAATGTTGAGCCGTAGCCCGTGCTACGCCTGGACCTTCTTTAGGTCCGCCCTTGAACCCACCCGCCCGTAGACATAACAGCGGTACAACCCGTTTGACTCAAGGAACGAAACCAGGTTTCCCTGGGTCTTCTATCATTGCCCACCAATGCCTCACTCTGCACCAAATGAAAGTTGAACTTGCATATCTCAAGAGAAATACAAGCCTTCCACCATTTAATCTAAAGATCATTAGCAACACCTAATAAAATATGCTGTCCACTTTTACATTAAATTTTACTTTTGAATATAAACCCTTAACTATATATTGGCAGAATCTACCCTAAATCTTATATGATATACTAAACGGGTCAACCTTAGCTAAACAGGTTTGCGGGTTCGACCTGAAACTGACCCTAACCCGTTTAGGGTAAACCCAAACCCTTCGATTTGTTTCAGGTTTTCGTGTCGTGTCGGAAATTTACACCCCTACTATTAAGACAAGATATAATGTGTTTAATTCAAAGATCTTTTGCTTATTGAGGTCCAAAGATATCTTCTTTTACCAAATTGAACACTTAAAAGGTCCCTTCAAAATTTTGGAACTTTCATTGTTAAGTGCATAATTTCTATTTTATAATGCACACTTTTCCAAATATTGGAAATCACCAAATTACTTTTGCACAAAATATTCATTGAAAATGAGGTTTACAAATCCTTTATAAATAACTGCGAAAAGCCTATTAATGCTTCTATTTCAGGTAAAATTAAATCCCACAATTGTTCTCTATTAAACCATGTGTAATAGGTATTATATGTGTATGAAGGGCTTGATAATGCCTTTAAAACCGTCCCATAGGTGTTATAGAAGTATGAAGAGAGATGTTTCTAGTATAACGTCAAATGAAGAAAAAAACTGGAACCAATGGGGTGGTGGTCTATTGTTAAAGACAAAAGCCTTTAAACATCTTGTGAGAGGGAGGTCTTGGGTTCAAGTCCCACAGACGATATAAATAATAAAAATTTGTTGAATGAGTGTTATTATGCTAATGTAGCGAAAAACGTCCCTTAAGAGGCATTAACCATTACTATGGCGTTAACTATAAAGTGATTTTTCTTGAGAATCTCATAAATTATGTAAAGTGTTGATGATGATACAAGTTTTTTTAATGGCAACGAGAACTTTCATCATCAACCACAAACGTAAATCATCACAAAGAGACGTTATAATGGTCCTTACATCAATCAACAAGACAATACACCATGGAAATTATTAGAACCTGTATTTTATAATAAGGGTATATATGTTTGTTAAATTACAAACCGTTCTAGAAGCATTATTTCATTATAAATTTATAATCACACGGCACGTTCATGCGTGAGACACCTAGCCATGGACATCTTGAATTCATTAGGCTGGGGTGTGGTTTAAAGCCCCTAAGGGCTTTATAGTGTCACGTCAGAGTCACACCAACGTCATGTCACATAGGGGGCTTTAAAATCTCTCCCTTTAACTTGCGTGCAATGGTTTAAAGCCCCACTATTAAACAAAATACAAAAAACAAAAATAAAGAGAAAGAAAATTGATTGGCTGAAAACAATGGGTCCCACCTGCAGTTGCCATTAGCGCTCGTTAATGGGTGGCAGAGGATTGATGGCACCCCCTTTAGCGAGCAGGGGATGGGTAGGGGGCGCTAACGAGTCTGAGGTGGACAGGGACGATATACCACACTATCTAGCCTTACTGTGTGGTGTTGTTTAGAACCACTCTTATAACTAGTTTAGACACCATTTATAAAAAAAAAAACTAATTAAGACACACAAGTATATTTAATTAATAATGCATAAAAAAGTTTAAATGTTGCTTTTCAATACAAAAATAATATTATACTGAAATAAAAAGTATAAATTTTTATGATATACTTTATAAAATAATATTCTAAGCATATAAGAGTTTTGAGTTTTAAAAGCTGATAGATATTGATTTAAATAAAAAATTAACAATGAAGATTGATCAACTTTTTCATATTTTTTGGAAATTTTTAACTACATATAAAATATAATCTTATTATTTCATCATTTTAGCCATAAAAATAATAAGATTACGCAAAAAAAAAAAAAAAAAAAAGCCTCTCTCAGTTCATGACTCTCCAAACAATCTCTGATATCTCAAACGTGTTCTTTGATATCTCAAAGGCGCCATCCGTTATGGTCTATTCCTTAACCGGGGTTTTCCTTTTCAGCTCTCAGATTCTAATTGGGGTGGGATTCATGCAGTCGCTCCACAACAGCCTACATGCTTTGTTTGGGACCAAAATTTATTTTTGGCGGTCGGCATGAGGTCACTTTTTTTGCTTCATTCTTATCGTACTCATGAACCAGTTCACTTTTTTTTTCAGCGTTCTTGTATTCTTACTCTTCAAATGATTCATGGGTTTTGATAATTGACTGGTGTTTGGTAATGAAGGATTCGATGTGTGTTTTAATCGCCGGAAGGGGTGGGGGGGGGGGGGTGGGGGTGGGGGTGGACGGGTTCGGTGGAGCTACAGGTGTCTGTTTTAATCTCTGGAGGGGGTTGG
The DNA here is from genome assembly GCA_030545235.1 of Helianthus tuberosus. Taxonomy (NCBI): domain Eukaryota; kingdom Viridiplantae; phylum Streptophyta; class Magnoliopsida; order Asterales; family Asteraceae; genus Helianthus; species Helianthus tuberosus. The sequence continues at coordinate 45,946,340 of CM060451.1, read as the reverse complement.
GGTGAGCGGGAGGTGAATGGAGGTTGAAGATGAGGTGTGGTCGCGAGGTTTCACAAATGAAATAATCTAAATATAGTTGGCCTAATCAATTTCTATTTTGTTTTTTTTTATCATTGAGGGTAAATAAGTAATTTTACATCCACTTAACTGGGAAAACTAACCTTCATCCCATATAGGGACCATCCGAGTAACAAAAAAACAAACCACAAGAAACATATATGTAGTTTTCAAAAGTTGGGGACTATCAAGTGTTTATCCAAACACATGAAACTTGGGAAGCAAGCAAGAAAAAAAAAAAACACACGTTCATACGCTTCAATATGAAATTGGATATGATTTAATTTTAAATAAAAATATTTGTTTTAGTTTCGTTATTTTTTTTGAACGGCCGACATAAAATTTTTATTAAATCAACTAGCAAGATGCTAGACACCACATATACAATATCAAAAATACACCAGTTAGGCCTAAGCCAATCCGAAATAATTTACTCAAACACCGAAAAACGACTCCAATCCTCCCATGAAAGATTTGATTCCTTTGACCTATTTTTAACCCACAGATAGCCAAGAGACTTAACTTCTTCCAATACCTTGATCACGTTTGGTTGAACATTATTAAAAATTACCTCATTACGTGTCTTCCAAATGCACCAAATCACTATATGGATGATTGCTTGCAGCGATTTTTTTCTTTTCCTCGAACCCGGACTATAACCATGAAGATCCAACAAATCTTTGAACTCGAAAGCAACAATGGGTGGAATTTTACACCAGGATGCAACATTCTGCCACACTATTTGAGCGAAATGGCATGCGACGAATAAATGTTCGCTCGATTCCACATAATCTCCACACAACACACAAGCCGCATCGGTAATACCAATTTGTCTTCTAATCAACGCGTCTCTAGTTGGAAGCCTATCCTTCTCCGCTCTCCATGCCACCATACCCACCTTTTTCGGCGTCCAGTTATTCCATGAAAAAACCCGGCTTGGCTGTACTCTGTCAACCGAGCTTAGGAATTTTTTGATGCTCGAAACTGTAAACAGACTAGAGGAATCCAGCTTCCAAATTTGTTTGTCTATACCTTGCGAAACAACAACAGCAAGTAATAAATCCAAAAGATTTTGAAGTTCTATGCTTTCAATCCCAACTGAAATGGGCCTAGCCCAATCCCAAGTGACCTGTGGACCGGAGCTATTTGGAGAAATACGTTCGTTGACCTTGCAGAGCTTATTTTTTTCAAGAGAAAAAATATTCGGGAACCTCATGTGTAGTGGTATATCACCAAACCAATTATCCAGCCAAAAAGCCGTATTTGAGCCGTTAGATTTTAGTTTCGTTATTTAATTTAAATAAAAAAACACTTGTTTTTTTTTGTTGCTTGTTCCCCAAGTTTCATGTGTTAGGATATATATATACACTTTAAATCCCGGTGTCTTTGTAACAGAAACTCATCTGAATCTTGACGTTTGAAACGGTTTAAGAATTAGGGTTTTGCTGATCGATCACTTGAGTAAGCATGGCGGATATTATGTCAATGACGTTCGATGATAAAACAACTGAATCTTTACACTCTCTTATCCTTCCTCCTGGTGAAGATTTCGGTATCAAAAGGTAGCCAATTCATAAACACATTCATGTTAATTTCTACCTGTATATCTCTCACCAATTTAAACGTTTTTATTGTATCTCGCTATTAGTATGTATGTTTCATCGAATTTTACTATTTATTATTTTATGTGTGATTGAGATTCATGATATATTTGAACAAATGACTAGCCTCTTGGATTTGTTTGTATGTTTTTTGTTTGTCTATGCACTTGTTAAGTTGTTAGGTATCAAGAGCGGAACCAACGCACACGCACAAATGATATAAACACGTAATAAACAGAAAATAATAAACACGACTCAAGAATTATTGGCTATATACAGAGAACAATTAGGTTAACTAACATATGTATTGGTATAATGATTGAGTGTTTAACACTGTTTATTATGTGCTTGTGGTTGAACAATTAAGTATGTGTTATATTTGCATGTTTTAGCGACGATGAGGATCTACACGAGGATGAACGGTTGGAATTTGATGCTGGATTTGAGAGCATTATTGTTGTTGATAACTTACCAGTTGTGCTACAGAAAAAGTTTGATAAACTTGAAGCTGTGGTTCGAAGAAAATTCAGCCGATTCGGTGTAATCAAGGAGAATGGCCTTTGGATGCCTGTAGAGGAAGACACCAGGAAAACTCGAGGTTGTTGCTTTATCGAGTACAACACTCCTCAGGTCCATTTTTCTTTTTATAATCCTCTTTTTTTGAAATTATAGTATATCAGGCTTTTGTATTGTATAAGTAAAGGCTTCTGTATTGTTTTTTGATGATAATTGTTATAATAGGAAGCTGAGCTTGCTAAGGAAAATACTAACGGACGCAAGCTAGGCAAAGAACATATTTTAGCTGCCAAGATGTTTGATGAAATAGACAAGCTCATGAATGTCCCAGATAAGTGGGATCCTCCAGAAACTAAACCTTACACACCATTGGTATGTTTTTTTTTTTTTTTTAAATCTTATAACTATTACCTTGGTTTTAGAACATACATGTCACTACGCAAGACATTAAGGTTCTTGGATTTATTGATAATATAATACACTATATAATATAAAATTAATAATCTTGTTGAAACTTGTTATATAGGCTCAGGAGAATCTGCATCATTGGCTTGCTGATGAGAAAGGTAGAGATCAGTTTGTTATTCGTTCTGGATCAGACACGGAGGTCATGTGGAATGATGCAAGACAACTGAAGGCTGATCCTGTTCACAAACGCCCTGTAAATTATATATTTGTTTTTATTTTATTTTTCTTGTTTAAGGTGGAAAAAAAGATCAATACTCAAAAGTGGAATTTGTTCTCTTCTGATTGCAGTTTTGGACCGAAAGTTTTGTGCAGTGGTCACCGTTAGGGAGCTACTTAGCAACTGTCCATAGACAGGGTGCTGCTGTGTGGGGTGGTGCTTCTGGTTTTAATCAACTAATGAGATATGTTCATCCACAGGTTCTTATGATCTTGTTTTCTTTACTTTGAGTAATTATTCTTTTCATTATTCTTCTGATTATTTGCATATGATCCTGAATCTGTGCTCTTAAATGTAGGTCAAACTTATTGACTTCTCTCCTGGTGAGAAATATTTGGTGACTTGCAGTAGTCAAGAACCAAGCAATCCTCGCGACACTCATGTGAGAATGCCATTTTTTATCCAAAGTTTAATGATTATTATGATATTTATTCGTTAATGATTGTATGATTCGCTCATGATCAGAGAGTAGTGCTTAACATATTTGATGTGAGAACTGGAAAAGTAATGAAAGAATTCAAGGAAAGCACAGATGAGTTTGCATTTGGAGACACTTGCGGTTTCACTGGGGTTTCTTGGCCTATTTTCAGGTAATGAATTAGTTCGATTATATATTCATATGAGTTACTTTTTTTCTTTATATTTATGTGTTTGTTGGTGTGGATATGTTTGTGCGTTTGCAGATGGGGTGGAGGAAAAGAAGACAAATATTTTGCTCGACTTGGGAAAAATGTCATCTCTGTGTATAAAACCGAGACGTTCAATCTTATAGACAAAAAATCCATTCACGTTGAAAATGTCATGGACTTTTGCTGGTCACCAACTGATTCTATTTTTGCGCTCTTTGTTCCTGAACTTGGTGGTGGAAATCAACTCGCACGAGTAAGTGTTCTATTCCATTTCAATACTGACCAATGGTGGCAGAATGGGCGGGCTGGATAAAACGGGTCAAAATGGGTTCGATTTGAAACCTGACTATACCCAATACAGTCCTTGTGATAAACATATTACCTTGCGTTGAGTAAGTTAAGTGTTTGTAAACAAAAAGATGCTTACCAATTAAGAGTCAACCCATCGGTTTCAACCCAAACCTGTCTTTACCAGCTAATACGTTGTAATTCTTCGCATTGAAATGCTATGATTCTTTTAGGTGAGTCTTTTTCAAATCCCAAGCAAAGTAGAGCTAAGGAAGAAGATCCTTTTCAGTGTTAGTGACTGCAAAATGTATTGGCAAAGTAATGGGGAGTATCTAGCAGTCAAAGTTGAGCGATACACAAAAACGAAAACGAACACATATACAGGCTTCGAGCTTTTCAGAATCAAGGAGCGTGACATTCCTATCGAGGCTTTTGAGCTTGACAACAAGAACGATAAGGTTATTTCATTTGCATGGGAGCCAAAAGGTGACAGATTTGCAGTTATTCATGGCGATAATCCGGGGCCCAATGTTAGTTTCTATTCGGTTAAAGGTGGAAAGGTGTCAAAGCTCACAACCCTAAAGCAAAAGCAGGCAAATGCTCTCTTTTGGTCACCTAGTGGCCATTTTATTATTTTGGCTAGATTGAAGGGATTCAATGGACAATTCGAGTTTTACAACGTTGATGAGCTTCAAACTATTGCCATTACGGAACATTTTATGGCAACAGATGTTGAATGGGATCCCACCGGAAGGTATACCAAACTATAAAGAAAATTTAATTTATTGATTGGGTCAAAATTGCCACCTCTAGCTTTATGTATGCTAAGGTCAACTAATATTCATTTGCGGAGTCTGTTTGTAGGTATGTTGCAACTTCAGTTACTTCCGGGCATGAGATGGAAAATGGATTTAACATTTGGTCATGCAATGGCAAGCTACTCTACCGCGTACCCAAGGACCATTTCTTTCAGGTAATTATGCACCTTTTATGTTAGTGGCATAATTTTTCTGCATTTTTAAATGCCTCCAAAACTATTTGAACATAGTAATTGATTTGGTGTCGATGATCAACTCCTTGTTATCGAAAAACCAATCACTTGATTAAACAACTTACTTGAAAATGTAAACATGTAGATCCCTATATTTACACCATTATACATACAACTTTTAAATAATTTGGAAGCTCCTTCATTACATAGAGGTGTCTAGTTGGGTGGGTAAGATAACGGGTCAAAATAGGTTTGGGTTGAAACAATTGCATTATTAGTACAGATCAAAACAGTTTGTATATATAAACAACTATGTCTTACTTATGGTTATGAAAGCAACTAGGTTAAAACCCCGTGTATTACACGGGTTGAGTAAATGTAATTTTATATATTAAATAATAAAAAAAAAATTATATGTTTGTGAACCCTGTATATTGTACGGATTAAATAAATGTAATTTTATATATCAAATAATAAAAAAAAGTTATATCTTTAAAAACCATGTGTATTACACAGATTAAATAAATGTAATTTTGTATACTAAATACTAAAAACGTCGTATCTTTAAAAAAACCCTTGTATAATCGGGTTGAATAAATCTACCAAATAATAAAAAATTACATCCTTAAAAACCTCGTATATTACACATGTTGAATAGATCTTAAAAAGAGTTATGTCTTTAAAAACCATGTGTATTACACAGATTAAATAAATGTAATTTTGTATATTAAATACTAAAAACGTCGTATCTTTAAAAAACCCGTGTATAGTCGGGTTGAAAAATCTACCAAATAATAAAAAAAAAATTATATCCTTAAAAAACCCTGTATATTACACGTGTTGAATAAATTTAATTTTACATAGCAAATGATAAAAAGTTATATCTTTAAAAACTTCGTGTATTACACGGGTTATATAAATGTAACTTTGTCTAGTAATTAGTAAATAATAAAAAATTATATTTTTAAAAACCCGTTGTTTTACACGAGTTGAATAAATAAAATTTTGTATACCAAATAATAAAATAAAGTTATATTTGTAATAAATTAGGATAACAATTAATATTAATTTATTATTTATATATTTAATATAAGATAAGTAGGAAAGAGAGGTATTTGTTTTAAAAGTATATTAAATTAACAATTTAGATTTGAGGATAATATTTTATTAAAGTATGATATAATATAATTTAATATTAATTTATTATTTATTTAGTTAACGTAAGATAAGTATAGATTTGAGGATACTTTCAATGAATGACACGTGTCCAAAAATTGGTTTCTTTTATTATAGTAGATAGATTTTGTTACAATCACAATCTATATCTTTGTATAACATGATTTAGGAGGAGGTTGTATGCACTTATAATAAACTTGAATCTGACCCATTCCTGTTTATGCTAATTCTTTTTGCTTGACATGTGTTGAGATGACACACTACCAAACAACATCTTTTACAATCCCTTCTACTATAGTCGATTCAGTATGTCTCACAGAAAACGCTGATCTCTGAATCATGTTTGATAAATATAACAATGAGAATTATGTGCAGTTTTCATGGAGGCCTCGACCGCCATCCTTGTTAAGTCCTGAGAAGGAGGAAGAAATATTGAAGAATCTAAAAAAATACAGTAAAAAGTATGAGATTGAGGATCGAGACATATCAGTATTATTAAGCGAGCAGGAGTGCGAAAAAAGGAAGCAGTTGAAGGAAGAATGGGAAAGGTGGGTAAACGAGTGGAAGAGCGATCACGAAGAACAAATGCTGAGAGATAGAGAAGCAAGTGATGTTGAAGAAGCCGAACAAGTGGAAGTGGAAGAATTGGTGGATGTTACTGAAGAAATCCTTCCTGATGTCCGCATCTTTTAGATTCGATCTGTTACTTTGTGTCGTAGAGCTGGCTAGTAAAAAACAATGCACTAGAGTATGAAAATACAGTAACTTTTTGTTATGATGCACAGGTTTGTTAAACTGATACACCATTTTTTAAAGTGACAATATCGTGATTCTTGCTATATAAATTCGATGCATTATCCTAATTATTAAATTTTTGACATTGTGGTTTGAATAATTGATGATCATAGTTACAATTTAACAAAATACTAAAATGTTGCACAAGAAGATGATGATGCATAAGGTGATATAGACAAGAAGAGGATGCACATACATTAGAATATCATGGACACAAAGATTCTGTGCATTCTTTTAAACACATGATTTGATTTGTTTCAAAGTTCCGGCAACCCAACAAGTTATGCATTTTTATAATTAACTTTAAGCACCGCCTCACGCCATGGATTTCGATGGATCAAGTTTTGTCTGCTGCCACATACGACCAACTAAATCTCTCACACCTCTCATCTCCACCAATGCATACCCCATGAGGCTAAACAAAGACCACATTCAACTTTGTTCTCGGTGTTATGCGACAACAACCGCTATGGGCGAACCCAAATGTTAGGAAAGGGAAAGTGGTGGTTGGGTAAGTGTAGTTTTTTTTTTCTGTAGGGTACAATAGTCGTTCTGGGATAATTAACGTAACCATGATGATTAAGCAAACAGTCGGGACCATATGCGTAATTTCTTAAAACTAATACAAAATATAAAAATTTAAAAATGAATTTTTATTTTACACCAAAATATCCAAGTGCTTGTTAAGTAACGAATTAATTAATAAATAAATATATTTGAGGGTTAAACTTAAATTTTCATGAAAATGAAAATATACTCCTCTGTTTTGCTTCTTCTCATACTCGTGTTTCAAAACAACTTTGGTGTTGGTAATTTTAGTGTTATCAACGGGCTATAGGGTATTGGGTTAACTTGTCAATCGAGGAAATAATGTTAGGCTGGAAGGTATGGTTTGGGTCATCCCCAAGGGGATGGACCGCCACGTAGACCGTCACGTAAGCGGGTGTGAGGATGGGCGGGCCTAAGACTGTGGGGTATGGGGCGGGGGTTGGGGCGTGGGTTGGCCATAAACGCCCAAGTCACCACCCCGGGTGGGCTTGGGTTTCTGCGTGGCCCCATTGGCGGGGGTTTCAGGCCGGGCGTGGGGCGGGGCTACGAGAGTGACATGGCGGGATGTGATTGGCCAACACAACTAGCCGTTTGGGCTAGCCGTTAGGCATTATTTAAAAAAAAAAAAAACCTTTTTTTCCTTTATAAATACCTTACCATATTTAAATTTTTTTTACACAATATCAAACACATAAAACACAATCTTGCCATGAGTTCTTCAAGTTCAAGTGAATCGTCATCATCATCTGACGATGGTGCGGAAATATTTCTACAAACGACCGCGACGGTGGTGAAAACTATTGTGGAAGACGATGAGGAAGAGACTTCGCAACTGAAGAAACACAGAACTAATTAAGGGCTTAATCAGTTTGGTTTATGTTTCTACCATGATGGTTAATCTTCTTGAAGGTTTCCTGAGTTCCTTAATGACCGTGGTTTTATCTGCAAAACAAAACACCGTTACTCGTTAAGAGGGGAATGTGGGGGTTTCCCTCTTAACCGGGCTCCGGCGTGAGAATAAGCGACTGCTTTTGAGAGAGAATTAAGTATTAGGTGAGAGAGTAGAGGGAATGGAATGTTTAACCTGTGAAGTGAGGTCTCTATTTATAGCCGGAGAGGTGTAAGAGGGTGTGGGCGGATGGGCCTTGGGCCAGAAGGCGACAACCTGGAGGATATGCTCCTTGTCTCATTGGTGTCGACCGTTAGTGGCCTCTAGGAGGTTTACGGAGTTGGCGCAATGTGATTGGAGCCACGTGTCACTGTTGTCGGCCTGGCCGCCCTTCTGCCATCAGCAGGTAAGTGGAGATCGTGGGGCAGTTGTCTCTGCCCTGTGATTGGTGCCACATAGGCGTCCTTAAGTACTTTTTGTCTCCTGCATGTCAGACGATCGTGGAGCACGATTGCGCAGGATCAGAAGGACCCTGATTGGCTCTTTTATTCTGCCACTTGTACCTTGTGTACTACCTGAAAAGGCCTTTGCCGTAGTCACACATGAGTCTTGCTGAGCACGTTACTACCTCGCACGAGGCATGGACTTTCAGATATTCTTTTCAAAATGCTAAGTGTTGCTAATTGGAGCTTCTCATTGTTCAGGACTCGCGCAACGTACAGTAGAGCATGGTGTAACTCGCGCGAGGTTAAAGATAGGAAGCTTTTTGAATAAGGAGTATGGTCCCGCGCGCAACCCTTACGGAGGTTTGCGCGGCTTTTTGGGACCATACCCCTTCAGCAACCTAAACGGAGGAGGTACATTGCTCGTGAACGGCACACCGCTAACAATTTGTTGGTAAGCGATTACTTCTCAGCGGAACCTAAGTATGATGAAAAAATGTTTGGGCGTCGTTTTCGTATGAGTAGAAACTTATTTTTAAGGATATCTAGAGATCTTGAGGAGAAGTATGTTTATTTCCAACAAAAACCGGATGTAACCGGACAATTAAGATTTAGTACGTGGCAAAAGGTCACAGCTGCACTTAGACAGTTAGCGTACGACAATAGTTCGGACATTATGGATGACTATTTAAAAATGTCTGCACGTGTAGCTAGAGAAAGTCTTCACAACTTTTATTCGTGTATTTTAGAACTTTATAGGAAAAGATATTTGAGAAAGCTCTCGTTCAGTGACATGCAACAAATATTGCAACATCACGCCAATTATCATGGGCTACCCGGGATGCTTGGTAGTTTAGATTGTATGAAATGGCCTTGGGAACTTTGTCCAACCGCATGGCAAGACGCTCACAAGAGTGGATTTCACGGGATGCCAGCCATCATGCTTGAAGCAGTTGCGTCCCAAGATCTTTGGATATGGCATGCGTTCTTCGGTATGCCAGGTTCACATAACGATATTACCATCATAAACCACTCGCCCCTTTTCAATGATCGGGTAAATGGTATAGGACCCAAAGGAACTTTCTTTGTAAACGGGGTTGAGTACGTGTATGGCTACTACCTAGTTGATGGGATTTACCCAGAGTGGGGGATTTTCGTAAAATCGTTCACAAGACACGGTACCATAGATCCAAAGAGATTAAAGTTTAACAGGGTCCAAATGGTTGCACGTAAAGACGTCGAGCGAGCATTCGGTGTTTTGAAGAAAAGGTGGCGAATATTGGCAATGCCTTGTCGACTATGGGACAAGGATCAGATTGGAAACGTGATGTACGCATGTATCATTCTTCACAACATGATTTTGGAGGATGAAGGTAGAGCGGTCGTTACCTACTATGATGACGATGACCCCAACCAGGTAACGTAACAGTTACAGACGAAGATAAAGCGTCAAATGAATTTTTGATCAAGTCAAGGGATATACATCACAACCTTCGATCTGATTTGGTGGATCATGTTTCAACGATTCCTGGGTTCGAAACCGACGAAGAATGATTGTTTTTTATTTTGATACTATGTTTTTTGTAATTATTATGTATGTTTATGTAGTTTTTAATGGTTATATATATATATATATATATATATATATATATATTAAAAAAAATTGATGTGGCTTGGCCACGCCACGCCCACCATACCCCTAGAACTTGGGTTTGTGTATTGAGTGCCCCCATAATCCACGTGTCAACCCATGCCCCAAACCCCCACCCCACCTAGGGATGGCAATGGGTCGGGTTTGGGACGGGTTTAGGTAATCCCAAACCCAAACCCGATTAGATAAGCTTGTCCCAAACCCGTCCCAAAACCCGTCGGGTTTCTAGTGGGTAAATACCCATCGGGTATCGGGTATACCCGCGGGTTTTGGGTAAACCCGTTAATTTAAAAAGATTACTCGTTGGGTATACTCATCTCAAAACCCATTGGGTATCTATCGAGTAACTACTAACCGGTTTCATTTTGGATTGTTATTATAAAAATATATATCAAATAACTACAATGTATACGGAATAGAATACCTATATATGTGAAAAATGGATGTATCATATATATACATATTAATAATATAAAAGAAATTATATCGGGTATACAATCGGGTAAACGTGTACACTTTATCGGGTAATTGGGTCGGGTAAACGGGAATATCACAAAATCCCAAACCCGTCCCAAACCCGCGAAAAAAATAAAAATTATTCCCAAACCCGTCCCAAACCCGATTAACCGACCCCAAACCCGTCCCAAATATTTCGGGTTTCGGGTTTACCCATTGGGTTCGGGTTTGATTGCCATCCCTAACCCCACCATACCCCACGGTCTAAAGGGGATGGACCTAAGGGGTGGAGGATGAGCCCCTTTATATATATATATGTATGTATGTATGTATGTATAGGTGTGTGTGAGGGAGTGAGGCCCGGCTTGGGCGGCCACTGACGGACGAAGAAGACGCCCCTAGGGTGGCAACGGAGCATGGGGGTGGGGGAGCCGGGGCGGCTGTGAAGGGATGGACCTGGGGCCGGCCCCCATACCTTCTAGTCTTAGAGATTAAACAAGTTTGGTGACGCGGGAGTGCGGGCTCAATTTAATCCTAATATTATTTGAGTTTGTTATGTAAATAATTTACATGGCCTCAGTTTTAAACTTAATATTGGTTTTAAACTTAATCAGTTTTAAACCTAATAATTTAATCCTAATTAGTTTGTAACTGATGTCTTAAATTGAATTTTGGGCCATATAATGAAGTCAGATTGAATTTTGGGTCAATGATGACTTGTTTGGTATGAAGTCTGTACGTGACTTAAAATATAATGAAGTTAGATTGAGGGGCTGTTTGGTAGCCTCTTAATGACCATTCAGATGCTACATCTTAATGGTTTAAAACCTCTGAATGAATAAGAGGTAACCTCAAGTCTGAATGGTTAAGAGGTAACATCTGAATGGTAAATCATCACATGTCATATTCTTCTACCTTCTCATTAGTAAAATTCTTAATTGTTCCATTAAGAGGTAGCCCTACCTCTTAATGACCATTCAGAGGCTACCAAACAGCCCCTGAATTTTGGGTCAATGATGACTTGTTTGGTATGAAGTCTGTACGTGACTTAAAAAACTCGATGACACAATACAAAGGCAACGCACAAAACAAAAGTGTGTGACGGTTACAAGTTTTCATTCCTATTCTTCATATACACAGAATCATCAAATCCAGATTCCAACAAGAGCGATCTCTCTGATCCGATAAATCATTGCGTGTAACCCGCAAATAGGTTTATCTGATAGTTCTCATACGATTCAGAGATTAATCTAGGTTTTTTCACAAACTTTGCAATTTCAATTCGGGTTCCAGGTTAGTTATTTCTTTGAATTACTTGTTCTAGACCAATTATACAACATTTGGTTTGCTGGTTTCATACAAGCAATGATTTCTCATCGTATGAAGTTTGTTCTGGTTCTTCCTGATTCAATAATGAAGTTTTGTGTGATCAATTTTATGTTTCTTCTTTTACACGATCAGCTGTTTGTAATGATTCCTTGTTTCTAATTTAGGGTTTGAAATCATGCTACTTTGTAATCAACTTTGTTTTTTTTTATTTATGTAGATGAAGCTGAATTGGAGATTATGTTATGTGGAAGCATGGAGTTCAACTCTCCACGTTCTCTCACTGTAACTTGTTTTTGTTGATTCTGTGATTAACTTATGTACAGATAATAGGATATTTATGATAAACTTGATTGGATATTTTGTTTTTTTTGTCTTTAATAGAGTTTATGGATATTGTTGGTGCCTCTTCCCTGTCAATAATTTCATCTTTATTATATGATAATATGGATTACTTTTATATGTTTTTTTTTCTATTAACTTGATCACACTTTTGCAAGTTATTATAATTTCCTAACATGGGGTGCTTTTTTAGTCTGTAAGAATCCGTTTGAAATAGTTTTTTCTGTTCATCTTTGCCTTGTGATTTTGTGTGCGTGTTTGGTTACGTTGATGTGAATGTTTCCGTTGATTTATCTTGTAGGCAGTCACACATTCTATGGTTGAGAGTTTATGTACCATGTTCGTTTCTTTTATCATGTTTGTTGAGATCTAATAAATGATTGCATTGTATCACATGCTTGAATACCTGTCTTGATACAAAGTTTTAACAAGTGATTGTGTTTATTTGGCTACTTATATAACATGAGTTTGTATTGAAAGGAGATATGTTTAGCCTATGATTTCAAGAATCGGTATAGTTGCATTTCATAAGTTAGAATTTGTGGTTGTTTGTCATTATTGAATGAATTTGGGTACCGAAATATTCTGACCAGTTAGTTTCAGAATTCAGGTTTAGGTGTTTAAATTTGGAACATGTACTCTGATTCTTGTACAAGGCCGGCCCTGAGAATTCATGTACCCTGTTCAAGCTCCAAAAAACGTGCCCTTAGGCCTTACCAAAGTTGGGTATTGGGCTCACTAAAGGTCTAAACCTAATGCCAATGGGCTAATAACTAATCTAAACCATAAGAATAGTTTTGTAAGTAGGTCTACGTTGGTATTTGTATGGGTATACCCTAATAAAAGTTTTACATATACATATTGGGTTTTTTTAATAAATAACATGCCCTTCGAAGTATCAGGCCCTGGCCAGTACGTGGTCCTCCCCGCCCACCCCATGGCCACCCCTGTTCTTGTATAATGTGTGGGACGGGTGGGTGTTGATAGGATCCGATTCTGATTAATAACAATGGAAATTGAAATTGAAAGAAGTAACATAAACTGAAACTAAAATTGATACCAAAAGATGATCCAATCGGATCTTACAGACTCGATAGACTAACACCGAAGTGTTCCCAGGGCTATGCCCTTTCTCTAAGCCAAGCTAGAGCCTAACAAACTGACGTATTTTCTTACCCCCTTCCTCCCCAAGGAATTATTGACACATACTTATACAATATATTATTTGCACTTACCGCAATCCTAGAATAGACAAATGACACTTAGAAGCTAAACTAGAATATGATCTCTATCAAGTGTTTTTGGTCTCGCTTAGAATTTCAACTATTCAAGTGTGGTATTGTTCTTTTTAGCTGGTAAAGTAGCCGGATGGAATCATCTCTACTCGAATTATCTCATTAATGATTTAGATGTTTCCAAGGGAAATGCGCGCGCACACACACACATCATAGACCTTAGGCTAAGGGGTATGGGGACCGTCCCCACCCCGTCGAGGAACGGCGACGGCCGTCACACCGTGCCGCCCCCCACGTCCTGTCGAGTCCGTCGAGTGTAAGTGTAACACCCTTGTTATTATTTCACGTTTATCGTATAATTTAAATCCATAATCACGTAATATTAGTCACAATTTTACTGAAAATACGGGTTTGTGAAAAACTTTTACAATTTAAAGTGATACAACATAATATGATTTAATTCGCCGTTTTAGAATAACGACGAAACAACGTTGCGGAAGCGTTGTTTAACGTGTGTTCGGTTCTTGCTCGATGCTTGATCTTCATCCGGACTCTCGACATTCACCTGTGATCAAAACCAACTTAAAGGTCAGTTTTGATAATTAAATAACTGATACAACGAGGAAATTAGGAAAATCCAACATTGATATCTTGATCCAAAACAATTACTTGAATCTGGCCTCCACCGTAACTTACGGTGGGACACCGTAAGTTACGGTGGCCCCTGTGTTAAAATTTCTCTACCGTAACTCAGGAGGCAACCACCGTATCGAATTCAGCTCCACCGTAACTTACGGTGGGCACCGTAAGTTACGGTGGCCCCTGTGTTATGCCCCTTCCATTTTGCCGTTTTTGACACGAAAACTTTCATATCTTTCGATCCACGTATCCGTTTGACCTCCCGTTTCTTCCTACATGATCGAAATTTGATTCTCCATCTTGTAGAGTAAAATTCAACATTTAAAACTAATGAAATTCTAAATCTTTAAGCATTCGGCTTATTGTTCAGAATCAATATTTCGACCCGTTTGTATTTAGGACCTCTAAACTTGTTCCTAGTTAGTCATAAATCATAAACTAAGATATCTAACTTTAAATCTCTATCTTGGATTCCTAACTTTCATTTAAAAGATTAGAAATCAAGGCATTTGAACAAAATAATTAAATACAAGAAATTATATATTTTGTTTTCAGCCCCTTCACCCGGCCGTGTCAAAAGATCACCCGGCCGTGTCAGCTTAACATATATTTTTCACAGCCCCTTCACCCGGCCGTGTCAAAACTTCACCCGCCCGTGTCAACTCTGCACGTTTATTATTCATCAAATTTGCATCCAAACCTATCCAAACTAATTTTAATTGCTTGGGGTTCGTTTCTTAACATGTCTAAGCTATCATCCATTACCCGGATCCATTATTCATATAGTTTTACGCTCCCGTTACCCGGTTTACGTTTTTCTTTATTACACTTAAGCCAACATTTTACCACCTACTTTATTTTGACCCGTTTAGAAGTTTTCATGCATTTGAGCATTCAAACTCGCTATTTTCTTTTCGCGCCTCTTCTCTTCTTGCTAATTAACTACTTATCTTCCACCCAAACTATTTCTATGGTGGATTCAACATAATGAACACCTTTTTCCCAATTTTACCCATCGGTTGGTCATTTTACGCAAATGACCAGTTTTGAGCATTTGACCCACGAATGTGTATTCCTATGACTTTTTTTTTTTTCATATTTAATGATTCCCTAATCTTAATACAAGTTCCTAAACCACCCCTATGGGTCGTTTACCCAATATACCCTTCAAGGGTATTTTGGTTAACTTTAGTCCCTCACTTTACGACGAGGGACTTTCGCTAAATATTTGACAAAAAATTGTATGTTTAACTAAAAGCTTATTTATGCGTACCTGGCCCGGGTCAAAGTACTGACCCGTTTACATAACTTTTGCTTTAAATCTTTCTAGTTAAAGCAACGCAAGCTTATGTTATTTCCTGTGATTACAAAACTCAACAAGCGATTGTCAAATGTTATTGTCAAATGATGTTAACCACACCATTTGACCCATTTAGTCTAATTGACCATTTGTCCGTATGAGATGGTATTTAATTACCATTTCACCCCTTTAAACCTTTCCCGGTTTTCCTTTGAACTTGTTTTACTTAAACCGTTTTTATTTATTCGTCATTACATGACTAATTTACCATTTTACCCCTTTTTCTATAATTCATGATTTCTTACCATTTTCCCTCATTCCGACTCTTATTGAATCGTGTCGGAATATCATATACTAACCACTTAGTAGCATTCATTTCAATACTTGAAATTTGGTAGCTTTGCAAATAATGTAAAGGGGCGTAAGCTCTACTTACCTTGCATCCGAAACACGCTTTTCCTTCACACTTGATTCGTTTGACCCGCTTCCTTTCCAAGCCTCCACCTAGCTTGTCAAGCGTCAAACTAAAATCATAATTCGTAAGACGGTTAGATTAGTCATTATCAATTATGACTACTCCATCTAACGGGTCTTATGTCAACTTTATCACTCGATTAAATCATTGGTTAGTTTGACTTCCTAAAAGTCAATTGATCTATCAACATATTCAAATGCACACTTCATATGAAATTTCAACATTTTAGCTTCGTTTAGGCATTTTAACAAACACCTAGTGGGCATAATTTCACTAAATCAAAATCAAGTTTCATGACTAACTATTTAGCCAAGATTAAACAATTCTTGCAAGTTTAATATATCTAGTATGCATAATAACATCTAGATTCACCTCATGTAGATAAATAACACTCAATTTATAATCGAATTTCTAGTGTTCTTCATCATTCTACAACACCCATTTAACACACATATAGGTAATCACCAAATCATCCAAGTCATAGCATCATATGTATGATTTTCACTTAGGGTTTAGTTCCTAAGCATGTGTACATCACTAACTTAGCCATAGTTCCTCTAATCCTTACATAATTCGCGAATTATGATGCTAACTCAAATTTTGCAACCTCACGAATCATCAAATTTTTACATACCTTATGATCCCCACGACTAGGTGATTACGAATTTGTAATCATGCAGACGATTCGGGCTTGATTTGAGCTTCAATTTGGAGGATTTTATGAACTAGGGTTTTCCCCCTTCCTTTTGTCTCCTGGTCGATGTCGCGCGGTGGTGTGTGTGTTGTGTTTTATTTCTAGTTTTAATTAAAACTAGTTTCCTTCTTGGCAACATTAGTCCCCCTTGTTTCATTATTATAAAAGAAACCATAACTTCATAGTTTAACATTTTAATTACCCATCACCAACTAGGTTAGTTGTTCCTAGTTAACTTAGTGGGTTCAGGGAGTTCATAATCCGTTTTAAATTTTTAAGTCCCGTTAACTCGGGCCCCTCTTTTATTGTTTTTTAAACTTATTTCCTTAAAAGCTTTTATTCACGTTTTATTAAATATTAGGTTTATTTATTTAAATCCTAATATTTACTGGGTTACTTTTACCACTAACGGTACTTTACCCGCCTCTTAGTATTAACCGGGTTTGATTACCAAACCCGTTTTCGGGGTGTTACAGTAAGACGATGGCGACGAAGCAACAATGGTGGGCCCCTCCATTCAAATGTTACCGTTATATTAAAAAAATTAAATTCTAATTAAATTCATCATCAACAACAGCTCGATCGATGCCACCTAATTCAGCCAGAGAGAAGTTGCTATCACCGGACCAGGTGAACTTGCCGCCGTGACCTCCTTTTTTCGGATATCCGTTCATGCCGGTGGTTGATTTCCTGTCTTTGCGTGCTTTCTGGCCGTGTTTTCCGCCAGATTTGATTGTTTTTCCGGTGTTCTTCATGTTATTATCGCTATCAGTTACTCTGAATTGAAAATTTTGGGGGTGATGGTGATGAAGGGGGTGGTGGTGTTGGGTATTTATTGGAAAGAAATGTGTAAGTAAACTGTGGATTGTAGTGTGCAGGCACGTGAACAAACGGACAAAATTTTGGATAAGATCAAGGGATTTTTTAATATTATTGTTTAAGATCAATTATCATTTTTTAATATTGTAAGAAGAAAAATAGAAGATTAAAAAAAAAAGTGGTGGGGAGGACTATGACTAGGACCATCCTCCATACCCTCTAGTTTTGGGGGATGGACCATCCTTGGGAGGATTATGACGTGGGCCTACGTGGCGGATCATTCTCCCTTGGAGGACCATCACCATACCCTCTAGCCTTAAAACTTTTTAATTGGAGGTGACACTTGATTCGGAGTCCACCTTGACATACTGAAAATAAAGAATTTCCCAATGTCGCATCTCTTGCATCAAGAGTTTGCACGTAATGGGTTGCCTTCTAGGATATCAATACCATGCTGAAAATACATAGGCGAATATGCGGTTTTCTGAAGCGAATTGAATTGTTGTGCTAATGGATTGTGTGTTTGGTTTCTGAAAATGGCTTTATTTATTTATTTATCTTTTATTCAGTCAAGTGTTCTATGATTCGTTTACCTCGATGGAGAGCTTGTGCTGTTTGTTTTCGCGGTAAATCCCGTCATGTAGCAGGTACGTTTCTTATTATTTGATGGTGACTAATATTCTTTATCATGTTTTCCCATTTGCAATCTATACTATATAATAAAAGAAACCATTTTTGGGACACTTATCATTTTCTAATTTAATTGATTAAAATTATTAATAACACTAATAATAATAATAATAATAATAATAACAATAATAATAATATTTAATATAATCTAACTAGGTTAGAACCCCGTGTATTACACGGGTTGAATAAATATAATTTTATATACCAAGTAATAAAATAGTTACATCTTTTAAAAACTCGTGTATCACGATTTGAATAAACACATGTCTTACACGAATAATGTAATCCATTAACACATTTAATCATCAAGATGTGTTTTTTATCAAAATGAACTTTGAGGTACTATTTACTTATTGTAACATCTCACTTTATTTTTTATTTGGTTAGAGAGTTGTGTATTACATGGTTTATAACATTTTACTTTGTTTTTTTTATTTATAATTAGGTTAGAAACTTAGGTATTACATGATGTTGGATAATTAGCAGAAAAAAGAAAATAAATATTTTAGTAAAAAATATTAAATATGTAAAAGATAAGCTGGATATTATGATTTAATATTATTATTTCATTGGAGTGTAAAACGGGATAATGGAATCCTTTATTAGAAGTAGGATTTTAAATCTACCACATGTATAAAAAAATATATATATTCTACATGTATTGAATAAATCCTTTTAACGAAACAGTTGATTAAAATAAATATTTTTATTTTAATATGTGATTATCAGTTATCCTTGTCCTTATCATCAAAATATAAAAACCATTAAAACTACCAATTAAATAAAATTTTCATCTTTATAAATATTTAAAACACTAATAAATTTTTTTTAGATTTTAATCTAGAATGAATTTTAGATTTACTCTTAGTTTAGTACCTTCAAAATGATCTCACGTTCGGTTAACATAATGCTCTTTTTTTAATTATAAAACGATTGATGATAAATGTTTTTGATATATTGAATTGTTATCAAATTTACTTAACCCATGGTATAGATCTAATAGATCGGTGGTATTTAAAAATCATGTAACTTTTTTAAGAAAATTTATAATAATTAATATATTATTATCAGTTATCTTTGTCTTTATCATTAAAATCTCTTCTACAAATTTTAAATTTTAACATAATAAATATTTAGAAAAAGAATTAATTAAGACCGCCTCATAGAGCGCCATGTGTCCCTAACATGGTTTCTTTTATTATATAGTATAGATACATATTCTTATTATTAATAATATTTAATCAAATCTAAAATCTAATCTAATACTATATTATATTAATTAAATAAATGATAAATTAATATTAAATTTTATCTATACTATATTTATTTTTATTTTCTTAATTAAAAAAAAAATGCTTATCTTCGTTACAAGATAACATTAAACAATTTATTAAAAACAATACAATTATTATATCTATTCAAATTATTAATCTATATAAAAATGATGTATTCTCTATCCATTATATGGTTACCTAATTGAAAATAGTAGTATATATATATTTTTATATAATTCACTTAATGTGTAATATCTATCTATCTTTTTTTTGAACGGCATGGAACGACGTGTCAATCACCGTGATATCGGGTGCTGTGGCCAAGGTCGATTACTCGACTACCGCCATCCCCTTGGCTCTTCCTAGATGTGCGGAAACCCGACCTCCACCCGCCCGAATGCACGATAGTAGAATAATCGGTAAAACCTCGCCTCCCATCCAAGTCGAACCGGTGCTACCCGTATTCACTCTTCACCTAGATGCCGTAGAAAATAAAGAGGAGAGTGAGAATCGAACCTGGGTCACAAGGAACACCAATTCTTTCCCCAACCACTACACCACTACTTCATTGGCATATCTATATCTATCTATATCATATAATAAAAAGAAATTAATGTGATTTAAAGATATATAACTTTTACATTATTTATAATACAAAATTATATTTATTAAACTCGTGTAATAAATGGTTTTTATACATATAATTTTTTTTATTATTTTGTGTATAAAATTATATTTATTCAGCCCACACAATTTTAAAAATATATCTTTTTTATTATTTAATATATAAAATTACATTTAATAAACCCGTGTAATACACGGGGTTCTAACCTAGTGTATATATATGTTAAAAGTTGTTCTAATACAAACTTTGACAATTGAATATCACTAAATAATAACAATAAAAACAATATTATACAAATAATATTCTCAGTTGATAGGCCCCCGCAGTTGGAGCGATAGATGATCGGGTGCTCAGACTGGATTTGTATTGATGAAAGAGCTTGATGCGGGCCCAAGTGTGGAGGAGCGGGCCATCTTGTATTTGGAGGCCCAAGATCGCGTGACAAAAGGAGCTTCACTAAAATGACTCTAACTTGGGCTACAGGTGTCCGTTTTGGGCGTGCGACCAGGCGAAACGATCGTGAGAACGAAGCCCATCTTTCTACAGTCATCGTTCGGGCCCAAAAACGCTTATTTCCATAAGTTATTTATATTTTTATGTTATTTAGAGATTTTCGTGGACTTTTATTTCATTCTTGCTTTTGGCTCAAGTGTGTTTTGAGGCCCGTTTGCAATTTACGTTATTATTTATATGAATGTAAAGGGAGGAAGATAATCAGTTTTGAAGTTTATGAAAAGTCATTTTTCTCTCCCAATTCACTTGTGAGTGTCTTGAGTGTGAAACCCCAATTTTCGGTATTCTACGTGAATCAACGATTTTTGGAAGAATCGTTCCTGGTATTCTGTGTGAATCAACATGTCTGATTTCGTATCCCATTTCCTAGTCTACATCAGAGCTGAAACGGGAGACCTTTAATAAAGATGTCTGCATATTGGTAACCAGCAGGTATATGCAAGACATGAACAATACCGAGGAGGACCTTTTCTCTTACGAAATGGATACCTAATTCCACGTGCTTTGTACATTGATGATGTACCAGATTTCTGTCAGGTAAACAACTAGATATGTTGTCACAATAGACTAGAGTAGCTTCAGGGCCGTTCCTACGTTTTCGGAGGCCCTAAACGAACTACAAAGTGGAGGTCCTTTTGCAAAATTATCATTTTAAATATATTTAGTAACAAAACCCACCTTTACCCGGGCTTGGGACAGACAATATTAAAAACAAAAAAAAATTATAATTGGCGTAGTTAAAAAAAAATTAAAGTTACATGTTAGTATATGTTCAAATAAAAATTATTTTTCTAGCTTTAATTGAGGCAAATTGTTTGATGAAATTATTGTAATCAAATTATTCTAAAAAAACTTTTCGATTGATATAATAGCTAATGATTGTAGGCCTTTCAATTTGGGTAATGGACTAATGGGTTGTTTCAATTGCAAGCTTTTTTAGTGGCTGTTCAGTGTATTATTTTTGTAATAACTGAGCCTGGTATAAAGAAAACACACCAAATTTTGGAGGCCTTTTAAATTGGGTGGCCCTAGGCCTGGGCCTAGGGTCTGAAGCCCTTTGGGCAGACCCTTAGTAGCTTGTGGTGTTAGAAGATGGAGCTCAAGAAGTAAATTTCTTAACCGGCTTGTTTCGGCCATGGCGTTAGCAACGCCCCGATATTCATCCTCGGCGCTAGACCGAGATATAACCTGCTGTCTTTTGGAAGACCATGTGACGAGATTATCGCCAAGAAAAACACAGTAACTTGTGTAGAACGTCTCGTGTCCGGGCACCCCCCCCAATCATCATCAGAGTGAGTAAGCGAATAGTTTTGTAGATTTGGAAGGGGTAATATGTAAGCCATGATTTAGAGTGCCTTGTAGATACCATAGAATGCATTTTAAGAAGTTGAAATGAGGCACTCGTAGAGCATGCATAAAGAGACAAACCTGTGGCACGACATAAGCGATGTCGGGCCAGGTGAAAGTGAGATATTGTAGGGCAGCGACCAAGCTACGATAGAGTGTATGATCTGGTAATAGTTCACCGTCTAATTCACTTAGTTTGGAGTTTGTATCAGTTGGGGTTGTGTAAGGTTTGCAAGAAGACATGTTGGCACAGGCTATAATGTCAGCTGCATAAGACTCTTGTGATGGAAAATAGTCCACCCTTTTTACATTCAACTGTGATGCCCAGGCAGTGATGGAAGTTACCGAGGTTAGACATGAGAAATTCCTGGGAAAGAGAGGAGATAATCTGCTCCACCCTTTTCAGATTCAACTGTAATGCCAAGACAGTGAGGGAGCTTACTGAGGTCAGACATGACAAATTCCGTTGGAAGAGAGTTTAGTATCAAAGGCGGTGAGTATTATATCATCGACATAGAGAAGTAAGTATGCCATACGAGAGCCCTGCCTAAATACAAATAATGAATTGTCGCTCGTTGTACTTTGAAAACCACATTGTGTAATATACGTGGCAAACCTGTGGTACCAAGCCCGTGTGTAACACCTCGAAAATTCGTGTTAAATGAAATAACATCACGTGTCATATAAGACAAAATTTATATAAACCCGGATATAATTAAAGATGTATGTCGGGATTTAAAAGTGTTGTCATGTTAATTATACACCTCTGAACGACCTCATTATGAATCCCAAGACAAATAAACATCTGGTATATATATTCAAATTCGGGGATTTATAGCAAAAATTGATTCATGATTGGAATGGTGGACTCCTACGAAGAAAAAACACGGTAAACCTTCTTTAACGGCACTTTCTAAGGGATTCAAAGAAACATGGCAAAGTGGTAGGGTAAGTAACTGTTAAAGACCCATAATAAGAGGCCCCATACTGTTAAAACAAGTCCCAAATTCGAAACCCACGAGTTGCCCCTTCAAAACATGAAAGAACAAAAGTTTTTGGCTGCAGATGAAGGCTTGCGCACCGCAAGCACAACCCTTACGGTGCACAAGCAGTGCCCAGCTCCAACAGATTCGCCTGTTTGCTGTTTAAACGCAATATCTGACCTTTAAACGATTTTCCTCATCTTGCTTGACCTCTAAACAACCCCTAGACACTTAGGGACACTTGTGGGCAAGTTATGGTCAGTGGTAGTCTTAGATGTCAACACTTTGTGGAGTCCTGGTCACTATACAAAGCTCCTAAGTGCAAACACTTTGATCATTCATTCCTCAAACATCTTCTGATCAATTGTGGAGCACAAGAGCACCTTCCAGGCCTTCCTAATCGATCATTAGACACTTGTAAGTTTGCTTAACCTTCTTTAATTGAGTTTAGCTTAGTTATTTAGCTAAAAGTCAAACCGTCGTAATTACGGTTTAACTTCGAGATTTATTAATAATGGCTCAGTCAAATCTCGAATCAAAAGTAGTTATAAGTTGGTAATTATGTGGGTAATAAACCCTTAAAAGGGTTCCCCCTGATTCCCACTCTAACTAGGTTAAATGTCGGGTCAAACTTGTGAATAAAAAGTCAACAGGATACTTAGTTTCTAATTTATGCATGATTAACAATGTAGAACACACACAACCTGTTTGATCATTAATATAACTTGATAATTAGTGTAATAACATGTCTAAACATGTTCGACCCGACAATTTCCTGTTTAGACCCGGTTCGGAACCGAAAGTCGCAAAGCTTTGACTTTTGCTTTGACTTTCAGTTCTGACCCGTTTAGGCATGTTTTAGAAATTCCTCAGAGCTTTAATTGGACTAGGTTACATACTAGTATAACCCTCTGTGATTATGCACTTTGGTTCATTAGTTATCCAATTAATATGCATGTTTCCGTTAATTGCTCATATGTTGACCATTATGCCCTTTTCACCTTAAAACGTGATTTGTGAAAATGTAAAAGTGTAGAAACCTTAGTTACTGATATATAAACTTGTATGCAAAGTTTGACATCAGTTTGAGGTGTACTTTGAGAGTTATGCTCATTAGCGCAAATTGAAAGCTTTATGTTAATTAAATGACGTAATTAGCGCATAGCCTAGTTAACCCTACTTTTTGATATCAAACTTATTACCCACTGATGTAATATATTATTTTGGGATTTTTGAATATTTTTAATTAATTTTAGGCTGAGCATAACTTATAGTCGTAGGCTTAATCCGGTAATTGTCGGTTTTGCCCTTACGGGCCATAAAATGAGTTTTACATACCTAATCGACTCCGAACCTTTTGCTACTGATCTTAAATGATAAATAAATTATTTTAAGCCTTCTGGAATGTTAAAAATATCATCTTTATATGTAGAACCCGGAAACGGCTTCTAATCGCCTTATTAAGCGTTTTTAGCGCATAGTATGTACTAAGACTATGTTTAAACATACAAGGGTGATACCTACTAATATTTAAGGTAAATTATAATATTTTAACAGTAAGCAAAAGTTGTTAAACTCAGACTTCAGTTTTGAGCTTTTCGGCTTATGTGAAATTACCAAAATGCCCCAGTAAAAGCTACTTGCAATTTGCTTATTGTGATTATTACTTTGCTCAGGTAAATACTTTTAACTTATTTTCCCTATACGGGCTTGGGTTACGGTATATAAAATACCGCTTGGTCGGGCATCAAATCTTCCATCATTTGGTGGTTAATTGAATAATTTGATCGGCCCGTTTAAACAGTTTTGTTTACTTAAAAGCCTTTGGGGGGTTAATGACCATGTCCCGGATATCCTTGGCATCATTTTACGAAATGGCCACGACTTAAGCGCGGGGTGTAGGCGTACACCCGTCAGTGCACAAAAGAATAATGTGGTGTGTCTATTGATCTTTAACCCGGACACGATCCGGGCTACTGAACGCATAAGGAACATGTAATTCGTTCACAAGATTATATATTTAAATAATTCTCCCAAGTTATAAAATGTTTATGCCACGTGCATCCAAATCAATTTTCAATCATTTTCCAAATGAGTCAGTTGATTGTATTTACCAGTGTAAACTGACGTATTTTCCCAAAAAGATTAAATGCAGGTACTAAGCATAATTGGCTGGGATTTCTCCTTAGCATCAATAGAAGTCTCGCAAGCTTAAGATGCCTAAAGTCTGTTGAACTATTGTTTTTATTTTATTTTCGATCCGTCTGTGGATAAACAATCGACTATTGTGATACTTGATATTACAACATTATATTCGGTTGAATTATATCTTACAATTTGCTTCCGCTGTGCATATTAAATATTGTGTTGTATGACTATTATGTTGCCAACCACGTCACGATACTCCCAACCGGGCCCACCGGTGACACGTGGAAATCGGGGTGTGACAGGTTGGTATCAGAGCCAACACTGAGTGAATTAAACACTAGCCTTTTGTGTTTAATCTCAGTTACACAATTGCACATATCTAAACTTTCGAGTCTAGACAAATAACATAGGACAAATTCTATTTTGTTTGGTTTTTGTTTTGTCCTTTATTTTATATATATTCTTGTCGTTATCTCATGCTGTATTGACAGGATTAGAAATGCCGCCAAGATTCTTCCGAAGAAGAGGACGAGGAAAGGGGCCAATCACCGCCCCCAATGACGACGAAGCAGGACCTTCGCGTATGCGAGTTCCTTCTACCACAGAGAGTGACGATCCTCGACAGAACCGGAGAAACCTCTTCGAGCCGGCTAGACGGTCGGTTTCGCACAGTTCGACACCTCCTGTTCATAACCCTTACGGGCCACAGCCGGAGTATGAGCCCAATAACCCTCAACCTTCCTACATACCTTTACAGCGATCTTTATCGCACCACTCCTTTGGTGACCCTACACCTGTTTTCAGGGGCCGGTTTAACCCGGCAAATTTTATACAAGAACCAGTGGGTTTTAACCCATTGGGACCGGAGGATCACTTCTCGGGAGACAAAACTATGGATATGGACGAGGACACAGATCCTGTCGAACCTGCCAGTGGTACACCGAACCATCCCATTGAGATTTTGGATGGCTCTTCTTTTCACGGATCACCCTACGGTGGTCCAGACAGCTTTCAGGCGAGGTTTACTCAGCACGAGTGGTACTTCACGCCCTCGCATCATTCGTCGCCTCATCAGCAGCAACAACAGCAGCAGCAGGATCCCTCTGTGGATTCACGGTTTGTGGCAGTCACGCCACCGCCTCCACCACCACCAGTTCAACCGGCACCTCCACAACCGCCAAGGCGTAGGAGAACTGGAGCGTGTATGTCTGCGCGTGCAGGAGACTTTCATTTTAGTTCTCCTCGTCAGTCAAGTGGCAGCCATTATCCGCCACATCAAGAAGATCCACAAATGGGTGGACCTTCGCAACCAGTTGCACAGCAACCACCACCTATGGGTTTTGATAACCCGATTCCAGCATACACGGGTTCTATGGCGTACAACCCGTTTGAACAACCAGCTCACACCAACTACGGTTACGGTGAAGCCGACCCCTACATGGTAGCGGCAAATTACAACGCCTTTAACCCAGAAGGACCCTATGGCGCTCCTTGGGAAGTAGGGTACCCAACTCGTGGGTACCAGATACCTGCCACACCTATTATACGGACGCAATCGCAGCCGCCACGGTTTTCTCCCCCAGAACGGGAGGAAATTCTTCAGAGACTGGACCAGGTTGAGCGAGACTTTCACCGCGAACGCAGGGAACGACAGACTTTCTTCCAAGGATTGACAAGCCTAATAAAAGGGAAGAGCAAGAAGGACCATTGAATCCTTCCACTGTTGTTGTGATTTCATTGTATCATTTGAGCCCCTGCGTGGGCCTGTCTTACTGTATAAACCCCTGCGTGGGTATGCTTGTTTGTTTTGACCCCTGCGTGGGTCTATCTTTCTTTTAACCCCTACGAGGGTATGTTATTGTTTAAGTCCATGCGTGGACTATTATGATTTTTGTTATTAAGCCCCTGCGTGGGTAAGTCCTTGTTTGAACCCCTGCGTGGGTAAGTTTGATTATTAAAAAGTCCCGTTTAGGGCGACGTGTAACCTTTTAATAAATTAATGGAATGTTATGTTCATAAATTTCATTTTGCTTTTATCTGCATAAATATATTACATGAAATAAATAAATCAAAATCATTCCTTTTTGATAATAATCGGCCTACTTAAATATTGAATAAGAATCTTAAGAGTGAAACCTAGCCTGCGTGTCAGTATAAGACCCGGCCATGATGGTAAGACCTGTTTAAAAGATTCAAATCTCTGTTAACATCTGTAAACATGTTAACACTCCTGGCAGACGTCATTCATTAAAATCACACACGTCATTCTTATTAATTGGATTCTTCAAAAGATTCCTAACCCAATTTAATGATCTCTGAATCATGGGTGTAGATCATCAATTGAGATGATCATATTTTGACCATACGTGGTAATATAGTGCCTACGGGCCCTGCTCATTTCCATATGAGCCAAAAGACAGTGGTAGCGATGACTCCCTGTCAGATAAAGGTAATGAACTAGGTTCAAACCTACATGCTTTGATTCTCTGAAATCATAGCTTATAATTTAAAATGTCCTTGTGACTAGGCCTTATGTGCTAATATATATTGTTATTGTCTATAATTAGGATAAATTATAATTGAAATCCTAATTAAATACGATTAATAAATTAACCAAATATGGTCTCTGTTTACCATGGTTAATGAATTACCCTAAGGGGCAATTCCATAATAAACTCCCAAATAAACTATTGTCCTTGTTTTCTGTAACAGTTCAATTAAAATGGCTAACTCAGACGAAATTAATAGCCATCCAGTGGAGAATATTGATAACGCCCGAGTTCATTTAACGGGTGCTGAATTGAAAGCGTTGGTAGACGACGCAGTTACAAAAGCCTTGGAGCGGCAGTACGAAGAGTATAGTGGGACTCGGAGTAGGACCCTATCTACTCCGCATTCAAAGCCACCTTCCAAGAAGGAAGAACTGAAGAAAGATGATGATAGACTCTCCTCAAACCACCACAGTGCTCCATCTCAGCAGATTGTACTAAATCAAGAACCCCGTAACAAGGGTTGCTCCTATAAATACTTTGTCTCATGCAAGCCCAAAGATTTTACTGGGGAAAAGGGAGCCATAGACTGCATGACGTGGTTAGACGAGATGGACACGGTTGTGGATATCAGCGGATGCGCTGAGAGGGATATAGTCAAGTTTGTGTCGCAATCTTTTAAAGGCAAAGCTTTAGCCTGGTGGAGATCACTGATTCAAGCCACCGGGAAAATCCCATTGTACAACATGTCATGGGATCAATTTGTTGCCCTCATCAGGGAAAATTACTGTCCCCAGCATGAGGTTGAGAAGATAGAGTCTGATTTTCTATCATTGGTTATGACAAACCTTGACTGTCAAGCTTACCTCACGAGCTTCAACACAATGTCCCGGTTGGTTCCGTATCTGGTGACCCCGGAACCAAAAAGAATAGCTCGTTTTATCGGTGGTTTAGCCCCTGAGATAAAGGCAAGCGTGAAGGCTTCTCAGCCAGCTACTTTTAGATTTGTAGCTGACATATCTTTGTCCCTCACCTTGGATACGGTCAGGCAAAGATCGCTGAGGAATAAGGATGCTGAGAAGATAAAACGTGAAGATGATAGTTCATGGAGGTCGAGCAAGAAGCACCGTGGAAACGGTGACAACAAGAGGGGATCTGAGTCAAGGAAAGATGGGCACCAGTCTGGTGATAAGCCCAAATGCAAGATTTGCAAGAAACAACACTTTGGAAAGTGCAGACTCGAATCGAACTCGCAAAGAACTTTTGCTTGCGGGATATGCAAGTCCAAGGATCACAAGACCTTGGATTGCAAACAGTTGAAAGACGCAACGTGCTACCGTTGCAATGAGAAAGGGCACATTAAAACCAACTGCCCTAAATACGCCAAGAAGCCTGAAGAGACCAAGAAGACAAATGCTAGAGTCTTCAGAATGGATGCAAAGGAAGCGGTTCTAGACGACAATGTGATTACAGGTACTTTCCTTGTAAATGATGTCTATGCAAGAGTACTTTTTGATTCAGGCGCTGATAAGTCTTTCGTTGATAATAAGTTTTGTGAATTGCTGAAATTACCTGTCAAAACCTTAAGTGTGAATTATGAGGTGGAGTTAGCAGATGGCACCCTAGAAACCGTCTCTACTGTGTTAGATGGATGTGTGATATCCATTAAGAACCACTCTTTTCCTCTATCCCTACTTCCATTTAAGCTAGCCGGTTTTGACATAGTTTTGGGTATGGACTGGTTATCTCATAACCAGGCCCAAATTGTCTGCAACAGAAAGCAAGTGGTGATAAAGACTCCGTCTGGTGAATCACTTACCATTCGGGGAGACACCCAATATGGACTGCCTGAGCAAGTGACTATGCTCAAGGCTTCAAAGTGTTTAAAGAAAGGATGTGTCATCTATATGGCATAAGTGATTATTGATGAGCCTAAACCGAAGATTGAAGACATCCCCGTCATTTCTGAATACCCTGAAGTTTTTCCGGAAGAACTACCTGGTTTGCCACCAGATAGGCAAGTGGAATTCAGGATTGATATCATCCCTGGAGCAGCACCAGTTGCTAGAGCACCTTACAGGTTAGCACCCACAGAAATGAAGGAATTAAGGACGCAACTGGATGAATTGCTAGCCAAAGGTTTCATCAAACCTAGTTCGTCCCCTTGGGGAGCACCAGGCTTGTTTGTCAAGAAGAAGGATGGATCGATGCGTCTGTGCATCGATTATCGTGAGCTTAATAAAGTCAAGATAAAGAATAGGTATCCGTTGCCCAGAATCGACGATTTGTTTGATCAATTGCAAGGGGCAAGTTATTTCTCGAAGATTGACTTAAGGTCAGGCTACCATCAACTGAAGGTTAGAGATGAAGACGTGCACAAAACTGCATTTAGGACTCGTTATGGTTATTACGAGTTCCTAGTGATGCCTTTTGGGCTCACTAATGCACCTGCCGCATTCATGGATCTCATGAATCGCGTTTGCAAGCCGTACTTAGATAAATTCGTCATCGTTTTCATCGACGACATTCTCATTTATTCTAAGAACCAAGCTGACCACGAGAAACACCTTCGCTGTATTCTCAAACTCCTACATCGTGAGAAACTCTATGCCAAATTCTCCAAGTGTGAATTTTGGCTTCGAGAAGTCCAATTCCTTGGACATGTGGTTAGTGAGCGTGGTATCCAAGTGGATCCCGCTAAGGTTGAAGCTGTTAGGAACTGAAAGGAACCAAAGACGCCTACAGAGATTCGTAGCTTCCTGGGATTGCAGGATATTACAGGCGCTTCATTGAAAATTTTTCAAGAATTGCTGCACCCCTAACTTCCTTGACCAAGAAGAAAGTAAAGTTCGTTTGGGGCCCTAAGTAGCAAGAGTCCTTCGATATTCTGAAGCAAAAGTTGAGCAACGCCCCAGTTGTAACGACTCACACAAAAATGTCCTAAAAACGTTCTGTAAGTATAAACCCGGACCCCTGATGTAACAACCCTCATTAAAAGTCCTATTTATTTTTTATTATTTTATCCAAGAGGAAACCCTAATTGAGACACCCAAGTGATTCTGCGCAAACCCTAAAATTTTCAGAACAATCAGAATCAGGATCAGGGCCCCTAAAACTCAGGGGGGCTATTTCCTACTCGACGATTATCCACATATCTCGTTGTCTAAATTGAATTTCGAGAAACAGTCGACTCAGCAAGGCTAGTCCAACACGTGGCCACCCTATAACGAAAAAATGACCCTTACAGACCGTAAGGGTTGAGTTTTACGGTCCGTAAGCAACACAAAATTCGTGTATAAATAGCATCGATTGGCACTTGATTTCTGGCAATTGAACGACGAAGAAACTCAAAATACACGCTGAGATATTGTTCAAATACTCTCAAAACACACACAAATCACTAATTAGTATAGCGGGGTGCTGCCGCAAACAGGGTATTAACTCGATCGCTGCTACGATTCAATGTCCGATTGATAGAAACTATCCGATGGATGTTTAAGCGCTATCCTTTGTCATTAGTTGTGATTCCGACAGGATGTTTGAGTACCACCCGAATTCGGGGAATACTCTGTCATTCGTTGTGAATCCGATGGATGTTTAAGTGATTGCACTTTGTCATTCGTTGTGAGGGTTTTAATCTCGTGAGTTATCGTAATTGCTGTATTAAGTTACTTACCTAGTTCGTGTGCACTAGGTTACAAGGCTAAATCAATAGGCTAAGCTTTGCCTGTATAAATCTGCAATATATCAAGGATTATCTGTAGACTAAACTTTGGTCGTATGAATCTGCATGATTATATTGTGAGTCATTCTCTTTTTATCAACTATTTTACAATACCTCAAATTATTTTCAAAAGTTATAATTACAGGGACTAAGTCGTGGATATCTTGAATCACTGGCTAGTGGGGTATTGTGCACATTACTAATTTTCTCCCAGTTAGGTTCATTGACCTACTAGGGATAATCATCACTATTTAGGTTCATTGATCTAATAGTGGTATGACCATCGTCACCATTGTGACATGTCACCATTGTGACACAGTGCCAGATAAAAATAAGATAGAAGCCATTGTAATCGCTCTTATGCTGTAATTAATAACTATGCATCATTTTATGTAAATAGAATGATTCACTCAGTATTTCCCGCTGACAAAACCTTTTTCAAACATGTTCCAGGTAATTACAATAGATTGGACTAAGAGATGAATACAGCACTGAAAGGCATCAAGAAGTGGCTTATTTTATTAATTAAAATAAATTAAGAAATATTGTTTTATGTAATTAAATTTATCTCTATTAAAGCTACCATTGTAAAACATGGGTTTATCCCAATCTATTTAATAAATAAAATCCGGTGTTTTCTAAACTCTGATATTTTTCCTAACTCACGGTCCTGATGAAATTTCCGCTGCAACATTTTTCAAAATAATCACCGGTACCACTGGGCTGTTCGCGACTCCCGATTCCGTCCAGGGTGGGTCGGGGGCCGTGACAGAAGGTGGTATCAGAGCCACTACTTTAAGCCAATAGGTGTTGTATTAAAATACCTAAACAAAGAGTTAGGAACTTGATATTTTATGGTAGCACTCAGGATAGTATTTAGACTTGAACTTAAGAAAAGATGCCTTAGTATAAGCTTTGAGATAAGTTAAATATTTGTAATGAGTTTTGGTATGCCCTGAGAATGGTAATTAGAATATGTCAAGATATGATAAATAAGCAAGAATTAATAGTAATTATTGCTTATCTGATATTACTTGGTCTAGAATAAGATATGTTACGGGAATACAAATTTCCCTAATTCTGGATAAAAGCCTAATAAAAGAGGCACTTTTGAAAAGATACTATTTATGGGAAATAGAAAATTTTCTCCGGCAAGACTGGGTATGGTGTAGCAGACTCTCCAGTTTGTCCGGATATACTGAGGTTACCTCTCCGGCGCAAACCGGATAAGACAGGGTATATAATATGTCAAACGAGTGACAAAATTTCCCTAAATAGTATCATGATCTGATATCTGACTTATTTTTGGAAAAATGAATCTGTTGACCTGATAGATGGTATGTTTATTTCAGCATGTGAAATATATGATTATATAGATATATATATCTATAAGAAATTTCCAAAAAGTCAATTAGGAATAAAGCACAATCATATGTGTCTAGAGTTCTTTATCAAAAATCTATTTTCCGATATCAAACATTATTTCGTTTGATTATCTACCGCGTAACTCGTACAATAAGAACCCTTTAAATTGGGACACTATTAAAAGTATAAAGAATTTCTAAAAGCATTATCATAAACTATTAACACAAGTAAGAAGCATGTAAAGTTGTGCTAGTGCACAAGAAAACACATGAAAATTTAAAAATTTAAACATCCACAGACGTCAAAGTATATCACACACAACTTTTGAGGCAAAACCTTTATAAATTGGGCACGATGACACCAATGTTAAAATTCTGTCAGTAAGAAGAACTATTAATCAGAAAGCGGCACTTTGCCACGCAAATCTTACAAGCAACATGAATCTCGCTGAGGTACGTTGTAACAAGATTTCACAACCATCTGTGCACAGTCTAATCAAAGTTATAATTATTAGCACTGAAAAAGGAGTTATACTTTTTGCAAATTCCCTATTTCATTTTATTCGATATTCCCTGATAATGTCACTTAAAAAAAAAACGGTTATCACACGAAATTCCAGATAAAGTTCTTATATTTCTTTCGTTGAAATTCTGACTTTTTGCATATAATAAATTAACTTTCGTGTTTCTACTTCCTCTAATAGTCATTATACCATAAGGACTTCTTTCATAGTAGCGAATATTGATCTATTTCATTTCTTGATAAATTCACACATTACACATGCACTGTTTGTTGCGCATGTGGTTCGTTTGAATTATGAAGACCACTGGAGGGCTTCATTCTGATTTGTTATTTTATCCAAACTCAAATATCATTTCGCTTTTTGTACTGTGAACCGCATTATTGCAAAACAACAACTCTTTGATATCGAGTCAATAAATTTTGTTAAAACCAATGAGGTGAAGAATTTATATTCTATAATAAAATTATGTTTGAGGTATATTCTCATTTAAGTTTATGTTTAGTTATTTATTATTTATTATTGATAATTAATATTAGTTTTATTAATAATAATAATAAATTAATAACAGAAGTGCTAGTATTATTTTTAGGTACTAGGGTTATTGTCAAGGGCAGGTATTGAATAGCCTAGCCTTAGTTAGGCATGGACTGGCCACCTATGCTTAAACAAGGCAGCACTAACCAATATCCAACCATGATAATAACTAGTTAATGTATATAAATTAAGTCATCATATTTAATTAGTGAATTTTAAATTATATAAAAATATTTTACATTGTACTATATAAGAATAGACGCTGTTTTCACTTATTTACAATATTTGTAAATACCTTCACAACGTTATATGATTTCAAAATGAAAATAAGTAATCAAATATAATCGACTCATTAAGTGTTATATATTTACAAAATATTTTACAAATACTTTTGTACAATAAATATTTTTACACCTTTATTTAACGTTATAAATAATAGTGATTTCTTTTACAAAATAATTATACTAAAATATTTTGTAATATAATAACTTCATTGCAGTGTTTTGTAATATATATTACATAGTAAATATAAGTTATTTTACATAATATAATAAAATACTAAAATAATATTTATTTAAAAGTGATGACCATTTACATATAGTAAAAATACGTAACAAATAAATATATATTACATAATATATATATTTGATATGTAAGATACGGTTCAGACAGGAACACAAATAATATATATTACAATTGCTTTACAAAAATAATATAATAATTGGTCTTGCCAAAACAATTTGTTTTTATTATATTTTGACCTCTAGGACATAGTATGAAAAATATGGTCACTAATAATGTACTATCACATTATTTCACAATTAAAACAACTTGGAACTCTAAACAATAATACACTAACTCTATTGTCTTTTTATCCTTGCAATTCACTCATCTCAGCACATTGATTTTCTCATATTATGATATAATATTTGACAAATCATTTTTCTTGCTTTTATTTCAATTGGAACCTGTCAATTCTAAGTCTTCCTCAAATTGCCAATCAAAGTAAGCTTCCTTTTTGACAAAGAATTTTATTCTAAAAAAAAGTCCTTCACATTCATTTTAAATATCTATTGATCATATATCTTTTGGCTTGAACCTAGTCACTTTGGAAATTATATCATTTCATCTCATTCGTTTAACATTGATTTCTTGAACTAATTCAGTTGAACCATTGACTTCTACTTATTGTACAACTCATATTCAAAAAAAAAATTTAATATTTTAATTCTATATTGTTTTTAGTAATTAAAATGTGACACAAGTCTAAAAAGAAATATCATAACCCAAATCTCGAGGACGAGATTTTTATTAAGGTGGGGAGAATGTAACGACTCACACAAAAATGTCCTAAAAACGTTCTGTAAGTATAAACCCGGACCCCTGATGTAACAACCCTCATTAAAAGTCCTATTTATTTTTTATTATTTTATCCAAGAGGAAACCCTAATTGAGACACCCAAGTGATTCTGCGCAAACCCTAAATTTTCAGAACAATCAGAATCAGGATCAGGGCCCCTAAAACTCAGGGGGGCTATTTCCTACTCGACGATTATCCACATATCTTGTTGTCTAAATTGAATTTCGAGAAACAGTCGACTCAGCAAGGCTAGTCCAACACGTGGCCACCCTATAACGAAAAAATGACCCTTACAGACCGTAAGGGTTGAGTTTTACGGTCCGTAAGCAACACAAAATTCGTGTATAAATAGCATCGATTGGCACTTGATTTCTGGCAATTGAACGACGAAGAAACTCAAAATACACGCTGAGATATCGTTCAAATACTCTCAAAACACACACAAATCACTAATTAGTATAGCGGGGTGCTGCCGCAAACAGGGTATTAACTCGATCGCTGCTACGATTCAATGTCCGATTGATAGAAACTATCAGATGGATGTTTAAGCGCTATCCTTTGTCATTAGTTGTGATTCCGACAGGATGTTTGAGTACCACCCGAATTCGGGGAATACTCTGTCATTCACTGTGAATCCGATGGATGTTTAAGTGATTGCACTTTGTCATTCGTTGTGAGGGTTTTAATCTCGTGAGTTATCGTAATTGCTGTATTAAGTTACTTACCTAGTTCGTGTGCACTAGGTTACAAGGCTAAATCAATAGGCTAAGCTTTGCCTGTATAAATCTGCAATATATCAAGGATTATCTGTAGACTAAACTTTGGCCGAATGAATCTGCATGATTATATTGTGAGTCATTCTCTTTTTATCAACTATTTTACAATACCTCAAATTATTTTCATAAGTTATAATTACAGGGACTAAGTCGTGGATATCTTGAATCACTGGCTAGTGGGGTATTGTGCACATTACTAATTTTCTCCCAGTTAGGTTCATTGACCTACTAGGGATAATCATCACTATTTAGGTTCATTGATCTAATAGTGGTATGACCATCGTCACCATTGTGACATGTCACCATTGTGACATGTCACCATTGTGACACAGTGCCAGATAAAAATAAGATAGAAGCCATTGTAATCGCTCTTATGCTGTAATTAATAACTATGCATCATTTTATGTAAATAGAATGATTCACTCAGTATTTCCCGCTGACAAAACCTTTTTCAAACATGTTCCAGGTAATTACAATAGATTGGACTAAGAGATGAATACAGCACTGAAAGGCATCAAGAAGTGGCTTATTTTATTAATTAAAATAAATTAAGAAATATTGTTTTATGTAATTAAATTTATCTCTATTAAAGCTACCATTGTAAAACATGGGTTTATCCCAATCTATTTAATAAATAAAATCCGGTGTTTTCTAAACTCTGATATTTTTCCTAACTCACGGTCCTGATGAAATTTCCGCTGCAACATTTTTCAAAATAATCACCGGTACCACTGGGCTGTTCGCGACTCCCGATTCCGTCCAGGGTGGGTCGGGGGCCGTGACACCAGTACTGACATTGCCAGATGGAATAGAAGATTTTGTGGTCTACTGCGATGCATCACGACAGTTAAAGGTGCATGAAAAGAATTACACCACCCACGAATTGGAGTTGGGTGCCGTTGTATTCGCACTAAAACTGTGGAGGCATTATTTATATGGAATCAAATGTGTGATCTATTCTGATCACAAGAGCCTCCAGCACCTGTTTAATCAGAAGGATTTAAACATGAGGCAACGCCGTTGGATGGAGACTTTAAATGATTATGATTGTGAAATCAGATACCATCCCGGCAAGGCGAATGTAGTTGCCGATGCCTTGAGCAGAAAGGAAAGGGTGAAACCCATCCGAATCAATGCCAAGAGCATTGAGATTAAGAACAGTTTGACTGAAAGGTTGTTAGCTGCACAGAGGGAAGCTGTGTTGGAAGCTAACTATCCTAACGAAAAGCTAGGAGTAACTGAGGAGCAGTTATCTCTTGGCAAAGACGGAATTCTGAGATTAAATGGACGAATATGGGTTCCAATTTATGGAGGACTTCATGATGTTATCCTCCAGGAAGCCCATAGTTCTAAATATTCCGTTCATCCTGGAGCTGATAAGATGTACCAGGATCTAAGGGCAATCTATTGGTGGATAGGCTTGAAAAAGTCTGTAGCTGCCTATGTAGCTAAGTGCTTGACTTGTGCGCAAGTCAAAGCAGAAAATCAAAAGCCGTCAGGTTTGCTACAACAGCCTGAACTTCCTACGTGGAAGTGGGAAATGGTAACAATGGATTTTATCACCAAGTTACCTAAGACAAGGAAAGGAAATGATACAATATGGGTTATAGTTGATAGACTGACTAAGTCAGCACATTTCTTACCCATCAAGGAGACTTATAGCTCCGACATGTTAGCCCAGTTGTACGTTGATAAGATTGTAGCCTTACATGGCATACCTGTGTCTATTATCTCTGACCGAGATACTAGATACACGTCACATTTTTGGAAGAGCTTCCAGCAATCTTTGGGCACGCGTTTGAATTTCAGTACGGCTTACCATCCTCAGACAGACGGTCAGAGTGAGCGTACTATTCAAACTTTGGAAGACATGCTACGTGCATGTGTAATTGATTTAGGTGGTAGTTGGGATAACCACCTACCATTGATCGAATTCTCCTACAACAATAGCTACCATACCAGCATAAAGGCTGCGCCTTTCGAGGCCTTATACGGTAGAAAGTGTAGAACGCCAGTTTGTTGGGCGGAAGTTGGAGATGTCCAATTGTCAGGACCAGAGATAGTGTTCGAAACGACGGACAAGATTGTCCAGATTCGTGACCGTCTCAAAGCTGCCCGGGATAGGCAGAAGAGTTACGCAGATCCAAAGCGTAAAGCTTTTCACTTCGAAGTAGGTGACAAAGTACTACTTAAGGTATCACCCTGGAAGGGGGTGATGCGATTTGGTAAGAAAGGCAAGCTAAGCCCGAGATACATAGGACCTTTCGAGGTTATCGAACGTGTCGGGTCAGTTGCCTATAAGTTAAACTTACCAGAAGAGCTCAGTGGAATTCACAATGTATTTCACATCTGCAATCTGAAAAAGTGTTTCGCTGATGAATCACTGGTCATACCACATACAGATGTGCATAAAGATGAGAGCTTGAAATTTGTGGAAAAACCATTGTTGATTGAAGATCGACAGGTTAAGAAGCTTCGAAGGAAGCATGTGCCTATTGTAAAGGTCAAATGGGATGCCCGTAGAGGTCCCGAGTATACGTGGGAGGTTGAATCCACCATGAAAGAAAAGTACCCTCATTTGTTTCAATAAATCTCGAGGTCGAGATTTCTTTTAAGGGGGTGAGGATGTAACACCTCGAAAATTCGTGTTAAATGAAATAACGACACGTGTCATATAAGACAAAATTTATATAAACCCGGATATAATTAAAGATGTATGTCAGGATTTAAAAGTGTTGTCATGTTAATTATACACCTCTGAATGACCTCATTATGAATCCCAAGACAAATAAACATCTGGTATATATATTCAAATTTCGGGGATTTATAGCAAAAATTGATTCATGATTGGAATGGTGGACTCCTACGAAGAAAAAGCACGGTAAACCTTCTTTAACGGCACTTTCTAAGGGATTCAAAGAAACATGGCAAAGTGGTAGGGTAAGTAACTGTTAAAGACCCATAATAAGAGAGGCCCCATACTGTTAAAACAAGTCCCAAATTCGAAACCCACGAGTTGCCCCTTCAAAACATGAAAGAACAAAAGTTTTTGGCTGCAGATGAAGGCTTGCGCACCGCAAGCACAACCCTTACGGTGCGCAAGCAGTGCCCAGCTCCAACAGATTCTCCTGTTTGCTGTTTAAACACAATATCTGACCTTTAAACGATTTTCCTCATCTTGCTTGACCTCTAAACAACCCCTAGACACTTAGGGACACTTGTGGGCAAGTTATGGTCAGTGGTAGTCTTAGATGTCAACACTTTGTGGAGTCTTGGTCACTATATAAAGCTCCTAAGTGCAAACACTTTGATCATTCATTCCTCAAACATCTTCTGATCAATTGTGGAGCACAAGAACACCTTCCAGGCCTTCCTAATCGATCATTAGACACTTGTAAGTTTGCTTAACCTTCTTTAATTGAGTTTAGCTTAGTTATTTAGCTAAAAGTCAAACCGTCGTAATTACGGTTTGACTTCGAGATTTATTAATAATGGCTCAGTCAAATCTCGAATCAAAAGTAGTTATAAGTTGGTAATTATGTGGGTAATAAACCCTTAAAAGGGTTCCCCCTGATTCCCACTCTAACTAGGTCAAATGTCGGGTCAAACTTGTGAATAAAAAGTCAACAGGATACTTAGTTTCTAATTTATGCATGATTAACAATGTAGAACACATACAACCTGTTTGATCATTAATATAACTTGATAATTAGTGTAATAACATGTCTAAACATGTTCGACCCGACAATTTCCTGTTTAGACCCGGTTCGGAACCGAAAGTCGCAAAGCTTTGACTTTTGCTTTGACTTTCAGTTCTGACCCGTTTAGGCATGTTTTAGAAATGCCTCAGAGCTTTAATTGGACTAGGTTACATACTAGTATAACCCTCTGTGATTATACACCTTGGTTCATTAGTTATCCAATTAATATGCATGTTTCCGTTAATTGCTCATATGTTGACCATTATGCCCTTTTCACCTTAAAACGTGATTTGTGAAAATGTAAAAGTGTAGAAACCTTAGTTACTGATATATAAACTTGTATGCAAAGTTTGACATAAGTTTGAGGTGTAGTTTGAGAGTTATGCTCATTAGCGCAAATTGAAAGCTTTATGTTAATTAAATGGCGTAATTAGCGCATAGCCTAGTTAAGCCTACTTTTTGATATCAAAATTATTACCCACTGATGTAATATATTATTTTGGGATTTTTGAATATTTTTAATTAAAGTTTAGGCTGAGCATAACTTATAGTCGTAGGCTTAATCCGGTAATTGTCGGTTTTGCCCTTACGGGCCATAAAATGAGTTTTACATACCTAATCGACTCCGAACCTTTTGCTACTGATCTTAAATGATAAATAAATTATTTTAAGCCTTCTGGAATGTTAAAAATATCATCTTTATATGTAGAACCCGGAAACGGCTTCTAATCGCCTTATTAAGCGTTTTTAGCGCATAGTATGTACTAAGACTATGTTTAAACATACAAGGGTGATACCTACTAATATTTAAGGTAAATTATAATATTTTAACAGTAAGCAAAAGTTGTTAAACTCAGACTTCAGTTTTGAGCTTTTCGGCTTATGTGAAATTACCAAAATGCCCCTACGGTGCATAGTATGGTTATGATTGATAAATTTCACATATATACTTTACCCTACTGTTATAACTTAGTAAACTAAGTGTTTTTGCTGATTATATTAGACCTGTAACTCAGGTTAACACTTAAACTCTTTTATAACCTTTTAAATGACCAAACTACCCCTACGGGGCATAGTTTGTGTTTAAATTCTTTGCGGGCATAATAAAAGACATCTTACTGATGTCACAACATATTTGAAGCATATTAACTTAGGAAACCTGTATATGGCTCTTACGGATACCCATTACGCTTATTACGCGTTCGGTTCGGTTTATGTAACTAGTTTGCATAAATTAGCCGAAACGGGTCAAACCTTATCGGTTTTATCTCAAAATCCAGAATGTGTATGAAATACCCATAATAAGCAAGTCTCTGAACTTGTCGGGTCTAAATCACATTCTATCCGGTCTTCGCTTAATAGTGCGTATGAACCGTATCATTGAAACTAACCGGTCTAAGCTTAAGCTTAATTAAAGACCCGTTAGAATTCTAATAGGTTATTATAAACCTTCGTTCCAGATTAGGAGAACCAGTAAAAGCTACTTGCAATTTGCTTATTGTGATTATTACTTTGCTCAGGTAAATACTTTTAACTTATTTTCCCTATACGGGCTTGGGTTACGGTATATAAAATACCGCTTGGTCGGGCATCAAATCTTCCATCATTTGGTGGTTAATTGAATAATTTGATCGGCCCATTTAAACAGTTTTGTTTACTTAAAAGCCTTTGGGGGGTTAATGACCATGTCCCGGATATCCTTGGCATCATTTTACGAAATGGCCACGACTTAAGCGCGGGGTGTAGGCGTACACCCGTCAGTGCACAAAAGAATAATGTGGTGTGTCTATTGATCTTTAACCCGGACACGATCCGGGCTACTGAACGCATAAGGAACATGTAATTCGTTCACAAGATTATATATTTAAATAATTCTCCCAAGTTATAAAATGTTTATGCCACGTGCATCCAAATCAATTTTCAATCATTTTCCAAATGAGTCAGTTGATTGTATTTACCAGTGTAAACTGACGTATTTTCCCAAAAAGATTAAATGCAGGTACTAAGCGTAATTGGCTGGGATTTCTCCTTAGCATCAATAGAAGTCTCGCAAGCTTAAGATGCCTAAAGTCTGTTGAACTATTGTTTTTATTTTATTTTCGATCCGTCTGTGGATAAACAATCGACTATTGTGATACTTGATATTACAACATTATATTCGGTTGAATTATATCTTACAATTTGCTTCCGCTGTGCATATTAAATATTGTGTTGTTTGACTATTATGTTGCCAACCACGTCACGATACTCCCCACCGGTGACACGTGGAAATCGGGGTGTGACACCGTGGGGTTTGTTTAAGGCCATAATGACTTACGCAGGTGACAAACATGTTGTGGCTTTGTTGTATCTTTGAACCCAGTTGTACGGTTTCTTGAATATACCCATGCAAGAAAGCGTTCTTGATATCCGGTTGGTAGATGGGCCATGAACGAGACACCACCAAGCTATGAACGGTGCGAATAGTGGTAGGCTTGACCATTGGACTAAATGTTTCATCACAATCAACCCCTACCTGTTGACCTTTTCCATTGACCAGCAAGCTTGCTTTGTATCGTTTTAAAGAACCATTAGCATTAGATCATTTATGATGAAACAACCGCACACCTAATAACATGAGCATCTGAGGGTCTTGGTAACCAGTTCCCAAGTGTTATTATCTATTAATGCTCTATACTCGTCTTTCATGGCAGCTAGCCAGTTTGGATCATTAAGGCCATAAGGTGGGATTTGGGTAATGGCGAAATGGTAGGGTTAGAGGTGGTATGAAGGTTTAGCGATTGTTCGGTTTAAAGGACTTCACTTTTAGACTGAGTGGGAGGCTGTGGCAGAATGGGAATAGTGGAAGAAGTGGAGGAGGGCTGTGAAGTGTGGGAGTCCGTAGGTGGGTTTGGGGATGTCCGCGGGGCAGAAGAGTTCGTTGGGCGAATTGGTGTGGAGGCCCGATCAAGGGAGGGCGGCCGACCCTAGCTTTGAGTCGGCCCGCACGTTTTTATTTGGCAGTTAAATTGGGGTTTTAATTTAGCCGGCCCTAGTTATCTCTATGTGGGCTTAGGCCTAACTTGGGGATCAAGTTTCCTAACCCTAGATTAGTCTCTATATATTGATATCATTGTATTTGTAATTCCTTGAGCACCTGAATAATAAAGAAACCCTAGTTGCAACAAAGTGGACGCAGGTCAGCTGACCGAACCATTTTAAATCTTCGTGTCGTTTATTGCTTTCGTGTGTGTGTGTTCAGTTTCGTGTGTGTATTCAATCCTAGCGATCCTAACAAAGTTGGGGTTCTTGGTGTGGTCAGGTGGTTGTCGGGTGCATCAGGAATAGGTTAAAGGGTAGGGTGTTAGCGAGTGCCTAATATTAGGTGGAGTAGAGGATGGGTCTAATATGGTGTTATTTAGGACAATGAATGGGGTTAAAGGCTGATGGAAAATGAGTAAGGAAGGTTAAGTATCCAAGAGGCTGTAATCAAGAGGTTGTGGTTTTTTAATTTGGGCAAGAGGAAAGGTTAATTCATCAAATGTCGCATGACGGGTAATAATGACTTTACACGTTGAGAGTTCAAGGCATCTGATAGCCACAATGGTCGGGAGGGTACCCGAGGAACACACATGGTGTGGAATTAGGGGCGAGTTTGTGCGGTCAAGTGGGGGGAGGTTGGGGTAACACACACAACTGAAGACTCGTAGATGGTCATAAGAAGGGTGACGGAGGTATCAGATGGATTTTGGGGTGCGAAAGTCTAGAAGTTTTCAGGGCAAGATGTTATGGAGGTAAACGACGGTGTGAAGAGCTTCGACCCATACGAATGGGGAAAGTGAAGCATGTGTGAGTAGGGATAGCATGATCTCATTTATACGTCGGATTATGCGTTCCGCTTTCCCATTTTGTTGGGACGTACGAGGACAAGGGAATCGAAATTGAAGACCGTCTGTGTTAGCAAATGAGTTAAACTGATGGGTATCAAATTCACCTCCATTATTGCGTTGAAAGGATTTTATTGTAAGTGCACCGAAGTTTGATAGATGCTGGATACTGCAACTAGTATGATCTTCAAGGACTGAACTTGAAAATAATTGAAGGATTGATCACAAATTCAGACAAGAATAAGGTTCTATGGTTCGAATTTGTTGAATTGAAGATGTCAGTACTTGTAATTCTTAGTAAGCTGTCCGAATTTGTGAGACTTAGTATGTCAGAACTTATAAGTTCTCATTTAGTGTCCGAATTTAGAGGATTAGCTTTTCAGTACTTGTAGTTCTTTAATCCTGTCCGAATTTGTAGTTTTTATTATGTGTCAGTACTTATTTGTTAGGTACTGACTAGGGTTTCAATTGTAAGGACTTATATGTCCGAATTTAGGCTTGTATATATACTTTGTGTATGTACGCAGACAAAAAAAAGCAAATCAATGAAAACTTCTTGTGCAAACAAACCCTAGCTTTGTGTGTTCTTCATTCAATCTGTGTGATTGTCGATTGTGAATACTCAGTGTATTCACTGCTCTCTCATCTTCTACACCTTCTGTGCGAGCTCTACGTTGCGGTATGAGGCACGCGGTGGTTTCCGAACATCGCGTGTGTGTTCGATCGGTCCAGTTCGTGTGTTCGTTGAAGGTAGACGACCTTATATTTATAGTGAGATTAAATTGAGTTTTAATATAGGCATGGAATTGTTTAAACTTGTGAAAGGTGTCAGATTTGAATTTTAGGGGGGTAAATCCAAGTATACCGGGTAAAATTATCAATTAAAATCATGTAATATTTATACCCGTTTTTACTTTGGATAGGTGATCCTTAAGTCACAATGGATTACGTCAAACGATAACAAAGTATAAGAAGTAGATAACGAAAACGGCAATCTTTTAATCTTAGCAACATGACACGATGAACAAAAAGATGAAATACTTTGTTTGTTACATGATTTAAATTGATGAGAAGATAAAAATTCCATGACAAGAGTGCCCGGGTGTCCGAGGCGATCATGCCAGAAATTGAACTGAGTTGACACGACTAAAGCAGATGCCGTTTGAGAACTTGTGAATGGATAGAGGTGACTTGTGCTATCATGCCTGCTCAGGATCATCCCATCCTGGAAAATTTTCACAGTAAAACCGAATGGATCAAATTCTAGCGAAACCCAATTGTCAGTGGTAAATTGGCGTACTGAAATAAGGTTCTTAATGCCATTTGGCGTACGAAGAACATTTTCTAGTT
This sequence comes from Helianthus tuberosus, assembly GCA_030545235.1. Lineage (NCBI taxonomy): Eukaryota > Viridiplantae > Streptophyta > Magnoliopsida > Asterales > Asteraceae > Helianthus > Helianthus tuberosus. The sequence continues at coordinate 45,901,516 of CM060451.1, read as the reverse complement.
GAAAGGGTTTAGGCAGGTTACGTAAAGTGGTATGGCCAGATCCAAGAACTGGTAAGCTAGTACCATTTCCAACAAAGATAGATTTAATAATAGTAACACGAGAAGGATCTGATATCATACCTTCGTCTGCAGTTAGGTGGTTGGACGCCCCGGTGTCCATAATCCATTGTTGGTCAACCTGATTTGGGTCCAAAGCCATGGAGTGTAGAGCCTCTCAAGTACAACAGGTTAGTACAGTAGGTTACAATGCATCAACATCAAAATACTCAGCTAAATGGGCTTGATGGGGCTGAGATTAAGCAGGGGCGGATCTAGGTCACTTTTGTGGGTTCCCAGGAACCCATTCGGTTTGGAAAAAATGGAGAAAATTAGTGAGAACCTCTTATGATTTGGAAAAAAATAGTGAGAATTCGTGAGAATCTACCAAAAGGAACCTAGTAAAAAAAGTTCTTATATCCGCCACTGAGATGAAGTACCTTGCTGGGCTGACGGGCCAGAGAAGTTGGGCCTGGGTGGAGCGGCCCAACCCGGTTGGGTTGGGTAGGGGCAGGGTGGAACAATCCAGTGAGCAGGCAAGGTCTGTGGGCCAGCCCAGTAAGGCGGTCCAGACTAGTTCTGGTTGGGCCAGGGTTGATTGGGCCAAGGTTGGTTGGGCCAAGCCTGATTCACCTGCTAGTTGGTCCAGGGTCCACGGGCCCGCTGACCTGTTGATGGTTCACGGTTACCATTGGGCCTGTTGTTAGCTGGTCCATTTGAGCGACAAGCAGGTTGTCTGTTTCCACCATGGTTCTGATTGACAGGAAGTCGTCGGTCAGAAGGTGGTTCAGCTTGGGCAGCAGCAGCAATGGGATTACCTGTGTCGCGTGTTTCTCTTGCAGTTTGGCGTTGTTGTTCCAATTGCAGCATGGAACATGCTTCTTCCGACGAAAGTACTATTTGATTAACACAGGAGGCAATGGCATCGTATTCAGCCGCTAACCCACGCACCAACTGCTGTTCACTCACCGGACTATCAACATCAGACAATTGATCGACTATTTCTTTGGGTCGTTGAGAGTAAGCATCAAAAGATGGCATGGATCTGAGGGACAGATTTGTGAATTCATGTTCAAGGGCTGCAGCTCATGCCCCCTTATTGTTGTGAAAGATATTTTTGATGCGAACCCACGCATCATGAGCAGTGGTGGATTCTGAACGCAGAACCCGAACCAGGAGTTCGTCTGACAGGGATCCGTACTGTAAGACCACAACATCAATCTTGGTCCATGCTTCATCGGTCGGATCGTCTTTAGCAGGGGGTCTTGTACCATCTATGTGTTGCAAGACCTTGTATCCACGAGCATGAAGGAGAAAGAGCCTAACCCATGCGAATAAGACACCTTAGTGCCATCCAACACACGGATTTTGTGTTGGATATTCGTCACAGTATATATAGGGTGAAGTGCTGGTTGCGGCTTGGGGGCAGAAGTATCTTCTTTGGAACCCATCTTCAGTGTCGAAACACAGGGAAGGGTGGTAAAAGGCAGCCGGAGAACAAGATCGACCAAGGCTGATTGAAGAACAAAAGGTACCATATAAACAGGGAATGATTTTGATTGATCCAGAATGTTAAGAATACAAGGAAATATATTGGAAAGCTAGTACAACAGTCATTCCTATAAACTAGCATCTATCTATAGAAATAATATCACTAAATAATAACAATAAAAACAATATTATACAAATAATATTCTCAGCTAATACATAAACATGCTATTCTAGTCTGATAGTTCTTAATTATATCCACATTAGATTCGATATTCAATGCTTTATTTTCTGTAGGCATATCCTCTGTTCAATTTCAAAGTTCTTTAACAAGAGGAAATCCTAGATATAATGACTACTTTGCACTTTTTAATGTTTGGTTGAAATACAATCTGTTGAGAAGTATATAAGTTTGACTACATGTAGAATGCGTATTAGAATACCATATGGATTGTGTGGCGCAGGTGCAATGATCACAAGTAAAGTTACGCGCATTCGCTATATATTTTGGTTAAGGGGTACTATTGTAATTTCTTCTTCAAATCTAACCCTTACTTTATCACTCATTTCCCATCTCACACTTTTATATATCTGTTGTGCTGCCTCGGTGATATCGATATCGATTGTGTTGGCTAACTCCCTCACCCAACTCCACTCTCAACGTCTTGCCGTTGTGATTTCAGATTTGCAGGTATAAATCCGCTACTTAAGGGTTACCAAATCTGATTTTTTGTTGGATTTCAGTATCGAAATCTGATCTTTTTGTGATAGTTTTGTCTTAATGTTTTTTCGACCTAATCTGTCCTGATTTAAGTTTTTACACTTGATTGATTCAACGTGTAATGATCTGTTAATTTTGATTACTGAAGTTATAATTTAGTCTGCAAAATGAGCTGTTGTGATCTGTATGATGAATCAACAACGCATTCAACCCTTGGATTCTCACATGAAAGGTTTAGTGGTTTACTTGTTTTTACTGAAATTGGCGTTCTTTTTACTAGCTTACCTTTTTTGGTTGGTTAGAAATCAACAATATGCCCTTGTCGGTGCTTTAGAGGGTCACATAAGCAAATTTACAAGTAGTCTTAATGCCTTTAGAGGTTCCTTTCTACATTTTTTTGCATAACATGTGGAAATTTTCATTTACCAGGAGCTCGAGTTATAATTGTTATTTTACAAGTGTAGGAATGGTGCCTACAAGAAGTATGGCGAGAAAACAAAAGAAGTCGAGAACTTCTGACGAGGATACTTTAGGATCATGGTTAAGCTTTAACGATGATCTGTTGCTTTTAATCTTCATGCATCTTGGAGTGTTTGATTATGTTGCTTCAAGTGGTGTGTGCAAGGCATGGAGATCGTTTGCGATCTCTAACTGGAATAAGTTTATGATGTCAAAACAACCCATGTATTTATCTATGTTGGTGCACTTGTGTCTGTACTTTGTCTGTATTTTGTATCGATGTAAAACGATGTCTTCGTTAGTCATGTAAGTTTGACCAGTCAACCATCCTCCGGTTTGACTTGGTCAAACAGTTTGAACATTTGTTTAAAAGCTGGTTGTGTCGAAGGATGTCAAGTCATCGAAGGATTGTTCAGATCCTTCGATGAGCTCGAAACATAAGCTTTCGATGGATAGACCTCGAAAGATCCCATCCTTCGAGGTACATCTTGATCGTTCGAGCTGTTTCTGGTCGAAAGATGATCTTTCGACCAGTCTGCATGATCCTTCGACCAGACACGCTGTTTTGGGTATAAATACCCGTGTGTTGTGTTCACTTTCAGAGTGAGACAAGTTGGACACTTAGAGAGCAGAAACACACACACACACTAGAGAGAGTTTGCAGAACTGATTTGTAAACCTTGTGCTTGTAACGGACCTTTCATACGTTTAATACAAGTGGTGTTAATCGTTGAACTTTGCGTGTCGTGTTATTGCGTGTTCTATCTCGGTTTGCTATTTCGGTTGGATTCCGCACAACCGGAGTGGTTCGTATACAAGGATTAGGCGACTAGATCCTCCCCTAGCCGGACCTACAAGTGGTATCAGAGCCTTGGCTCTTCTCCTTGTTAAAACCGAGTGTTTTCGGGCTGTTTTTCGGGTCTTAAAGTTCATATTTTCTGGAAATCTTGCTGTTTTTGCTGTTTGTTCTTATAAAAACCTTATCACTTTTCATTATCACATGTTAAAAATAGGTTTTTAGTGAAGTTTCAAGCAAAAACGGTTTTGGTTTGTTGTCGGTTTGCAGAAATATTCATATTTCTGGTTTTGTTCTTTATATCTTCAACCGACATTCTTGTGTTCTTCATAATATTACACCTTTTGATCTTTAAAATTTGAATATTGAACTTGTTTGTGTGTTGGGAGTTGTATTTTGTTTAAAATATTTGATCTTTACCCGGTTGGTGAAAAACCTGCATGTTCAGACCTGAAAGATATGGTCTGAACATACTTTCTGCCGAAAGTTCTCACCAACCCGTCAACTTTTTCACCAACTTGTCATCGTTTGTCAACTGTGTCAGAACCGTTCGAAAGATATCCTTCGAACTCGAAAGACCATCTTTCGATCAGTGGAGGTTCGATAGATCATCATCCTTCGAACCAAGGAATCATTTCGAAACATTCATCTTTCGGTCTACTGTTCATTTTCGAAAGACAAGGATCCTTCGATTGGGGAGTCTTTCGAAGTCATCTTTCGAAATCATCTTTCGGTGTACAGTACTTTTTCGAAAGATAAGGATCCTTCGGTTGGAGAATCTTTCGAAAAACATTGTTCGAAATTCAACAGAGATCTTTCGAACCCTGTTGATCCTTCGAACAGGTGTTGATCTTTCGATCATTAGTCTGTTTGTGTTTAACAGTTTGTGTTTTTCAAGTCTTTCGACAGGTATCCTTCGGCTGATTAAAAATGAATCCAAGGTGGAATACTTTGGTAAATACAGATATGTATTTTGGTACTCCGTCATCTTCCTCACCGGTATCTTCACAAGCTAATGCAATTTCTACCGGTCAATGGGCATTTGTATCAAATCAAGTTCCAAGTGTTCAAAGCATTCTTTTAAGCGAAAGCGAAACTGGAAGTTTGAATAGACCTCCAAAGTTGATGCATTTATATGAATATCCAGGATGGATTGATAGATTTCATACATACGTTCTTGGTCAGAATACAGAGTTGTGGTTGCGGTTCATCACAGATTTTGATCAAACAATAGAAGTTGCTGCATCATCTGCCGCTACATTTGCAGATCTGACGGAAGATCAGAAGAAGGTCTATGACTTGGAAAAGAAAGCATATGCCATTCTTACTCAGGCGTTGAGTAAAGATATTTATCATCAGTTTGTTAGTCACAAGACGACAAAAAGGTTGTGGGATGCGTTAAAGACAAGGGGCGTGGGAAATGAAGCGACACGTCAATTAAGAAAAGAACTGCTGAAGAAAGAGTTTGATGGTTTTACTTGTATGGAGAATGAGTCGTTAGGTGATTTGACAAGTCGATTTAATCATTTGTTGACTGAATTGACAAATTTTGGGGTAGTTACAACTCCTGCAGAGATTGTGAAAAGGTTTGCAGATTCGTTGCCACCTCAATGGAACACCTTCTTGGAAATCATGAAGTACAATGGTACTTTAGCTACAACGAGCTTCAACGACTTTGTTCAAATCCTGGAAAACAAGAATCAGGAAGAAACTCTGAAGGCAAAAAGAATTCCTGTGCCTCAAAATCCTGAAATGTATTTTGGAACGTCTAGCAGTTCTACAAAACCGTCTTCACATGCTCCAATTCAAACAGCCTTTGTGACTAGCACAGACATGTATGGCAATACTATCCAAGTTCCGGTGCCTCCAAAGACAGACATGTATGGAAATCTACTGGAACCAGTTCCTCAACAGCAACAGCAAAGCCAACGACCTCTCAGACCAACTGATATGTTCGGAAATCCTTTACCAACAACAGACATGTATGGAAATCTGCTTGATCCAGTTCCTCAATCAGCACCACAACAGCAACGACCTCTCAGACCAACTGATATGTTCGGAAATCCTTTACCAACAACAGACATGTACGGGAATCCGCTTCCTCCTCCTCCTCCTCAACAGCAAGCATGTTATGGAAGCACATCATCTGCTGGTCAGCAATCAAAGCCAAATACAGTACGGCTCGACACCTCAAGCTTTTCTAAAGTCAGTGTGGAAGTAGCTAAGGAACACATGGAGCTGCTAAATACTGTGGTGAGCGCATACTGTGGATTAGTAGAAGGTCAGATTGGTAATATTAATCTGACACAAGAAGACTATCAGCAGATTGATAAAGAGGAGATGGAGATGATGGACATTAAGTGGGCCTTTGCCAGTGCTGTTAGGCGAGCAAAGGATTTCATGGAAAGAACAGGCCGAACCAGCTTGGAAGGCAAGAAGGACACCAAGTATGGGTTTGATAAGCAAGCTGTTAAATGCTTCAACTGTGGTGAACGTGGCCATTTCAAGCGTGAATGTACAAGGCCATCTCAACATGGGAACCAGAATCCCTTCAGAGGTCAAGGCAACCAGCAGAACCAGAACAGGAACAATGTTCGCACATTGGTGCCTGTCAACAATCAGACTCAAGCAGGACCATCAAATGCCAACCAGGCACTTGTGGTTCAAGTAGATGAAGGCTGTGATTGGTCAATCCAGTTGGGAAATGATGCACCTGATGGAACAGCTTGTTTCGCTGAAGTGGTTAATGATCTTAAACACGCCAGTGGTGGAGAATCTTCCACCAATGGTGTTGAATCTTCTGAAGATGAAGACAGCTCCGGGTACAGTGGAATTTCAGATGAAGAGTCCTCTGCTTCAGGGAATGATCAGGAAGATGACACATCAACTGCATCAGTTAATGCAGACATTGATGAACTCTTGGAGGAGGCTGCAGCAGGAATTCAAAGAAGATCTATTTTGGTGGATCAAGCTGCTTATTCTTCGTCTTCTCTCCATTCAGCCTTTATGGCGAATGTCGACAGCTCTTCAAGTCAGGTATGTGTCGACAAACCCACTTCTGTTAGCTGTGATAACTGTGATAGCTTAATTGTTAAATGTGCTGATTTGGAAGCAAACATGTCTGAGTTGCAAGGCAAACACGATGCTTTACAAGCTAGTTTGTTTGAATTGCAAGACAAACATGTTTTAGTGAATGATAAGTGGTGTGAATTGCAAAGCAAGCACGAGGCTTTGCAGGAGAAATATGATGTGACTTTTATTCATAATCAGAAATTGACAGTTGATATCTCCAAGTGCACTGAAGCCAATATGTTTTATGAAAACCATGAAAAGGATTTCAAAAAGATGATTGAAACATTAAAGAAAGATAAAACAGAACTGACAAAAATGGTTTCCAGAAAACAAACTGACATTAATTTGTATATCACTCGTCTTGAGGTGATGCAAAAAGAAATGGCTTGTGTTAAAACAGAAAGTGAGGCGATCCGACTCAAGTTAGACAGTTATTTGAGTTCTAGCTATGTGTTGGATCACATCATTGATGTTCAAAAAGAGAAAAAGGATGTCACCTGCATAGGTTATAAGCAATGTCCACCACCTGTCAGACACAATTATGATGCCATGCCTGATGAGGAATACAGAACTCACTTTGAGCCATCTGTTCCTCTAGATGTTAAGGAATTTGCTACAGAATGTGCTACAGGACTCGGATATAAGAAAGAAGCATCATCCGATTCAGATGTGTCAGCAGATACCTTTGTAACTGCTGAACCGAATCAGGATCCTCCAGTTGTGATTGAGGATACTGATTCTTCTGATGATGAGTCTGATGATACTGATTCGGAAAAGTCTGATGCAGTAATCAAAGAAGAGGACATACCTCTTGAGAATCATATCCTATGTGATCCTCCAACAAAACCTGCTAAGACTGTTCCAACCGAGTCCACATCTGCAAAAGAGTCGGAGAGTGTGGATTTGCTGTACACTCTCGTTGGTGATGATAAAATCTATTCAGACAAAGATTTTCCTATTAAAAATGTTAATCAATCTTTAATCAGTAAAGTCTTTGAAAATTCTACAAGTAAGTTTTTGGGAAAGACAGGACCACATATTACAGTCACACAGTGTCCTCCTATCCCTAAGGCTGAAGTTAGAAAACAATTTGGGAACAAGAAATTACCAACAGTTCCAAAACAGCAAAATCATGCCAAACCAAAAGGTAAGGCACCGACTCAAAATCAAAGGAAGCCGAATCAGAAGAAGAAGAAGAATGTGAACTTTGTGAAATCGAAGGGAACGGACAAAATTGAAAAGTTTGCAAATCAATCTAACTTAGATTTTGTCCAGAAAGCAACTGTAATGAAAAGGAATGAACCAAGTTGTTCAAAACCGAGTACCTCGGGATCACAAAGTTCATCATCGGCAAGACGACCACATGATACTTCGGGGTTTGTTGAACGAAGATCATGTTTTGAGTGTGGAACAATCGGGCATATTGTTCGAAATTGCCCGTATCTTCATAAACAAAAAGGCATAGTTGATGATCCCCGTGGCCCAACTGACCGCAGGCGATCTGTTTCTGTAAAACAAGATCCCCGACTCATAAGAGAAAGGGAAAAGAAACAGAAACGCCAACAGGTCAAGAAAATTGAAAAGGCAATTAAAACCGATGTGGTTCACAAACCATCTGTTTCAGTTAAACCAGATAATTCAAAGTTTTCAAAAACTTCAAACAATCAAACTGGTAAAACTCAACAGACCTGGAAACCAAAAACGGTTACTGAATCAGGGGGACCATCTCAATTCTCGAATCATCAAAGAATAGAGGTTATTGTGATTGATGAAAATGGAAGACCCAAGACCACAATGGCTTGGGTCCCCATCTCCAACTAATTGTGTGAGTTTATGTGCAGGGTGTTCCAGGAGGAACTATCAGTAGTCATTGGATTGTTGATAGTGGGGCATCCAGGCACATGACAGGCGACATGAAGCTTCTCTACGACGTCAAATCTATTAGAGGAGGTTATGTTGCTTTTGCTGGAGATAAGGGCGGATACATTACGGGTGAAGGAATGATTTCCAACGGGGTTGTTAGCTTTGACAAGATCAACTTTGTGCAACAACTTGATCACAATCTTCTTAGTGTTTCTCAAATTTGTGACAAGCAGTTTTCAGTACACTTTGATGCTAATGGATGTTATGTGCTGAAACCCGGCTTCAAAATTCCAAAAGAATGGATTCTCTTGTCGGCTCCAAGGATAAATGATTTGTATGTCCTTGATATGAGCCAAGCTATCACAACGTCTGCACAAGCAACATGTTTCGTTTCTAAAGCCACAGAAAAAGACACAATCTCTTGGCACAGACGAATGGGTCACATTCACTTACGCAAAATGAATCATTTGGTATCAAATGAATTGGTGAATGGTGTTCCTCTTAAAAATTTCCATCTTCAAGACGTCTGTGTTTCGTGCCAAAAAGGAAAACAAACGAAGAAGCGACACCCTACAAAGAAAGTCAACACGGTGGCTGTTCCTCTTGAACGTTTGCACATGGATTTGTTCGGTCCTGTCAAGCACAAAAGTATTAGGAATCATCAATACTGCCTCGTGATTACTGATGATTATTCAAGATTTTCTTGGGTGGCGTTCATGGCACATAAGAGTGAAACCTTCGGTATTATCAAAAACTTGATCATTCAGATTGAGAATCTATATAAGTTGAAGGTTAGGCGGATACGTAGCGACAATGGTACTGAATTCAAAAATCATGCCATGGCGGAGTTTTGCACTTCAAAAGGTATTCTTCACGAATTTAGTGCAGCTTACACTCCTCAACAAAATGGCGTCGCTGAACGTAAGAACCGCACATTGATCGAGACTGCTAGGACTATGTTGGTAGAGTCACAGTTGCCCATTCCATTCTGGACTGAAGCTGTGTCCTCTGCATGTTACACGTTGAACCGAGTCCTTACAGTCAAAAGGCACAACAAGACCTGCTTTGAGCTTATTAACAAACGGAAACCAGATTTGTCATATCTTGAACCGTTTGGAGCTCCTTGCACAATTATCGATCCTAATGGAAAGTTTGGGGCTAGAGCAATTGAAGGATACTTTCTTGGGTATTCCACCCCGAACTTAAGAGTCTGGAATCTAGAGACTAAAAGGGTCGAGGAATGGTCTGAAGTCAGAGTACAAAGGCACACTTTACCAGTCAGAAATCCTGGTCAGCCTTGGATGTTTGAGTACGATGACTTTTTCAATTCGATCAATGTTGAAGCAGTTGAAGAAAATGAAGCTGCAAGGATGTTTTTCGAGAGCGACAATGCAACAGATTCACCGTTGGTTCGTCCCATTATTGTCAATCAAGAACCATCTTCGGTGAACTATAATGCTCTCGACAATGAGGATTTTCAAGATGCTTCCGAATTGAACGAATCTTCAGAGGATGATGAATTTCTAGATGCAGATCAAGAAGCTCCAGCAACAGCAGTACATGGTACTTCAGAGGGTACACCTCCAGTGGATGTCCCTAGAACAGCTGAAACTTCTGCATCATCCTCTTCGTCAATTCCGGGCCTTGAATTGATTGTTGATCTGAATCTCAACAATCTAGGTACAAATATTCCAGTTCGAGATAATCCAGAAACAAGGATTCACAATACCCATCCTCAACAAAACATCATAGGAAATGTACAAAGTGGCGTTCAAACAAGAAACATGTTGCGAAACAACAACAATGCAGGCTTGTATGCAACTATCCGAGAATCCGGGCAACAAAATGATTGGTCTTTCGCGTGTTATGTCTCACAGGAAGAGCCAAGAACTTGGAAAGAAGCGTTGAAAGATAGCTCTTGGGTTGAAGCAATGCAGGAAGAACTGCAACAATTCCAGAAGCTTGGTGTCTGGAAACTCGTAGAAAAACCTGCTGGTTATAAGAAGATTGGTACCCGTTGGGTGTTTAAATGCAAAAAGGATGACCGTGGAATCGTTATACGCAACAAAGCACGGCTAGTCGTTCAAGGTTTTCGTCAGATAGAAGGGATCGACTATAACGAAGTATATGCACCTGTTGCACGTCTAGAAGCTATTCGGATATTTCTGGCTTATGCCTCATTCAAAGGTTTCAAGGTATACCAGATGGACGTGAAGAGTGCATTCTTACATGGTGTGGTAGAAGAAGAGGTGTACGTCGAACAGCCTCCAGGTTTTGAAGATCCTATCCATCCCGATCGGGTTTGGTTGCTCAATAAAGCTCTCTATGGTCTTCATCAAGCACCGCGAGCTTGGTACGCAACCTTATCTAATTATCTGCTGGAGAATGGATTTCGCAGAGGTCTTATCGATTGTACTCTCTTCATCAAAGAACAAGATGGAGATCTTCTACTGGTACAGGTATACGTTGATGATATTATTTTTGGTTCTACTAATGATGTTTTGTGTAGGGATTTCGAGCGTGTTATGCAGGATAAATTCGAGATGAGTGCTATGGGGGAAATGACCTTCTTTTTGGGCCTACAAGTACAACAAACTGAGTCTGGGATATTCATCCATCAGACTAAATATGTTGGTGACATCTTGAGCCGGTTCCAGATGTCTGATGCAACGCCCATCGGTACCCCATTGCCGCAAAATCACGGAATTACTCCAGACTTGAAGGGTCAAGATGTTAGCCCCTCACATTATCGCGCGATGATCGGATCTCTTATGTACCTCACAGCATCAAGACCAGATATAATGTACCCAACGTGCCTCCTTGCCAGATATCAAGTGAACCCGAAGGCCTCACATCTTGCAGCTGTAAAAAGGATTTTTCGTTATTTGAAGGGTTGCCCTGACACCGGTCTATGGTACCCTAGGGATAATAACTTTGACTTGATCGCATTCAGTGATTCTGACTTTGGCGGATGCAAAATCGACGGCAAATCCACAACGGCTGGATGTCAGTTTTTAGGAAATCGCCTAGTCACATGGCAGTGCAAGAAGCAGACGTGCGTCGCCACATCAACATGCGAAGCTGAATACATTGCTGCCTCAAGTTGTTGCTCCCAAGTCCTGTGGATACAACAACAAATGCGCGACTACGGTTTTGAATTCCTAACTACTCCTATTTACGTTGATAATTCTGCTGCATTACAGATCACTAGAAATCCTGTGCAGCATTCAAAGACTAAGCACATCGACATTAAGTATCACTTTATACGTGATTGCTTTGAGAAAAGGCTAATCGATGTTGCTTACGTCCACACCGATGACCAACGTGCCGACCTTTTTACCAAAGCATTTGACAAATCAAGATTTGACTACTTATTATTGGTAAACGGCATTAAGGTCAAGCAAGAGTAATCCACATCGGAAAATCATTTTTGTAAATACCTTTGTGTTTTAAATTTGTCTTAGTTTATTGATTTTAGGGGGAGTAAATCCAAAATTTGAAAAATCCAAAAACATTGAAAAATTCAAAAACACAAAAACAATAGAAAAACAAAAATGAGTTTCCTGGCGAGCAAAAGAGAAAATGATAGTACATCAGTGGTCTGTCTAAACCTCTTTAAACCTTAAAATGAAAAACGATAAGCAGCTCTATATAAGATGTATCGGTAGGCTCACAATCATTTTAAAGTGTGCAGGGTGATATAAACTTAATCCGACTGAAGACTGGGTGGGAACCATTCATTGGCATATGGTCTTAGTACCGAAATTTCGTTTGAGAGATTGCCGAGGTTCTGAGATATTCGGTCTTTATGCTGCTTATCATCTGGGTATCATGGTTGTTTCTATAAAAGACGAAGTCTAAGATCTTCCATGATACCATACATACGTGTACATACTGCATACGACCTCAATAAGTGATAAACAATCACATGTCCCTCAAAATAAGTGATAATATATCACAAATTCTTTCCGGGAGTCAAGTTCGTCTCTCTGCTGTACGAAAGTACTGACCTGTTCACGGACTTGCTCCTGTGCCCTTCATGCATATGAAAATCAAGTTCCTCATCAATAAGTGATTATATCACATAGGGCTTGTTTTCAAAACAAAATAAGTGAGAATCTCACATCATATACGGTCAAACAGATGATAATCGGTATACTCACCGGTAAGATGAACCCTCGTGCATACCTTGATACGGGAATGTGTCGTGATGTGGATGAACACCGGTCGGTAAGTATAAAGCATACCTTAACGTATCCCCTCGCCATGATTACATCTGATAAGTTGAGCTTATGTGGACAACAATACCGATAATCGTTATAGGATGCTTATCTTAATGTTAACTAATAGAACAACAAGAGCGTTTTGGCATGACCGTACACTGATATGATTCTCTTACCCTCGAAACTCGCAAAAAGAATGTCTGTATATATTTACTGCTTTCAGTCTTTACATTTGAAATATTCAAAAATTCCAAAAAGATTTTAGGTGAGTTTTAATATAAACTTTATAAAAGCCAAAAAGATTTTATTTCTGTTTTATTTTCGATCGTACGATGTTGGAGCTCGAGTCTTCGTTACCTGAAACCTGAACGAAAACCGAAAACGACTAAATCTTCATAAACGGTCGAATTTTGCAAGTGTTGAAAGTTAAAATTGGAATTGATAAATATTTTTAAAACTTTCAAACTGTCGGACGGTGTTTGATTGAACAATGGTCTCATGTGTGTCGTTTGCTTATGATATTCCAAGCGGTTGTTCTCATTACGCGTTTAGATTTCTTGCTTGTGCAGATTCTAAAGGCAAGGAGAACATGGTCGATGACAAGCTTCGGAATGAAGACACGACGTGAAGGCACTCAAATGATGAAGATGATCGAGTTGCTGCTGACCATCATCAACACCACAAGGATCTCAAGTTGTAAAGATCAAGTCAATCACGAGCATAACTCAAGGGGGAGCTTATGTTAAGGGGGAGTTTGTCAACACACTTCCTACATGAAAAGGGGAGTTTGTTGATACACTTTCTACTTAGTACGTGTGAAGAATTTGAAGATCCTCCGACATGGAAGACATGGAAGTTGAACCTCACGAGTAGCGTCCAAGGGGGAGTTTGTTGATACATATTATGTGGACGCGACTTGGTTCGGCTCAACTCGATTCGGTTCGACCCGGCTAGGTTCGGCTCAAGCCAGACGTCACGACATTCCTCCGTCGTGCGTCCCAGAGTTCGACACGCGAAGCACGGAGAGCCGAGGACTTTTCCCGCTTGACACATCATCATGACATCATCATGATGATGTCATGATGATGTCACTATGTTGACTAAACTTCAAAGATATGCAACAAAATGAATTCTGGACGTGCATGCTTTAACCAGACTTCATGTTGGGCTTTTGCTTTCTCACATGGGCCTTTATGTTGTTGGTGTCGAAAGATGAGCTCAAAGGATAGTCCTTCGATGGATGTCTGCAGATGGACCTCGAAGGATATACCATCCTTCGAGGTATATGTGGATCATTCGATGGCTGTATGATCGAAAGATGATGTTTCGATCAGTTATCCTGATCCTTCGATCAGATCTGATTCGTTGTGCTGTTGCTATATAAAGGCTGAAGACATAACAGACAAGGGGGTGAACACAGAGAGATAAGGCAGAAAACTAGAGAGAGAGTGTAGTGAGAGAAAGTTCCGGTGAGCTTTGTATTTGTCAAATATTGTACCGAAACTTTGTCGAAATCAATACACGTAACTGTTAATCGTTGATATCTTTACGTATTGTTCACTTTCTCGATCTCGGTTTGCATCTCCGGTTGGATTCCGCACAACCGGACGTGTTCGATAACAAGGATTAGGCGACTAGATCCTCCTAGCCGGACCTACAATCTATCAGCTCTGATTTTATATTCCATAAAGACTGCTATATACAGGACCACACAAGAAGAAAGTTGAAGGCCATAATTCCCCATTCTAGTGCCAGGAAGTGTATTGGAGTAACTTGTGGTTACTTGATATTTTTTGAGAGGAAAACCCATGGCTTCTGGCTTGTGAATCCCTTCACAAGGAAGGAACTTCATTTCCCTGATTTCTCTGATGCTATGTCAGCAAGCAAAAAGGGTATTCTTGTCTATTCACATGCAATGTCTGGGTGGGTGTTTGTGATAATCACCTATCAACGTAATTCCACTGGCTTAGCTTTTTCTTTAGCTTTCTCTTTAGCCGGTAAACAATCCGAATGGAGATATATCTCTTGCAATCCCCCTATCCTTGATCTACACTTTTTCAAGGGAAAAATATATACGCTACACACCATGAGTCAGTTATATGAATTCAGGCTTAATCCAGTTCCTACCTTTATCCCACAAAAAATGAAGAATTTCTCGGTGTTACACTGCAGATATAGGAACTTTATAAGTTCAGGTGAAAAACTTTATGTGATGACTAAATTAAATAATGATTTTGATACTCTTGAAGTTGATTTTGATGAAATGAGATGGGCGAATTCGGAAAGGACAATAGCAGAATATAAACTTTTTGTAAGTGACTTGAAGTGTGATGCTGCTATTTGGCCCGATCCATGGGCCCACCCTTGGACACAGTACGGGAGGATTAATCACGCTGATGATGGCAATCAAAGTAAGGAGAAGGGCAAATGTTTGACTACATACATGTGGTACTTCCCCCATGATTGCTTGATTGATAACAACGCTGGTTCGTTCTCCTTTTTTATTTTAAGATTATTATAATGTTACAGTTGTTGATCTGGATTTACATATGTTCAACATTTTTTGAAAGTTCTTATTTTCATGAGGGGTGGTTGGTTGGGTAAAAATTCTATCAAATTTCCTCACTTTTTTTTTTCCACATTCCTTGGGTAGATTTCTTAAACATGCATAACATAATAACTGCTACAATATCAATGACAAATAGGTTTAATTTGTGTCGTCTAACTAGATAAGAACCAAAGTAACAAATACTATGGATCTGTGATTGAATAATTGTAAGTTCCTGCTTTGTTTGTTCAACCAACGGATTCTGTTTGTTTCATCAGATACGGTGAATGGTGCTTTGCTGAATATTCTTGACGAGTAGAGCAAGAAAGTGGGTAATTCTTCATCTGGTAGTTCAAGTAAATGCATGCGAAGATGAAAAGAACAGTAAACATATTAGCTGTAATGTGGGAAACTAGTTGAACTTGAAAGTTGTAATTGACTAATTGTGAGTTTAAGATGGTGACAAGTTTGCACTTTTCTTGTCTTTTGGTTCTTCGTTCTCAAGCAAAAGGTCTTGTTGTCTTTGGATTCTTAGTTCTCAAGTGAAGGGTGTTTAGGAGTGTGTTTTATTTTGCCTTTGCGGTTTCGTTTGGCATTGATTATATATTAAAAAAATAATTATATAAGTGTGTAACATGTTATAGTGTTGTTTGTAATGAATAATTTGTATCATTTTTAGAGTGCATTCTGAATAGTGGACATCTTAGTTCACCTTTCTATCTTTTTATCTTGGGACACCGGTATGCTTTAGCAAGTCAATGAATTGGCTCCATTTAGGTGGTAAAGCATCAGCAAAACGCATGACAATCTCTTGTTGTGAAGCGTGAACCTTGTATGAGTATATTTCACTAAGCAAATGATAGAACCGAGTAGCCATGTCGTTTAGTGTTTCATTTTCCATGAATAAAAATCCTTCAAACTCTTTCTTTAAAAGATCATGACGGATCTTTCTTGTTGCTGCATTTCCTTCCCCTCTAGCTTCCAAGACGTCCCACAAAGTCTTTGTAGTAGTACAATACGCGAATTGATGATAAATATCCTTATGAAGTGCTTGTGTAAGGATAGCAAAGGCCTTCTTCTCAAGATCATAAGCCTTCTTATCACTTTCGACCATACCTGCCAAAGTAAGTGGATCGGAACCTGCTTCTTCGAGAGCTTCATTGTATGGTGTAGTAAAGCATGTCCACAACTCGGTATTTTGACCTAGAACATACGTATGAAAGCGACTTTTCCATGATGGATAATCGTTCATGTGATTTAACTTTGGTGGACGATTGTTGCTTCAAGTTTCACTCATGCTCATGAGAAGATTTTGAATACTCTGATTTTGATTAGCAACACATGCCCATTGACAAGCTGTAATTGTTTGTTGAGGCATTAAAGATTTTACTCATTGTGAAGGATCTTGACTTGTACTCGAGCTATCACTCCAATCCCAAGGATATGTACTCATTTTTTATTGTTGTTTAAGAATAATTACTTGAAAAACCAAAATAAACAAGTTTGATATGAAATAAAACCCTTCTGTGAAAAACACCAACTGTGAAAACCACGAAGAACTATTCTGCGAAAGATAATGTCCACGAAACACTCCCACGAAAAACAGGTATCCACGAAAAACCTAGGTTCTTCGTGAGTTTGTTCTTCTCCGGTATATGTTTCGCAGGTAGGATCTTTCGTGGAGGTCAAATCAACAAAGAACTGAGGTTATTCGTTGACTTCAGTTCTTCGCCAATATGATTCTTCGCAGGTGTGGTTTTTCATAAAATGTTTGGTGAAAAGGTTTCCTTTGTTGGTGCAGTTTTTGTGTCCGATGCTGTTCAAATAGATTAGAATTATTTTATGCTGATTATGTAATAGTTAGTGAAACGGTCAAAAGAATGTGTATTGACCCGCTTGTTTGAAGTGGTCAAACGAGAGGGTTATGTGTTTGACCGTGTGTGTTTGCAAGACAAGTGGGTGTGGCTATAAATACCAACCCCTTGGTCATTTGCAAAGTGATGAAGGTTTTAGACTTTGGGGGAGAGATCACCACTTGGTCTCTCCCCAGATGTATACTCCTTTGGTATGTTCGGTTAGCTTGTAATCGGGCCGCTTTGTAATGTTATGCTACCGACTTAATACAAAGAAGTTGTTTATCGGTCTCTAATCTCTCCCGTCTTGAACATAATCATACACTAATCACGGTTTCGGTCCGGAATAATGAACCTACAATTGGTATCAGAGCCATGGTATCCGATTTAGTGAATCTAACAATTTGCTAAGTCACATGTGCTCTAGATCTGTGATTTTTGTGAGTTTTGTTCAAAATGTAAAACAGTGGAAACATGAAGAAAAACCCAGATTTGGACCCGAATATACGGATCTGAGATGAATCGGTCTGTACAAAAGGGTTGGGTTTACTGTTTCACACCATAAAATCAAGTTTTCATCATCATTTGAAGGTATTTTCATTAGATCTGCAAACGAACAGTGGCTGTGTTCTTGAGGTGAGGGTGGCGGCTGTTGAAGAAACACTAGGGTTTCATCATATCTGCATCCACGAAAAATCAATATCCACGAACAACCCCGGCGAAGAACCCCCCTGCGAAAAATACCCACTTACGAGGAATCCATGATTGCCGAAGACTAACCTTTGACGAAGAATCCCCATGTCTGCCGAAGAATCCATTCACGAAGAACAAACATTCTTCCTCTAAATATTACCTGCGAAGAATCCAGTAACCACGAAGAATCTCAAGGAAACAACATGTTCTTCATCAGCAGTCTTCGTCAAGCTGATTCTTCGTCTCAATGGTGATTATGACAGTGCACGACGAACCCCCCTTAGACCGAACAACCTACATCTGACGAAGAATGTTCTTCGTTGCTGTGATTGTTCGCTGATGATTCCTCACGAAGAATCATTCATTCTTCGTGAACCTTAGTTGTTCGTGAGCTGCTGATGGGAGCTTAATGATTTTCTTTTTTTGCTGCTAAAGGTGATGTCGAATACAGAGATGTGAAATTATATGATTTGTGGCTTGCGGCTGAGAAAGAGGATGAGGGCAGATGATGTTTATTAGCGGGGATTGAAGTCTTGGTGCTGGTTGCTGGGTATCGCAGAGAGAGAGAGAGAGAGAGAGAGACGATGAATATCTGCTGTGGATGTTGTTGTTTATCGAAGAGAGAGAATGAGAATTTTGTTTGGCGGCTGTGTATTTGCTTATCGGCTAGGGTAGTAGGATATGTTGGTTGTCTTAAGTTTGAGGAGTATGGGCCTGGTGTCATTGGTGCAATATTGGGCCTCAAATAAAATAATTATCCAACTTATGTTTTAAGAATGGTGGTCACAAAATGTCAGCAGCAGAATTATAGCCTATGAGAGCATTCACATCCAGTCCCCTAAAATTATACATACATTCCACTAAAAAACAACTTCTATATCAATATATTTCCACTAAAAACAAATACTTTTTCTCTCTCCTTTTCAATTAAATAATATTTTTATACCTTTATCATTACATTTTTCTCTCTCCTTCACTCACAACCACTTTCAATATATATTAAAAAATTATAGTGGGTGAACAGTGTCCCCCCAAATATACAGATGAACAGTAACATTTTCTCTCTCCTTCACTCACAACCATTTTTTATACTCTTTATATTTTAAAAACCCCACACTCACAATTTAGTTCTTTGGATGTGAATGCTCTGATGTCAACTAGAATATAATTGAACCTGGGCCCACCTGAGTTATGAAGACTACTTGGAATGTGGTTGCATTTCGATCAAGCCGAGGTTCCTTTTTTTTTGTAGTTTCAAGAGGGCCAACTGTAATGAAAGTTGGGTCACGAGGAAGACTGGACCGGGTTTTATTATACATTATTTTCGGGCCGGGTCTTATAAGTTTAATTGTGGGCAATGAGTTTTGATGCAAATTTGGTTCTTAAATTTTTAAACAACTAGTTGGCCGGTACTTCACGATCACTACATGGGCCAAGGAATTTACATGGTTTGCAAAGTGGGGTCGGGTGTTCGTGAAGCTTATTTGAATTAAGCTTTAACGTCAAATTCGTATGGGTTCGGGAGCGAGCGGGATGATGAGGCATGATGAAAACTTGGTTTTTGTTAAACGTGGGGTAGTCACGGTTACCGGTGCAAATGTCAAAATTGGTGACGTGACTGTTATGGGCCAAAAACGGTATATTTTTCTTCCGCACGTGAAAATTTGTTTTGTTATCGGTGTTCGTAAATGTTCAAAAGAATTTTGTTTATTGTCATATTCTCGCATTTGGTAACGATTGAAGGAACCTAGAGTGCCAAGACCGGTCCTAACGAGTTCACAAAGTCGAAGAGTTATGCCTATGATGGAAGTTTTCGGATTAGGTGTCAGCAGAACTTTGGGGGGATACAAGTCGGATCCTACGGGGCTAGGGGACTTTCGTTATCAACTAGAATATGCAAAGAAGAAAGTCGCTTTCGTGATCTTTAGAAAAACCGAGAACATTTGAAAGATTCTGTTTAGTGGAGAGAATTTGTTTAGTGAAGTTGATGACAGTTTGCTCCAGTGGAGGGAATTTGTCAATGGTTTAGAGATTTTACCAAAGAAATGGGGGGATAGAAATTTTCATATGTTTTGGAATTTCTTCGGTAAATTTCTAAACGCAGTCACAGGTGGTGGAGTTTGTGTTTTTCTGGTGATACAAAAGGTTCTGCGTGGAATGTTTTGCACAGACACATATTTGAGGATTTTAATTAATTCTCCAGCCAGCGTGAAGGGTTTTGCACAGAAACATACAGGTATCTAAAGTCTACAGTAGTTTCAAAGCGCTCTTCACTAAAGAGCTGGGGAATCTTTATGAGATTTTACAGGGATCTGGGTGTAATTCAATTCGTTGAGTTCGCAAACGATGTACTTGGTCAAGCTGACATCCTGAGTACTGATGCTGAAGATCCGTAGTGCATTACGTGGTTAACTTCACAAAGGCGAGACAATGAGATCTGGATGTAGTTCAACTAAGCATGCTGGTTGAGCTTGCAAGTGATATACTCGGTCTAGCTGACTTCCTGAGTGTTGTTGCTGATGATCAAAGTGCATTACTTGGTCGATTCCACAAAGATGGTTTACAGAAGACAGTTCACTAGAAAACTCTACAAATGTAGTATGCTTGAATGAAATGGAGTTCTTATGACAAGATCAAGACTTGATGCAGGTTTTAAAGAATGGAACCCTTATCAAATGCCGGTTGGAGTATTGGAAGATCAGTGGAAGATCGACCAATTTAGCTTTGCGAGGAAATTGCACAACACCCAACCGGATACGCGTACTTTGAGGGGGAAATACTATACGAGAAGCTTCAAGGGTTTGGTATTGCTATGAAGACTCAAGTCAAGATACTACTTACCTGGATCATCAGTCAAGGGGGAATTTGTTAACACAGAGAAGATGACATCAACAAATACTTGACTGAAGATCGATTGCAGTTGCATTTTCAGCATTCGACAGCAACGGACAAGGGGGAATTTGTTGGTGCAGTTTTTGTGTCCGATGCTGTTCGAATAGATTAGAATTATTTTATGCTGATTATGTAATAGTTAGTGAAACGGTCAAACGAACGTGTATTGACCTGCTCGTTTGAAGTGGTCAAACGGGAGGGTTATGTGTTTGACCGTGTGTGTTTGCAAGACAAGTGGGTGTGGCTATTAATACCAACCCCTTGGTCATTTGCAAAGTGATGAAGGTTTTAGACTTTGGGGGAGAGATCACCACTTGGTCTCTCTCCAGATGTGTACTCCTTTGGTATGTTCGGTTAGCTTGTAATCGGGCCGCTTTTTAATGTTATGCTATCGACTTAATACAAAGAAGTTGTTTATCGGTCTCTAATCTCTCCCGTCTTGAACATAATCACACACTAATCACGGTGTCGGCCTGGAATAATGAATAATGAACCTACATCCTTAAAAGACAGAATCTGGTCTCTGATTTCTAGAAAGTTTGTAGGTGAATGTCCTGATATGGTTAACAGACAAACATTCGAAAAACAAATTTCCAGACAAGGTACAAGAATATCCTTCAACAAAAGGAATATTCTGGTGACTTTTTCGGCCAAACACTTCACCAGAAAAGTTGTCGAACTTAAATTTTGCAATAAATTTCAAGAAAAACCGTATTTTAACATGTCTCCATGTATTTTAACAAGGTTTTTGTAAAAGTTTTTAGCAAAACAACAAGATTTCCTAAGTTTTAAATCATTTTACTTGTAAAAACTCAAGTTTCTTGTTTTAAGCTCAAGAACACTTCCAAGAAGCTTCACAACTTGCTCAAACACCACAATATGCTTTGTTTTAAACAAGGAAGAGAGCCAAAGCTCTGATACCACTTGTAGGTCCACTTGGAGGATCAAGAAACCTACTTCCTTGTTATTATAACACACTTACGAGTCCGGAATCCACGTAAGAATGCAAACCAAAACAAGGTATAACAAACACAAGTAACCAAAGATTCACTATCTTGATTAATCTGAAGAGAACAAGTACAAACACATACATACAATGTTTGGACAGACTCTCTATGCTGCTTAGCTGAACTGTGAACATATGTTATCTATTTATAGGCCCCTGACCCAGTAACATTACGAAGAATGTTACTGGGCTCACGAAACATCCAGCCCACAAAGAATGTGGTTCTTCATGGACCAAACCAACGCAAAACTGGCCAGGGACGAAGAACATGTTTCGTGAAGATGGAATCCCACGAAGAATGGTTCTTCGTGGGTAGGCTGCAAAACAGACACATGTGCAGACATAAGACAGAACAACAAAGATAAAACAAACAAACACTAACAGACTGCAGATAGCAGCTGTTTTATATACATCACATACTAAATGTCGTACTAAGTCAAGATAGGAGGATATCTTGACTTGGTCGATGTAGGTCCCTAGAGGAGGATCTACACTACTAGAAAAAAGGGTTTTTGTCATGAAACTTTTGGTCACAAAACGGTAGCAATTTCCTTATTGTCACCATTTTGCCATCGAAAACTTGGTGACAAAAACACCCGTGTCAATTGCCCTAATGCCACCAAATAGCCACCATTTTTATATTTTGCTACCAGATTTTTGCCACAACAAAATTGGTCAAAATTATTTGCCACCGCTTCTTGTTTGCTACCGAGTTGTGACGGATTTTTTGCCACTTCTTTTGCCACCATTTGATATTACCACCATTTAGCTACCAACCATTTGCCACCATTTTTCATTGAAAATCGGTGGCATTTAGCACAATTGTTGAATTATTTGCTACCATTTTGTGATGGCTTATTTTTTTTTTTATAATAATTTTATATCAATAAAATTAAAAAATTGTATAAAAAAGTCTAATAAGTTCACGAAAACCCAAAATTATATAGAACATCTATATTGGAAAGGCATATAAAACATTCGAATAGAAATGTCAACTAAAACATCAAATATAACTAAAATTATCCTAATATGATAAACATCGAAACATTCAAAACCAAGTGTTTATAGCCTATCTTCGAACTGTACTTGTTAACATAGTTTCAATTTGTGACATCCTAACGAGCATAGCATCTTTATCAACCTTATCTTTTTCTTTTTCAGCCAACAACCCCACAGTAATTCCATTTAATCTTTCTTTTTCTTCATCCTTTTCCTTAACGAGCCCCACGATAACTAAGTTCAACTCTTCAATCTACAAAACAACCAATGAATTGAATCAAGAAGTCAGAAGTGACGAAAACTAATAACGGGTCAAGTTTGTTGCAAAGATAACAATATCCAACTGTGAGCCATCAAACGAATCAGAACTATGATCCCAGCTGGGTGGTGTATAAAACTTTTTTAGTGATCAAGTGTCAACCAGTTTAACTTCCATCCAAAAGTAGTAAATGCATTACTAGATACTAGATGTCACTTCATTCTCCCTACATGAAAGAAGAGATCATTACATTCTTTCAGCCAATTCCCTTAGTTTCAATTACATGGACCACAAAATCACATCTCTTTCCAAAGTTTTCCCAAAAATGTGGACCATGTAAAGCAAATAAACCGAAACCAAAAGGGTGAAACAGGAAACAACCGGTTAGTTGTTGACAGTTGAAAGCATCCCTCCAGTGGCAGTCGATATCACCACCTCCCAACCAGGGCCTTTAAGCGGAAGTTTACTTGTCACATAGTTCGGTTTCCCATCCGCCTTTGCGGGTCCAGAAGCAATCAAATCACTTCGATCCAACACCTTTTCAAGATCCTCGTCACTTATATCGGTCTGCACCATTTTATCTTCGGGATTGTCATCGTCTCTCAGAAGCGCCAACATATCCTCTTCCTATAAAATACGAAACCCTTGTAAGTAAACAGATAGGCAAAGGAGTTGGTAATCAGTACTTCACTTTAAAAAAAATACATACATCCAAAACTTCATTGTTTTTAATTCTTTGGTGCTGAAATTGACCTTTACCGATCACCACATGCTCAAGCCTTAGCTTACCGAATGCTCATTTCAGCATCCGACCCTACAAATATTGTTCGACATAAGATGTTTACTCAAAGAACAAGAAGAATAGCAAATTAAAAAACGGTTGAAATAAAACATACCTCAAAAGATAGAGCAGTTGCAAGCCTGTACACATGAACGGGCTTTGTTTGGCCAATTCTGTGACATCTATCCATTGCCTGTAAATCCATTTGAGGGTTCTGCACTCCAAACGCATAATAATGACAAAGGGTTAAAAGGGTATCGAGTGCATTTATATAAAAAGTTATCAGGGGTAAACAGGTCAATTTGGATTATAAAAGTTTAACGGGTCAAGTAAACATAAAAACCCGAATAGTTTACTAAGTCACTGTCATATAATATGCAAGTATCCGCTGCAGTGAGATTGATTCCCAGCCCACCAGCCCGAGTGCTCAGAAGAAAGATTTTATACTCGCTGTCCACATCGTTAAAGTCCTGGATCTGTTATTGCATAATTGTAATGGTAAGTTGAATCAACCAATCTCTAAGTAACAAATAGTAAATGAACCATTAATAAAAAGTTCTCTGAGTTGTGCTTACCTGTTGTCTTCTATCCTCCAGTTTGTGTTTGTGCGCTTTCATGAACATTCGTTTGTCATCGTTTGTTTTCGGAACCTAATATTAACATTAGAGATACAATCAAAAAGTAGGGGTGCTAAACGGGTCGTGTTCACGGGTTGGCGGGTAAGATACAATTGTGTCTATATCTGTATGATTCATTCCAGGAAAATGATTTTTTTACTTACTCCGGCTTGAACAAGGTACGATTAGTTTCTTAAACCGATCAGTTCGGAAATTTGATGGGAATAGTCTTCTATACTATCAGCAACCATAGAAGATGCAAAACTAAATGAACTCTGATCTTTATCTAACAACATCATCCTGCATCCGCAACTCCCACATTAATTAAACAAAACACATAATAAGAAATATAATTATGTTTTTGTAATCTACAGAGAATTTATAAGTTAAAACAAACCCAATCCAAGATTTTTGGCTATGTTGAAACGGGGTATGCAGTTTTTAGACTCTAATGAACGAAATTCTGATTCTTTTATTCTAGAAGAACCTTGTGAGAGTTCCCCAATGTCCCACAAATCCAAAACGAGTTGTTCTTGAAGCCGTCTGTACCCGCGAAACATGTGAGTTCTAGATGCCGTTGTGAGCGATATCGTCCACCAAAACGACCTCGTAAGCGCAAGAATTATAATCACAAATAAACTTAACTTAAGCAAAAATAAAGTTAGTTTATAAC
This sequence comes from Helianthus tuberosus, assembly GCA_030545235.1. Lineage (NCBI taxonomy): Eukaryota > Viridiplantae > Streptophyta > Magnoliopsida > Asterales > Asteraceae > Helianthus > Helianthus tuberosus. The sequence goes on along the minus strand of CM060451.1, from coordinate 45,876,537 downwards.
GTTTTCTCTATGATACAAGGCTGTACGAATCAGAAACATAACATTTTTCGGGAACGCTTTGTTTGGATGGTGAATTAATTGTAAATACTGATTGAGATGGATTCCATGAAGATATAACATCAGAAGATGATTTGTTTTTATCCAAATCTTCTTTTCTAGTTTAAATTTCATCTGAGAATCTTCCATTAAATCTTGTATGTTCTCTGAAAGCCTCCCCCCACCCGAAAATCCTTGGCCTTGACATTCTCCTACATCAAAAAAAAAAAAATTCACACCAAAATGTCAAATGAAAACCACAAAATCTCTAATTTAAAATCTCCTACATCAAAGAAAAAAATCACACCAAAATGTCAAATGAAAACCACAAAATAACTAATTTTAAAAAGCATATGAAAAATCTTTCCAAATAAGCTAACAATGCTAAGTGTAAGACCTGTTCACGTAATCAGTCAACTAGATCCATGAAACCCAAATCATATTAATATTAATATCAACATACCCAATAAACATGACTACTAGTGGCACCAAAAGTAAAAGTAAAATTAAAATTCAAGAAAGTGATCACCAATAGGGGTGTAAACGAGTTGGGTCGAGCCCGAGCTCGATTGGGCTCGAGCTCGGCTCGTCATGTTTTTATGAAGCTCGAGCTCGAGCTCAGCTCGGTTACAGCCTACTTATTTAAGCTCGAGCTCGACTCGCGAGTTTAAACCAAACCTCGAGCTCAAGTTCGACTCACCAATGTTATCATCATTATTATTATATTATATAAAAAATAAATAAATTTTTGTTTGGGCTCGTTTAGGCTCGCAACCCTAAACGAGCTTTGTATTTCAGGCTCGAGCTCAGGCTCGATAACTAAACAAGCTCTAATTTAGGCTCGAGCTCGAGCTCGGGCTCGGGCTCGGGCTCGGACTCGTTAAAGCTCGGCTCGTTCGAGCTTTTAATCGAACCGATAACGAGTAGCTCCCGAGCTTCTGGGCTTGTTTACACCCTTAATCACCAAATCCCCAAATCACCAAAATTTACAAAAGGTAATCAGAATTCAGATGCAATAAATATCATACACATACGAGGCAAATCCATTATAAGCATAAAGAAAACAACAAAAAAGTAGTTGAATTAGATAACAAAACCTAAAAAGATCGAAACTTTACCTTGATTATATGCAAGAAAATTCAACCAAAATTCGGAATTTTAAATACAAGTGCCAGTAGGATCACCTCCTTGAACAATAATATCCTAAATCAAACCTCAAACACAAACACTCAAAATTAAATATCAATAACTAACAACTAGTCGGCAGATTCTCAATACATAGGGATTACTAGAGGTACAATATACCTTAATAATTCTGTGAAACTTAGCGTTGTTGTAGTAGCCCCTTCAATGATGTTTTTGCAAGTCCTAGGAGCGTGCTTATCGTACATCTGAGCAGTTGATTGCAGTGGTCGATTGCACATGGATGTTTTGAGAGTTACCTCCGGTGGACCTCCTTCTGCGCCCGGCATGGTCGATTGCAGTGGCGGAGACGATGGGGAGAGAGATTGCGAAGATGATGGTTCGGAAGAGGCTAGAGTTAGGGTTTAAGCTAGCGTCAATTTCACAAAACTGAAATAAATAAAAGAAAAAAAAGGCAATGGAAAAGAATAACCCGCCTATTTGAATTTTCATGTTGTCACTGGTAACATGGTCATAATTAATAAATACGTTTTTATTTTTCATGAATTTTCATGTTGTTACGGATAACATGGTCACAATCAACAAATACCTTTTTATTTTTCATACTTTTGCGTATTTTTCCAACAAATTGCCACCAAAAATAAAAAGGTGGCAAAAATTGCAACCAGTTTGCTACCATATCATGATAAATACACTTATTTTCATTCCGTGGCAAATCGGTGGCAAAATTTGCTACCATTTTTTTCGGTGGCAAATTTTGGTCACAATTGCCCAATTTTCTAGTAGTGCTAGAACAACTTATCCTTGTTGTTTAACACACTCGCAAGTGCGGAATCCAAGCGGGTATGCAACCAAGCCAAAGAACACACAAATACACAAAGAAGTTTCAAAGTTAAAAGCTCATGTATTAACTTTCAGCAGAGTTTAGTTACAAGATAAAACAATAAGAAACTATCTAAAACTCTACTGTGTGCTCTGCCTCCTTCTGTTTGCTGCAAGCTGTCCTTTTATCACCGGATGTACAAACTACAATTCTATGTTACCACCGGGTACATAGCAAAAACTGTGAAATTATGCAGAAAAAGATACCAAACGATGGTACACCACCTTTAAAGTCTAGCCTTCATCTCTTTGTCTGTGCGGTGGCACTAACCTGAGCTCTCAAGGCAATCGCACTTTATCCGGATACAGAAATTTTTCAGATATACTCACTTGTAAGATGTAATGTTTGGTAGTCTTGATACGGAGTATATTCAGAGGTGGGTAAACATAGTTACAATCAGTTATTAATACACTTAATCGCATATCTCGAAAACAGTGTTCAAAAGCGTGCTAAAGCTTAAGTGGACCACAATAGTGTTGAACGTCTTGAACTGTTAATATCATTCTAAAAGCTTAAACTGAAAAACTATGTTTCTTGTGTTAGATATTGACAGAAAACCGATATGATCCCTTTGCTCCGATTTCACAAAAAGATAATTAGTGTAAATATGTTCTTAGGTTTAAATTTCTTTATTTAGTCAAAAATTGAAAACAACAAAAAGATTTTGCTTTCTTGTTTCTATGTGCGAGTTATCATTCTGAATATTCTCTTAGGGTTGTGGACATTCTTTAATAAGGTGTTAAACATCAAGTTAGGTAATCTTAAAATAAGTCTTTTTCTATAAAAATCAGTTGTGCAAGATCCATCTAAGTGTGTGGGTATTTTCATCATTTTTAAAGGTGTTTGGTAAATTTGGTTCCAAGTTGTGATATTTTTTCAAAAGTTTAAGTTCTGAAGTAACTTGTTCTGAATGATCATGTTTTGAAATACAAATTATTAAATGTTTGTTGTTTAATATTCAATTGTTGATTCTGGGGTATTGGAATTTATTTTTGGGATCCAGGTTTCGGCCGAGTGTCTCCTGGGTTAAGATTCTTAATCCGGTGTTAAGTGTTTCAGGTCTGGATCGTTCATCTCAAGATAGAAGATTTGAAGAAGCTGTGTAGGTCTAGATCATTCATCTCAAGATGGAAGATTTGAAGAAGCTAAGACGTCTGTCATTGCATTCCTTTGAAGAAGATCAACTGTTAGCTGATTAATACATTAAGGTCATGCAGTTCTGTGTGAAAAACCAGACAACAAGTACTCAAGCATTAACGAAGAGAAGATTTCAAGCTTTGCATTGAAGAACCTGCACTGATCAAGGGGGAGTCTGTAAATGCACTTTGGGTGATAAGTGCAGGCTCTCAAATCTTCAAGGGTCTTTTATGTAATTTGTTAAAAGTATTATGTTGGTCAGAATTTATGAGGGTTTCATGGTCAGGACTTAGTTCCTCTACTATAGTCCAAATTTAGGCATTTGTTAGTCAGGGTTTTTATTATCTTGGGCTTTGGGCCTTTCTATGTCCTGACTTTAGTAGTCAGGTTAGTGAAATGTTATACGTGGCGATATCTTTTGTGGAAAGTTTGTTCTTCAAGAAACCCTAATCATTGTCACTGTGTGTGAATTGACGGCTACTGTGTGTGACGTCATTCATCATTTTCATCATCTTGTTCTACACTTTCTTGATCCAATACCATACTGTAGTGATTGCTAGGTGGATTCCGCACAGCTGGTGATTGTTGTCTGAGTGAGATCCTTGGGTAGGAGTCCTTACATTTTCCTTATGTTTTTTGTATTACGCTATGCTTGAAATTAAGTTATGTTTTTCCTCAAAATATAAAAAGCCCAACACCCTTATTATTTCAAAGTTTTATTAAAAGCGGACGACTTAAAGCTCGATGCCAGGCTCGAACTTGGGCAATGGAGCATTTTTTTATGCTCAAGCTCCATAAAGCTTGATGAGCTTTTTCTGAAGCAGCTTGCGAGCCGTTTTTGATCTAAATCTGCCATTAGGGCTCAAGTTCGTTTCCACACGTTTTCGAGCTCTATACTAGCGTTTTTTTTATTTATTTGTAAGAAGCACAATAATTTCTTTTTGAAAATTTTAAATTTTGGTCTAGAAACGCCACTCGACACATCAAAGATGTTCTATCTCCCCCTCACTTCTTCACTATGAATCTATGTAATGCATCAATTATATATCTTAGGATGTTAATACATGCCCATCCATTGAAAATTTCACAGATCTTAGTCTTTTTTAATAGTGATGATGGGAGACTTTCATGAGTAATCAATGTTCCACCACCATTTGATTCTCTTCATGGTTACATCAGAACTCAGTAGCTAGAAAAGAAAAGATGGAAGTGCAGCTAATAAATGACCTCCTTATCGGTTTACATGATGCAAATTTTGTGCGGCGAGTAGACCCACACTCGACATGTACAATTTTAAGCTTTAGCTTCTTTATAATTCATTCCACATGGATGTACTATTATAATTTTGTTATTCAAACATAAAAAAATTCTATATCTTATGATAGTTGAGTTCTATAAATTGAAAAGGTGTTACGATTCGTCAGTGAATCAAACTCAAGAACGAAGGAAGGGAAAGGATATGAACTGGGACAATTTTCTCTATATTTTTCATTAAGCAAAAACAAGTATTTAAAACAAGGAATTACTTGAAAAGAAAGAAACTACTTCCACAATTCACGTAGGAGATCTTGGAAGGATACTGGACAAAAACAAATGCATGGAACAAAGGAAACATGTGCTCTTAAAAATGGAAGTTTGTTAATTATTTTCTTGCTGGTTACTCTTGGAATCGAATGATAACCAAAAAAATTATCCGCCTGAAAAATCCAGTCCAGCGGATTGGTGGTACCGTCAAAAGAAGAAAGAAGAAGCTTTGGTGGCCGAGGGATATTGCGAGAGGATGATCCGGCGAAGGTGGTGACGGGTTTAGTAGGTTCAGTTGTTTTAGGAAGGGTTTTGAGGGTTTCGGTGAGGGTGGAAACAAGGGTGGTAAGGTTTTGTTGTAGGGATTCGAATTGTGCAGTGTTTTGAGTGGTGGTGGCATCATGGTTGAGAAGGACGCGGTCCAGCCGTTCAATCATGGAGGCGATGAGATCATCCGTGGCCGTAACGTCTTTGCGAGGAGGCATGAAAACGTGAATGAAAGCACCAAATGTTACGATCCGTTAGTGGATCAAACTCAAGAACGAAGGAAGGGAAAGGATACAAACTGGGACAATTTTCTCTATATTTTTCATTAAGCAAAAACAAGTATTTTGTTGATACACTTTATGTGGAAGCGACTCGACTCGGTTCGGTTCGACACGGTTAGGTTCGGCTCAAGCCCGACGTCATTCGAACTCGGTTTAGTAGGCTTGAACGGACGTGGTTTGGTGGAGCTTAAACAACGTCGCTTGGTGGTTTTCATAGTCGGACGGACCGAAGCTTAATTCGAGGGCTCGGCTAAACGTGGCCAAGGTACCCAAGGACTTGTTGTTAGCATGGTGTTTATACCAACTGATCGCTTCACCGGTGAAGTAGAAGCTAGTGATTTCGATCCGTTCTTCTGGTGGAATCGAATGATAACCAAAACAATTATCCGCCTGAAAAATTCCAGTCCAGCGGATTGGTGGTACCATCAAAAGAAGAAAGAAGAAGCTTTGGTGGCCGAGGGATATTGCGAGAGGATGATCCGGCGAAGGTGGTAACGGGTTTAGTAGGTTCAGTTGTTTTAGGAAGGGTTTTGAGGGTTTCAGTGAGGGTGGAAACAAGGGTGGTAAGGTTTTGTTGTAGGGATTCGAATTGTGCAGTGTTTTGAGCGGTGGTGGCATCATGGTTGAGAAGGACGCGGTCCAGCCGTTCAATCACGGAGGCGATGAGATCATCCATGGCCGTAACGTCTTTGCGAGGAGGCATGAAAACGTGAATGAAAGCACCAAATGTTACCATCCGTCAGTGGATCAAACTCAAGAACGAAGGAAGGGAAAGGATACGAACTGGGACAATTTTCTCTATATTTTTCATTAAGCAAAAACAAGTATTTTGTTGATACACTTTATGTGGACGCGACTCGACTCGACTCGGTTCGGTTCGACTCGGTTCGGTATTGTGTGTATATGTTTGTGAATGTTCTCATCCATTTAATCGAAGTTAATCTTTGGTTACTTGCTGTTGTTATTTATCTACTTTGTTCGGTTTGCACCGTCACGGGGATTCCGCACCCGCGATCGTGTTTGTGATAAACAGGGAATAGGTTTTCGTATCGGATCCTCCGAGAAAAACGGACCTACATATTTAAAACAAGGAATTACTTGAAAAGAAAGAAACTACTTCCACAATTCACGTAGGAGATCATGGAAGGATACTGGACAAAAACAAATGCATGGAACAAAGGAAACATGTGCTCTTAAAAATGGAAGTTTGTTAATTATTTTCTTGCTGGTTACTCTTGGAATCGAACGGGCTTCTTTATGTCTCTTTTTGGCCGGCCCACTCCAGCTGGATCAGTAGCCTTTGCATCTTCTTGGGCCTGGTCTTGCTGGATCGTAACAAAAGGCATCTAATTTGAGGGGTTATAATTAAAAAATTCAGATCAGGGTTTACCCTGCGTTCTCCTCTACATATACGATGTTCGATTTTCAAGGACGCCGCAACCTGCTCTAATACAGTAACTTCAGGTCAAGATGAGATATCTGATTCAGTGTCCATGTAAGCCATTTTTCGATTGCTGTTTAACTTTTCGTCATTTGCATTAGGAGTTAAATTATAATCTTTGGTATGTATACCTGTATCAAAATAGCGGCTTGTTTTCAAAAGCCTCTGATCTTCGATTTTCCGTTTTCATAATTCACAGGAATTGCATGTATAGAGTCTATTTTGATGTTTTCTAAATTTAATGTGTATGTTTTAGGATTTTCGGTTTTCTAAATTAAATGTGTTGGCTAATTGAAAACATTAACTCACGATTTGGTCTGAGGGTTTTCTGTCACGAGCGTGTTCTGATTATAAAAGTATATATTTTTTTGTGTGTTAGCCATCAATCCACTCAGGGTATACATTGATTTCACTCTAGTCCGAGGATTGGATCATAACATGTTGCTTGTTCATGGGGTATCTCTCAGGTATTATAAATTCAAATGTCCATATCCTTGTTATATGATCTTTTTCTTTTCAGATTATGATTATATATTTTTGAATGTTAAATATGCGCTATTATAAATCAGATGTACACGGAAACACTATGCGACAAGGCGTATTATTCCATGCATCTTATGCCATGAACACAAGAACTAACTTCGAAGAAATTTACCATCCTAGGTAATCTTCTCTACCCCAACACCTCTTCACTTAAATGCAAATGGTCTCATCGTATGTTATTAAACATAAAAATTTACTGCAGGGTGTGTGCTTCTGCATTTATAGTTCCCTATGATAAGGTCATGGAAGCACTTAACGTTAACTATTCTCCCGGAATGCGTTTTGAAATGCTTGTTGATGAAGGAGAAGACCCTGAACATATACGGAATAACTTGTCACTTCTTTCTTTTAGATTTGAGTAGAGATGGCAATAGCGTGGATGGTGCCATAGTCACTGATTAAAGTTTTGAGACTTTGTTTTCTCAAAATTAAAGTTTATTCTATTGAGATTTTGCTTTCTTACCTATACCAAAGGGTACTATTAAAGTTTTGAGATTTTGTTTTCTCAAAAAGATTTATGCTATTGAATATTACACTGATAAAATTGAGTTACTTGGTAAGAATACAATCTGCTTGAAGATTTCTAAGTTTCCAAAGATCTAAATGATGGTTCATTTTGAGATTTTTGTTAAGATCAAGTAAATTTGTTTCTAGTGGTATCTTTGTTATTGCATTTTGCGATTTCTAGTTTCCAACTTAACCAAACTTACAAAACTGGAAGGATACTCTATCTGTGCTGTTTGTTTAATTTGTAAATTTTTTGATGAGGCGAATGGTGCTTTGCTGAATATTCTTGACGAGTAGAGCAAGAAAGTGGGCTATTCTTCATCTGGTAGTTCAAGTAAATGCATGCGAAGATGAAAAGAACAGTAAACATATTAGTTGTATTGTGGGAAACTAGTTGAACTTGAAAGTTGTACTTGACTAATTGTGAGTTTAAGATGGTGACAAGTTTGCAACTTTCTTGGCTTTGGGTTCTTAGTTCTCAAGCAAAGGGTCTTGTTGTCTTTGGATTCTTAGTTCTCAAGTAAAACACTAATACTCTCTCCGACTTTCGTACAAACAGAATCTTCAATCCAACAACAAATCTCAAAGTGTGCTGAAAATCAACATTAACAATGAGTCATAAACGCCCACCTCTTGGACCGAGTCGACTTCAAAGATCAAGGTATACTAGTTACTCAATTTCTAAATACGATTATCATGCACTAGTTTATGTCTTTTTATGTTCAGTTTCACCAAATATGTTTTTATTGTTCATAAAGAACTTACAATTTGAACTCAATTGATCAAATCTGGCTTTAACATAACAAAACTTGACCTTTTCATATAATGTGATCTGTACTCTTATATCAACAATTGTTTTTTGTTTAATTATTTCCTTATTTTCTCAAATCAATTATTTTGATCCAAAGGATCAAAATTGTAACACCTCGAAAAATCACGACCAATATGATAAAGACACGTGTCATAAACTTCAAACGTGTTATAAACCCGGATCAAGTTGAAAGATGTATGGTAGGATTAAAAAGTGTCAACATGTTAATTAATACCTCTGAGTGACCTTTTTATAAATCCCAAACCTTAATATGTTTTATAAACATTTGATATACATTCAAATCCGGTCAACTAATGTGATAAATAATTCAAAATTTCAAAGAATGGAATCTTAGGTGTATTTACGACAATTCTCATTCATTAACCTTCATCAATAAAGTCCAAGAACTTTCAAATGCATGGCAACACATACAAGGGCATGCAAGGCCTGATTATATGGTCCCATTAGTGAAAAAAGACATAAGATTCGAGTTATAAAAGTTGCATGGTCAAAGCCTAAAAGTTTACAAGTTTTTGTCTTCTGGTCGTCGGATACGGACCGCATGGGAGTAGGCTTACGATCTGCAAGAATTGTAGCTGGGCGATGAAGCTCAAGGACGGTTACAGACCGCATCAGTTTGGGCTTACGGTCCGTAAGTGGTGGATACAGACCGCAAGGGATTTTGCTTACGGTCCGTAAGCCTGTCGCTGGCAGTAAAAATGGACAGTTGCCTGTTACAGCAGGTTGCACCGCCTTACTTGCATGGTATTCGAATACAGGAGCTAGGCCAATAGATTTTCATGCATAGCGACACATGGGAATCATCAGGGAACACTTATAGACCTTGTTGGCATGATCTTGGGCAATTAAGATCAATATATAAAGAGGTTGAGTTGCAACCATAAACTTGTTCATTTCAAATCAATTCAAGCTTTCCTCTGGAGCTCTCTAGACTTCAAGCAGACTTCCATCAGCTCTTAATTCGTGCTAAGGACCATTGTGAGTGTTCTTAGCCTTCCTAATTCATGTTTTATTAGTTTAATGACCAAAAGTCAAACTTATCGTAGTTAAGGTTTGACTTAGTGATTAATCACTAATGGTCCAGTCATTAGTCAAATTGAAAGTAGATATAAGTTGGCAATTATGTAGGTAATAAACCCCTAAGAGGGCACCTACTGATTATCACCCTAACTTGGTCAAATGTCGGGTTAAACCTAATAATAAAAAGTCAACAGAAAGCTATTTTGCAAATAAATTCATAATTAGCAATGTAGAAGCTATGAAACCTGTTTTAACACTTGTATAACTTGGTAATTAATGTAAGAACATGTCTAAGCATGTTCAACCCGACAATTTCAAGTTTAGGCTCGGTTCGCAACCGAAAGTCGCAAAAGTTGACTTTTGCCTTGACTTTCAGTTCTGACCCGATTTAGATTGTTTTAGAAATGCCTTAGGCTTCCATTAGGTCCATGTTCCATATTAGTATAACCCTCTGAGATTATATAACTTGGATCCTAATTTATCCAATTCATTTGCATGTTTCCGTTATATGCCTACTGATGTTTTTTAGTAAATTTTTATACTTTAATAGTAAGAAAAAGTTTTAAACTCAGATTTCCAAATTTGACCTTTAAAGCTTAAGTGAAATTACCAAAATGCCCCTTCGGTGCATAGTTTGGTTATAAATGATAAATTTCACATATAGGCAATACCCTACTGATATGACCTACAAAAATAACCATTTTTACTGATTATATCAGACTTGAACCTCAGATTAGTATTTAATCCCTTTTATAAATTTTAAAATGACCAAACTACCCCTGCGGGGCATAAATTGAGTTTAAATTCGTTTTGGGCATAATGGAAGGTATCTTACTGATATCACAACATATTTAAGGCATATTAACATAGGAAACCTGTTCATGACTCTTTTGGTTACCCGTTATGCATTTTTCGCGTTCGGTACGGTTTATGTGACTAGTTTGCATAAATTGACCGAAACGGGTGAAACCTTATCATTTTGATCTCAAAATCTAGAATGTGTTTAGTTTACCCATATTATACATGTCTTCAAACTTGTCGGGTTTAAACCACATTCTAATCCGGTCTTCGCTTAATCGTGCGTTTGAACCGTATATCTTCCTTTAAAACTAACCGGTCTAAGTTTAGGCTTAATTAAGACCCGTTAGGAATCTAATAGGTTATTTAAAATCTTCGTTCCAGATTTAGGAGCCCAGTAAAAGATATCCGCATTTGCTAATTGTATACGGCTGGGATAAATTGTATAATTTGCTCAGTTAAATACTTTTAACTTATTTTCCCTTATACGGGCTTGGGGTACGGTATATAAAATACCGCTTGGTCGGGCATTGAATTTTTAATCATATGAAAGTTAATTTATTGAGATGACCCGTTTAAACTGTTTTGTTTGTTTTAAGCCTTTGGGGGGTTAATGACCATGTCCTCGATATCCTCGGCTCATTCACTGAAATGGCCACGACTTAAGCACGGGGTGTAGGCATACACCTGCCGGTGCGTATGTAAAAATAATATAACCGCCTGTTCGAGAATAACTCGCCGCGGGATATATTATGTGGTGTGTCTATTAATCTTTAACCTAGTATTCAGCCCGGGCTACTGAACGTATAACGAACATATAATTCTTTTACAAGTTTATATATATAAATAATTATCCAAAGTTATAAAAGATTATTTTGTGCCTTGTGCATTCAAATCAATTTTCTTAAACATTTTCAAAATGAGTCGGTTAATTGTATTTACCTGTGTAAACTGACGTATTTTCCAAAAAGGCTAAGTGCAGGTACTAGACGGAATAGGCTGGCTACTCCTAGCATCAATAAAGAGTCTTGCAAGCTTAGATGTTTACAAATCTGTTGAACAATGTTTCCTTTTGACTATGATCCGCCTGTGGATCCTTTACATTCCGTTGTAATACTTTGATATTACTTTCATTCGGGTTATAATGTTTTTATCTTTCGACTTCCGCTGTGTATTAAACTATGATAAATTGTCTATGATGATATCAACTACGTCACGATACTCCCCACCGGGCCCACCGGTATTACGTGGAAATATCGGGGTGTGACAGGTTGGTATCAGAGCCAACATTGAGTGAATTAAACACTAGCCTTTCGTGTTTAATCTCAATTACACAGTTTACACATTTCTCGACTTCCGAGTCTAGACAAAGAACTTTGCATTGAAGATCCTTCACTGATCAAGGGGGAGTCTGTAAATGCACTTTGGGTGATAAGTGCAGGCTCTCAAATCTTCAAGGGTCTTTTATGTAATTTGTTAAAAGTATTATGTTGGTCAGAATTTATGAGGGTTTCATGGTCAGGACTTAGTTCCTCTACTATAGTCCAAATTTAGGCATTTGTTAGTCAGCGTTTGTATTATCTTGGGCTTTGGGCCTTTCTATGTCCTGACTTTATTAGTCAGGACTTCCCATTGTATATAAACTCTTAGTGAAATGTTATACGTGGCGATATCTTTTGTGTAAAGTTTGTTCTTCAAGAAACCCTAATCATTGTCACTGTGTGTGAATTGACGGCTACTGTGTGTGACGTCATTCATCATTTTCATCATCTTGTTCTACACTTTCTTGATCCAATACAATACAGTAGTGATTGCTAGGTGGATTCCGCACACCTGGTGATTGTTGTCTGAGTGAGATCTTTGGGTAGGAGTCCTTACATTTTCCTTATGTTTTTTGTATTACGCTATGCTTGAAACTAAGTTATGTTTTTCCTCAAAATTTAAAAAGCCCAACACCCTTATTATTTAAAAGTTTTATTAAAAGCGGACTACTTAAAGCTCGATGCCAGGCTCGAACTTGGGCAATGGAGCATTTTTTTTACGCTCAAGCTCCATAAAGCAAGATGAGCTTTTTCTGAAGCAGCTTGCGAGCCGTTTTTGATCTAAATCTGCCATTAGGGCTCAAGTTCGTTTTCACACGTTTTCGAGCTCTATACTAGCGTTTTTTTTTATTTATTTGTAAGAAGCACAATAATTTCTTTTTGAAAATTTTAAATTTTGGTCTAGAAACGCCACTCGACACATCAAAGATGTTCTATCTCCCCCTCACTTCTTCACTATGAATCTATGTAATGCATCAATTATATATCTTAGGATGTTAATACACGCCCGTCCATTGAAAATTTCACAGATCTTAGTCTTTTTTAATAGTGATGATGGGAGACTTTCATGAGTAATCAATGTTCCACCACCATTTGATTCTCTTCATGGTTACATCAGAACTCAGTAGCTAGAAAAGAAAAGATGGAAGTGCAGCTAATAAATGACCTCCTTATCGGTTTACATGATGCAAATTTTGTGCGGCGAGTAGACCCACACTCGACATGTACAATTTTAAGCTTTAGCTTCTTTATAATTCATTCCACATGCATGTACTATTATAATTTTGTTATTCAAACATAAAAAAATTCTATATCTTATGATAGTTGAGTTCTATAAATTGAAAAGGTGTTACGATCCGTCAGTGGATCAAACTCTAGAACGAAGGAAGGGAAAGGATACGAACTGGGACAATTTTCTCTATATTTTTCATTAAGCAAAAACAAGTATTTAAAACAAGGAATTACTTGAAAAGAAAGAAACTACTTCCACAATTCACGTAGGAGATCTTGGAAGGATACTGGACAAAAACAAATGCATGGAACAAAGGAAACATGTGCTCTTAAAAATGGAAGTTTGTTAATTATTTTCTTGCTGGTTACTCTTGGAATCGAACGGGCTTCTTTATGTCTCTTTTAGGCCGGCCCACTCCAGCTGGATCAGTAGCCTTTGCATCTTCTTGGGCCTGGTCTTGCTGGATCGTAACAATTCCCGGGTCTCGAAAAGCTACCTCGTCCTCGAGTTTAACTGGAAACAAGGGATATTGCAGTGTAAACGCATCCATATCTTCCCACGTTGCTTCAGCTAAATCTTGGTCTTTCCACTGAACTAAAAGTTGGTCCCTCCCTTGGTCGTTGATGCGGTGATTCAAAATAGTAACTGGTTGAGGAAGCTTGTCTTATGCAATTTTAACCTCAGTCGCTGGAACTTCAGAAGATGCTTCAGTAGACGCACTCGGCTTAAGCAAGGAGACGTGAAAGACCGGGTGGATTTTGGCGCCAACCGGGAGGTCGAGTTTATATGGCACAGAACCAATTCGTTCAAGTACGTTCAAGTACACGATACGGACCAAAATAACGCTTTGAGAGTTTGTGCTTGTTGCTGCGATCCACAGTGAGTTATCGGTACTTTTGAAGCTTGAGATAGACAAAGTCACCAACTTGAAATTCCTTGTCGAGTCTGTGGCGGTTTGCTTGTGTGGTCATAGCGACTTTAGACTGTTCCAATGCGATTTTAAGCATGTCTAAGAGACGATGATGTTCTACCAAAGATGACTCGATGGAAGCTGTGTTAGTAGTGGGCAGGATGTCACCATGAATGGCGGTAGCTTCACGTCCGAAGACGGCTCGATACGGTGTCATTTTTATTGCCGAATGATGTGAAGTGTTGTACCAAAATTCGGCAAGGTAGAGATACTGAAACCATTTCTTTGGTTCGTTATGAACAAATGCACGTAAATAACCCTCGAGACAACGGTCAACAACTTCTGATTGGCCATCACTTTCTGAATGATAAGCACTTGAATGGTGAAGTTTTGTACCCAACTGTTCAAATAGTTGCTTCCAAAATTTGCTGAGAAACAATGGACCCCGATCGGAAACAATAGACTTTGGTAACCCATGAAGCTTATAGAATTCCTGCAAAAAAATGATGGCCAAAGTTGTGGCAGTGAAGTTTGGTGGTAAGGCGATGAAATGAGCGGCTTTTGTGAGTCGGTCAACGATGACCCAAATGGCGGTTTTTCTGTGAAATGGTGGTAATTGGGTAATAAAGTCCAAGAAAATCTCTTCCCATGTATTGGAAGGAATCGGGAGTGGTTGGAGCAGCCCATATGGTTTGTGGTTTTGTACTTTTGTAGTTTGAGAAACAACACAGTTGCGTATGCGTATGAAGTGGTTGACATCTTTTTTTAAGTGGGTCCAAGAAAAAAATTGAGATAATCTTCTAGTAGTGGCCTCGATTCCCGAGTGGCCTCCCAAAGGTGTGGAAATGAAATTCCTCCAATAAATAAGTACGTAAAGTGTGGAGTTTTGGGATATAAAGTTTACCATGAAGAAATAGGAGGCCACCTTTAATTCTGTGATGTGGAAAACCCGTAGGGTCGGCCTACACCGTAGCTAGAAGTTGTTTCCCATCATCATTTTCACAGTAATATTGTTGGATAACTTCTACCCATGTTGCCGTTGGTGTTGAAAGCGCTAAAAAGACTGGTTGGTCGATGCGGCTCAATGCATCGGCGACACGGTTGTCTTTTCCCGGTTTGAAGTGTGTAGGTCCCCGAGTCCGGATACGGATCTAAACGCCTACTTCCTTGTATACGAACCGATCTTGTTGTGCGGAAACCAACAAGATCAGCAAACCGAGATAGAGACGAAAACAAGTAAAGATAACACACGCGGTATCAACGATTAACACATCTTGTATTAAACGCGGAATCAGTTACAGAACAATGTTTACAAACGTAATATGTAAACTCTCTCAACCTCTCGTGTGCTCTCTGTGTTTACAGTATGCTCTCACACTTGTCTAGTGTTCATCTCTTGTCTCCCTATTGAACACACACTGCATGGGTATATATATGCCCAGCACAGGTTGTATGGTCGAAGGATCATGTGGACTGCCCGAAAGATGATCTGTCGATCATGAAGCCATCGAAGGATCCACAAACACTTCGAAGGATGGTATATCCTTCGAAGTCCATCAGTATCCTTCGTGTGATATCTTTCGAGCTTATCCTTCGACACCCACCGAATCCTTGTTGTGCGAATGGAGGTGGGGTTCGGCCCAATGATGGAGAGGCCCAAACAATCTGATTGGACCATAATAATATGCCATGCACGTACAGTCTTCAACAATTTCGTAAATTGTAAGCCTTAGTTCATGAAATTGTATTTAGTCAACATGGTGACATCATCATGACATCATCATGATGATGTCATGATGATGTGGCAGCGGGAACCGGCTCGCGGCGCTTCGTGCCTCGCGTGTCGAACTCTGGGGCGCACGACGGAGGAATGTCGTGACGTCGGGCTTGAGCCGAACCTAACCGGGTCGAACCGAACCAAGTCGCATCGAGTCGAGTCGCGTCCATATATATGTATCAACAAACTCCCCCTTGGACGCTACTTGCGAGATTCGCCTTTCTTGTCTTCTAAGTCGGAGGATCTTCAATGTCTTCACGTATTGAAAGCAGAAAGTGTATCAACAAACTCCCCTTTTCATGTAGGAAGTGTGTTGACAAACTCCCCCTAAACATAAGCTCCCTCTTGAGTTATGCTTGTGAATGTCTTGATCTTTGTAACTTGAGATCCTTGTGGTGTTGATGATGGTCAGCGGCAACTCGATCATCTTCATCATTTGAGTGCCTTCACATCGTGTCTTCATTCCGAAGCTTGTCATCGACCATGTTCTCCTTGCCTTTAGAATCTGCACATGCAAGAAATCTAAACGCGTAATGAGAACAACTGCCTGGAATATCATAAGCAAATGACACACATGTGACCATTGTTCAATCAAACACCGTCCGACAGTTTGAAAGTTTAATAAATTTATCAGTTTTAGTTTTTAACTTTCAAAACTTGCAAATTTCGACCGTTTATGAAGATTTAGTCGTTTTCGGTTTTCGTTCAGGTTTCAGGCAACGAAGACTCGAGCTCCAACATCGTACGATCGAAAATAAAATAGAAATAAAATCTTTTTGGCTTTTATAAAGTTTATATTAAAACTCACCTAAAATCTTTTTGGTATTTTTCAATATTTCAAATTTAAAGACTGAAAGCAGTAAATAAATATATACAGACATTCTTTTTGCGAGTTTCGAGGGTAAGAGAATCATATCAGTGTACGGTCAGCCCAAAACGCTCTTGTTGTTCTTTTAGTTAACATTAAGATAAGCATCCTATAACGATTATCGGTATTGTTGTCCACTTAAGCTCAACTTATCAGATGTAATCATGGCGAGGGGATACGTTAAGGTATGATTTATACTTACCGACCGGTGTTCATCCACATCACGACACATTCCCGTATCAAGGTATGCACGAGGGTTCATCTTACCGGTGAGTATACCGATTATCATCTGTTTAACCGTATATGATGTGAGATTCTCACTTATTTTGATTTGAAAACAAGCCCTATGTGATAGAATCACTTATTGATGAGGAACTTGATTTTCGATGCATGAGGGCACAGGAGCAAGTCCGTGAACAGGTCAGTACTTTCGTACAGCAGAGAGACGAACTTGACTCCCGGAAAGAATTTGTGATATATTATCACTTATTTTGAGGGACATGTGATTGTTGATCACTTATTGAGGTCGAATGCAATATGTACACGTATGTATAGTATCATGGAAGATCTAGACTTGCGTCCCCGTTATTTTTCGGTAAAAGATACAACCATGATACCCAGATGATAAGCAGCATAAAGACCGAATATTTCAGAACCTCGGCAATCTCTCAAACGAAATTTCGGTACTAAGACCATATGCCAATGAATGGTTCCCACCCAGTCTTCAGTCGGATTTAAGTTTATATCACCCTGCACACTTTAAAATGATTGTGAGCCTACCGATACATCTTATATAGAGCTGCTTAACATATTTTGCATTTAAGGTTTAAAGAGGTTTAGACAGACCACTGATGTACTATCATTTTCTCTTTTGCTCGCCAGGAAACTCATTTTTGCTTTTCTATTGTTTTTGTGCTTTTGAAATTTTTCGATGTTTTTGGATTTTCAAATTTTTGGATTTACTCCCCCTAAAATCAATAAACTAAGACAAATTTAAAAACACAAAGGTATTTACAAAAATGATTTTCCGATGTTGGTTTTACTCTTGCTTGACCTTAATGCCGTTTACCAATAATAAATAGTCAAATCTTGATTTGTCAAATGCTTTGGTAAAAAGGTCGGCACATTGGTCATCGGCGTGGACCATGACAACATTGACGAGTTTCATATTGAAACAATCACGTGTGAGGTGATATTCGAGATCAACGTGTCAGGTCAAAGAGTGCTTATGAGATGATAAAAATTCATAAAGCAGCTAAAATATCGACAAGTATAGGAGAGATAAGAAATTTAAAACCGTATCCTGCAACTGCTTCGTGCATTGCAAGGAATCTGAGCGCTCTCCCAAACTGGATATCCACCCGGTGTGGACTTCAAAGTCGATTCTTTGTAGCTACTGAGAAGTCTCTTGTCAGCAACAAGATCATAGACCTCTGGGTCCGGCTGGTCTTCCATATTGCACCAGCGAAGGTCTTTATCTTTCTCTTGAGAAGTAGTGTGCGGTTATTCAAACCATGCCAAGGCATTCGCACACCCGATTGGTTTGTTCAACAAACACATTCTCTTCAATCACACCATGGAGAAAAGTACCCTGCACGTTCATGTTGTCGATTGTGAACATCAGAAGTGCTGCAGGCGCATACTTTTCATTGGAATCTATCCTGAGGACCCGATCAAAAACCATAACGACCAAATTTTGGAACATATTCCATCTGGTCGAATTTTTCAACTTCATTCAACAACATTCTTTCATCAGACATTTTTGTATTCTTTTCTCCTCTCTCCATCAAAGGCAACAACTCCTAGATATAATGATGTTTCGGAGTCTGGTGTCGCCGATCTTGTGCATGGACGCTCCACTATCAACAATCCTAAGACTATCAATAGTTCCTCCTGGAACATCCTGCACACTCATTCAGAGATTAGTTGGAGAGGGGGACCCAAGCCTTCACAGACTTGGGTCGTCCATTATCATCGAGGATTGTGACATCCATTTCCTGATGATTCGGAATTGATGTAGCTCCCCCTGAAACAATTACTGGTTTTGGTTTCCAAATCTGTTTTTGTTTTTCATTTTTAACTTCTAACTTAACAGACTGTGTTTGGATAACCTCTGGTTTTAAAAGATTTTCAACATTTTTCCGTTGTTTCTTTCTCTGTTTCACTTCTTGTTGTTTAACAAGACGAGGGTCCTGTTTTGGTGAAACAAATCTTTTATGGTAAGTGTTACCATGAGGGGCATCAACTTTTGCTTTCAACTTATGAAGATACGGACAGTTTCGAATTATGTGTCCAATTGTACCACATTCAAAACACATTCTCCGCTCTACAAACCTCGGAGAAACATGTGATCGTCTTGTCGATGATGATGAACTTTGTGATCTCGAGGTACTAGGTTTCGAACAGTTTGGCTCATTTCTTTTCAACACTGTTGCTTGTTTAACAAAATCCAAGTTAGATTTATTTTCAAAAGTTTCGATTTTGTCCGTTCCCCTTGACTTCACAAAGTTTACCTTCTTGTCCTTTTTCTTGGTCTGTTTCTTTTGACCTTTTCCATTTCCTTGGGGAGCGTGATTTTGCTTTCGTTGATTGTTTTGTTTTTGCAACTTTTGATTCCCATATTTCTTTCTAACTTCGGATTTTGGGATAGGAGCACACTGAGTTACTACAACTCCTGGGCTCGACTTTCCCAAAAACTTACTGGTAGAATCTTCGAAAACTTTATCAATCAAAGATTGATTGACATTTTTGATAGGGAAATCCTTGTCTGAATATATTTTATCAGATCCAATCAACGTGTAAAGCAAGTTCACACTTTCACAGCTTCCAGATGAGGATTCAACCGTCTTGGCTGTAGCAGTCACACATGGTTTTGCAGGTGGATCACAAAGAATGTGATTCTCAAGAGGTATGTCCTCTTCTTTGATCACCGCATTAGACTTTTCCGAATCAGTATCATCAGACTCATCATCAGAAGAATCAGAATCCTCACTGTATATCACAACTGGAGGAACCTGATTCGGTTCAGCAGAGGACACACATGTATCTGCTGACACATCTGAATCTGATGATACCTCTTTCTTGTATCCAAGACCTGCTGCAAATTCCTTAACGTCTAGAGGAACAGATGGTTCAAAGTGAGTTCTATACTCCTCATCAGGCAGGGCATCATAATTGTTTCTCACGGGTGGTGGACATTTCTTGTATCCAATGCATGTGACATCCCGTTTCTCTTTCTGTACATCAATGATGTGATCCAACACATAGCTAGAGCTTAAATAGCTGTCTAACTTGAGTCGGATCGCCTCACTTTCAGTTTTGACACAAGCCATTTCTTTTTGCATTATCTCAAGACGTGTAATATACAAATTTATGTCAGTTTGTTTTCTTGAAACCATTTTTGTCAGTTCGGTTTTATCTTTCTTTAATGTTTCAATCATTGATTTAAATTCCTTTTCATGGTTTTCATAAAACATGTTGGCTTCTGTGCACTTAGAAAGATCCACGGTCAACTTCTGGTTGTGGATGAATGTCACATCATACTTGTCTTGCAAAGCCTCGTGTTTGCTTTGCAACTCACACCACTTAGTATTCAACGAAACATGTTTGTCTTGCAAGTCAAACAAACTAGCTTCTAAAGCATCATGTTTGCCTTGCAACTCAGACATGTTTGCCTCCATATCAGCACATAATCTAGCACAATTATCGCAATTAATCGCAGTGGGTTCATCGACACATACCTGACTGGACGAACTGTCGACATTAGCCATAACGGCTGAATGGAGAGAAGAAGAAGAATAAGCAGCTTGATCCACCAATATAGATCTCCTATGATTTTCTGCTGCAGTGTCTCCCAATACCTCATCAACCTCTGCTTCAACTGGCACACTTGACGTGTCATCCAAATGATCATTGCCTGAACTCGAGGATTCCTCATCTGAACTTCTGCTGTAACCAGATGACTCTTCATCCTCAGAAGATTCACCACCATTGGCGGAAGATTCTCCACCACTGGCGTGATTTAAATCCTTGACAACCTCAGCAAAACAAGCTGTTCCATCTGGAGCATCACTACTCAACCGGATTGACCAATCACCAACATCATATACTTGAACCACAAGTGCCTGGTTAGCATTTGATGGTCCTGCTTGGCTTTGGTTGTTGACAGGTATCAACGTACGCTCATTGTTCCTGTTCTGATTCTGCTGGTCTCCTTGATTTCTGAAAGGGTTCTGGTTCCCATGCTGAGCTGGCTTAACAGGAACTTGAATGGGATTGCCATGTAGATCAGTTGTCACAGGAGGCCTTTGGGTTTGCTGTTGAGGCACTGGTTGAGGGACTGGTTCAAGTGGAATTCCATACATGTCTGTTGTTGGAGGAGGAGTGCCATACAAGCTAGTGCTAGACACACTTGTTGGTCCTGTAGATTGAACAGGTAATGGATTTCCGAACATATAAGTTTTTGGAGGGACCGGAACTTGGATAGTATTGCCAAACATGTCAGTGTGAGACACAAACGCTGTTTGATTTGGATCTGTATTTATCGGTCTATTCCATCTTGGATTCATTTTTGATCAAGACTAATAATACCTGAAAATCACACCTCAAACCAAGCAATTAAACCACTAATACAAATATTTTTTTTTTTTTTTTTTTTTTAAATATCTAGACAACACAAAATCCCACGAAACAAATATCCGACGGAACAAGTCTTGTGATACAACGCGATGAACCACACTTCTTGAAAGATGGACGACGAAAACGAGCCCAAACAGAAGCCCAATTTTGTTGTGCGAGCAAGTCAAACTTGTACGATTGATAATTCTTGTGCGAGCCAAATCATCAAATCTTGTGCGACTGAACAAAGTAAATCTTGTGCGACTGAAACAAAATTTTAACTTCTTTGGCGAAATGGATTGTTAATTGACGAAAGTGAGGCCCACAATGGAATCGGCGAAACAGAATTATTTGTTTTTGGGCTTCACAATTGACGAAACAAGGCCCAAAGAGTGATTAAAAACCCAATGGTAGTCGACGAAACTGAAATTGTTTTGTAACTTTTACGAAACAGATTTTATAAAAATGGGCTTGGCGAAACGGTTTTTTTTTTTTTTTTTTTTATTTTTATTTTTGGATCCTTCGAAACATATGAGAAGTAAAGGTGATCTTTCGAATTGTTTAGATGACCCTTCGAAACAAAACAGAGCTGATCTTTCGAATTTATTTAGGAAAGTGACCCTTCGAAGTTGTTAGGTGATAAAGGGATCTTTCGAATTGTTGAGCTGAGCCTTCGAAAATTTGCCTGATCTTTCGAGCATCCCTTACATCCTTCGAAATATGCTGGATCTTTGTACGTTCCGAACTACTTGTGTGATTCAATTTGTTGACTTTTAACCTCCTGACACAACGCAGACCCACTTTCGGCTCAAGACATACTCATTTCACCAACCAAATGATGATTTCTTATCTTAATCAAACAACAAGTACCAATGCAATATTATAATCCAACCAAAAATTCAAATACACGCAACTTTCACAACTGATTTTCAAGGATCTAAAAGTGGATTTTTATGAAGAACACTTGAATATGATATGAATATAGGAAGAACAACCCAGAAAAATATGAATTTTCCGGCAAACCGACAACTTTCCGAAACCCGTTTTTGCTCCAAACTTCACTAAAAACCTTAACAAACCATTCACAAATCAGTTTTAAGCAAGGTTTGTTGATGAACTAGCAGCCAAACATCAGAAATTTCGAAGAGATGAGCTGATTTTTTAAAAAAAAATATGAACTTCTCAAACCCGAAAAACAACCCGAAACACTCGGTTTTAACAAGGAGAAGAGCCAAGGCTCTGATACCAATTGTAGGTCCCCGAGTCCGGATACGGATCTAAACGCCTACTTCCTTGTATACGAACCGATCTTGTTGTGCGGAAACCAACAAGATCAGCAAACCGAGATAGAGACGAAAACAAGTAAAGATAACACACGCGGTATCAACGATTAACACATCTTGTATTAAACGCGGAATCAGTTACAGAACAATGTTTACAAACGTAATATGTAAACTCTCTCAACCTCTCGTGTGCTCTCTGTGTTTACAGTATGCTCTCACACTTGTCTAGTGTTCATCTCTTGTCTCCCTATTGAACACACACTGCATGGGTATATATATGCCCAGCACAGGTTGTATGGTCGAAGGATCATGTGGACTGCCCGAAAGATGATCTGTCGATCATGAAGCCATCGAAGGATCCACAAACACTTCGAAGGATGGTATATCCTTCGAAGTCCATCAGTATCCTTCGTGTGATATCTTTCGAGCTTATCCTTCGACACCCACCGAATCCTTGTTGTGCGAATGGAGGTGGGGTTCGGCCCAATGATGGAGAGGCCCAAACAATCTGATTGGACCATAATAATATGCCATGCACGTACAGTCTTCAACAATTTCGTAAATTGTAAGCCTTAGTTCATGAAATTGTATTTAGTCAACATGGTGACATCATCATGACATCATCATGATGATGTCATGATGATGTGGCAGCGGGAACCGGCTCGCGGCGCTTCGTGCCTCGCGTGTCGAACTCTGGGGCGCACGACGGAGGAATGTCGTGACGTCGGGCTTGAGCCGAACCTAACCGGGTCGAACCGAACCAAGTCGCATCGAGTCGAGTCGCGTCCATATATATGTATCAACAAAGTGCACTTCAAATTCGTAACCCATCAACTTCGAAATCCATTTCTGTTGTTCCGGAGTGTGGATTGATTGGGTGAGCATGCTCTTAAGGTTGTGATGGTCCGTAAAAATCCGAAACTTGCGCCCAAGTAGGTATTGCCTCCACTTTTTGATAGCCTCTATAATGGCATAGAGTTCCAGGTTATATGTCGATTGAGTTTGCAAATGAGAACATAGTTTCTTGCTGAAAAACCCGATAGGTTTATCGTTTTGAGCAAGGACGGCGCCAATAGCCGTACCCGAGGCATCGGTGGTGATATCAAAAGGTTGGGAAAAATCAGGTAGAGCGAGGGTGATAAGGTGTACCATATATGGAGTCTTTGAGTTGTTGAAAAGATAATGATGCCTCAGATG
The DNA here is from genome assembly GCA_030545235.1 of Helianthus tuberosus. Lineage (NCBI taxonomy): Eukaryota > Viridiplantae > Streptophyta > Magnoliopsida > Asterales > Asteraceae > Helianthus > Helianthus tuberosus. The sequence goes on along the minus strand of CM060451.1, from coordinate 45,852,920 downwards.
TCCATGCAAATTTTGGTAGTTTGAGGATATCGGTTAATGGTGATGCGATACGAGCGTAATTCTTGACAAAACATCGGTAATACCCGGTAAGACCCAAAAAGGCTCGTAAAGTAGTCATGGATTTCGGGGTCGTCCAAGATTGAATAGCAATTAATTTTTTCGGTTCGGCGCGTACACCTTTTGCCGAAACAAGGTGACCCAAAAAGGGAAGTTCAGCAGCTCCAAAAATGCATTTGGATAATTTTGCATGGTACTGATTGTTCATGAGAGTTTCCAAGACAAACTCCAAATGTTGATAATGGGTTTCCAACGATGGGCTATAGACGAGTATGTCGTCAAAAAACACCAAGACAAAACGTCGCAAAATCGGCCGAAAGAGGTCATTCATGGCTGATTGAAAGGTGGACGGAGCGTTTGTAAGGCCGAAAGGCATTACTAAAAATTTGTAATGTCCATCAATCGTACGAAACGCGGTCTTACCAATGTCACCGGGTGCAACACGAATTTGATGATAGCCGGCACGTAAGTCGATTTTAGAAAAAACTGTTGCGCCGTGTAATTCGTCCAAGAGTTCATCGACAGTTGGAATTGGAAAACGATCGCGTATAGTAATTGCATTTAAGGCGCGATAGTAGACACAAAAGCGCCACGACCCGTCTTTCTTTTGGACGGTAAAACTGGAGAAGAGTATGGGCTGTGGCTTGGTTGGATAATACCCACTTGTAGCATCTCCTTAATTAAGTCTATCATAACCTGTTTTTGATAATGTGGGTACCGATATGGGCGGACATTAACTGGTTTTGCATCCGGGAGAGTAGGGATAAAATGGTCATGCGGTCGGGGTGGTGGCAAGCCGTGTGGATGGTCAAATAAAGGTTGGAATTTAGTGAGGATAAGTTGGATAATGGGGTCAGGGTGAGTAACATCAGACGTAGGGGAAGCAATAGGTGGTTGGTGATGAAAGACCATGGTATGTAAGGAAGCAATACATGTATGCTTCACAAGTGAGGATAATGAACTAGGGGAAACCAATGAATTTAATGATTCACCTTTCAAAATACATTGGTCGCCATCTTTTTGAAATGCAAGTGACGGAACGGAAAAATCAGCAATGACGGGTCCAAGTGAAGCAAGCCATTCCATGCCTAATACTAAATCGGCACCTTCAATGGGAAGTAGATAAAAGGGCATGTGAAACATGCGTTTGGAAAATGTTAATGGAACTGTAGGCAAGAATCCAATACATTTTAGGTAATCACCGTTACCGACCATAACGGAAAATGGTGTGATGGGTTCGGTAGATAATGCCAAAAGGGAAGCAATGCGAGGTTGAAGGATATTATGGGTGCTACCGGAGTCGACTAGAACCGTAACTTTGTGACCGTTGATAAAGCCGGTAAGACGTAAGGTCTTAGGCAATGACAGGCCATAGAAAGCGGCCACGGACAGTGCAAAGAAATCATTGGCGGCCAGAGATGTAGCATCGGTGGTCGGTATAGTGGTGTCTTCCGGAAGTGGGCCGTCGCTAGGTTCCTCGTTGTCGGCGATCAACAAAAATTGAGGGGGATTGCATTTATGTCCCGGGTAGTAGTGTTCAGGACATCGAAAACACAAGCCTTCGGCTCTCCTTTTTTGAAGGGCTTCAGGTGACAGTTTGGTCATGGGTAGGGGTTGGGTGTTGGTTTGGATGGTAGGTTTTGTGGGTGGTGGTAGCAAGGGTGGTTTAGATATAGCAGTGGTTGGAGGGTGAGTTTTAGTAGGTGGAGTTGAATTAAAGTTGGGTGGTCGTGGGTTGTAGGGAGTGGTGGCGGCTAGTTTATCTTCTATTGATCGAGCTAGACCAAATGTTTGATGGAGGGTGGTTGGTTTATGGATGGCAATTTCTGATTTAATAGGTGGTTTCAGGCCAGAAATAAAGCAATTCATGAGAGCCTCAGTTGGTAAGTTGGTGACAAAGTTGCTGAGTCGTTCGAACTCGGTTTGGTAGGCTTGAACGGACGTGGTTTGGTGGAGCTTAAACAACGTCGCTTGGTGGTTTTCATAGTCGGATGGACCGAAGCGTAATTCGAGGGCTCGGCTAAACGTGGCCTAGGTACCCAAGGACTTGTTGTTAGCATGGTGTTTATACCAACTGATCGCTTCACCGGTGAAGTAGAAGCTAGCGATTTCGATCCGTTCTTCTGGTGGAATCGAATGATAACCAAAACAATTATCCGCCTGAAAAATTCCAGTCCAGCGGATTGGTGGTACCATCAAAAGAAGAAAGAAGAAGCTTTGGTGGCCGAGGGATATTGCGAGAGGACGATCCGGCGAAGGTGGTGACGGGTTTAGTAGGTTCAGTTGTTTTAGGAAGGGTTTTGAGGGTTTCAGTGAGGGTGGAAACAAGGGTGGTAAGGTTTTGTTGTAGGGATTCGAATTGTGCAGTGTTTTGAGCGGTGTTGGCATCATGGTTGAGAAGGACGCGGTCTAGCCGTTCAATCACGGAGGCGATGAGATCATCCATGGCCGTAACGTCTTTGCGAGGAGGCATGAAAACGTGAATGAAAGCACCAAATGTTACGATCCGTCAGTGGATCAAACTCAAGAACGAAGGAAGGGAAAGGATACGAACTGGGACAATTTTCTCTATATTTTTCATTAAGCAAAAACAAGTATTTTGTTGATACACTTTATGTGGACGCGACTCGACTCGACTCGGTTCGGTTCGACTCGGTTCGGTATTGTGTGTATATGTTTGTGAATGTTCTCATCCATTTAATCGAAGTTAATCTTTGGTTACTTGCTGTTGTTATTTATCTACTTTGTTCGGTTTGCACCGTCACGGGGATTCCGCACCCGCGATCGTGTTTGTGATAAACAGGGAATAGGTTTTCGTATCGGATCCTCCGAGAAAAACGGACCTACATATTTAAAACAAGGAATTACTTGAAAAGAAAGAAACTACTTCCACAATTCACGTAGGAGATCATGGAAGGATACTGGACAAAAACAAATGCATGGAACAAAGGAAACATGTGCTCTTAAAAATGGAAGTTTGTTAATTATTTTCTTGCTGGTTACTCTTGGAATCGAACGGGCTTCTTTATGTCTCTTTTTGGCCGGCCCACTCCAGCTGGATCAGTAGCCTTTGCATCTTCTTGGGCCTGGTCTTGCTGGATCGTAACAAAAGGCATCTAATTTGAGGGGTTATAATTAAAAAATTCAGATCAGGGTTTACCCTGCGTTCTCCTCTACATATACGATGTTCGATTTTCAAGGACGCCGCAACCTGCTCTAATACAGTAACTTCAGGTCAAGATGAGATATCTGATTCAGTGTCCATGTAAGCCATTTTTCGATTGCTGTTTAACTTTTCGTCATTTGCATTAGGAGTTAAATTATAATCTTTGGTATGTATACCTGTATCAAAATAGCGGCTTGTTTTCAAAAGCCTCTGATCTTCGATTTTCCGTTTTCATAATTCACAGGAATTGCATGTATAGAGTCTATTTTGATGTTTTCTAAATTTAATGTGTATGTTTTAGGATTTTCGGTTTTCTAAATTAAATGTGTTGGCTAATTGAAAACATTAACTCACGATTTGGTCTGAGGGTTTTCTGTCACGAGCGTGTTCTGATTATAAAAGTATATATTTTTTTGTGTGTTAGCCATCAATCCACTCAGGGTATACATTGATTTCACTCTAGTCCGAGGATTGGATCATAACATGTTGCTTGTTCATGGGGTATCTCTCAGGTATTATAAATTCAAATGTCCATATCCTTGTTATATGATCTTTTTCTTTTCAGATTATGATTATATATTTTTGAATGTTAAATATGCGCTATTATAAATCAGATGTACACGGAAACACTATGGGACAAGGCGTATTATTCCATGCATCTTATGCCATGAACACAAGAACTAACTTCGAAGAAATTTACCATCCTAGGTAATCTTCTCTACCCCAACACCTCTTCACTTAAATGCAAATGGTCTCATCGTATGTTATTAAACATAAAAATTTACTGCAGGGTGTGTGCTTCTGCATTTATAGTTCCCTATGATAAGGTCATGGAAGCACTTAACGTTAACTATTCTCCCGGAATGCGTTTTGAAATGCTTGTTGATGAAGGAGAAGACCCTGAACATATACGGAATAACTTGTCACTTCTTTCTTTTAGATTTGAGTAGAGATGGCAATAGCGTGGATGGTGCCATAGTCACTGATTAAAGTTTTGAGACTTTGTTTTCTCAAAATTAAAGTTTATTCTATTGAGATTTTGCTTTCTTACCTATACCAAAGGGTACTATTAAAGTTTTGAGATTTTGTTTTCTCAAAAAGATTTATGCTATTGAATATTACACTGATAAAATTGAGTTACTTGGTAAGAATACAATCTGTTTGAAGATTTCTAAGTTTCCAAAGATCTAAATGATGGTTCATTTTGAGATTTTTGTTAAGATCAAGTAAATTTGTTTCTAGTGGTATCTTTGTTATTGCATTTTGCAATTTCTAGTTTCCAACTTAACCAAACTTACAAAACTGGAAGGATACTCTATCTGTGCTGTTTGTTTAATTTGTAAATTTTTTGATGAGGCGAATGGTGCTTTGCTGAATATTCTTGACGAGTAGAGCAAGAAAGTGGGCTATTCTTCATCTGGTAGTTCAAGTAAATGCATGCGAAGATGAAAAGAACAGTAAACATATTAGTTGTATTGTGGGAAACTAGTTGAACTTGAAAGTTGTACTTGACTAATTGTGAGTTTAAGATGGTGACAAGTTTGCAACTTTCTTGGCTTTGGGTTCTTAGTTCTCAAGCAAAGGGTCTTGTTGTCTTTGGATTCTTAGTTCTCAAGTAAAACACTAATACTCTCTCCGACTTTCGTACAAACAGAATCTTCAATCCAACAACAAATCTCAAAGTGTGCTGAAAATCAACATTAACAATGAGTCATAAACGCCCACCTCTTGGACCGAGTCGACTTCAAAGATCAAGGTATACTAGTTACTCAATTTCTAAATACGATTATCATGCACTAGTTTATGTCTTTTTATGTTCAGTTTCACCAAATATGTTTTTATTGTTCATAAAGAACTTACAATTTGAACTCAATTGATCAAATCTGGCTTTAACATAACAAAACTTGACCTTTTCATATAATGTGATCTGTACTCTTATATCAACAATTGTTTTTTGTTTAATTATTTCCTTATTTTCTCAAATCAATTATTTTGATCCAAAGGATCAAAATTGTAACACCTCGAAAAATCACGACCAATATGATAAAGACACGTGTCATAAACTTCAAACGTGTTATAAACCCGGATCAAGTTGAAAGATGTATGGTAGGATTAAAAAGTGTCAACATGTTAATTAATACATCTGAGTGACCTTTTTATAAATCCCAAACCTTAATATGTTTTATAAACATTTGATATACATTCAAATCCGGTCAACTAATGTGATAAATAATTCAAAATTTCAAAGAATGGAATCTTAGGTGTATTTACGACAATTCTCATTCATTAACCTTCATCAATAAAGTCCAAGAACTTTCAAATGCATGGCAACACATACAAGGGCATGCAAGGCCTGATTATATGGTCCCATTAGTGAAAAAGACATAAGATTCGAGTTATAAAAGTTGCATGGTCAAAGCCTAAAAGTTTACAAGTTTTTGTCTTCTGGTCGTCGGATACGGACCGCATGGGAGTAGGCTTACGATCTGCAAGAATTGTAGCTGGGCGATGAAGCTCAAGGACGGTTACAGACCGCATCAGTTTGGGCTTACGGTCCGTAAGTGGTGGATACAGACCACAAGGGATTTTGCTTACGGTCCGTAAGCCTGTCGCTGGCAGTAAAAATGGACAGTTGCCTGTTACAGCAGGTTGCACCGCCTTACTTGCATGGTATTCGAATACAGGAGCTAGGCCAACAGATTTTCATGCATAGCGACACATGGGAATCATCAGGGAACACTTATAGACCTTGTTGGCATGATCTTGGGCAATTAAGATCAATATATAAAGAGGTTGAGTTGCAACCATAAACTTGTTCATTTCAAATCAATTCAAGCTTTCCTCTGGAGCTCTCTAGACTTCAAGCAGACTTCCATCAGCTCTTAATTCGTGCTAAGGACCATTGTGAGTGTTCTTAGCCTTCCTAATTCATGTTTTATTAGTTTAATGACCAAAAGTCAAACTTATCGTAGTTAAGGTTTGACTTAGTGATTAATCACTAATGGTCCAGTCATTAGTCAAATTGAAAGTAGATATAAGTTGGCAATTATGTAGGTAATAAACCCCTAAGAGGGCACCTACTGATTATCACCCTAACTTGGTCAAATGTCGGGTTAAACCTAATAATAAAAAGTCAACAGAAAGCTATTTTGCAAATAAATTCATAATTAGCAATGTAGAAGCTATGAAACCTGTTTTAACACTTGTATAACTTGGTAATTAATGTAAGAACATGTCTAAGCATGTTCAACCCGACAATTTCAAGTTTAGGCTCGGTTCGCAACCGAAAGTCGCAAAAGTTGACTTTTGCCTTGACTTTCAGTTCTGACCCGATTTAGATTGTTTTAGAAATGCCTTAGGCTTCCATTAGGTCCATGTTCCATATTAGTATAACCCTCTGAGATTATATAACTTGGATCCTAATTTATCCAATTCATTTGCATGTTTCCGTTATATGCCTACTGATGTTTTTTAGTAAATTTTTATACTTTAATAGTAAGAAAAAGTTTTAAACTCAGATTTCCAAATTTGACCTTTAAAGCTTAAGTGAAATTACCAAAATGCCCCTTCGGTGCAGAGTTTGGTTATAAATGATAAATTTCACATATAGGCAATACCCTACTGATATGACCTACAAAAATAACCATTTTTACTGATTATATCAGACTTGAACCTCAGATTAGTATTTAATCCCTTTTATAAATTTTAAAATGACCAAACTACCCCTGCGGGGCATAAATTGAGTTTAAATTCGTTTTGGGCATAATGGAAGGTATCTTACTGATATCACAACATATTTAAGGCATATTAACATAGGAAACCTGTTCATGACTCTTTTGGTTACCCGTTATGCATTTTTCGCGTTCGGTACGGTTTATGTGACTAGTTTGCATAAATTGACCGAAACGGGTGAAACCTTATCATTTTGATCTCAAAATCTAGAATGTGTTTAGTTTACCCATATTATACATGTCTTCAAACGTGTCGGGTTTAAACCACATTCTAATCCGGTCTTCGCTTAATCGTGCGTTTGAACCGTATATCTTCCTTTAAAACTAACCGGTCTAAGTTTAGGCTTAATTAAGACCCGTTAGGAATCTAATAGGTTATTTAAAACCTTCGTTCCAGATTTAGGAGCCCAGTAAAAGATATCCGCATTTGCTAATTGTATACGGCTGGGATAAATTGTATAATTTGCTCAGGTAAATACTTTTAACTTATTTTCCCTTATACGGGCTTGGGGTACGGTATATAAAATACCGCTTGGTCGGGCATTGAATTTTTAATCATATGAAGGTTAATTTATTAAGATGACCCGTTTAAACTGTTTTGTTTGTTTTAAGCCTATGGGGGGTTAATGACCATGTCCTCGATATCCTCGGCTCATTCACTGAAATGGCCACGACTTAAGCACGGGGTGTAGGCATACACCTGCCGGTGCGTATGTAAAAATAATATAACCGCCTGTTCGAGAATAACTCGCCGCGGGATATATTATGTGGTGTGTCTATTAATCTTTAACCTAGTATTCAGCCCGGGCTACTGAACGTATAACGAACATATAATTCTTTTACAAGTTTATATATATAAATAATTATCCAAAGTTATAAAAGATTATTTTGTGCCTTGTGCATTCAAATCAATTTTCTTAAACATTTTCAAAATGAGTCGGTTAATTGTATTTACCTGTGTAAACTGACGTATTTTCCAAAAAGGCTAAGTGCAGGTACTAGACGGAATAGGCTGGCTACTCCTAGCATCAATAAAGAGTCTTGCAAGCTTAGATGTTTACAAATCTGTTGAACAATGTTTCCTTTTGACTATGATCCGTCTGTGGATCCTTTACATTCCGTTGTAATACTTTGATATTACTTTCATTCGGGTTATAATGTTTTTATCTTTCGACTTCCGCTGTGTATTAAACTATGATAAATTGTCTATGATGATATCAACTACGTCACGATACTCCCCACCGGGCCCACCGGTATTACGTGGAAATATCGGGGTGTGACAGGTTGGTATCAGAGCCAACATTGAGTGAATTAAACACTAGCCTTTCGTGTTTAATCTCAATTACACAGTTTACACATTTCTCGACTTCCGAGTCTAGACAAAGAACTTTGCATTGAAGATCCTGCACTGATCAAGGGGGAGTCTGTAAATGCACTTTGGGTTATAAGTGCAGGCTCTCAAATCTTCAAGGGTCTTTTATGTAATTTGTTAAAAGTATTATGTTGGTCAGAATTTATGAGGGTTTCATGGTCAGGACTTAGTTCCTCTACTATAGTCCAAATTTAGGCATTTGTTAGTCAGCGTTTGTATTATCTTGGGCTTTGGGCCTTTCTATGTCCTGACTTTATTAGTCAGGACTTCCCATTGTATATAAACTCTTAGTGAAATGTTATACGTGACGATATCTTTTGTGTAAAGTTTGTTCTTCAAGAAACCCTAATCATTGTCACTGTGTGTGAATTGACGGCTATTGTGTGTGACGTCATTCATCATTTTCATCATCTTGTTCTACACTTTCTTGATCCAATACAATACAGTAGTGATTGCTAGGTGGATTCCGCACACCTGGTGATTGTTGTCTGAGTGAGATCTTTGGGTAGGAGTCCTTACATTTTCCTTATGTTTTTTGTATTACGCTATGCTTGAAATTAAGTTATGTTTTTCCTCAAAATTTAAAAAGCCCAACACCCTTATTATTTAAAAGTTTTATTAAAAGCGGACTACTTAAAGCTCGATGCCAGGCTCGAACTTGGGCAATGGAGCATTTTTTTACGCTCAAGCTCCATAAAGCTCGATGAGCTTTTTCTGAAGCAGCTTGCGAGCCGTTTTTGATCTAAATCTGCCATTAGGGCTCAAGTTCGTTTTCACACGTTTTCGAGCTCTATACTAGCGTTTTTTTTTTATTTATTTGTAAGAAGCACAATAATTTCTTTTTGAAAATTTTAAATTTTGGTCTAGAAACGCCACTCGACACATCAAAGATGTTCTATCTCCCCCTCACTTCTTCACTATGAATCTATGTAATGCATCAATTATATATCTTAGGATGTTAATACACGCCCGTCCATTGAAAATTTCACAGATCTTAGTCTTTTTTAATAGTGATGATGGGAGACTTTCATGAGTAATCAATGTTCCACCACCATTTGATTCTCTTCATGGTTACATCAGAACTCAGTAGCTAGAAAAGAAAAGATGGAAGTGCAGCTAATAAATGACCTCCTTATCGGTTTACATGATGCAAATTTTGTGCGGCGAGTAGACCCACACTCGACATGTACAATTTTAAGCTTTAGCTTCTTTATAATTCATTCCACATGCATGTACTATTATAATTTTGTTATTCAAACATAAAAAATTTCTATATCTTATGATAGTTGAGTTCTATAAATTGAAAAGGTGTTACGATCCGTCAGTGGATCAAACTCTAGAACGAAGGAAGGGAAAGGATACGAACTGGGACAATTTTCTCTATATTTTTCATTAAGCAAAAACAAGTATTTAAAACAAGGAATTACTTGAAAAGAAAGAAACTACTTCCACAATTCACGTAGGAGATCTTGGAAGGATACTGGACAAAAACAAATGCATGGAACAAAGGAAACATGTGCTCTTAAAAATGGAAGTTTGTTAATTATTTTCTTGCTGGTTACTCTTGGAATCGAACGGGCTTCTTTATGTCTCTTTTAGGCCGGCCCACTCCAGCTGGATCAGTAGCCTTTGCATCTTCTTGGGCCTGGTCTTGCTGGATCGTAACAATTCCCGGGTCTCGAAAAGCTACCTCGTCCTCGAGTTTAACTGGAAACAAGGGATATTGCAGTGTAAACGCATCCATATCTTCCCACGTTGCTTCAGCTAAATCTTGGTCTTTCCACTGAACTAAAAGTTGGTCCCTCCCTTGGTCGTTGATGCGGTGATTCAAAATAGTAACTGGTTGAGGAAGCTTGTCTTATGCAATTTTAACCTCAGTCGCTGGAACTTCAGAAGATGCTTCAGTAGACGCACTCGGCTTAAGCAAGGAGACGTGAAAGACCGGGTGGATTTTGGCGCCAACCGGGAGGTCGAGTTTATATGGCACAGAACCAATTCGTTCAAGTACGTTCAAGTACACGATACGGACCAAAATAACGCTTTGAGAGTTTGTGCTTGTTGCTGCGATCAACAGTGAGTTATCGGTACTTTTGAAGCTTGAGATAGACAAAGTCACCAACTTGAAATTCCTTGTCGAGTCTGTGGCGGTTTGCTTGTGTGGTCATAGCGACTTTAGACTGTTCCAATGCGATTTTAAGCATGTCTAAGAGACGATGATGTTCTACCAAAGTTGACTCGATGGAAGCTGTGTTAGTAGTGGGCAGGATGTCACCATGAATGGCGGTAGCTTCACGTCCGAAGACGGCTCGATACGGTGTCATTTTTATTGCCGAATGATGTGAAGTGTTGTACCAAAATTCGGCAAGGTAGAGATACTGAAACCATTTCTTTGGTTCGTTATGAACAAATGCACGTAAATAACCCTCGAGACAACGGTCAACAACTTCTGATTGGCCATCACTTTCTGAATGATAAGCACTTGAATGGTGAAGTTTTGTACCCAACTGTTCAAATAGTTGCTTCCAAAATTTGCTGAGAAACAATGGACCCCGATCGGAAACAATAGACTTTGGTAACCCATGAAGCTTATAGAATTCCCGCAAAAAAATGATGGCCAAAGTTGTGGCAGTGAAGTTTGGTGGTAAGGCGATGAAATGAGCGGCTTTTGTGAGTCGGTCAACGATGACCCAAATGGCGGTTTTTCCGTGAAATGGTGGTAATTGGGTAATAAAGTCCAAGAAAATCTCCTCCCATGTATTGGAAGGAATCGGGAGTGGTTGGAGCAGCCCATATGGTTTGTGGTTTTGTACTTTTGTAGTTTGAGAAACAACACAGTTGCGTATGCGTATGAAGTGGTTGACATCTTTTTTTAAGTGGGTCCAAGAAAAAAATTGAGATAATCTTCTAGTAGTGGCCTCGATTCCCGAGTGGCCTCCCAAAGGTGTGGAAATGAAATTCCTCCAATAAATAAGTACGTAAAGTGTGGAGTTTTGGGATATAAAGTTTACCATGAAGAAATAGGAGGCCACCTTTAATTCTGTGATGTGGAAAACCCGTAGGGTCGGCCTACACCGTAGCTAGAAGTTGTTTCCCATCATCATTTTCACAGTAATATTGTTGGATAACTTCTACCCATGTTGCCGTTGGTGTTGAAAGCGCTAAAAAGACTGGTTGGTCGATGCGGCTCAATGCATCGGCGACACGGTTGTCTTTTCCCGGTTTGAAGTGCACTTCAAATTCGTAACCCATCAACTTCGAAATCCATTTCTGTTGTTCCGGAGTGTGGATTGATTGGGTGAGCATGCTCTTAAGGTTGTGATGGTCCGTAAAAATCCGAAACTTGCGCCCAAGTAGGTATTGCCTCCACTTTTTGATAGCCTCTATAATGGCATAGAGTTCCAGGTTATATGTCGATTGAGTTTGCAAATGAGAACATAGTTTCTTGCTGAAAAACCCGATAGGTTTATCGTTTTGAGCAAGGACGGCGCCAATAGCCGTACCCGAGGCATCGGTGGTGATATCAAAAGGTTGGGAAAAATCAGGTAGAGCGAGGGTGATAAGGTGTACCATGGAGTCTTTGAGTTGTTGAAAAGATAATGATGCCTCAGATGTCCATGCAAATTTAGGTAGTTTGAGGATATCGGTTAATGGTGATGCGATACGAGCGTAATTCTTGACAAAACATCGGTAATACCCGGTAAGACCCAAAAAGGCTCGTAAAGTAGTCATGGATTTCGGGGTCGTCCAAGATTGAATAGCAATTAATTTTTTCGGTTCGGCGCGTACACCTTTTGCCGAAACAAGGTGACCCAAAAAGGGAAGTTCAGCAGCTCCAAAAATGCATTTGGATAATTTTGCATGGTACTGATTGTTCATGAGAGTTTCCAAGACAAACTCCAAATGTTGATAATGGGTTTCCAACGATGGGCTATAGACGAGTATGTCGTCAAAAAACACCAAGACAAAACGTCGCAAAATCGGCCGAAAGAGGTCATTCATGGCTGATTGAAAGGTGGACGGAGCGTTTGTAAGGCCGAAAGGCATTACTAAAAATTTGTAATGTCCATCAATCGTACGAAACGCGGTCTTACCAATGTCACCGGGTGCAACACGAATTTGATGATAGCCGGCACGTAAGTCGATTTTAGAAAAAAACTGTTGCGCCGTGTAATTCGTCCAAGAGTTCATCGACAGTTGGAATTGGAAAACGATCGCGTATAGTAATTGCATTTAAGGCGCGATAGTAGACACAAAAGCGCCACGACCCGTCTTTCTTTTGGACGGTAAAACTGGAGAAGAGTATGGGCTGTGGCTTGGTTGGATAATACCCTCTTGTAGCATCTCCTTAATTAAGTCTATCATAACCTGTTTTTGATAATGTGGGTACCGATATGGGCGGACATTAACTGGTTTTGCATCCGGGAGAGTAGGGATAAAATGGTCATGCGGTCGGGGTGGTGGCAAGCCGTGTGGATGGTCAAATAAAGGTTGGAATTTAGTGAGGATAAGTTGGATAATGGGGTCAGGGTGAGTAACATCAGACGTAGGGGAAGCAATAGGTGGTTGGTGATGAAAGACCATGGTATGTAAGGAAGCAATACATGTATGCTTCATAAGTGAGGATAATGAACTAGGGGAAACCAATGAATTTAATGATTCACCTTTCAAAATACATTGGTCGCCATCTTTTTGAAATGCAAGTGACGGAACGGAAAAATCAGCAATGACGGGTCCAAGTGAAGCAAGCCATTCCATGCCTAATACTAAATCGGCACCTTCAATGGGAAGTAGATAAAAGGGCATGTGAAACATGCGTTTGGAAAATGTTAATGGAACTGTAGGCAAGAATCCAATACATTTTAGGTAATCACCGTTACCGACCATAACGGAAAATGGTGTGGGTTCGGTAGATAATGCCAAAAGGGAAGCAATGCGAGGTTGAAGGATATTATGGGTGCTACCGGAGTCGACTAGAACCGTAACTTTGTGACCGTTGATAAAGCCGGTAAGACGTAAGGTCTTAGGCAATGACAGGCCATAGAAAGCGGCCACGGACAGTGCAAAGAAATCATTGGCGGCCAGAGATGTAGCATCGGTGGTCGGTATAGTGGTGTCTTCCGGAAGTGGGCCGTCGCTAGGTTCCTCGTTGTCGGCGATCAACAAAAATTGAGGGGGATTGCATTTATGTCCCGGGTAGTAGTGTTCAGGACATCGAAAACACAAGCCTTCGGCTCTCCTTTTTTGAAGGGCTTCAGGTGACAGTTTGGTCATGGGTAGGGGTTGGGTGTTGGTTTGGATGGTAGGTTTTGTGGGTGGTGGTAGCAAGGGTGGTTTAGATATAGCAGTGGTTGGAGGGTGAGTTTTAGTAGGTGGAGTTGAATTAAAGTTGGGTGGCCGTGGGTTGTAGGGAGTGGTGGCGGCTAGTTTATCTTCTATTGATCGAGCTAGACCAAATGTTTGATGGAGGGTGGTTGGTTTATGGATGGCAATTTCTGATTTAATAGGTGGTTTCAGGCCAGAAATAAAGCAATTCATGAGAGCCTCAGTTGGTAAGTTGGTGACAAAGTTGCTGAGTCGTTCGAACTCGGTTTGGTAGGCTTGAACGGACGTGGTTTGGTGGAGCTTAAACAACGTCGCTTGGTGGTTTTCATAGTCGGATGGACCGAAGCGTAATTCGAGGGCTCGGCTAAACGTGGCCTAGGTACCCAAGGACTTGTTGTTAGCATGGTGTTTATACCAACTGATCGCTTCACCGGTGAAGTAGAAGCTAGCGATTTCGATCCGTTCTTCTGGTGGAATCGAATGATAACCAAAACAATTATCCGCCTGAAAAATTCCAGTCCAGCGGATTGGTGGTACCATCAAAAGAAGAAAGAAGAAGCTTTGGTGGCCGAGGGATATTGCGAGAGGACGATCCGGCGAAGGTGGTGACGGGTTTAGTAGGTTCAGTTGTTTTAGGAAGGGTTTTGAGGGTTTCAGTGAGGGTGGAAACAAGGGTGGTAAGGTTTTGTTGTAGGGATTCGAATTGTGCAGTGTTTTGAGCGGTGGTGGCATCATGGTTGAGAAGGACGCGGTCCAGCCGTTCAATCACGGAGGCGATGAGATCATCCATGGCCGTAACGTCTTTGCGAGGAGGCATGAAAACGTGAATGAAAGCACCAAATGTTACGATCCGTCAGTGGATCAAACTCAAGGACGAAGGAAGGGAAAGGATACGAACTGGGACAATTTTCTCTATATTTTTCATTAAGCAAAAACAAGTATTTTGTTGATACACTTTATGTGGACGCGACTCGACTCGACTCGGTTCGGTTCGACTCGGTTCGGTATTGTGTGTATATGTTTGTGAATGTTCTCATCCATTTAATCGAAGTTAATCTTTGGTTACTTGCTGTTGTTATTTATCTACTTTGTTCGGTTTGCACCGTCACGGGGATTCCGCACCCGCGATCGTGTTTGTGATAAACAGGGAATAGGTTTTCGTATCGGATCCTCCGAGAAAAACGGACCTACATATTTAAAACAAGGAATTACTTGAAAAGAAAGAAACTACTTCCACAATTCACGTAGGAGATCATGGAAGGATACTGGACAAAAACAAATGCATGGAACAAAGGAAACATGTGCTCTTAAAAATGGAAGTTTGTTAATTATTTTCTTGCTGGTTACTCTTGGAATCGAACGGGCTTCTTTATGTCTCTTTTTGGCCGGCCCACTCCAGCTGGATCAGTAGCCTTTGCATCTTCTTGGGCCTGGTCTTGCTGGATCGTAACAAAAGGCATCTAATTTGAGGGGTTATAATTAAAAAATTCAGATCAGGGTTTACCCTGCGTTCTCCTCTACATATACGATGTTCGATTTTCAAGGACGCCGCAACCTGCTCTAATACAGTAACTTCAGGTCAAGATGAGATATCTGATTCAGTGTCCATGTAAGCCATTTTTCGATTGCTGTTTAACTTTTCGTCATTTGCATTAGGAGTTAAATTATAATCTTTGGTATGTATACCTGTATCAAAATAGCGGCTTGTTTTCAAAAGCCTCTGATCTTCGATTTTCCGTTTTCATAATTCACAGGAATTGCATGTATAGAGTCTATTTTGATGTTTTCTAAATTTAATGTGTATGTTTTAGGATTTTCGGTTTTCTAAATTAAATGTGTTGGCTAATTGAAAACATTAACTCACGATTTGGTCTGAGGGTTTTCTGTCACGAGCGTGTTCTGATTATAAAAGTATATATTTTTTTGTGTGTTAGCCATCAATCCACTCAGGGTATACATTGATTTCACTCTAGTCCGAGGATTGGATCATAACATGTTGCTTGTTCATGGGGTATCTCTCAGGTATTATAAATTCAAATGTCCATATCCTTGTTATATGATCTTTTTCTTTTCAGATTATGATTATATATTTTTGAATGTTAAATATGCGCTATTATAAATCAGATGTACACGGAAACACTATGCGACAAGGCGTATTA
Source organism: Helianthus tuberosus (assembly GCA_030545235.1). Lineage (NCBI taxonomy): Eukaryota > Viridiplantae > Streptophyta > Magnoliopsida > Asterales > Asteraceae > Helianthus > Helianthus tuberosus. The sequence continues at coordinate 45,837,113 of CM060451.1, read as the reverse complement.
TTCCATGCATCTTATGCCATGAACACAAGAACTAACTTCGAAGAAATTTACCATCCTAGGTAATCTTCTCTACCCCAACACCTCTTCACTTAAATGCAAATGGTCTCATCGTATGTTATTAAACATAAAAATTTACTGCAGGGTGTGTGCTTCTGCATTTATAGTTCCCTATGATAAGGTCATGGAAGCACTTAACGTTAACTATTCTCCCGGAATGCGTTTTGAAATGCTTGTTGATGAAGGAGAAGACCCTGAACATATACGGAATAACTTGTCACTTCTTTCTTTTAGATTTGAGTAGAGATGGCAATAGCGTGGATGGTGCCATAGTCACTGATTAAAGTTTTGAGACTTTGTTTTCTCAAAATTAAAGTTTATTCTATTGAGATTTTGCTTTCTTACCTATACCAAAGGGTACTATTAAAGTTTTGAGATTTTGTTTTCTCAAAAAGATTTATGCTATTGAATATTACACTGATAAAATTGAGTTACTTGGTAAGAATACAATCTGTTTGAAGATTTCTAAGTTTCCAAAGATCTAAATGATGGTTCATTTTGAGATTTTTGTTAAGATCAAGTAAATTTGTTTCTAGTGGTATCTTTGTTATTGCATTTTGCGATTTCTAGTTTCCAACTTAACCAAACTTACAAAACTGGAAGGATACTCTATCTGTGCTGTTTGTTTAATTTGTAAATTTTTTGATGAGGCGAATGGTGCTTTGCTGAATATTCTTGACGAGTAGAGCAAGAAAGTGGGCTATTCTTCATCTGGTAGTTCAAGTAAATGCATGCGAAGATGAAAAGAACAGTAAACATATTAGTTGTATTGTGGGAAACTAGTTGAACTTGAAAGTTGTACTTGACTAATTGTGAGTTTAAGATGGTGACAAGTTTGCAACTTTCTTGGCTTTGGGTTCTTAGTTCTCAAGCAAAGGGTCTTGTTGTCTTTGGATTCTTAGTTCTCAAGTAAAACACTAATACTCTCTCCGACTTTCGTACAAACAGAATCTTCAATCCAACAACAAATCTCAAAGTGTGCTGAAAATCAACATTAACAATGAGTCATAAACGCCCACCTCTTGGACCGAGTCGACTTCAAAGATCAAGGTATACTAGTTACTCAATTTCTAAATACGATTATCATGCACTAGTTTATGTCTTTTTATGTTCAGTTTCACCAAATATGTTTTTATTGTTCATAAAGAACTTACAATTTGAACTCAATTGATCAAATCTGGCTTTAACATAACAAAACTTGACCTTTTCATATAATGTGATCTGTACTCTTATATCAACAATTGTTTTTTGTTTAATTATTTCCTTATTTTCTCAAATCAATTATTTTGATCCAAAGGATCAAAATTGTAACACCTCGAAAAATCACGACCAATATGATAAAGACACGTGTCATAAACTTCAAACGTGTTATAAACCCGGATCAAGTTGAAAGATGTATGGTAGGATTAAAAAGTGTCAACATGTTAATTAATACCTCTGAGTGACCTTTTTATAAATCCCAAACCTTTATATGTTTTATAAACATTTGATATACATTCAAATCCGGTCAACTAATGTGATAAATAATTCAAAATTTCAAAGAATGGAATCTTAGGTGTATTTACGACAATTCTCATTCATTAACCTTCATCAATAAAGTCCAAGAACTTTCAAATGCATGGCAACACATACAAGGGCATGCAAGGCCTGATTATATGGTCCCATTAGTGAAAAAAGACATAAGATTCGAGTTATAAAAGTTGCATGGTCAAAGCCTAAAAGTTTACAAGTTTTTGTCTTCTGGTCGTCGGATACGGACCGCATGGGAGTAGGCTTACGATCTGCAAGAATTGTAGCTGGGCGATGAAGCTCAAGGACGGTTACAGACCGCATCAGTTTGGGCTTACGGTCCATAAGTGGTGGATACGGACCGCAAGGGATTTTGCTTACGGTCCGTAAGCCTGTCGCTGGCAGTAAAAATGGACAGTTGCCTGTTACAGCAGGTTGCACTGCCTTACTTGCATGGTATTCGAATACAGGAGCTTGGCCAACAGATTTTCATGCATAGCGACACATGGGAATCATCAGGGAACACTTATAGACCTTGTTGGCATGATCTTGGGCAATTAAGATCAATATATAAAGAGGTTGAGTTGCAACCATAAACTTGTTCATTTCAAATCAATTCAAGCTTTCCTCTGGAGCTCTCTAGACCAAGCAGACTTCCATCAGCTCTTAATTCGTGCTAAGGACCATTGTGAGTGTTCTTAGCCTTCCTAATTCATGTTTTATTAGTTTAATGACCAAAAGTCAAACTTATCGTAGTTAAGGTTTGACTTAGTGATTAATCACTAATGGTCCAGTCATTAGTCAAATTGAAAGTAGATATAAGTTGGCAATTATGTAGGTAATAAACCCCTAAGAGGGCACCTACTGATTATCACCCTAACTTGGTCAAATGTCGGGTTAAACCTAATAATAAAAAGTCAACAGAAAGCTATTTTGCAAATAAATTCATAATTAGCAATGTAGAAGCTATGAAACCTTTTTTAACACTTGTATAACTTGGTAATTAATGTAAGAACATGTCTAAGCATGTTCAACCCGACAATTTCAAGTTTAGGCTCGGTTCGCAACCGAAAGTCGCAAAGTTGACTTTTGCCTTGACTTTCAGTTCTGGCCCGATTTAGATTGTTTTAGAAATGCCTTAGGCTTCCATTAGGTCCATGTTCCATATTAGTATAACCCTCTGAGATTATACAACTTGGATCCTAATTTATCCAATTCATTTGCATGTTTCCGTTATATGCCTAAATGTTGACCATTATGCCCTTTTGACCTTAAAACGAGATTTTTGAAAATGTGAGAGGACAATAATCTTTGTTACTGATTTATAAACTTTTCCTAAAAATTTGACATCAGTTTGAGGTCTAGATTAAGAGTTATGCTCAATATCGTAATTAGAAAGCTTTTTATTAATTAAACGGCATTATTAGCATAAAGCCTATCTAAACCCAAATTTTGACACCAAACTTTTTACCTACTGATGTAATATAATATTTTGGGATTTTTGAAGATTTTTATTTATTTTTAAACTGATCATATCATAGGGTTCTAGCTTTGATTCGGTAATTGTCGGTTATACCCTTTTCTTGAATAAAATGAGTTTTACATAATATTTTGATAACCAAACTTTTGCTACTGATTTTATATGATAAATAAAATATTTTGAACTTTATAAACTGATCAAAAACTCAGATTTCTTATTATAATCCTAAGATCCCTTAAAACCGACTTTTACGCGTTTTAAGCGCATAGTATGGGTTAAAATTATTTTTAACATAAAAGACTTAATACCTACTGATGTTTTTTAGTAAATTTCTATACTTTAACAGTAAGCAAAAGTTTTAAACTCAGATTTCCAAATTTGACCTTTAAAGCTTAAGTGAAATTACCAAAATGCCCCTTCGGTGCATAGTTTGGTTATAAATGATAAATTTCACATATAGGCAATACCCTACTGATATGATCTACAAAAATAACCATTTTTACTGATTATATCAGACCTGAACCTCAGATTAGTATTTAATCCCTTTTATAAATTTTAAAATGACCAAACTACCCATACGGGGAATAAATTGAGTTTAAATTCGTTTTGGGCATAATGGAAGGTATCTTACTGATATCACAACATATTTAAGGCATATTAACATAGGAAACCTGTTCATGACTCTTTTGGTTACCCATTATGCATTTTTCGCGTTCGGTACGATTTATGTGACTAGTTTGCATAAATTGACCGAAACGGGTCAAACCTTATCATTTTGATCTCAAAATCTAGAATGTGTTTAGTTTACCCATATTATACATGTCTTCAAACTTGTCGGGTCTAAACCACATTCTAATCCGGTCTTCGCTTAATCGTGCGTTTGAACCGTATATCTTCCTTTAAAACTAACCGGTCTAAGTTTAGGCTTAATTAGGACCCGTTAGGAATCTATTAGGTTATTTAAAACCTTCGTTCCAGATTTAGGAGCCCAGTAAAAGATATCCGCATTTGCCAATTGTATACGCCTGGGATAAATTGTATAATTTGCTCAGGTAAATACTCTTAACTTATTTTCCCTTATACGGGCTTGGGTACGGTATATAAAATACCGCTTGGTCGGGCATTGAATTTTTAATCATATGAAGGTTAATTTATTGAGATGACCCGTTTAAACTGTTTTGTTTGTTTTAAGCCTTTGGGGGGTTAATGACCATGTCCTGGATATCCTCGGCTCATTCACTGAAATGGCCACGACTTAAGCACGGGGTGTAGGCATACACCTGCCGGTGCGTATGTAAAAATAATATAACCGCCTGTTCGAGAATAACTCGCCGCGGGATATATTATGTGGTGTGTCTATTAATCTTTAACCCGGTATTCAGCCCGGGCTACTGAACGTATAACGAACATATAATTCTTTTACAAGTTTATATATATAAATAATTATCCCAAGTTATAAAAGATTATTTTGTGCCTTGTGCATTCAAATCAATTTTCTTAAACATTTTCAAAATGAGTCGGTTAATTGTATTTACCAGTGTAAACTGACGTATTTTCTAAAAAGGCTAAGTGCAGGTACTAGACGGAATAGGCTGGCTACTCCTAGCATCAATAAAGAGTCTTGCAAGCTTAGATGTTTACAAATATGTTGAACAATGTTTCCTTTTGACTATGATCCGCCTGTGGATCCTTTACATTCCGTTGTAATACTTTGATATTACTTTCATTCGGGTTATAATGTTTTTATCTTTCGACTTCCGCTGTATATTAAACTGTGATAAATTGTCTATGATGATATCAACTACGTCACGATACTCCCCACCGGGCCCACCGGTATTACGTGGAAATATCGGGGTGTGACAAAAATCCAACTATGAAATATTCGATCAATAATAATTAATTGTTTATTATCTATTTGTTTGATGGATTTTAAAAATGCGAATCAATATAAAGATCATTAAATATATCATTCATTAGGTTAAAATTGTCACTTGATCATAAAATCACAGATTCAAACTTTACCAGAAACACATCTCTATACAACACCTTTTCCTTGTTACATCGCTCGTCTGTTTAAAAAAAAGTAATATTTTATTTAAAATTTTTTAGAAAACGCTAATACTTATATTTCAAAATAGTTATACTTTTTAAGCACCTTTACTTTAACATTTAAAAGGTAACAAAATTATCAAAAAGGTGTTGGACCTTCTCATATATTATAGTTTTACCCTTTAATACTATTCAATAGTTTTCTTATTTTTTTAAATTTTAATGATCTAAATTTGAATTGTTTATCTTGTTCTCAATGTCCTCGCGCTAATTTTTCTTCTAAATTGAACCTACTCATGTATTATTCTTGCCCCCCGCTAAGTACATTGGTATTCTCATGCAATTTTCATTTACCAGGATCTTGAAAAGTCAATTTTCTTTTAATAGTGTAGGTATGACAAGGGCAAAGCAGAGTATACGAATCTCCATTCGAGTGGCTCTAAAAGAAAAGAGTGCTGATCATGTTCCAGTGTCAGGATCTGGGTTGGATTAGTTTCTGGTTACTTGATTATGTTCGGAAGGAAAACACATGATTTCAGACTTGTGAATTCTATCATGAGGCATGAACTTTATTTCCTCGTTTTCCCCTTTCACGTAGTTGCTGATCCAAACGCCTTTAAAGACCCTAGTCCTTTTCACCAATAGCGTCTAGGTGGGTGTTTGTGATCTCATCCAGAAACTCAAGGACGGTTTCATTCTCGTTTTCTAGTAAACATGACAGCTGGATTCATCTGTAATCCAATCTCCCCCGATCAGTGATTTAAGACATTTCAAGATATATACCATGAACAAAGACATTGGTTTATATGAAGTGAGTCTCAATCCGAAACCCACATTGACACTGCTAAAAATGAAGAATTTGGTGACGTCATGTATCTTGCTTCCAGAGTTTGCAACTTTGTGTGAAAAGTTGTTCGTGCCGGCTACCGGCCAAATGATCCATACCCTGTTGAAGTCGACGTTGACGAAATGAGATGGGTGATTAATAAACTAGAATTCTGCGAGGAGCCACACATGCACAACCCATGGTTTAGCTACTGTAATTGCACTGGTAAAAAAATGTGTCTAATAAACATGTCGTACTTCCCTCATAAATGTTGGGATGTTAATATCCTACACAAGTGATTGTTCTTTCCTTTTTATGTCAGAATTTGCATGTCTTCAACTTCTTCAGTTTACCTATTTCTAAGATCTTTGAGAACCACCATAGATGGATTTGTATCTTTCTTTTTTGGTCTCTCTCTATTTGGTTTAGGTGAGCAGACCTGGTACTTACATTTCATCTTTAACCCAGATGCAGAAAAATCGAATCATGACAAAAAAAAAAAATTAACAGCCCGTGATTCTCGGTAATGGTACACATTGAGAAACCTATGGTTCGGTTATGCTTTTTTATAACGGATTTTTATGGTTCGGTTATGGTTTTTTTCGTATAAATAACTGAATTTACCTAACATAACCAGTCAGGAAAAGTTTTACTGTAATTATTTTTTTACAAAATAATACTGCTTTATATATTATGTATTGATTAAAATGACAGATGATATATTATTAGATCCAATATATGATTGGATTTATTAATTGAAACTAGCTTTCATTTCACCTACGTTCAAAGCCGCCAATTATTGGTGAACTATGTGAACTATTTTCTCCTGTAACTGAATTAATCAAACCACTTGTAATCGAATCATGTTGATTGAAAATCTAAAAGCCAAAATAGTGGAACTGAACCAAGCAATGTTCCCCTCTAGCCCTCTAGGTATATGTGTGTACTTATGAAATAATTGAATTGAAATGTCATGAACTATAACACACTAGCAGGATGCCCGCGCGATGCGGTGGGAACGACACATCGCATTGCGCTACGTCACTCTCACTCTCGGTTGTTTAACATGCCATTTCATGTACTATTACGTAACTTCTGTAACTTCTGAGTGTGAAATGAATATGATTACAGTATTACTCTGTATATCAAATTACATCATGGAAACACTAATACTCTTCCGACTTGCGTACAAACATAATCTTCAATACAACAACAAATCTCAAAGTGTGCTAAAAATCAACATTAACAATGAGTCATAAAGGCCCACCTTGGACCGAGTCGATTTCAAAGATCAAGGTATACTAGTTACTCGATTTCTAAATAAGATTATCATGCACTAGTTTATGTCCTTTTGTGTTTAGTTTCACTAAATATCTTTTTATTGTTCATAAAGAAGATACAATTTGAACTCAGTTGATCAAATCTGGGCTTTAACATAACAAAACTTGATATTTTCATATAATGTGAATTGTACTCTTATATCAACAATTAATTTTTGTTTAATTGTTTCCTTATTTTCTCAAACGATTATTTTGATCAAAAGGATCAAAATCCTACTATGAAATATTCAATAATAATTAATAATAAATAATTAATTTATGGATTTTGAAATTGCAAAATCAACATAAAGATCCTTGATGGATTTTGAAATTGCGAAATCAATATAAAGATCATTAAATTTATCCATTCTGTTGATACATATTATGTGGACGCGACTCGGTTCGGTTCGATTTCGTTACGATGTGAAGACCGTGGTCAAGATATCCTCCTATCTTGACCCGGTATGGTGATTAAACTATGTTTAGTGTAAAACAGTTACATATGAGCAGACTGTTTTATGATAGTGTTCTGTTAAACTGCTGTTTGCATCAAATCTGCAAGTATGTGTCTGCATGCAGCCTCCTACGAAGAACTGAGATACTTTGTTATGATGGTTTGCTGAGTATGTTCACTACGAAGAACCATCATCCACGAATAACCTCACTTCAACGAAGAACCTGCTGATAAACACATTATCCACGAAAAACCATGTTGGTGTGTACCCTCTCACGAAGAACCCATGGTCTACATGAAGAACATACTTCGTGAAGGTGTTTGTTGTTTGATGTTGACTCCCACGAAAGACCATCCAGCCGAAGAACCACATTCACAAGATTGGCCGCAGAACCCCTCACGAAGAACTCACGTTCTTCGTGGGCTTTCATAACAGGCCCAGAAGGTTATTCGTGAGCTGTAGATAAGTTTAGTATATAAAGGCAGCAGTAGCAAACAGATCTGGGAGAACACACAGAGAGCACCTAGAGTGGGTGTATTCAGAGAGTTTGAGAGTTTTCTTGTAAATCTTTGTGTTGTAACTCTTCTGAATATAATACAAGTGAGTTTTAACGTTGAATCTTGTTCTTGTATCTCGTGTTCTTGTCTCAGTTGCATACCCGTTCGTATTCCGCACTTGCGAGTGTGTTCGGTAACAATGATAAGGTTACTAGATCCTCCTCTAGGGACCTACAAGTGGTATCAGAGCCTCGGCTCTCATCCTTGTTAAAATTGAGCCTTGTGTCGTGTTTTTCGAACTTTTTTTTAAGGTTTTCAGTAAATTCCTGTGCTTTGAAAGTTATATGGGTTAAGTCCTTGAAAAACTGTTGTTTGCTTAAATTTTTCTTAAAAGCCTTGTTGAAATACATGGAGACATGTTAGTATAGGGTTTTTCTAAAAAGTTTTTGCAAAAAAATCTAGTTCGGAAAACTTTCCGGTGTGTTGTTTGACCGGAATATTCATCGGAATTGTCTTGATAAGATAAGATTTCAAAAGCTTTCAAAAGGTGATTATTTTTGATATTTTTTCGTATCATCTTAGATCTGCTTTTTTACCAACTTTTACCTACTGACACACCTCTCCATACCTGCGAAAGACCTTGTGTCAACGAACAACCAATTTGCAGTTTTGAACCTTGGTGAAGAACCCTATTTTTGTCTTATTCAAGTGAAAGACCTCCTTTACTTCCTTTCTTAATCTCACGAAAAACCTGGGTCAACGAAGAACTTCTTTGAGTCAACAATAAACCAATTGTTTTGTCTTATTAGGTGAAGAACATTCTTTATGGCCCATTTGTCTTATTAGGTGAAGAACATTCTTCATGGCCCATTTGTCTTATTAGGTGAAGAACCTCTTATTCAGTGAAAACATTCTTCACCCACACTCACGAAAAATCTCTGTTCCTTGTTAATTTGATCATCAACGAAGAACCCTATTCTTCGTGGGATATATCTTCCATCTGTCTTGGGTTGGTTTTTCATCCTATATTTTTCGTTCACAAACATTCACAAAATATACATATTCTTCGTGAGGTGTAGGCTGGTATTTCGTTCATCAAGTTCTTCGTGGACTTGTAGTCTTTCACAGTAGGTTATCAAAAGTTTCACCATTGCCTGTTGAGTTGATTATTTTCAATCCATTATGACTTCAGATTGGTGGGGTTGGAAACCTGATCCTAATGCGTATATGTATACGAGTAAAGGTTCAGGTCCAGTCCCTTCATGGGCTCAGACTTCCACGTCTTCGTCATCAGCACAATCGAGTTCAATTACAGCAAATCAGTGGGCTTTTGTTACAAACCAAAACCAAAGTATTCAAAGTCTTCTTTTGAGCGAAAATGAAACCGGTAGTAACAACCGCCCACCAAAGCTCATGCATATGAACGAGTATCCCGGATGGCAAGAGAGATTTCATACGTATATTCTTGGGCAAAACACGGAGTTGTGGTTGTCTTTTACCATGGAATTCGATCAAGCACTTGAAGAAGCCGGTTCAAATGCTGCGACATTTGCGGATCTTTCTATCGATGATAAGAAGACATATGATTTAGAAAAGAAAGCATTCTCGATTCTAACTCAAGCCTTAAACAAAGATATTTATCATCAATTTGTGGGATTCAAAACAACAAAAATTCTGTGGGATGCACTAAAGGCAAGAGGTTAAGGAAATGCGTCGTCATGTAAACTGAGACATGATCTGCTCAAAAAGGAGTTCCACGACTTCATGTGTATGGAAAGGGAGTCGCTGGGAGACATGACAAGTCAATTTTATCATCTGCTGAGTGAGATGGGTAATTTTAAGGTCGCGGTAACTCCCGAAGAGGTTGTCACAAAGTTTGCCGATGCATTGCCAGCTCAATGGAATGGTTTCTTGGAGATTCTGAAATATAGTGGCATGCTAGCTATAACCAACATCCATGTTTTCATTCAATTCTTGGAGAACAAAAATCAAGAGGAAATCAAGAAGGCAAAAAGAGTGTCGGTACCACAAAATCCCGAGATATACTATGGAAATTGTGGAGGTACCAGCACGGTTGCAAGACCTACTCAACATGCTCAACTAAAAATGACTTTTGTCTCGAGCACCGATATGTATGGAACACCACAACCAGCAGCCTCAGAGCAAAGCTATCAGTCTACTGGAGTACCATCATTTCTTGATCCAAACTACAAAGGTCAACAACAAGCCAGTTATGGAAACACTTTATCAACAGTCAATGTTGGTCAGTCAACTAATCCAAACACGGTTCGGCTAGATACTTCAAGTTTCTCGAAAGTAAGTGTTGAGGTGGCAAAGGAACATATGGAGCTTCTAACCACTTTGGTGAGCGCGTACTGTGGGTTGGTAGCAGGGCAAATTGGGAACATCAATTTGACTCAGGAAGATTATCAGCAAATTGATAAGGATGAAATGGATTTGATGGATATCAAGTGGGCATTTGCTAGTGCTGTGAGGAGAGCAAAAGATTTCATGGAAAGAACTGGTAGAACCAGCTTGGAAAGCAAGAAGGACACCAAGTATGGGTTTGATAAACAGGCGGTCAAGTGTTTCAACTGTGGTGAACGAGGTAATTTCAAACGTGAGTGTACGAAGCCAGCTCAGCATGGGAACCAGAATCCGTTCAGAAATCAAGGCAACTAACCGAACCAGAATCAAAACAGGAATAATGAACCTGCCTTGATGCCTGCAAACAATACTCATCAAGCGGGTCCATCAAACAACAACCGAGCTCTTGTGGTACAAGTTGATGAAGGTTGTGACTGGTCAATTCAACTGGGTAGCGGTGATCAGGGTGGAACAGCTTGTTTTGCTGAAGTTGTCAAGGATCTAAAACAAGCGTGTGGTGGAGAATCTTCAGATGAAGACAGTTCCTGGTTATAGTGGAAGCTCAGATGAGGAAGCCTCAAGTTCAGGTGAAGACGACTCGGATAAAGTGTCCCATGAGACTATTGATGAAGATGTTGAGAAGCTTTTGAGTGAAACTGAAGCAGGAAATGACAGAAGGTCAATCCTGGTGGATCAAACTGCTTATTCTTCTTCTTCTCATCGTTCAGCCTTTATGGCTAATGTTGGCAGTTTGTCAAGTCAGGTATGTGTCAATGAACCTAAATGTGAGAAATGTGATAATTGTGTTGATTTAGGTGCTAAATTGTCTGACTTGCAAAGCAAATATGATGATTTGCAAAGCAAGTATAACGTGACATTTATCCACCATCAAAGTTTGATCGTGGATCTTTCGAAATGCACAGAGGCTAACTTGTTCCATAAAAATCATGAAAAAGAATTTAAGAAGGTAATTGACACATTAAGGGAAGATAAGTCCGAGCTAGTAAAAGCTGCTTCAAGAAAACAAACTGCTATAAACAATTACATCACTAGGCCCGAGGAAGCACAAAAAGAGTTGGCCTGTGTCAAGTGTGAAAATGAGGCGATCCAGCTTAGGTTAGATAGTTACTCAAACTCTAGGTATGTGCTGGATCACATCATTGACATACAGAAAAAGAAGAATGATCTCACGTGCATTGGATATAAGAAGTGTCCTCCACCTATTAGACACAATTATACCGCAATGCCTGATGAGGAGGATAAACCTCAATTTGAGCCATCTGTTCCTTTAGATGTTGGGGAATTCGCAGCTGGACTTGGTTACAAAAAGGAAGTATCATCAGATTCGGATATGTCAGCAGATATGAAAGTATCAACTGCTGAACAAAATCAGCATCCTCCAGTCATTGTTGAGGATGCTGATTCTTCAGATGATGAATCCGATGATACTGACTCTGCACAGTCTGATGCGGTTACCAAAGAAGAGGACATACCTCTCGAGGATCACATTCTAAGTGATCCTCCTGCAAAAGCTGCTAAGACTGTTCGGGTCGAGTCCACTTCTGCACAAGAGTCTGAGAGTGTGAATTTGCTATACACTCTAGTTGGTGATGATAAAGTTTATTCAAACAAAGATTTTCCCATTAAAAATGTAAATCAATCTTTGATCAGTAAAGTTTTTGAGGATTCGACAAGTAAGTTTTTGGGAGAGTCGAGTTCACGAGTTGTGGTAAAAAGCTGAAGTTCGAAAACAATATGGAAACCAGAAATTACCAACAGAGAAAATTCAGGAAAATCACACCAAACTAAAAGGAAAATCGACAACTCAAGGTCGAAAGGAACAAAACCAGAGAAAGAACAAAAAGGTGAACTTTGTGAAGTAGAAGGGAATTCATAAAATTGAAACATTTGAAAACAAATCTAATATAGATTAACTCAGGACCAAGTACCTCGAAATCACAAAGTTCATCAACGAGACATCAACATGATACTTCGGGGTTTGTTGAACGAAGATCATGTTTTGAGTGTGGTGAGTTTGGACATATAATTCGAAATTGTCCATATCTTCATAAGTTAAAGGCTAAAGCTGATGTTCCCCTGAGCAAAATTACCAAAAGCGATTTGTTCTTCAAAACAAGATCCCCGTGTTGTGAAAGAAAGGGAGAAGAAACAGAAACGCAAGCAAATCAAGGTAATTGAAAAGGCTCTTAAAACCGATGTGGTTCAAAAACAATCTGTTTCAGTCAAACCAGAAATTTCAAAAATTTCAAAAACTTCAAACAATCACGAAGTTAAAGTTTCAAACAATCAAACTCGTAAAACTCAACAGGCTTGGAAACCTAAATTGGTTACAAACTCAGGGGGAGCATCACCATTTCCAAACCATCGCGAAGTTGAAATAACTTTTGTCAATGAAAATGGAAGACCCAAGTCCACGAAGGCTTGGGTCCCCATCTCCAACTGATCGTTTGAGTACATGTGCAGGGTGTTCCAGTAGGAACTATCAGTAGTCTTTGGATTGTTGATAGTGGGGCATCCAGGCACATGACCGGCGACATGAGACTTCTCTACCACGTCAAATCTATTAGATGAGGTTATGTTGCTTTTGCTGGAGATAAAGGCGGGTATATTACTAGTGAAGGAATGGTATCCAACGGGGTTGTCAGTTTTGACAAGGTCAACTTTGTGCAACAGCTTGATCACAATCTTCTAAGTGTTTCTCAAATCTGTGATAAGAAGTTTTCTGTGCACTTTGATGCTAATGGATGTTATGTGTTGAAACCCGGTTTCAAGATCCCCAAAGACTGGATTCCCTTATCTGCTCCAAGGATTAATGATTTGTATGTCCTTGATATGAGCCAAGCAATTACAACTGAAATTTTCTTAAATTTTTACTCCCCCTAAAATTTAAAACATTTAAATAAAATTTGATAACCCGGTGCTTTCGGGTCTATACCCATAGCCCTCTCATCTAGGAGATCAAACTGGTGACTCAAAGCTAGCGCTACATCTTGCTAACGTCGTCTGAATTGCCTTGCAAGCACTACATATATATGGCAAGCCCACGTCGCCTTCGTCTCCCATTGTAGTCGCCTTCTTCATATGGCAAGCGCTACCCGTCGCTTGCACTACATTGTCTGACGATAACCTTGCCTGACCTCTTCCGCTCTGACTGAGCTGACCGTCGCACCTGACTTCTATATCCCGTTATCCATAGATCTCCTTCCTTATCGTTGCCGGTCTAAGCAGAAGGTTGATAAGTCAGATGTCTGGTGAACACATTCGTAATGAGTATGGGTCTAGTAGGTGTACTAGGAAGGAAGCGAGGTACTGAGTTTAGTGTCGACAAGTGGATCTTTATTCTCAATGATATGGGAGACAGTCAAAGCATCAGTCTCAGCATCAACAGAAGAAAAGGACTGACCGACCGCCGTTCAAGAGAGGTCCCGGAGGCTCGAACTTTTTGCTTGCTTTGAAACATGGGCCGAAGGAAAGAGGAAGACCAAACAAAGTCGCGGTCAAAGCAAAGAAAAAGATGCCAAAAAAGATTCACTTTAGCTTCTAGCTCGCTTAGTGTAGGTTGCTTGCAATCCTGACATCCCGAGTTACAGTTTAGGGGATTGATTACGTGGCTGAATCTCCTGTTAAGGAGCTTTCCTACGTTCCTGTCCTTGATGTCTCTCTCATTCCGAGGTGAGGGTGAGGTTGCTTGCAAGACTTTCGATAGCTGGCTCGGCCGAACGGAATCACCGATCTAGATACTAGACATTTGAGACCTGTGAACAACTGCTTTAAAAGGCCGTAAATCGTCAATAAGAAAGGAGTTACATCATAACTAAATACCGAACCTGGACCACAAAACCATGCTCTCCTTGGCTAAAAAAGGTGTACAAGGGTCTGAAAGAGTTCACGCCGCTTTCTGCACAAGTAACGTGTTTTGTTACTAAAGCCACAAAAAAGGAAACAATCTCTTGGCACAGGCGGATGGGACACATTCACTTAAGGAAAATGAATCATCTGGTGAAGAATGAGTTAGTAACTGGTGTTCCCGTAAAAAACTTTCATCTGCAAGACGTCTGTGTTTCATGCCAAAAAGGAAAACAAAGAAAGAAATCGCACCTTATAAAGAAGACTAACACGGTAGCAGTGCCGCTTGAACGCTTGCACATGGATTTATTCGGTCCTGTCAAGCATAAAAGCATCAATAATGACTCGTACTGCCTCGTGGTGAATGATGATTATTCCAGATTTTCTTGGGTGGCGTTTATGGCACACAAGAGTGAAACATTCGAAATTATCAAAAACTTGATCACAACGATTGAGAATTGTATACTTTGAAAGTGAGACGCATACGCAGCGACAATGGAACTGAATTTAAAAATCATGCTATGGAGGAATTCTGTAAATCCAAAGGCATTCTTCATGAATTCAGTGCCAGATACACTCCTCAACAAAATGGCGTCGCTGAGCGTAAGAATAGAACATTGATCGAAACTGCAAGGACTATGTTGGTAGAATCATAGTTGCCCATTCCTTTCTAGAGTGAACCTGTGGCCTCCGCTTGCTACACGATGAACCGAGTCCTTACACTAAAAAGACACAATAAGACCTGCTTTCAGCTACTGCACAAACGGAAACCAGATTTACAATTTCTTGAATCGTTTGGGGCTCCTTGCACTATGATCGATCCTGATGGTAAATTTGGGCCAAAAGCAATTGAGGGATACTTTCTTGGGTATGCCACCCCAAATTTAAGAGTTTGGAATCTTGAAACGAAAAGGATCGAGGAATGGTCTGAAGTCAGAGTACAGAGGCACACATTGCAAGTCAGATGTCCGGGTCAGCCAAGGATGTTTGAGTATGATGACTTTTTCAATTCAATCAATATTGAGGAAGAAGTAGTAGATGCTGCAGGACAGATATTTTTCGAGAGTGACAACGCAACAGATTCACCGTTGGTTCGTCCAATTGTCAACAATCAAGAATCATCATCAGTTAACAATAATGCTCTCGAGAATGAGGATTTTCACGATGCTGCTGAACTAAACGAATCTTCAGATGATGATGAATTTCTTGATGCAGACCAAGAAGCTCCTAAAACAGTTGTGCATGGTACTTCTGAGGCTACACCTCCTGAGGACTGCACTAAAACAGCAGAAGCTGCTGCATCATCATCTTCGCCAGTTCAGGGTATTGATTTGGTTGTTGATCTCAACTTCAACAATCTGGGTATAAATATTCCAGTTCCGGATAATCTAGAAACAAGAATCCATAATACCCATCCTCAACAAAACATCATTGGTATTATTCACAGTGGCATGCAGACGAGGAATTAGTTGAGAAACAACAACAATGCTGGTTTGTATGCAGCGATTAGAGAATCGGGTTTGCAGAATGATTGGTCCTTCGCGTGTTATGTCTCACAAGAAGAACCAAGGTCTAGGAAAGAAGCCATAGAAGATAATTCTTGGGTGGAAGCTATGCAGGAGGAACTGCAACAATTCCAGAAGCTTGGTGTCTGGAAACTGGTTGAGAAACCTGAGAAGTACAAGAAGATTGGCACCCATTGGGTTTTTAAATGCAAAAAAGATGACCGTGGAATAGTTGTCCGAAACAAGGCGAGATTAGTTGTTCATGGTTTTCGTCAGGTTAAAGGGATATACTACAACGAAGTTTATGCACCAGTTGCACGTCTTGAAGCTATTCGGATCTTTCTAGCCTATGCTTCCTTCAAAGGATTCAAGGTTTACCAAATGGACGTGAAAAGTGCATTCCTACATGGTGTGGTTGAAGAAGAGGTGTATGTTGAACAGCCTCCGGGTTTTGAAGATCCTATTCATCCTGATCGGGTTTGGTTGCTCAACAAAGCTCTCTACGGATTACATCAAGCACCGAGAGCTTGGTATGCAACCTTATCTAATTATTTGCCGGAGAACGGTTTTCGCCGGGGTCTTATCGATTGCACTCTCTTCATCAAAGAAAAGGATGGAGATCTTCTATTGGTTCAGGTATACGTAGATGATATTATCTTTGGTTCAACTAACGATGTTTTGTGTAGGGACTTCGAGCGTGTTATGTATGAGAAATTCGAGATGAGCACCATGGGGGAAATGAATTTCTTTTTGGGCCTACAAGTTTAACAAACGGAGTCTGGGATATTCATCCATCAGACTAAATATGTCGGTGACATCTTGAGCCGGTTCCAGATGTCCGAAGCGACGCCCATTGGTACCCCACTTCCGCAGAATCACAAGATTACTCCGGACTTGAAGGGTGAAAGCGTTAACTCTTCACTTTACCGCGCAATGATCGGATCTCTTATGTATCTCACATTCTCGAGGCACGACATAATTTATCCTACGTGCCTGCTCGCCCGATATCAAGCCAACCCGAAGGCCTCACATCTAGCAGCTGTAAAAAGGATTTTCCGCTATTTGAAGGGTTGCCCGGACACCGGTCTATGGTACCCTAGGGATGATAGCTTCGACTTGATCGCGTTCAGTGATTTTGACTTTGGTGGCTGCAAAATCGACGGCAAATCCACAATGGCTGGATGTCAGTTTTTAGGAAATCGCCTGGTCACATGGCAGTGCAAGAAGCAGACTTGTGTCGCTACATCAACCTGCGAAGCTGAATACATTGCTACCTCAAGTTATTGCTCCCAAGTCCTGTGGATCCAACAACAAATTCGCGACTACGGTTTTGAATTCCTATCCACTCCTATTTTCGTTGATAATTATGCTGCCTTACAGATCACTAGAAATCTTGTGCAGCATTCAAAGACTAAACACATCGAGATCAACTATCACTTCATACGTGATTGTTTTGATAAAAGACTTATCGATGTTGTTAAGGTCCACACTGATGACCAACGTGCCGACCTTTTTACCAAAGCATTTGACAAATCACGATTTGACTATTTACTAATGGTAAACGACATTAAGGTTAAGCCAGAGTAAAACCAACATCGGTATCATTTTTGTAAATATTAATTTGTGTTTTCTTAATTTCTCGTACTTTTTGCATTTTAGGGGGAGTAAATTCGAAAAATACAAAAACATTGAAAAATTTCAAAAACACAAAAACATCGAAAAATTTCAAAAACACAAAAACAATAGAAAAACAAAAATGAGTTTCCTGGCGGGAAAAAGAGAAAATGATAGTATATTAGTGGTCTAGCGAAATCTCTTTGAACTTAAAATGAAAAACGATAAGCAGCTCTATATAAGATGTATCAGTAGGCTCACAATCATTTTAAAGTGTGCAGGGTGATATAAACCTAAATCGACTGAAGATCGTGTGGGAACCGCTCATTGGCATATGGTCTTGCTACCGAAATTTCATTTGATAGATTGCCGAGGTTCTGAGATACGTGGTATTTATGCTGTTTATCATCTGGGTATCATGGTTGTTTCTTTTACCGAAATCAACGGGGACGCAAGTCTAGAGCTTCCATGATAGACATACATGTAGATATCATTCAAACATGTATATAATACATGATGCATACGACCTCAATAAGTGATAAACAATCACATGTCCCAATCAATAAGTGATAATATATCACAACTTTTATGTGGGAGTCAAGTTCGTCTCTTTGTCGGTAGGATGGTACTAACCTGTTCACGGACCTGCTCTTGTGCCCTGCATGCATCGAATATCAAGTTCCTCATTAATAAGTGATTTTATCCAAAAATAAGTGAGTATCTCACATCATATATGTTGAAAATAGATGATAAATGGTATACTCACCAGTAAGATGAACTCTCGTGCATACCTTGATACGGGAATGTGTCGTGTGTGGATGAACCCCGGTCGGTAAGTATAAATCATACCTTAACGTATCCCCTAACTGCGAGTACATCTGATAAGTTGAGCTTAAGTGGACAATAATACCGATAATCGTTATAGGATGCTTATCTAAATATTAACTAATTGAACAACAAGAGCGTTTTGGCGTGACCGTACACCGATATGATTCTCTTTCCCTCGAAACTCGCAAAAAGAATGTTTGTAAATATTTATTTACTGCTTTCCGTTTCTGCATCTCTGTATATATTTATTTACTACTTTCAGTCTTTACATTTGAAATATTCAAAAATAGCAAAAAGATTTTAGGTGTGTTTTAATATAAACTTTATAAAAGCCAAAAAGATTTTATATCTATTTTATTTTTGATTACCAGATGTTGGAACTCGAGTCTATTCTACCTAAAATCCTGATTGAAACCTAAAACAATTGCATCTTCATAAACGGTCAAAGTTAACGAGTTTTGAAAGTTTATAACTAAAATTGTTCAAATTTTACAACTTTCAAACTGTTGTCGGTCGGTAGTTGATGGAGAGTTGGTCACATGTGTGTCGTTTGTTTATGTTAACTATATTCCAAGCGGTTGTTCTCATTATGCGTTTAGCTTTCTTGTATGTGCAGATGCGACATCCAAACCAGTTAAAGGCGAAGAGAATGTGTTAGAAGATAAGCTTTGGAATGAAGACACGACATGGATGCAATCAAAGGATCAAGATGATCGAGTTGCCGCTAACCATTCATCAACACCACAAGGATTTGAAGATTTGAAGATCAACATCTCACGAGCAATGTTCAAGGGGGAGTTTGCTGATACACTCTATGTCTGTGACACGTAAAGACTCTGAAAGATCCGACGACAATGTGAAAAACCAACCATCATGAGCAGCGTTCAAGGGGGAGTTTGTTGATATATATTATGTGGACGCGACTCGGTTCGGTTTGATTTCGTTACGAAGTGAAGACCGTGGTCAAGATATCCTCCTATCTTGACCCGGTATGGTGATTAAACTATGTTTAGTGTAAAACAGTTACATATGAGCAGAATGTTTTATAATAGTGTTCTGTTAAACTGCTGTTTGCATCAAATCTGCAAGTATGTGTCTGCATGCAGCCTCCTACGAAGAACTGAGATACTTTGTTATGATGGTTTGCTGAGTATGTTCACTACAAAGAACCACATCCACGAATAACCTCACTTCAACGAAGAACCTGCTGATAAACACATTATCCACGAAGAACCATGTTGGTGTCTACCCTCTCACGAAGAACCCATGGTCTACATGAAGAACATACTTCGTGAAGGTGTTTATTGTTTGATGTTGACTCCCACGAAAGACCATCCAGCCGAAGAACCACATGCACAAGATTGGCCGCAGAACCCCTCACGAAGAACTCATGTTCTTCGTGGGATTGACTTCTTCGTGGGCTTTCATAACAGGCCCAGTAGGTTATTCGTGAGCTGTAGATAAGTTTAGTATATAAAGGCAGCAGTAGCAAACAGATCTGGGAGAACACACAGAGAGAACCTAGAGTGGGTGTATTCAGAGAGTTTGAGAGCTTTCTTTTAAATCTTTGTGTTGTAACTCTTATGAATAGAATACAAGTGAGTTTTAACGTTGAATCTTGTTCTTGTATCTCGTGTTCTTGTCTCGGTTGCATACCCGTTCGGATTCCGCACTTGCGGGTGTGTTCTGTAACAAGGATAAGGTTACTAGATCCTCCTCTAGGGACCTACACATTCATTAGGTTACGTTACTATTCTTTTAAGTAAATCAAACTAATTTCTCACAAGGATTTTAAACAGTTATAACTTTTTTACGTTAATATTCTTTTAAGTAAATCAAACAACAAATATATGAGTATTTTATTTTCTTTAATTCTATATTATTATAACTATTTTCTAGTTTAAAACAAATACGTATTAAAATGTTATGTGTTCGTTAACGTGTGAACACCCCGATACTATTATATAATCTTAGCCTGATTTGTCTGGGCCCTAATTTCCAGTCGCTATTTGCCATTGTCGCGACTATTCCATCAACGTCTCCATTTTCAGCGCCGCATGTTTGCGATTGCAGGTATTTGTTCGTTCATGGTTTCTCTGTTTGAATGTTTCCACTTTGCTTGTTTTCTTCCCAAGATCTATCCGTTAAATCTTTTGGCCTTATTTTCTTTCTGATTTAGGGTTACAAAGTCTAGTTTCATTGTTACGTATTCAATTTCACATTTGACCTATTTTCGTCTACAAATCGGATATTTTGTTCCAAAATCTTATTATTTTGCCTAAGTTTGGGTTAAGTTAGTTTAACATGATTTGAGTTTCGGTCCTAATTATTGATTCAGTCAGTTTGACTTGGCTTATCGGTATTTGCAAAATTAGCTTGTTGTGATTTCTATCATGACTTATTATCGAAAAGGTGTTTATATTGTCGTTTGTTTGTCGGTTTCACTTGACTGAATATTATTTGGTTGGGACTTTGATATAGGTTAGTTTTATGTGTTATGTAGATAATGAAAGATGCAAATATAGAGCAAAGTTGAGAGTAAAAATGCTTCATTTTCTGTTGATTTACTTTCTTCTTATACAAAAAGATATATTTGTGGAATTAGAAAGATTCAAACTAGTTACAACCTTAGTTTCCTTCTTACATGGAAGAATATTCATGGATATAGAAACTTTTAAGTAGTCACTATCGTATTTTTATGGGTCTTGACTGCAACCGAAAGATTATGAGTTACGACTGTAGGTGCAACTTCTGATCACGGTGATGGTTACTAAAAAGGGTAAAATTCTAACTACCAAATGATTTCTTACATTCAATCATTTTAAAATGGTAAAAATATACAATTTAATACTTCAGTTTAAATTTGATTTATTATTGTAGGTAAGTTATTAAACGAAAGCAAGTTTGACTCATTCGGAACTAAGGAGTTTATACTAAGAGCCTTGTGGTTCAGGTCACGGGTCGGATTTGGTTCGGTCACCGCTCTTGGGCAGTCCAGAGTCTAGACGGTGACCTGTTTAGTGGTCGGGACTCTAGGGCTATTTCATACATTCTGCATGTATTGGTTCAGACTTCAGAGGCAGGGCTATTTTTTTTATTAATATACCCGAAAGCTGAACCTCTGAATCATTTCACATTTCCACATGCTTCTGTAACATATCGTATGGTTATCGCCCCGAGATTGCTCGTTTTTATACCATACATCTATGCTACAGTTTGAGAGGAAGTGTTAGGATGATAAGTCACTATTTTTTGTTTTGTTATAGTCCATACGCAGTCCACTATATAATTCTGTATAATAAAAATAAGTATAAGAAACGCAACTATTTATAAATATACTTTGATCCATCTCGTCCCTCAATTTCCTATATCACTCTTGTGTTTCTCTAACCTACCTCATCGCTGTTTGCTATTGTCGCGACTATTTCATCAATAAATCCATTTCCAACTATGTGTTTTCTCTTTTCTTGTTGACTTAGCTTCCACAGGTTTCTCAATTAAAACCTGCCGACTTTTTTTTAGATTTAGGGTTACAAAATTTAGTTTAACTGTTGCAGTTACAATGTAACATCTTACCGATTTCCGTCTATGAATCGGATATTTTAATCTGAACTCTGATTATTTTGCCTAAATTTGGTTTAACCTAGTCTTACATGATTTTAGTTTGTGCTCTTCTTGATTCAGTGAGATCTAATCGGTTTGATTTGGTTTATTAATATTTGTAGTTTTGCTTGCACTTTATATTTGGTAAATTTGCAAAATTAGTTGTTGTGATATCTATCATGAGTTAATGCCTTTTAATAGGTCAGTCCTTGAGAATTCGGCCGTGTGAATAGATAAAATGGGTTTTTGAATATAAAGTTATATATAAAAAGTCAGTAATAGGATGATAATTGAGCCCTAAATGGGTCAAAAGTAAATAGGTTGTTGTTTTGTGATATTTAAATGATAGCCTATTAGGTCAAAACAAGACAGGAAACATGAAGATGTGGGGTTGGGTCTGACCATACAACATGGATGACACTTATATAACAAGTAAAATTATTGATATTTATTCATCTGTATACTTATCATACACATGTGTACACAAGTGAAATAAAAAGCATGTCTAGTCAAAAGCAGGAAGCCTAGAGATGTGGGGTTGGGTTCATTAAAAGAAATTTATCGGTTTATATACATATAGCGTACACGTGGACACAAATGTAATAAAAAGGAAGCAAAATTTACTTTTGCTACTTGAACTTTTTTTATATTTAAAATATTCTTTTTTTTTTTTTTTAATTTTGAGACCCCTGGGAGAGTGGGCCAGTGTGGTCGCCCACCCTGCCACATGGTCCAGGCCGGCCCTGCTTTTTTAACAATTGTATTCTTGAATGAAATGCTGTAAATGTTTTCATACTGATAGAGGGGAACTTGCTGCTAACAACTATTGAAAAGGTGTTTGTAGTGTCCTTAGACGTCAATATTCAAGGTTTACATGACTGATATAGGCTACTTTTATATGTTATGTTATACTGAAAGTTGCAACACTAGATAGTTACAACCTTAGTTTGCTTCTTACAGGGATGAATACTTATGACAATAAAGACTAGCTAGTCACTAACTTATATGTTCATCTTACAGATTTAGACCACTTTCCAAACTAGTTATCATTTCTTTATTTGCAAACATAACTTTATGGAATAATCAAAGAAACTAATTACTACCATCTATTTACATATTTAACCTCAAACCTGCTTTTCGACGTGGGCTATATAAAGATTTTTATGAAGATGTTTAAGAAAGTATATTCATATATCATTTCTATTAATGACCACATGGAAATATTTTCTTAGTCATCCTTCTATAAAGTTTCCTAATGGACAATTGACAAGAATCCACGAGGTGTGGATGTTTATAGGTGTACAGAATTCTGCCAAATGTCCATATGTGAGATTTAGTGGCTATGATTGTTGTTGTTTTCTTTTCTTTTTTCTCTAAGTGAGTGTATAGCCTGTCATTAATATCAAAACACGTCTGAAATTTTGAATCAAAATGAGTATTTGTAAAACATAGTATGACCTGTCTAAACTTTTAGCATCAAGATTTCCTTCAGAGCTAAGGTAGAATCCAGTTACAGTGATAATAATGAAGTAAATAATGAACCAAGTACAATCCCATCTTTACATAATTACATTCTTAACAAGACCGGCTAATCTTCTCTATTGCACGTCTTTGTTATGATATACATCAAAGGACCATAGATATTTCCAATATTTTGATGTGAATATTAACCATCTTTTCAACCCAGGATTTACATTCAACTAACTTATTATGTCATCCATCTTTTTGGAAGTGTAGGAGCAACTAAGACTGAGGAATATGAGTACAAAACAGAATGATGATGCATCTAGCAGCAAGAGTATCAAGACTACTGACAACAATGGTCCGCCACCATGGTCAAATCACCAAGATCTGCTCTGTGAAATTATGATGAAACTTGAACTAGCTGATTTCTTCGCATTCGGCAAGGTTTGCAAATCTTGGAGGTCACTCGCACTTGCTAACAAAAACAAGTATATGTGTTCTAGACAACCCATGTCAGTAACCTTACCTACTGACATTACGAGAGAGTGCTATTTTCTGGACATCTTCGAGGGAAGGAAAATCAAAGCCATTATTCCTCATTCTACTGGCAGTACATGTGTTGGGCTAACGTGTGGTTACTTAATATTCTATAGTACGATAGGCCGTGATTTCTGGCTTGTGAATCCCTTCACAAGTCATGAACTTCATTTCCCTAACTTTCCGCTTGAAGTAAATACAGATCTATCAATCTTTAGGGGTATCCTTGTCTTTTCACCGTCAGTTTCCCAGTGGGCATTTGTGTTGTCACACAAATTTTCCAAAAAAATATCATTCTCTTTATCTGGTAACCAAGCCTCCTGGTTTCATCTTACCTCCGAATTCTCCATCCTGGATATACATTCTTTCAGGGGGAAGATATATACGCTGACCGTTTGTGGTCGTTTATTTGAAGTGGGACTCGATTCAAAGCCCACTTTGACACCGCTTGGAATGAAGAATTTCCCAAAACGTCAACTCTTTCGCCTGGAGTTTGTATGTTCAGGAAAAAATCTGTTTGTGCTGGATATTGTTACAGCATATCGGTATGAGGTCTATGAAATAGATCTTGAAAAAATGGAATGGGTGTTGACACAAAAGTCAACAATGGAATATGCATTCTTTGTGGGTGACATAAAGAGCAGCGCTGCCATTAATCCCGACACCTGGTCTGGCCGTGGAATGAAATATATGAGGATTGATTACTTAAAGAATCTTGAAAGAAGTAAACTTAAAGGCAGGCTTTTGATAGCAGACATGTGGTACTTTGTTGGTGCACTTGTGTCTGTACTTTGTCTGTATTTTGTCATGATACCAAACGATGTCTTTGTTAGTCTTGTAAGTTTGACCAAGTCAACCATCCTCCGGTTTGACTTAGCCAAACAGTTAAGCATTGGTTGAAAGATGTTTGGGTCGAAGGATGTGTCATCGAAGGATAGTTTAGATCCTTCGATGAGCTCGAAAGATAAACCTCCGATAGATATGGATGGACCTCGAAGGATATCATCCTTCGAGGTATATGTGGATCCTTCGAGCTGTTTCAGATCGATAGATGATCTTTCGATCAGTCTATCTGATCCTTCGACCAGACGATCTGTGTTTGGGTATATATACCCATGCATTGTGCTCACTTCATTTAGAGACAAGAGGTGAGACAAGGTGTGAGTGTGAGTGAACATTCTGTTGAGAGCACATACACACAAGTGTTTTAGAGAGTTTGCAAAATACATTTGTAAACATAGCTTTGTAACCGAACCTTTCTTCGTATTAATACAAGTGGTGTTAATCGGTGAAGATTGTGTGTTGTGTTTGTGCTTGTTCTATCTCGGTTTGCATGCTAGCTTGGATTCCGCACTTGCTAGTGTGTTAGACATAACAAGGAATAGGTTTAACCTCAACCTCCGAGGGACCTACATACTTGAACTTCCCCCATGATTGTGTAGAGGTCAATACACCACAGCTACAGTAGTTTATTATGATGATTTTCAGAACCACTGTATGTGGAGTTGCATTGTGCAGGTAACGGTTAAAAGACTTTATTTCTCAACCTTGGGTTTAGATGAGCATAACTATCAATTACATCTCTCTTATATACCCTTTGGTGTTTTTTTTGCACTGTGTTCTGGTGTTGGACATGAAGGACGTCTGTTTGTCATTTGGTTTTGTCTTTGAAACGTTGCCTTTAATTAAGTAGTGTGTTTAGTTAAAGGCTTGTCATATATGTTATAAATTATATGCATGCATATGTGTGTATGCAGTTCATTGACAATATGGTGGCGGTATAATCGTTACAGGTGGAGTTTTTGCTTGTTTAATTATGGTTTTACTTTTGTTAAATGTGCGGGATGCTGCATATGGCCTTTTGTAAGAAATGTCAATGGTAGCAAACCGTATTGTTTTGCAACACTAGTGCAATATTGCAGCCATCTCTCGGCACGTGGGGGAAGAGTTTTGTCCCTCTCAACACAATACTGAACAACCCCCAAAGTAGTGTTTTTCGGATAGGGTTTTGATTGTGACTTGTTTAATTAGCCATGATGCACACAATAATCACCTCACGTTACAATATGCTAAAAACACAAACTCTAAAACTTTCTGTTGAGACTGTCCTATCCTTTTTCAAGCTGTGCCGAAAGTAGTGTTTTTCGAATATGGTTTTGATTATGACTTGTATTTTTATCTTGTTTATAATCTCGTATGTTTTTTGAAAACTCTTCTGAATTGATGCTATATCACTGATAATTTTGGGACCATAACAAAACATATGTTGCTTTTATCCTCTCCTTAAAGTCATTACAAAAGATATGGATTTCACACGTTGCTCAACTGTTGCTTTTATCCTCTCCTTAAAGTCATAAACTACACATGAGAATCATAGAGATGTTAATGGGAGTTATGGAGAGATATGATATGGTTGTTTGTCAAATCTTAGATCACCATGTTTGGGAATACAAATTACAAATTTTAACACAATTTCAATGTGTAAGGACAACCAAAAAAATGTTGTAACTGTGGTGGTTATAAAAATATTTATAGGTAATACAGACTCGATAACAAAAGACCCTACAATAACAACGTAAACAAGAAAAAGTTACAGACACATAAATGCACCAACAACACGCGACATAATACAAATTTAAGCTTCAGTTTATTTATAATACCATCCACATGTTATATAATAATTTCATTATTCAGTTTATTTATAATACCATCCACATGTTATATAATAATTTCATTATTCAAGCATAAAAAATGTCTATATCTTATGATAGTTGAGTTTTAGGAAAAGCCATCTAATTTCAGGGGTTATAATGAAAAATTCAAATTAGGGTTTAGCCTGAGTTCTCGTCTATATATACGATGTTTTATTTTCATGGACGCCGCAGCCTGCTCTAATACAATAACTTTAGGGCAAGATGAGATATCCGATTCAGTGTCCATGTAAGTCATTTTCCGATTGTTATCTAACCATACATCATGTGCATTAAGAGTTCAGCTATAATCTTTGGTATACATGTATCAAAATCGCGGCTTGTTTTCAAAACCCTCTGATCTGTCGATTTTGCTTTTCGTATTTTAAAGGAATACATGTATAGATTTTATTTTTATGTTTTCTAATGTGTATGTTTTTGGATTTTTGGTTTTCTAAATTAAATGTGTTGGCTAATAGAAAATATTAATTCACGATTTGGTCTGAGGGTTTTCTGTCACGAACGTGTTCTGATTATAAAAGTATATTTTTTTGTGTGTTAGCCATCAATCCACTCAGGGTATACATTGATTTCACTCTAGTCCGAGGATTGGATCATAACATGTTGCTTGTTCATGGGTTATCTCTCAGGTATTATAAATTCAAATGTCCATATCCTTGTTATATGATTTTTTTCGTTTCAGATTATGATTATATATTTTATTTTTGAATGTTAAATATGCGCTATTATAAATCAGATGTACACGGAAACACTATGCGACATGGTGTATAATTCCATGCATCTGATGCCTTGAACACAAGAACTAACTTCGAAGTAATTTACCATCCTAGGTAACCTTCTCTACCCCAATACCTCTTCACTTAAATGCAAATGGTCTCATCGTATTTAATTAAACATAAAATTTTACTGCAGGGTGTGTGCTTCTGCTTTTATAGTTCCATATGATATGGTCATGGAAGCACTAAACGTTAATTATTCTTCTAGAATGCGTTTTGAAATGCTTGTTGATGAAGGAGAAGACCCGGAACATATACGGAATAAGTTGTTACTTCTTGCTTTTAGATTTGAGTAGAGATGGCAAAAGCGTGGATGGTGCCATAGTCACTGATTAAAGTTTTGAGACTATGTTTTCTCAAAATTAAAGTTTATTCTTTGGGATTTTGCTTTCTTACATATACGAAAGGTACTATTAAAGTTTTGAGATTTTGTTTTCTCAAAAAGATTTATGCTATTGAATATTACATTGATAAAATTGAGTTACTTGGTAAGAATACAATCTGTTTGAAGTAAATTGAGTTATTCTTTGGGATTTTGTTTTCTAAGTTTCCAAAGATCTAAATGATGGTTCATTTAGAGAGTTTTGTTAAGATCAAGTAAATTTGTTTCTAGTGGTATCTTTGTTATTGCATTTTGCGATTTCTAGTTTCCAACGTAACCAAACTTACAAAACTGGAAGGATACTCTATGTGTGCTGTTTGTTTAATTTGTAAATTTTATTTCAAAATAGATGAATAAAAGGTGCATTTCAATAAATTTCTTACACTTTTAAAATTTTCAAGATTGAAAAATTTTCAAGTTTGTGTAAATAAACTAATCTTGTTCTCGCATTATTTTTTCTTATAAATCGAGATTGTTTTCAAGATTGTTTGGGCCAATCAACTTGTTTGCATGCGACAGAAACTCACTTGGCCTTGCATTTGGGCCGAAACAGTTAGATTCAACATGCATGTCGACGAAACATCAAGGGTTTCGTCGACTTTGAGGTTTCGCCGGGTCCAAGCATTTCATTGACTGGTCCCCTATATAAACTGCAACTGGACAGAACACTGAGAGAGAGAGAGAGAGAACCGAGAGTTTCATTGTATTTCGTATTGTATCATTATGTAACGAATCTCTATCGGTATCAATATACAACCGTTAAACGTTGAATCTTTGTGTCGTGCTTATCTCTCGCTCGGTTTGTATCGTAACGTGGATTCCGCACTCGTTACGGTATTCGAAACAAGATCTCGTAGTTGTCCGGCGATTCGCAAACGGACCTACAATTGGTATCAGAGCGTGAGGCTCGATTTCTTGTTGAAAACCGAGTTACGGGTGCGATTTTCGAGTGGGTTTTAAGCTTTTCTTGGACAAAAATTCATAAACCAAGTTTCTTTTTTTTGAAAATACGAATTAAAACTCGAAAATCGGTGTTGTTTGGTGTCGTTTCTGTTCAAAACTTGTTGAAAAGTGTTGGAGATTATCGAAGGTACTAGTCGTGTCGAGTTTCTACGTCAAAATTTGTTGTTCGGAAATTTATCGGTCACCGGAAAACTCATATATTCATCAGATCTTCAAAAGGTTCATAAGTGTTCTTCAAGATATCCACTTTTTAATCTTTTGTGTAGTTACTGTGCAACTGGTTGGTGAATTAAAAATTACATGTTTGAAAATTATGTTCAAAAGCATGGTGGGTTGTGAGTTTGTAAGATAAGTATGGTGTAGTTTGAAATTGGGTGTCTGTGTCAGAAGTGATAAAGAACTTTCTTTGAAAAATTTCATAAAAATCTGTGATCTTATCCCCTTGTTGACTAAAGTGACAAGCCACGAAACCTCTAGTTTCACAAATAGGTTTCGTCAATCAATTTTCATCTCAGGGTTTCGTCATTTATCACATCCGGTTTTGTCATACTGAAGTTTCATCACAAGCAAAGAGGATTCGTCATCACACTTGAGTTTCATCATATTCAGGTTTTGTCAAAGGTCCCTATGGTTTCGTCGATCATAATTCAAGAATTATTACAAGTTTCGTCGAACAAACAATACACAAGGTTTCGTCATTCACAAACAAACAAGGTTTCGTCGACATTACAAGTAATAGAGTTTCGTCGTTCAAAGATCCTTAGAAGTTTCGTCACACACACAAACAGCTTTCGTCGATTCATTCAGAAGTTTCAGTTTCGTCGACATAGTTCAACATAAAGGTTTCGTCACAATCATAAGTGTTTTCATCATAGAGTTTCGTTATAACAGTGATTCTTCATAGAAGTTTAGTCGAGTACAGTTTCATCAAAGAAGAGTTTCGTCGAAACTTGTTAATTTTTTTTTCACAGAGGACTTGTAAAAGAGTCTTAACAGTTTGATTTCAAGTGTGTAATCATTCAAAGGAACATCATTCAGTTTTTCTCGTGGGCTTATACGAAACATTAGTGGCAAGATATTAGTGGGCTTAATTTTTCGTTGCTTGTTTTCAATCCAATGTCGAATTCAAGCTTCTTTCCGTTTCCACAATCAGCTCCTCCTAAGGTTTTCGATCCAAGTGCCTATCTACCAACACCCAAACCGACACAACCCCCTGGTCCTCCCACAGATCCTTATGGAAGACCATTCGATCCGAACGCCTATCTTCCTTTTCCACAAGCTGTTCCACAACAAACCCAACAACAAGCTCCTCAACCCATATTCACTACAAGTGACTATTTCCGTATTAAATCAAAGGCTACTTCACTTCAACCTCTATTTGTGACACCTCAAGCTCAACCTCAAAAAGGAAACCAAAATCCTTTCAGAAATCAAACAAGTACATCCACGTCCAACTCAAATCAAACTGATGAAAGTGTAACACCCCGAAAATGTAAAACTTTAAATTGGAATTGTAAGGCATAAATAAACGAGAATTTACTAACTAGGAATTTTAACCTAATTAGTTAAAATTCTAGAAATAACCTAAAGTAGGGTTAAAAGTAACAAAAATCAATGTTGATCAAAGTGGAGGGGTTAGGTTGTTAAAAAATTGAAACTTGAATTGTAATAAACAAATAAAACATAAACCAAACTCCCCACTTTGGAGCTCTGGTCGACCAGAACTACAGGGGGCTACACCCACCTTCAACAAAACTTAGAATTCTACTAAAATTCTCAAATTGGAGGAGCAAATCTGGTCCAAACGAAAATCCGAGCTTAGAATCGTGATCCTCATCGTAAGAGGAATACAAGGTATGTAAAATTTAGTAAAAACTCTTAACTTGAAATTCTCATGAAAATTTGGAAAAATCTGAATTAGGGTTGCATGTATATGTTGTGATGATTGAAGAACGACTATAGTGTCTAGGAACAAACCCTAGACCAATAAAAGTTGAAATCATAGGAAATTTTGGTGAATCTATGAACATCATTGTATATGATTAATGGGTTATGAGTAAATTGATGAATACCAAGATATTGGATTTTAGTTTTATGCAATTTGACAATTTGAAAGTGATTTCAGAAATCTAGAAGTTAACAATCATGTAAAACGTTAATTGAAGTGAAATTAGGGCTAAATATTAAGCTAGAAACTTGTCATATAATCTTGTGATAAATCTGCCCTTAAGGTGTTCGTAAAAATGCCTCAAAGAAGGCTTTAAAATAGAAATTTAAAGCTTTAACGCATAATTATGATGTTTCGGTATATTATGCGAAGTGGGGTCTAAAGGGAGTTCTAAACATGTCTTGAATGGAACTCTATAGGACAAGATACCGGAACGTCGAGTGGACAAGCCGGTGGTGATTCGCGGTTGAAGGGCGCGCGCTAAGGTATGTAACTTGACCCGTTACACTAAGTAGATTTTGATGATTATATAGTGCATAATTAAAATTTGGAATGAGGGTCGTATGGAATTAAAGCGATGATGTCGCTATATCGAATGATAGGTCAATTACTAGTTGAAATCCGTTGGTAGTCGTCATAGAGGAGGATTACCTTAGACGAGCCAAACGGGTCGAATAATCAAGTAAAGTATGGTTAATGCTTTGAATTATGACGGATTGTTCTTTGATATTGGTTAGTGTATAATATGTTGGAAATATGGGAATTTGATGTATTGGTTTCCTAAGAAAAGCGAAATCCAAGAAATTGGTTTGAGTGAAATGAACAAACCAAACAAAAACATAAATCTCCAGGAGCTACCGTAAATTACGGTAATACCGTAATTTACGGTAGGGGTTAAATGGTTACGGTGATTTACTCCTGGTTTACGGTGGACCAAAACTCTCCAGGACTCACCGTAAATTACGGTAACACCGTAATTTAAGGTGGAACAGAAAACTTTAATATTTTTTTTTATTTTAAATTGATGATTGGATTATATGTTAAGTATCATGTATCAAAGTCAAAACTAATGTTTTATGGTTTTGACCCTAGGTGACTAGATGGACATTACGGATGGTGATCAAGCAACGTCAAGGAACCGAACACGACTTTTGAAAGCTTCCGCTATGTTTTTAAATCCTACTTAAACTTTGTTCTTGGGTTGTAAACAAATTTTCAAACCACTTTTGTATGTTCTAACTTAGTCATTAGTTAACTAAGGTCTATGATACTTCTGAAACTATTATCTTTTGTATAAAATTATACTTATATTCAAGTAAATTATGAGGGTGTTACAAGTTGGTAATCAGAGCCTAAGGTTGTCAACAAAGTGTTCGGTTCAAGCTTGATCAAGCATCCGGTAAGAGTTAATCGTTTAAGTAGAAATTAGAGAATATAGAAATAAATCATGGACAAATATGCATGAAAAGAGTGTGTAAGCTCACTCAAATACAAGAAATGCATGAAACAAGAATGATTAAATCAAGTTATGAACTTGATTGAATCAAAACAAGAATGATTAAATCAAGTTATGAACTTGATTGAATCAAAACAAGAATGATTAAATCAAGTTATGAACTTGATGAAATCAAAACGAGTAAAGCATGTGTTATAAATGGAATGTTTAACAACTTACGTAAACATTTCAGAAATAGAGATGGCTGATAAAGGTAACGATGATGCGGTGCCAAGAGTCACCGAACAAGTGAGGGAAGTGATTGCCGAAGAGGTTGGAAAGGCGATCGAAAACAGTTTGTCGGGCTTTATTGATAAAATTCAAAACACAGTTTTATCAATAGTAGAAGATAGAATCAAGAAACTGGAAGATGATTCAAATGTAGCAAAGGAAAAGCATGGTGGACGAAAGCCTTGTTCATACAAGGAATTCATGGCCTGTAAACCACCAATATATAATGGGGAGGTTGATCCAATTGTGTGCCAACGATGGCTAAGTGATATCGAAGGAGTATTCGAGAGAACTCATTGTGATGAAAATGACTACGTAGCTTATGGTACGGGTCAATTAAGAGGTCAAGCGAAAGACTGGTGGGATAACAAAAAGAAGGAGATTGGAAGTGAAGCGGCTAAGGCCATGACATGGGAGGAGTTTAAGACGCCGTTTCTTAAACACCATAGTCCCAAAGCGGTCATAAATAGAATCAAGGAAGAGTTCATGCAACTCAGACACAAGGGTGAATCCATAGACAAGATCACGGGGATGTTTATGGACAAGATAAAGTTCTGTGATGATTTGGTGACAAATGAAGAACAAAAGGTCTATTACTACCATAACATGCTAAGTGCGGAGTATAGAGAGTTCATAACCCCTTCAAAATACGAGACCCTTACCGAGATTGTCAATGCTGCTCGGGAAAGGGAGATCGAACTGAAAAAGAGTATAGAACGGGGTGAACGAAGGGCACAAGATGTGAATCCAAGCCCTACTAAGAAGGCACGAACAAACGAAAGCGCAAAGAAATCTGATACAAAAGGCGGGTCGCCAAGTGGCAGAATCTGCGGGAAGGGTCATAAAGGCGAAT
Source organism: Helianthus tuberosus (assembly GCA_030545235.1). NCBI lineage: Eukaryota > Viridiplantae > Streptophyta > Magnoliopsida > Asterales > Asteraceae > Helianthus > Helianthus tuberosus. Next base: position 45,803,777 of record CM060451.1, on the reverse strand, counting down.
GCCGTTACAAGGATAAGCCTTGTCCCATATGCAAGAAAACGGGACATATGGCTATATCATGCCCGGAGAAAGTGACGGTTTGTTACAATTGTTATCGAACAGGTCACAAGAAGTCGGAATGCCCGGAGCTGGTTGGAAAGAAGGATGGGCAGGAACCGAAAGGTGAAGCCCCGAAAGCAAAGGCAAGATCTTTTCAACTAACTGCCGCAGAAGCAAAGGTTGAACCTGACGTGGTCTCAGGTATATTTGCTGTAAATTCAATTCCTGCACACGTGTTATTTGATACGGGTGCGAATAAATCCTTTGTTTCATATGGACTTATTCGACATCTTTCATTTGTTTTAACAAAATTACCTGTGCCTTTAGAAGTAGAGATAGGTAATAACAAGAGCTTTATTGTTTGTGATGTATGTGAAAATTGTAAACTGAGCATCGACGATGAAGAATATTTGATAAATCTAATCCCGATGTCGATGGGAGAATTTCAAGTAGTCGTTGGGATGGATTGGCTATCTCGACACCATGTAAAGGTCGTGTGCTTCCGTAAGGAGATAAAACTAACATCTCCGAGCGGGAAACACGTCACCATTTATGGCGAAAAAGGAGGCAACCCCATAGTATGCTCAATGTTGAAAGCTCACAAGCTAATGAAGCGAGGATGCAAGGCATTCATGATATACGCTAATGAGCCCGAAAAAGAATCACGAAAGATTGGAGATGTACCGGTAGTACGAGATTATGAAGATGTTTTTCCGGAAGATTTACCGGGGATACCGCCTGAACGGGAAATAGAGTTCGGGATCTAATTGATTCCGGGCGCGAAACCCGTAGCAAAAGCCCCGTACCGACTTGCACCGTCGGAATTACAAGAGTTGATGTCCCAAATTCAAGACCTGCTTGACAAGGGATTCATAAGGCCGAGTGTGTCTCCTTAGGGCGCACCGGTGTTGTTCGTAAGAAAGAAAGACGGGAGCATGCGCATGTGTATCGATTACCGGGAGTTAAACAAACTCACGGTAAAGAACCGATACCCGCTCCCCAGAATAGACGACTTATTCGACCAACTACAAGGCGCGAACTGGTTTTCAAAAATTGACCTTAGGTCGGGGTATCACCAACTAAAGGTCAAAGAAGAAGATGTGCCGAAGACGGCTTTCCGCACGAGATACGGACATTACGAATTCCTCGTGATGTCATTTGGGCTAACAAACGCATCCGCGGCTTTCATGGACCTCATGAACCGGGTTTGCAAGCCAATGTTGGATAAGTCGGTCATCGTGTTTATCGATGATATCTTGGTGTACTCGAAAAGTGAAGCTGAACACGCACACCACTTACAAGAAGTGTTAGAGACACTTAGACGAGAGAAGTTATATGCAAAATTCTCTAAATGTGCCTTTTGGTTACGAGAGGTTCAATTTTTAGGCCATGTCATAAATGCTGACGGAGTATTGGTGGATCCGTCAAAGATAGAGGCTGTGTCAAAATGGAATCCCCCGAAGAACCCTTCAGAAATTAGAAGCTTTTTGGGGCTTGCAGGGTACTATAGGAGATTCATTCAAGATTTCTCCAAGATTGCGTCACCGCTAACAAAGCTAACACAAAAGAAAGCAAGGTTTATTTGGGGAGTCGATCAAGAAAAAGCGTTTCAAACGCTAAAAGAAAAGCTAACTCAAGCTCCGGTACTGACATTGCCGGACGGAGTCGAAGACATGGTGGTTTATTCGGATGCTTCACTATCGGGACTCGGTTGTGTGCTGATGCAACGGGGCAAGGTAATAGCCTATGCCTCGAGACAATTGAAGATACATGAGAAGAAATATCCCACGCACGATCTCGAGTTGGCTGCGGTAGTGTTTGCCTTAAAAATATGGAGGCATTACTTGTATGGGGTAAAGTGCACCATATTCACCGACCACAAGAGCTTGAAATACTTCTTTGATCAAAAGGAGTTAAATATGCGACAAAGGCGATGGCTAGAAATGGTGAAAGACTACGATTGTGAAATACATTATCACCCCGGAAAGGCTAATGTGGTGGCGGATGCTCTAAGCAGAAAAGCGGACTATGTCCCAATACGAGTAAGATCGATGCAACTCGTGGTGACCTCAGGTATACTTGAACGTATTCGAGAGGCGCAATTCGAAGCAGTAAAAGAAGAAAATTGGAAGAAAGAAAGAATAATCGGTCAATTGAAAGATCTGTCGGATGGGAATCACGGGTTGAAGACTCGATCTGGAAGGATATGGGTCCCACATACTTGTGGAGTGAAGGCACTCCTGCTTGATGAAGCTCATAAATCCCGTTATTCAATTCATCCGGGTGCGACCAAGATGTACAACGATTTGAAACAAAATTATTGGTGGCCCGGAATGAAGAGGGATGTGGCGAAGTATGTGGAAAAATGCTTGACATGTTTACAAGTCAAGGCGGAGCATCAGAAACCATATGGCAAACTCCAACCGTTAGATATTCCGGTTTGGAAATGGGAACATATCACAATGGACCTACTGACCAAGTTGCCTAAAACGAATCGTGGTTTTGATGCCATATGGGTAGTAGTGGATCGACTGACGAAAAGTGCTCACTTCATTCCAATTCGTGAGACTTATACGTCAAAAAAGATGTCAGAAGTTTATACCAATGAAATCATAGCACGTCATGGGGTGCCGGTGTCCATCGTGTCTGATAGGGATACCCGGTTTACTTCGAATTTCTGGCGAGATTTCCAAGAGCAAATGGGGACCAAATTGTTCATTAGCACTGCGTACCATCCTCAAACGGATGGACAAAGTGAAAGAACGATACAAACATTGGGGGACATGCTACGGGCGTGTATAATCGACTTTGGAGGCAGTTGGGATGTTCACCTACCGTTAGTCGAGTTTTCGTATAACAACAGTTACCAATCTAGTATTAAGATGGCACCATACGAAATGCTTTACGGTAGGAAGTGTCGAACCCCGGTATGTTGGGGTGAAGTGGGTCCCCGTGAACTCGCTCATCAAGATATAATACGAGCCACGAATGAAAAGATAGATATAGTTCGGGCACATTTGAAAGCGGCTCAAGACAGACAAAAGGCGTATGTTGATAAAAGAAAAAGGCCAATCGAATTCCAGGTTGGCGACATGGTCATGCTAAAAGTTTCCCCATGGAAGGGCGTTATTAGATTCAGAAAAAGGGGGAAGCTAAGCCCAAGGTTTATTGGGCCATTTAAAATTATCGGGAAAGTTGGCAAGGTAGCTTACCGCCTTGAATTACCGGAGGAGCTAAGTGGAATCCATGGCACGTTCCACGTGTCGCAATTAAGGAAGTGCTTGGCAGACGAAACGGCCTATATCCATTACGATGATATCGAAGTGGATAATAGTCTGAATTATGTGGTGAGACCGGTGGAGATTTTAGACCGGAAGGTCAAACATTTACGAAATAAACAAATTGACCAAGTCAAAGTCAAATGGGAGCATAGGAAAGGTTCGGACACTACATGGGAGTCCGAAGAGGAGATGCGACGTCTTCACCCTACACTATTTGGTACGTATTTCGGTTTCGGGGACGAAACTCTTTTAAGGGGGGTGGACTTGTAACACCCCGAAAATGTAAAACTTTAAATTGGAATTGTAAGGCATAAATAAACTAGAATTTACTAACTAGGAATTTTAACCTAATTAGTTAAAATTCTAGAAATAACCTAAAGTAGGGTTAAAAGTAACAAAAATCAATGTTGATCAAAGTGGAGGGGTTAGGTTGTTAAAAAATTGAAACTTGAATTGTAATAAACAAATAAAACATAAACCAAACTCCCCACTTTGGAGCTCTGGTCGACCAGAACTACAGGGGGCGACACCCACCTTCAACAAAACTTAGAATTCTACTAAAATTCTCAAATTGGAGGAGCAAATCTGGTCCAAACGAAAATCCGAGCTTAGAATCGTGATCCTCATCGTAAGAGGAATACAAGGTATGTAAAATTTAGTAAAAACTCTTAACTTGAAATTCTCATGAAAATTTGGAAAAATCTGAATATGTTGTGATGATTGAAGAACGACTATAGTGTCTAGGAACAAACCCTAGACCAATAAAAGTTGAAATCATAGGAAATTTTGGTGAATCTATGAACATCATTGTATATGATTAATGGGTTATGAGTAAATTGATGAATACCAAGATATTGGATGTTAGTTTTATGCAATTTGATAATTTGGAAGTGATTTCAGAAATCTAGAAGTTAACAATCATGTAAAACGTTAATTGAAGTGAAATTAGGGCTAAATATTAAGCTAGAAACTTGTCATATAATCTTGTGATAAATCTGCCCTTAAGGTGTTCGTAAAAATGCCTCAAAGAAGGCTTTAAAATAGAAATTTAAAGCTTTAACGCATAATTATGATGTTTCGGTATATTATGCGAAGTGGGGTCTAAAGGGAGTTCTAAACATGTCTTGAATGGAACTCTATAGGACAAGATACCGGAACGTCGAGTGGACAAGCCGGTGGTGATTCGCGGTTGAAGGGCGCGCGCTAAGGTATGTAACTTGACCCGTTACACTAAGTAGATTTTGATGATTATATAGTGCATAATTAAAATTTGGAATGAGGGTCGTATGGAATTAAAGCGATGATGTCGCTATATCGAATGATAGGTCAATTACTAGTTGAAATCCGTTGGTAGTCGTCATAGAATAGGATTACCTTAGACGAGCCAAACGGGTCGAATAATCAAGTAAAGTATGGTTAATGCTTTGAATTATGACGGATTGTTCTTTGATATTGGTTAGTGTATAATATGTTGGAAATATGGGAATTTGATGTATTGGTTTCCTAAGAAAAGCGAAATCCAAGAAATTGGTTTGAGTGAAATGAACAAACCAAACAAAAACATAAATCTCCAGAAGCTACCGTAAATTACGGTAATACCGTAATTTACGGTAGGGGTTAAATGGTTACGGTGATTTACTCCTGGTTTACGGTGGACCAAAACTCTCCAGGACTAACACCGTAATTTACGGTGGAACAAAAAACTTTAATATTTTTTTTTATTTTAAATTGATGATTGGATTATATGTTAAGTATCATGTATCAAAGTCAAAACTAATGTTTTATGGTTTTGACCCTAGGTGACTAGATGGACATTACGGATGGTGATCAAGCAACGTCAAGGAACCGAACACGACTTTTGAAAGCTTCCGCTATGTTTTTAAATCCTACTTAAACTTTGTTCTTGGGTTGTAAACAAATTTTCAAACCACTTTTGTATGTTCTAACTTAGTCATTAGTTAACTAAGGTCTATGATACTTCTGAAACTATTATCTTTTGTATAAAATTATACTTATATTCAAGTAAATTATGAGGGTGTTACAGAAAGGTGTGACTGGTCTGTACAATGTGGAGGTGGAGATCAAGGAGGAACTGCGTTCTATGCTAAAATCATCAAGAATGCCAGCAATGGTGAATCATCGCGAAACGATGACAGTTCTGAACATGACAGTAGTTCAGTTGAAGACGTTTCAACTTCAGTTGAAGATGTTACAACTTCAAGTTCAAGTTCAAGCGAGGATGGATCTGAATGTGAATCATCAAAGGAGGTTGTTGATTCTGATGCAGATAGGTCAACATCTGAGAGTGATTCCAGTCAGGTACGTGTCGATGAATCAAAATCTGATAGTTGTGATAGATGTGATATGTGTGTTGGATTAAATGTTAAATTGTCTGATTTGCAAAGCAAATATGACGATTTGCAAAGCAAATATGATGTGACAAATATCCACAATCAACATTTGATCGTGGATCTTTCAAAATGCAAAGAGGCCAACATGTTTCATGAAAATTATGAAAAGGAATTTAAAAAGATAATTGAAACATTAAAAAGGGATAAGACCGAGCTAACGAAAATGGTTTCAAGAAAACAAACTGAAATAAACCTTTACATCGAAAGGCTCGAGTTAATGCAAAAAGAAATAGCTTGTGTTAAATCTAAAAGTGAGGCGATCCGACTCAAGTTAGACAGCTATTTAAGCTATAGCTATGTGTTGGATCACATCATTGATGTTCAGAAAAAGAAAACTTATGTCACGTGCATTGGATATAAGAAATGTCCACCACCTGTTAGACAAAATTATGATGCAATGCCTGATGAGGAAAATAAACCTCATTTTGAGCCCTCAGTTTCATTGAGCCTTGAGGAATTCACATTTGGGCTAGGTTACAAAAAGGAAGTATCCTCATATTAGGATGAATCAGCAGATGCGAAAGTGTCAACAGCTGAACGAAATCAGGATCCTCCAGTCATTGTTGAGGATGCTGATTCGTCAGATGATGAATCCAAGGATACTCTATCTGTGCTGTTTGTTTAATTTGTAAATTTTTTGATGAGGTGAATGGTGCTTTGCTGAATATTCTTGACGAGTAGAGCAAGAAAGTGGGCTATTCTTCATCTGGTAGTTCAAGTAAATGCATGCGAAGATGAAAAGAACAGTAAACATATTAGTTGTATTGTGGGAAACTAGTTGAACTTGAAAGTTGTACTTGACTAATTGTGAGTTTAAGATGGTGACAAGTTTGCAACTTTCTTGGCTTTGGGTTCTTAGTTCTCAAGCAAAGGGTCTTGTTGTCTTTGGATTCTTAGTTCTCAAGTAAAACACTAATACTCTTCCGACTTTCGTACAAACAGAATCTTCAATCCAACAACAAATCTCAAAGTGTGCTGAAAATCAACATTAACAATGAGTCATAAACGCCCACCTCTTGGACCGAGTCGACTTCAAAGATCAAGGTATACTAGTTACTCAATTTCTAAATACGATTATCATGCACTAGTTTATGTCTTTTTATGTTCAGTTTCACTAAATATGTTTTTATTGTTCATAAAGAACTTACAATTTTAACTCAATTGATCAAATCTGGCTTTAACATAACAAAACTTGACCTTTTCATATAATGTGATCTGTACTCTTATATCAACAATTATTTTTTGTTTAATTCTTTCCTTATTTTCTCAAATCAATTATTTTGATTCAAAGGATCAAAATTGTAACACCTCGAAAAATCACGACCAATATGATAAAGACAAGTGTCATAAACTTCAAACGTGTTATAAACCCAGATCAAGTTGAAAGATGTATGGTAGGATTAAAAAGTGTAAACATGTTAATTAATACCTCTGAGTGACCTTTTTATAAATCCCAAACCTTAATATGTTTTATAAACATTTGATATACATTCAAATCCGGTCAACTAATGTGATAAATAATTTAAAATTTCAAAGAATGGAATCTTAGGTGTATTTATGACAATTCTCATTCATTAACCTTCATCAATAAAGTCCAAGAACTTTCAAATGCATGGCAACACATGCAAGGGCATACAAGGACTGATTATATGGTCCCAGACATAAGATTCGAGTTATAAAAGTTGCATGGTCAAAGCCTAAAAGTTTACAAGTTTTTGTCTTTTGGTCGTCGGATACGGACCGCATGGGAGTAGGCTAACGGTCCGCCAGAATTGTAGCTGGGCGATGAAGCCCAAGGATGGTTACGGACCGCATCAGTTTGGGCTTACGGTCCGTAAGTGGTGGATACGGACCGCAAGGGATTTTGCTTACGGTCCGTAAGCCTGTCGCTGGCAGTAAAAATGGATAGTTGCCTGTTACAGCAGGTTGCACCGTCTTACTTGCATGGTATTCGAATACAGGAGCATGGCTAACAGATTTTCATGCATAGCGACACATGGGAATCATCTGGGAACACTTATAGACCTTGTTGGCATGATCTTGGGCAATTAAGATCAATATATAAAGAGGTTGAGTTGCAACCATAAACTTGTTCATTTCAAATCAATTCAAGCTTTCCTCTGGAGCTCTCTAGACTTGAAGCAGACTTCCATCAGCTCTTAATTCGTGCTAAGGACCATTGTGAGTGTTCTTAGCCTTCCTAATTCATGTTTTATTAGTTTAATGGCCAAAAGTCAAACTTATCGTAATTAAGGTTTGACTTAGTGATTAATCACTAATGGTCTAGTCATTTGTCAAATTGAAAGTAGATATAAGTTGGCAATTATGTAGATAATAAACCCCTAAGAGGGCACCTACTGATTATCACCCTAACTTGGTCATATGTCGGGTTAAACCTAATAATAAAAAGTCAACAGAAAGCTATTTTGCAAATAAATTCATAATTAGCAATGTAGAAGCTATGAAACCTGTTTTAACACTTGTATAACTTGGTAATTAATGTAAGAACATGTCTAAGCATGTTCAACCCGACAATTTCAAGTTTAGGCTCGGTTCGCAACCGAAAGTCGCAAAAGTTGACTTTTGCCTTGACTTTCAGTTCTGGCCCGATTTAGATTGTTTTAGAAATGCCTTAGGCTTCCATTAGGTCCATGTTTCATATTAGTATAACCCTCTGAGATTATACAACTTGGATCCTAATTTATCCAATTCATTTGCATGTTTCCGTTATATGCCTAAATGTTGACCATTATGCCCTTTTGACCTTAAAACGAGATTTTTGAAAATGTGAGAGGACAATAACCTTTGTTACTGATTTATAAACTTTTCCTAAAAATTTGACATCAGTTTGAGGTCTAGATTAAGAGTTATGCTCAATATCGTAATTAGAAAGCTTTTTATTAATTAAACGGCATTATTAGCATAAAGCCTATCTAAACCCAAATTTTGACACCAAACTTTTTATCTACTGATGTAATATAATATTTTGGGATTTTTGAAGATTTTTATTTATTTTTAAACTGATCATATCATAGGGTTCTAGCTTTGATTCGGTAATTGTCGGTTATACTCTTTTCTTGAATAAAATGAGTTTTACATAATATTTTGATAACCAAACTTTTGCTACTCATTTTATATGATAAATAAAATATTTTGAACTTTATAAACTTATCAAAAACTCAGATTTCTTATTATAACCCGAAGATCCCTTAAAACCGACTTTTACGCGTTTTAAGCGCATAGTATGGGTTAAAACTATTTTTAACATCAAAGACTTAATACCTACTGATGTTTTTTAGTAAATTTTTATACTTTAACAGTAAGCAAAAGTTTTAAACTCAGATTTCCAAATTTGACCTTTAAAGCTTAAGTGAAATTACCAAAATACCCACTCGGTGCATAGTTTGGTTATAAATGATAAATTTCACATATAGGCAATACCCTACTGATATGACTTACAAAAATAACTATTTTTACTGAATATATCAGACCTGAACCTCAGATTAGTATTTAATCCCTTTTATAAATTTTAAAATGACCAAACTACCCCTACGGGGCATAAATTGAGTTTAAATTCGTTTTGGGCATAATGGAAGGTATCTTACTGATATCACAACATATTTAAGGCATATTAACATAGGAAACCTGTTCATGACTCTTTTGGTTACCCGTTATGCATTTTTCGCGTTCGGTACGGTTTATGTGACTAGTTTGCATAAATTGACCGAAACGGGTCAAACCTTATCATTTTGATCTCAAAATCTAGAATGTGTTTAGTTTACCCATATTATACATGTCTTCAAACTTGTTGGGTCTAAACCACATTCTAATCCGGTCTCCGCTTAATCGTGCGTTTGAACAGTATATCTTCCTTTAAAACTAACCGGTCTAAGTTTAAGCTTAATTAAGACCGGTTAGGAATCTAATAGGTTATTTAAAACCTTCGTTCCAGATTTAGGAGCCCAGTAAAAGATATCCGCATTTGACAATTGTATACGGCTGGGATAAATTGTATAATTTGCTCAGGTAAATACTTTTAACTTATTTTCCCTTATACGGGCTTGGGGTATGGTATATAAAATACCGCTTGGTCGGGCATTGAATTTTTAATCATATGATGGTTAATTTATTGAGATGACCCGTTTAAACTGTTTTGTTTGTTTTAAGCCTTTGGGGGGTTAATGACCATGTCCTGGATATCCTCGGCTCATTCACTGAAATGGCCACGACTTAAGCACGGGGTGTAGGCATACACCTGCCGGTGTGTATGTAAAAATAATATAACCGCCTGTTCGAGAATAACTCACTGCGGGATATATTATGTGGTGTGTCTATTAATCTTTAACCCGGTATTTAGCCCGGGCTACTGAACGTATAACGAACATATAATTCTTTTACAAGTTTATATATATAAATAATTATCCCAAGTTATAAAAGATTATTTTGTGCCTTGTGCATTCAAATCAATTTTCTTAAACATTTTCAAAATGAGTCAGTTAATTGTATTTACCAGTGTAAACTGACGTATTTTCCAAAAAGGCTAAGTGCAGGTACTAGACGGAATAGGCTGGCTATTCCTAGCATCAATAAAGAGTCATTCAAGCTTAGATGTTTACAAATCTGTTGAACAATGTTTCCTTTTGACTATGATCCGCCTGTGGATCCTTTACATTCTGTTGTAATACTTTGATATTACTTTCATTCGGGTTATAATGTTTTTATCTTTCGACTTTCGTTGTGTATTAAACTATGATAAATTGTCTATTATGATATCAACTACGTCACAATACTCCCCACCGGGCCCACTGGTATTACGTGGAAATATCGGGGTGTGACAGGTTGGTATCAGAGCCAACATTGGGTGAATTAAACACTAGCATTTTGTGTTTAATCTCAATTACGCAGTTTACACATTTCTCGACTTCCGAGTCTAGACAAAGAACTTAGGACTAATCCTAATTTATTTAATTTTGTCCTTTATTTTTCCTTTGTTGTCCTTTTGTTTGTTTTGACAGGTTCAACAAAATGCCACCAAGGTTTCATAGAGGAGGAAGAGGCAAGGGGCCATTCAACGCCCCCAACGATCACGAGGCCGGACCCTCCCACCGGCGAACACCGTCTGTGACAATGAGCACGAGTCCCCAAGAAGATTGGAGGACATATTTGGAGCCCGCGAGGCGATCCGTCACGCTAAGTTCATCACCCTCGTACCTTCATTCTTTCGGGCCGCAATCGGAGAACGTGCCCGAAGATTCGCACCACTCCTTCTTGCCGTTGCGACGGTCAACCTCTCATCAGGCCTTTCAGGACCCGACACCTTATTTTCAGAGCCGGTTCAACCCGGCAAACCAGGTTGAAGAACCAATGGGTCACAACCCATTGGGCCCTGAAGACCATTTCCCTGAAGCTCAGGGAATGGATATGGACGATGACCCAGATCCCGCCGAACCACCATCTGGGACACCTACTCACCCCATCGAGATTTCAGATGGGTCGTCATATCATGGATCATCTTATCGTGGTCCAGACAGTTATGAGGCAAGATTTGCCCAATACGACTGGGTGTTTACTCCCAGTTACCACTCATCGCAGCAGCAGCAACAACAGGATCCCTCAGAGGATTCATGTTTTATAGCGGTTACTCCACCGCCACCACCACCAGTGCAACAACCACCTCCGGAGCCACCGAGGCGTAGGAGATCAGGAGCACGGATGTTCGTGCGAGGGGGAATCCGTATCAGCACCTCTCAGCATTCAAGTGGCAGTTATTACCCACCACTATATGAAGACCCACAGATGGGTGGGCCTTCGAACCCTGTTTCTGAGGTAGAGTCTGCGCCAGTAGCACCACCACCAGTGGGTTATGATAACCCAATTCCTACATACGCCGGTGTAGCGGCCTATAACCCTTTCGAGCAGCCAACCCATACTAACTACAACTACGCCGAGGCTGACCCATACCTTGTAGCGGCAAACTACAATGCTCTCCATCCTGAAGGGCCTTATGGAGCTCCCTGGGGGACTGGATACCCAGCCTATGGGTACCAATACCCGCCCCTCCTCAACCTCCGCAGCAACAACAGTTGCAGCCGCCGCAGATCCAACCACCGCAACAGCAGGAGATTCTTCAAAGGTTGAGTCAGGTGGAGCGTGAGGTTCGAGAAGAGCGTAGAAGCCACAGGGGATTTCTCAAGGGGTTGGCAAGCTTAATCAAGGGGAAGAGCAAAAGGGATCATTAAATTCCTTATTTGTTTAAATTTGTATTCTTTAAATTTTCAATCAAGTCCCTGCGTGGACATCTATTTCTATATTCAGTCCCTGCGAGGACTTGTAGTTTCAGTTTAGCCCCTGCGTGGGCAAGTTATTTCAGTTAAAGTCCCGTTTAGGGCAATATGTACTCTTTAAAATTTTAAGTGGCATGTTATAATTTAAAATTCATTTTTGTCATTATATGCATAAATGTAATATATATGAAATAAATAAATCCAAAATATGTCATTCCTTTTATAAGATCTGCCATTAAATATTAAATAAGAATCCTAAAGGGTATAACCTAGCCTGCATGTCATTATAGACTTGGCCATGATGGAAAAACCTGTTTAAAAGATATTCAAATCCTTGTTAACATCTGAAAACATGTTAGCACTCCTGGAAAATGTGATTTGATAAAATCACATAAGTCATCCTTATATTGGATTCTTCCAATTCCTTCTTTATTATTTAAACATCCATTAGTGATGTAATGCCTACGAGCCATAATCATTGTCATATAAGACAAAAGACAGTTGTAGCCTATAACTCCCTATCAAGAAAGGTAATGAACTATGATTCAATTCCTTAATGCCTCGATCATGTAAGATCATGGCTTATAGCTTAAATTGTCCCTGTGACCTGGCCTTATGTGCCATTATAATATGTTAATAAATTATGACTGAGGATAATTACAATCCTGAATGAATATGCCTAATTAAATTAACCAATATGGCTTATGATTACCATGGTTAATGAATTGCCATAAAAGACAATTCCATAATGGACTTTTGAATAAATCTTGTCAATATTTTATGTAGCAAACAAGCTACATGGCTGGGTCAGACGAAGTCAACAGTCACCGGAGGGAGAATCATGACACTTCCAGAGTTAACGTAGCAGGCGCAGAATTGCAGGCATTAATAGATAATGCCGTTACTCGAGCTCTTAACAGACAATTTAATGAATCGAGTGAAACTCATGTCAGAACTCAGTCTGTACCTCATTCAAAACCACCCACCAGAACTCATACAGCTCACAAGAGTGATTCTCATCACTCATCAAATCAGAGGAGTGTTCCATCTAGAAAGTTGTGCTCAATCAAGAGCCACGTGTTAAGGGCTGTTCTTATAAGTATTTTGTCTCCTGCAAACCCAAGGATTTCACTGGGGAAAAAGGAGCTATTGACTGCATGACGTGGCTAGACGAGATGGACACCGTGGTTGATATTAGTGGTTGCGCTGAAAGGGATGTTGTGAAGTTTGTATCTCAGTCGTTTAAGGGAGAAGCACTAGCTTGGTGGAGGTATTTAATCCAAGCTACTGGAAAGATCCCGTTGTACAATCTGTCTTGGGATCAGTTTGTGACTCTGATCAAGGAAAATTATTGTCCTCAACATGAAGTTGAGAAGATCGAGACTGACTTTTTGTCATTAGTCATGAAAAACCTAGACTGTCAAGCTTACCTTACCAGCTTTAATACCATGTCTCGATTGGTTCCTTACTTGGTGACACCGGAACCAAAACGTATCGCTCGCTTTATTGAGGGTTTAGCCCTGGAGATCAAAGCCAGTGTGAAGGCATCCCGACCTACTACCTTTAGGTCTGTAGCTGATCTGTCACTATCTCTTACCCTTGACGCAGTCAGACAGAAATCGCTTAGGAATTCTGATGCTGGAAAGAGAAAATGTGAGGATGATAACTCACACCGTTCAGACAAGAAGCACAAAGGGAACTCTGACCACAAGAAGAGTTCCGGGTTTAGAAAGGATGATCAGCAGTCGGGTGAAAAGCCCAAGTGTAAAATTTGCAAGAAACGTCATCTGGGAAAATGCAGGTACGAATCGAAAACCCAATCGCAGCCCAGGGCTTGTGGGATTTGTAAGTCGGATGAGCACAAGACGTTAGACTGCAAGAAAATAAAGGATGCGACGTGCTATAACTGTAACGAGAAGGGGCACATCAAGTCCAACTGCCCGAAGTATGCCAAGAAACCCGAAGAAGGAAAAAAGACCAATACTAGGGTCTTTCAAATGAATGCACGGGAAGCAGTTCAGGATGACAACGTGATAACAAGTACCTTTCTTATCAATGATGTCTATGCAAGCGTATTGTTTGATTCAGGTGCAGATAAGTCGTTTGTAGATAATAAGTTTTGTAAGTTGTTAAATCTGCCTGTTAAAACCCTAAGCATAAAGTATGAAGTAGAATTGGCTGATGGTACCATAGAAACTGCTTCAACCGTGTTAGATGGATGTTTCATATCCATTAGGAACCACTCTTTTCCATTGTCTTTGCTTCCTATGAAACTAGCTGGATTCGACATAGTAATAGGCATGGATTAGTTATCCCATAACCAAGCTCAGATCGTTTGTGATAAGAAGCAAGTGGTTATCAAGACTCCGTATGGTGAGCCACTTACCATACAAGGAGACACTCAGCATGGATTGCCTAAGCAAATGGCTATGCTTAAGGCATCAAGGTGTATGAAGAAGGGTTGTGTCATTTATATGGCACAAGTGACAATTGATGAACCAAAGCCCAAGATTGAAGACATCCCTATCATTTCTGAATACCCTGATGTATTCCCTGAAGAACTTCCTGATTTACCCCCAGATAGGCAAGTAGAGTTCAGAATCGATATTATACCTGGAGCAGCACCTGTTGCAAGAGCACCTTACCGGTTAGCCCCGACTAAGATGAAGGAGTTGAGAACTCAGTTGGATGATTTGTTGGCAAAAGGATTTATTAGACCTAGCTCATCTCCCTGGGGAGCACCGATCCTGTTTGTAAAGAAGAAGGATGGATCGATGCGCCTATGCATCGATTATCGTGAGCTTAACAAGGTCAAAATCAAGAACAAATATCCATTACCCAGGATCGACGATCTGTTCGATCAGCTTCAAGGAGCAAGCTACTTCTCCAAGATTGATTTGAGGTCAGGCTACCATCAACTGAAGGTTAGAGATGAAGATGTGCACAAGACTGCATTCAGGACTCGTTATGGTCACTACGAGTTCTTGGTGATGCCTTTCGGGCTCACTAATGCACCAGCAGCGTTCATGGATCTCATGAATCGCGTTTGCAAACCCTACTTGGACAAGTTTGTCATTGTCTTCATTGATGACATTCTTATTTATTCAAAGAACCAGGCCGACCATGAGAAGCACCTTCGTTGTATTCTTAAACTTCTTCAGCATGAGAAGCTCTACGCCAAGTTTTCAAAGTGTGAATTTTGGCTTCGTGAAGTCCAATTCCTTGGACATATGGTTAGTGAGCGTGGTATCCAGGTGGATCCCGCTAAGATTGAGGCTATCATGAATTGGCAAGAGCCGAAGACGCCCACAGGGATTCGCAGCTTCTTAGGTCTGGCAGGATACTACAGGCGTTTTATTGAAAATTTCTCAAGGATTGCTGCACCCCTAACTTCGTTGACTAGGAAGAATATAAAGTTTGATTGGGGTCCTAAGCAACAAGAATCATTTGACATACTTAAGCAGAAACTGAGCAATGCTCCTGTGTTGACATTGCCTGAAGGGATTGAAGAATTTGTGGTTTACTGTGACGCATCACACACTGGCATGGGATGTGCATTGATGCAGAAAGGTAAGGTGATTGCCTATGCTTCCCGATAATTAAAGGTGCACGAAAAGAATTACACCACCCACGACTTGGAATTGGGTGCCGTTGTATTTGCACTAAAACTTTGGAGGCATTATTTATATGGTACCAAATGTGTGATCTATTCTGATCATAAGAGCCTTCAGCATCTGTTTAATCAGAAGGACTTAAACATGAGACAGCGTCGATGGATGGAGACTTTAAATGACTATGATTGTGAAATCCGATACCATCCAGGCAAGGCGAATGTAGTCGCCGATGCCTTAAGTAGGAAGGAAAGGGTTAAGCCCATAAGAATCAATGCCAAGAGCACTGAATTAAAGAACAGTTTGAATGAAAGACTGTTAGCCGCGCAGAAGGAAGCTGTATTAGAAGCTAACTATCCTAATGAAAAGTTGGGAGTAACTGCTGAGCAGTTATCTTATGGCAAGGATGGAATCCTTAGATTAAATGGACGAATATGGGTTCCAATCTATGGAGGACTTTGGGATGTTATCCTCCAAGAAGCCTACAGTTCTAAGTATTCCGTTCATCCTGGAAGTGACAAGATGTACCAGGATAGGATTTGAAGGCAAATTATTGGTGGATAGGCTTGAAGAAGTCTATAGCCAGTTATGTAGCCAAATGTTTGACGTGCACGCAAGTTAAAGCTGAACACCAGAAGCCGTCAGGTTTGCTACAACAGCCTGAACTTCCCACCTGGAAGTGGGAAATGGTGACTATGGATTTTATCACCAAGTTACCAAAGACAAAGCGAGGAAATGATACTATTTGGGTTATAGTGGATAGACTGACTAAGTCAGCCCGCTTCCTACCTATTAAGGAAACACACAGCTCAGATAAGTTAGCTCAGCTGTACGTGGATGAGATTGTATCTCTCCATGGAGTGCCAGTGTATATCATCTCTGATAGGGATACGAGGTATACATCGCATTTCTGGAAAAGTTTTCAACAATCCTTAGGCACTCGACTGAACTTCAGCACAGCATATCATCCTCAGACGGATGGTCAAAGCGAGCGTACTATTCAAACACTCCAAGATATGCTACGAGCTTATGTTATTGACTTAGGAGGAAGTTGGGATGATCATCTTCCATTAATAGAATTTTCATACAATAATAGCTATCATTCCAGTATACAAGCTATGCCATTTGAAGCTTTATATGGAAGAAAGTGCGGAACGCCCGTTTGTTGGGCAGAAGTTGGAGATGTCCAACTAACAGGACCTGATATAGTCCTGGAGACGACAGATAAGATTGTACAGATAAGAGATCGTCTCAAAGCTGCCAGGGATAGCAGAAAAGTTACGCAGACAAAAGGCGTAAACCTCTAAAATTCGAGGTAGGTGACAAAGTGTTACTAAAGGTATCACCTTGGAAAGGAGTAATGCGATTTGGTAAGAAAGGAAAGTTAAGCCCAAGATACATAGGACCATTCGAGATCATCGAATGTGTCGGAACAGTGGCTTACAAATTAAACCTGCCTGAAGAGCTCAGTGGCATTCATAATGTATTCCACATCTGCAATCTGAAGAAATGTCTAGCTGATGAATCACTAGTCATACCCCATACGGATGTGCACATAGATGAGAACCTGAAATTTGTTGAAAAACCTTTGTCGGTCGAGGATCGACAGGTTAAAAAGCTTCGAAAGAAGCATGTACCGATTGTAAAGATTAAAAGGGATGTCCGTAGAGGTCCCGTGTATACGTGGGAGGTGGAGTCCACAATGAAAGAGAAGTACCCTCATTTATTACAGTAAATCTCGAGGTCGAGATTTCTTTTAAGGGGGTGAGGATGTAACACCTCGAAAAATCACGACCAATATGATAAAGACACGTGTCATAAACTTCAAACATGTTATAAACCCGGATCAAGTTGAAAGATGTATGGTAGGATTAAAAAGTGTCAACATGTTAATTAATACCTCTGAGTGACCTTTTTATAAATCCCAAACCTTAATATGTTTTATAAACATTTGATATACATTCAAATCCGGTCAACTAATGTGATAAATAATTCAAAATTTCAAAGAATGGAATCTTAGGTGTATTTACGACAATTCTCATTCATTAACCTTCATCAATAAAGTCCAAGAACTTTCAAATGCATGGCAACACATGCAAGGCCTGATTATATGGTCCCATTACTGAAAAAAGACAAAAGATTCGAGTTATAAAAGTTGCAGGGTCAAAGCCTAAAAGTTTACAAGTTTTTGTCTTCTTGTCGTCGGATACGGACCGCATGGGAGTAGGCTTACGGTCCGCAAGGATTGTAGCTGGGCGATGAAGCTCAAGGACGGTTATGGACCGCATCAGTTTGGACTTACGGTCTGTAAGTGGTGGATACGGACCGCAAGGGATTTTGCTTACGGTCCGTAAGCCTGTCGCTGGCAGTAAAAATGGACAGTTGCCTGTTACAGCAGGTTGCACCGCCTTACTTGCATGGTATTCAAATACAGGAGCTTGGCCAACAGATTTTCATGCATAGGGACACACGGGAATCATCAGGGAACACTTATAGACCTTGTTGGCATGATCTTGTGCAATTAAGATCAATATATAAAGAGGTTGAGTTGCAACCATAAACTTGGTCATTTCAAATCAATTCAAGCTTTTCTCTGGAGCTCTCTAGACTTCAAGCAGACTTCCATCAGCTCTTAATTCGTGCTAAGGACCATTGTGAGTGTTCTTAACCTTCCTAATTCATGTTTTATTAGTTTAATGACCACAAGTCAAACTTATCGTAATTAAGGTTTGACTTAGTGATTAATCACTAATGGTCTAGTCATTAGTCAAATTGAAAGTAGATATAAGTTGGCAATTATGTAGATAATAAACCCCTAAGAGGGCACCTACTGATTATCACCCTAACTTGGTCAAATGTCGGGTCAAACCTTATAATAAAAAGTCAACAAAAAGCTATTTTGCAAATAAATTCATAATTAGCAATGTAGAAGATATGAAACCTATTTTAACACTTGTATAACTTGGTAATTAATGTAAGAACATGTCTAAGCATGTTCAACCCGACATTTTCAAGTTTAGGCTCGGTTCGCAACTGAAAGTCGCAAAAGTTGACTTTTGCCTTGACTTTCAGTTCTGGCCCGATTTAGATTGTTTTAGAAATGCCTTAGGCTTCCATTAGGTCCATGTTCCATATTAGTATAACCCTCTGAGATTATACAACTTGGATCCTAATTTATCCAGTTCATTTGCATGTTTCCGTTATATGCCTAAATGTTGACCATTATGCCCTTTTGACCTTAAAACGAGATTTTTGAAAATGTGAGGACAATAACCTTTGTTACTGATTTATAAACTTGTCCTAAAAATTTGAGACCAGTTTGAGGTCTAGATTAAGAGTTATGCTCAATATCGTAATTAGAAAGGTTTTTATTAATTAAACGACATTATTAGCATAAAGCCTATCTAAACCCAAATTTTGACACCAAACTTTTTACCTACTGATGTAATATAATATTTTGGGATTTTTGAAGATTTTTATTTATTTTTAAACTGATCATATCATGAGTTACATAATATTTTGATGACCAAACTTTTGCTACTGATATTATATGATAAATAAAATATTTTGAACTTTATAAACTGATGAAAAACTCAGATTTCTTATTATAACCCGAAGATCGCTTAAAACCAACTTTTACGCGTTTTAAGCGCATAGTATGGGTTAAAACTATTTTTAACATATAAGACTTAATACCTACTGATGTTTTTTAGTAAACTTTTATACTTTAACTGTAAGCAAAAGTTTTAAACTCAGATTTCCAAATTTGACCTTTAAAGCTTAAGTGAAATTACCAAAATGCACATTCAGTGCATAGTTTGGTTATAAATGATAAATTTCACATATAGTTAATACCCTACTGATATGACCTACAAAAATAACTATTTTTACTGATTATATCAGACCTGAACCTCAGATTAGTATTTAATCCCTTTTATAAATTTTAAAATGACCAAAATACCCCTACGGGGCATAAATTGAGTTTAAATTCGTTTTTGGCATAATGGAAGGTATCTTACTGATATCACAACATATTTAAGGCATACTAACATAGGAAACCTGTTCATGACTCTTTTGGTTACCCGTTATGCATTTTTCGCGTTCAGTTCGGTTTATGTGACTAGTTTGCATAAATTGACCGAAACGGGTCAAACCTTATCATTTTGATCTCAAAATCTAGAATGTGTTTAGTTTACCTATATTATACAAGTCTTCAAACTTGTCGGGTCTAAACCACATTCTAATTCGGTCTTCGCTTAATCGTGCGTTTGAACCGTATATCTTCCTTTAAAACTAACCGGTCTAAGTTTAGGCTTAATTAAGACCCGTTAGGAATCTAATAGGTTATTTAAAACCTTCGTTCCAGATTTAGGAGCCCAGTAAAAGATATCCGCATTTGCCAATTGTATACGCCTGGGATAAATTGTATAATTTGCTTAGGTAAATACTCTTAACTTATTTTCCCTTATACGGGCTTGGGGTACGGTATATAAAATACCGCTTGGTCGGGCATTGAATTTTTAATCATATGAAGGTTAATTTATTGAGATGACCCGTTTAAACTGTTTTGTTTGTTTTAAGCCTTTGGGGGGTTAATGACAATGTCCTGTCCTGGATATCCTCGGCTCATTCACTGAAATGGCCACGACTTAAGCACGGGGTGTAGGCATACACCTGCCGGAGCGTATGTAAAAATAATATAACCGCCTGTTCGAGAATAACTCGCCGCGGGATATATTATGTGGTGTGTCTATTAATCTTTAACCCGATATTCAGCCCGGGCTACTGAACGTATAACGAACATATAATTCTTTTACAAGTTTATATATATAAATAATTATCCCAAGTTATAAAAGATTATTTTGTGCCTTGTGCATTCAAATCAATTTTCTTAAACATTTTCAAAATGAGTCGGTTAATTGTATTTACCAGTGTAAACTGACGTATTTTCCAAAAAAGGCTAAGTGCAGGTACTAGACGGAATAGGCTGGCTACTCCTAGCATCAATAAAGAGTCTTGCAAGCTTAGATGTTTACAAATCTGTTGAACAATGTTTTCCTTTTGACTATGATCCGCCTGTGGATCCTTTACATTCCATTGTAATACTTTGATATTACTTTCATTCGGGTTATAATGTTTTTATCTTTCGACTTCCGCTGTATATTAAACTGTGATAAATTGTCTATGATGATATCAACTACGTCACGATACTCCCCACCGGGCCCACCGGTATTTACGTGGAAATATCGGGGTGTGACAAAAATCCAACTATGAAATATTCGATCAATAATAATTAATTGTTTATTATCTATTTGTTTGATGGATTTTAAAAATGCGAATCAATATAAAGATCATTAAATATATCCATTCATTAGGTTAAAATTGTCACTTGATCATAAAATCACAGATTCAAACTTTACCAGAAACACATCTCTATACAACACCTTTTCCTTGTTACATCGCTCGTCTGTTTAAAAAAAAGTAATATTTTATTTAATTTTTTTAGAAAACGCTAATACTTATATTTCAAAATAGTTATACTTTTTAAGCACCTTTACTTTAACATTTAAAAGGTAACAAAATTATCAAAAAGGTGTTGGACCTTCTCATATATTATAGTTTTACCCTTTAATACTATTCAATAGTTTTCTTATTTTTTTAAATTTTAATGATCTAAATTTGAATTGTTTATCTTGTTCTCAATGTCCTCGCGCTAATTTTTCTTCTAAATTGAACCTACTCATGTATTATTCTTGCCCCCCGCTAAGTACATTGGTATTCTCATGCAATTTTCATTTACCAGGATCTTGAAAAGTCAATTTTCTTTTAATAGTGTAGGTATGACAAGGGCAAAGCAGAGTATACGAATCTCCATTCGAGTGGCTCTAAAAGAAAAGAGTGCTGATCATGTTCCAGTGTCAGGATCTGGGTTGGATTAGTTTCTGGTTACTTGATTATGTTCGGAAGGAAAACACATGATTTCAGACTTGTGAATTCTATCATGAGGCATGAACTTTATTTCCTCGTTTTCCCCTTTCACGTAGTTGCTGATCCAAACGCCTTTAAAGACCCTAGTCCTTTTCACCAATAGCGTCTAGGTGGGTGTTTGTGATCTCATCCAGAAACTCAAGGACGGTTTCATTCTCGTTTTCTAGTAAACATGACAGCTGGATTCATCTGTAATCCAATCTCCCCCGATCAGTGATTTAAGACATTTCAAGATATATACCATGAACAAAGACATTGGTTTATATGAAGTGAGTCTCAATCCGAAACCCACATTGACACTGCTAAAAATGAAGAATTTGGTGACGTCATGTATCTTGCTTCCAGAGTTTGCAACTTTGTGTGAAAAGTTGTTCGTGCCGGCTACCGGCCAAATGATCCATACCCTGTTGAAGTCGACGTTGACGAAATGAGATGGGTGATTAATAAACTAGAATTCTGCGAGGAGCCACACATGCACAACCCATGGTTTAGCTACTGTAATTGCACTGGTAAAAAAATGTGTCTAATAAACATGTCGTACTTCCCTCATAAATGTTGGGATGTTAATATCCTACACAAGTGATTGTTCTTTCCTTTTTATGTTAGAATTTGCATGTCTTCAACTTCTTCAGTTTACCTATTTCTAAGATCTTTGAGAACCACCATAGATGGATTTGTATCTTTCTTTTTTGGTCTCTCTCTATTTGGTTTAGGTGAGCAGACCTGGTACTTACATTTCATCTTTAACCCAGATGCAGAAAAATCGAATCATGACAAAAAAAAAAATTAACAGCCCGTGATTCTCGGTAATGGTACACATTGAGAAACCTATGGTTCGGTTATGCTTTTTTATAACGGATTTTTATGGTTCGGTTATGGTTTTTTTCGTATAAATAACTGAATTTACCTAACATAACCAGTCAGGAAAAGTTTTACTGTAATTATTTTTTTACAAAATAATACTGCTTTATATATTATGTATTGATTAAAATGACAGATGATATATTATTAGATCCAATATATGATTGGATTTATTAATTGAAACTAGCTTTCATTTCACCTACGTTCAAAGCCGCCAATTATTGGTGAACTATGTGAACTATTTTCTCCTGTAACTGAATTAATCAACCACTTGTAATCGAATCATGTTGATTGAAAATCTAAAAGCCAAAATAGTGGAACTGAACCAAGCAATGTTCCCCTCTAGCCCTCTAGGTATATGTGTGTACTTATGAAATAATTGAATTGAAATGTCATGAACTATAACACACGAGCAGGATGCCTGCGCGATGCGGTGGGAACGACACATCGTATTGCGCTACGTCACTCTCACTCTCGGTTGTTTAACATGCCATTTCATGTACTATTACGTAACTTCTGTAACTTCTGAGTGTGAAATGAATATGATTACAGTATTACTCTGTATATCAAATTACATCATGGAAACACTAATACTCTTCCGACTTGCGTACAAACAGAATCTTCAATACAACAACAAATCTCAAAGTGTGCTAAAAATCAACATTAACAATGAGTCATAAAGGCCCACCTTGGACCGAGTCGATTTCAAAGATCAAGGTATACTAGTTACTCGATTTCTAAATAAGATTATCATGCACTAGTTTATGTCCTTTTGTGTTTAGTTTCACTAAATATCTTTTTATTGTTCATAAAGAAGATACAATTTGAACTCAGTTGATCAAATCTGGGCTTTAACATAACAAAACTTGATATTTTCATATAATGTGAATTGTACTCTTATATCAACAATTAATTTTTGTTTAATTGTTTCCTTATTTTCTCAAACGATTATTTTGATCAAAAGGATCAAAATCCTACTATGAAATATTCAATAATAATTAATAATAAATAATTAATTTATGGATTTTGAAATTGTAAAATCAACATAAAGATCCTTGATGGATTTTGAAATTGCGAAATCAATATAAAGATCATTAAATTTATCCATTCTGTTGATACATATTATGTGGACGCGACTCGGTTCGGTTCGATTTCGTTACGATGTGAAGACCGTGGTCAAGATATCCTCCTATCTTGACCCGGTATGGTGATTAAACTATGTTTAGTGTTGTAGGTCCCTCGGAGGATGAGGTCAAACCTTATCCTTGTTATATCTAACACACTAGCGAGTGCGGAATCCAAGCTAGCATGCAAACCGAGAGTTTATACGAGAACAAGCACAAACACAACACACAATCTTCACCGATTAACACCACTTGTATTAATACTAATGAAAGGTTCGGTTACAGCACAAGGTTTACAAATGTATTCTGTAAACTCTCTCTCACGTGTGTGTTCTCAACAGAATGCTCTCTACAAGACTCACTTCACACACTTTCACTCTTTGTCTAAGTCTCTCTCTAGAAGTGAACACATAACATGGGTATTTATACCCGTCACAGCTTGTCTGGTCGAAGGATCAGATAGACTGATCGAAGGATCATCTATCGATCTGAAACCTGTCGAAGGATTCACATATACCTCGAAGGATGATATCCTTCGAGTTATCCTTTGAGCTCATCCATCGAAGGTTTATGTTTCGAGCTCATCGAAGGATCTAAACAATCCTTCGATGACACATCCTTCGACACAGACATATTACAACCATTGTCTAACTGTTTGGTCAAGTCAAACCAGGAGGATGGTTGACTTGGTCAAACGCACAGGACTAACAAAGACAACGTTTTATATCGTTACAAAATACAGACAAAGTACAGACACAAATGCACCAACAAACTCCCCCTTGGCTGTAGCTTTGTCTTTATCTTTATAACTTGATCTTTGTCTCGATCTTTGTGTCTTCAAGTCTTTGACGTCCTTTCAAGTCTTCAATGTCGGAGGATCTTTAAAGTCTTCACGTCTTGAAAGCAGAAAGTGTATCAACAAACTCCCCGTTTTATGTAGGAAGTGTGTTGACAAACTCCCCCTTAACATAAGCTCCCCCTTGAGTTATGCTCGTGAAATACTTGTTCTTTATGAATTGAGATCCTTGTGGTGTTGATGGTGGTCAGCGGCAACTCGATCATCTTCATCATTTAAGTGCCTTCACGTCGTGTCTTCATTCCGAGGCTTGTCATCGACCATGTTCTCCTTGCCTTTAGAATCTGCACATGCAAGAAATCTAAACGCGTAATGAGAACAACTGCTTGGAATATCATAAACAAACGACACACATATGACCATGTCATAATCAAACACCGTCCGACAGTTTGAAAGTTTAATAAATTTGTCAATTTCAGTTTTTAACTTTCAAAACTTCCAAATTTCGACCGTTTATGAAGATTTAGTCGTTCCGGTTTTCGTTCAGGTTTCAGGTAACGAAGACTCGAGCTCCAACATCGTACGATCGAAAATAAAATAGAAATAAAATCTTTTTGGCTTTTAGAAAGTTTATATTAAAACACACCTAAAATCTTTTTGGACTTTTTGAATATTTCAAATGTAAAGACTGAAAGCAGTAAATAAATATATACAAAGATGCAGAAACTGAAAGCATTAAATAAATATTTACAGACATTCTTTTTGTGAGTTTCGAGGGTAAGAGAATCATATCAGTGTACGGTCATGTCAAAACGCTCTTGTTGTTCTTTTAGTTAACATTAAGATAAGCATCCTATAACAATTATCGGTATTGTTGTCCACATAAGCTCAACTTATCATTTGTAATCATGGCGAGGGGATACGTTAAGGTATGATTTATACTTACCGACCGGTGTTCATCCACATCACGACACATTCCCGTATCAAGGTATGCACGAGGGTTCATCTTACCGGTGAGTATACCGATTATCATCTGTTTGACCGTATATGATGTGAGATTCTCACTTATTTTGATTGAAAACAAGCCCTATGTGATATAATCACTTATTGATGAGGAACTTGATTTTCGATGCATGAGGGCACAAGAGCAAGTCCGTGAACAGGTCAGTACTTTCGTACAGCAGAGAGACGAACTTGACTCCCGGATAGATGTGATATTTTATCACTTATTTGTTTGGACATGTGATTGTTGATCACTTATTGAGGTCGAATGCAATATGTACACGTATGTATGGTATCATGGAAGATCTAGACTTGCGTCCCCGTTATTTTTTTTTTCGGTAAAAGATACAACCATGATACCCAGATGATAAGCAGCATAAAGACCGAATATCTCAGAACCTCGGCAATCTCTCAAACGAAATTTCGGTACTAAGACCATATGCCAATGAGTGGTTCCCACCTGGTCTTCAGTCGATTTAAGTTTATATCACCCTGCACACTTTAAAATGATTGTGAGCCTACCGATACATCTTATATAGAGCTGCTTATCGATTTTCAGTTTAGGTTTAAAGAGGTTTGGACAGACCACTGATGTACTATCATTTTCTCTTTTGCTCGCCAGGAAACTCATTTTTGTTTTTCTATTGTTTTTGTGTTTTTGAAATTTTTCGATGTTTTTGGATTTTCAAATTTTGGTTTACTCCCCCTAAAAGCAACAAACTAAGATAAATTTAAAACACAAAGGTATTTACAAAAATGATTTTCCGATGTTGGTTTTACTCTTGCTTGACCTTAATGCCGTTTACCAATAATAAAAAGTCAAATCTTGATTTGTCAAATGCTTTGGTAAAAAGGTCGGCACGTTGGTCATCGGTGTGGACGTAAGCAACATCGATTAGCCTTTTCTCAAAGCAATCACGTATGAAGTGATACTTAATTTCGATGTGCTTAGTCTTTGAATGCTGCACAGGATTTCTAGTGATCTGTAAGGCAGCAGAATTATCAACGTAAATAGGAGTAGTTAGGAATTCAAAACCGTAGTCGCGCATTTGTTGTTGGATCCATAGGACTTGGGAGCAACAACTTGAGGCAGCAATATATTCAGCTTCGCATGTCGATGTAGCGACGCACGTCTGCTTCTTGCACTGCCATGTGACTAGGCGATTTCCCAATAACTGACATCCAGCCGTTGTGGATTTGCCGTCGATTGTGCATCCGCCAAAATCAGAATCACTGAATGCGATCAAGTCAAAATTATTATCCCTAGGGTACCATAGACCGGTGTCAGGATAACCCTTCAAATAACGAAAAATCCTTTTTACAGCTGCAAGATGTGAGGCCTTCGGGTTCACTTGATATCTGGCAAGCAGGCACGTTGGGTACATTATATCTGGTCTTGATGCTGTGAGGTACATAAGAGATCCGATCATCGCGCGGTAGTATGAGGGGCTAACAGCTTCACCCTTCAAGTCTGGAGTAATTCCGTGATTTTGCGGCAATGGAGTACCGATGGGCGTTGCATCAGACATCTGGAACCGGCTCAAGATGTCACCAACATATTTAGTCTGATGGATGAATATCCCAGACTCGGTTTGTTGTACTTGTAGGCCCAAAAAGAAAGTCATTTCCCCCATAGCACTCATCTCGAATTTATCCTGCATAATGCGCTCGAAATTCCTACACAAAACATCATTAGTAGAACCAAATATAATATCATCAACGTATACCTGTACCAGTAGAAGATCTCCATCTTGTTCTTTGATGAAAAGAGTACAATCGATAAGACCTCTGCGAAATCCATTCTCCAGCAGATAATTAGATAAGGTTGCATACCAAGCTCGCGGTGCTTGATGTAGACCATAGAGAGCTTTGTTGAGCAACCAAACCCGATCGGGATGGATAGGATCTTCAAAACCTGGAGGCTGTTCGACGTACACCTCTTCTTCCACCACACCATGTAAGAATGCACTTTTCACGTCCATCTGGTATACCTTGAAACCTTTGAATGAGGCATAAGCCAGAAAGATTCGAATTGCTTCAAGACGTGCAACAGGTGCATACACTTCGTTGTAGTCGATCCCTTCAATCTGACGAAAACCTTGAACGACTAGCCTTGCTTTGTTTCGAATAACGACTCCACGGTCATCCTTTTTGCATTTAAACACCCAACGGGTACCAATCTTCTTATAACCAGCAGGTTTCTCTACGAGTTTCCAGACACCAAGCTTCTGGAATTGTTGCAGTTCTTCCTGCATTGCTTCAACCCAAGAGCTATCTTTCAATGCTTCTTTCCAAGTTCTTGGCTCTTCCTGTGAGACATAACACGCGAAAGACCAATCATTTTGTTGACCAGATTCTCTAATCGCTGCATACAAGCCTGCATTGTTGTTGTTCCGCAACATGTTTCTTGTTTGAACGCCACTCTGTACATTTCCGATGATGTTTTGTTGAGGATGGGTATTGTGAATCCTTGTTTCTGGATTATCTTGAACTGGAATGTTTGTACCCAGATTGTTGAGATTGAGATCAACAACCAATTCAATGCCCGGAATTGACGAAGAGGATGATGCAGTAGCTTCAGCTGTTCTAGGGGCGTCCACTGGAGGAGTACCCTCTGAAATACCACGAACTGCTGTTATTGGAACTTCTTGATCTACATCGAGAAATTCATCATCCTCTGAAGATTCGTTCAAGTCGGTAGCATCATGAAAATCCTCATTGTCGAGAGCATTATTGTTCACCGAAGATGGTTCTTGATTGACTATAATTGGACGAACCAATGGTGAATCTGTTGCATTGTCACTCTCGAAAAACATCCTTGCTGCAGCATTTTCTTCAACTGCTTCAACATTGATCGAATTGAAAAAGTCATCGTACTCAAACATCCAAGGTTGACCAGGACATTTGACTGGTAAAGTGTGCCTTTGTACTCTGACTTCAGACCATTCCTCGTCCCTTTTAGCCTCTAGATTCCAGACTCTTAAGTTTGGGGTGGAATACCCAAGAAAGTATCCTTCAATTGCTTTAGCCCCAAACTTTCCATTAGGATCGATTATTGTGCACGGAGCTCCAAACGGTTCAAGATATGACAAATCTGGTTTCCGTTTGTTAATAAGCTCAAAGCAGGTCTTGTTGTGCCTTTTTACTGTAAGGACTCGGTTCAACGTGTAACATGCAGAGGACACAGCTTCAGTCCAGAATGGAATGGGCAACTGTGACTCTACCAACATAGTCCGAGCAGTCTCGATCAATGTGCGGTTCTTACGTTCAGCGACGCCATTTTGTTGAGGAGTATAAGCTGCACTAAATTCGTGAAGAATACCTTTTGACGTGCAAAACTCCGCCATGGCATGATTTTTGAATTCAGTACCATTGTCGCTACGTATCCGCCTAACCTTCAAGTTATACAGATTCTCAATCTGAATGATCAAATTTTTGATAATACCGAAGGTTTCACTCTTATGTGCCATGAACGCCACCCACGAAAATCTTGAATAGTCATCAGTTATCACAAGGCAGTATTGATCATTCCTAATACTTTTGTGCTTGACAGGACCGAACAAATCCATGTGCAAACGTTCAAGAGGAACAGCCACCGTGTTGATTTTCTTTGTAGGGTGTCGCTTCTTCGTTTGTTTTCCTTTCTGGCACGAGACACAGACGTCTTAAAGATGGAAGTTTTTAAGAGGAACACCATTCACTAATTCATTTGACACCAAATGATTCATTTTGCGTAAGTGAATGTGACCCATTCGTCTGTGCCAAGAGATTGAGTCTTTCTCTGTGGCTTTGGAAACGAAACAAGTTGCTTGTGCAGACGTTGTGATAGCTTGGCTCATATCAAGGACATACAAATCATTTATCCTTGGAGCCGACAAGAGAATCCATTCTTTTGGAATTTTGAAGCCGGGTTTCAGCACATAACATCCATTTGCATCAAAGTGTACTGAGAACTGCTTATCACAAATTTGAGAAAGACTAAGAAGATTGTGATCAAGTTGTTGTACAAAGTTGATCTTATCAAAGCTAACAACCCCGTTGGAAATCATTCCTTCACCCGTAATATATCCGCCTTTATCTCCAGCAAAAGCAACATAACCTCCTCTAATAGATTTAACGTCGTAGAGAAGCTTCATGTCGCCTGTCATGTGCCTGGATGCCCCACTATCAACAATCCAATGACTACTGATAGTTCCTCCTGGAACACCCTGCACATGAACTCACATAATTAGTTGGAGATGGGGACCCAAGCCATTGTGGTCTTGGGTCTTCCATTTTCATCAACAACAATAACTTCTATTCTTTGATGATTCGAAAATTGTGATGGCCCCCCTGAATTTGTGGTCAATTTAGGTTTCCATGTATGTTGAGTTTTACCAGTTTGATTGTTTAACAATTTAACTTCGTGATTGTTTGAAGTTTTTGAAAATTTTGAGTTTTCTGGCTTAACTGAAACAGATTGTTTTTGAACCACATCAGTTTTAAGTGCCTTTTCAATCACCTTGACTTGTTGGCGTTTCTGTTTCTTTTCCCGTTCTTTTACAAGGCGGGGATCTTGTTTTGATGAAACAGATCGCTTTTGGTGATTGTGTTCACGGGGATCATCTTCTTTGGCTTTTAATTTATGAAGATACGGACAGTTTCGAATTATATGTCCAATTGTACCACATTCAAAACATGATCTTCGTTCAACAAACCCCGAAGTATCATGTGATCGTCTTGCCGATGATGAACTTTGTGATCCCGAGGTACTAGGTTTTGAACTACTTGGTTCATTCCTTTTCATCACTGTTGCTTTCTTGACAAAATCTAAGTTAGATTGATTTTCATACTTTTCAATTTTGTCCGTTCCCTTAGATTTCACAAAGTTCACATTCTTGCTCTTCTTCTTATTCGGCTTCCTTTGACTTTGAGTCGGTGCTTTTCCTTTTGGTTTGGTATGATTTTGCTGTTTTTGCACTGTTGGTAATTTTTGATTGCTAAATTGTTTTCGAACTTCGGCCTTTGGGATAGAAGGGCACTGTGTTACTGTAACATGTGATCCTGTCTTTCCCAAAAACTTATTTGTCGAATTTTCAAAGACTTTACTGATTAATGATTGATTAACATTTTTAATAGGAAAATCTTTGTCTGAATAAATTTTATCATCACCAACAAGAGTGTACAGCAAATCCACACTCTCCGACTCTTTTGCAGACGAGGACTCGGTTGGAATAGTCTTAGCAGGTTTTGCGGGAGGATCACATAGAATATGATTCTCAAGAGGTATGTCCTCTTCTTTGATTCCCGCATCAGACTTTGCTGAGTCAGTATCATCGGATTCATCATCAGAAGAATCAGTATCCTCAATCACAACTGGAGGAGTCTGATTCGGTTCGGCAGAAGACACACATGTATCTGCTGACACATCTGAATCTGATGATACCTCTTTCTTGTATCCGAGTCCTGCTGCAAATTCATTAACATCTAGAGGAACAGATGGTTCAAAGAAAGTTCTATTCTCCTCGTCAGGCATGGCATCATAATTGTGTCTCACAGGTGCTGGACATTTCTTGTATCCAATGCATGTGACATCCCGTTTCTCTTTCTGTACGTCAATGATGTGATCCAACACATAGCTAGAGCTCAAATAACTGTCTAGCTTAAGTTGGATCGCCTCACTTTCAGTTTTGACACAAGCCATTTCCTTTTGCATTACCTCAAGGCGAGTTATATACAAATTAATGTCAGTTTGTTTTCTGGAAACCATTTTTGTTAACTCGGTTTTATCTTTCTTTAATTTTTCAATCATCGATTTAAACTCCTTTTCATGGTTTTCATAAAACATGTTGGCTTCAGTGCACTTCGAAAGATCAACAGTCAATTTCTGATTGTGAATGAATGTCACATCATATTTCTCTTGCAAAGCCTCGTGTTTGCTTTGCAATTCACACCACTTATCATTCAACGAAACATGTTTGTCTTGCAAGTCAAACAGACTAGCTTGTAAAGCATCATGTTTGCCTTGCAACTCAGACATGTTTGCATCCAAATCAGCACATCTATCACTTAATCTAGCACAATTATCACAACTAACAGAAGTGGGTTCATCGACACATACCTGACTTGATGAACTGTCAACATTAGCCATAAAGGCTGAATGGAGAGAAGACGAAGAATAAGCAGCTTGATCCACCAAAATAGATCTTCTTTGAATTCCTGCTGCAGCTTCCTCCAGAAGTTCATCAATATTTGCATCGACTGACGCACTTGATGTCTCATCCACATGATGATCATTGCCTGAAGTGGAGGATTCTTCATCTGAGCTTCCACTATAACCAGAACTGTCTTCATCTTCAAAAGATTCATCACCATTGGTGGAAGATTCTCCACCACTGGCGTGCTTTAAATCCTTAACCACTTCAGCAAAACATGCTGTTCCATCTGGAGCATCATTTCCCAGCTGAATTGACCAATCACAACCTTCATCTACTTGAACCACAAGTGCCTGGTTGGCATTAGATGGTCCTGCTTGATTCTGGTTGTTGACAGGCACCAACGTGCGCTCATTGTTCCTTACTTGGTTCTGATTTGCCCTGTTGCCTTGACCTCTGAAAGGATTTTGGTTTCCATGTTGAGATGGCCTCGTACATTCACGTTTGAAATGACCACGTTCACCACAATTGAAGCACTTAACAGCCTGCCAGTTCTTTCCATGAAGTCCTTTGCTCGCCTAACAGCACTGGCAAAGGCCCACTTGATGTCCATCATCTCCATCTCCTCTTTATCGATCTGCTGATAGTCTTCTTGTGTCAGATTAATGTTACCAATCTGACCTTCCACTAATCCACAGTATGCGCTCACCAAAGTGTTTAGCAGCTCCATGTGTTCCTTTGCTACTTCCACACTGACTTTAGAAAAGCTTGAGGTGTCGAGCCGTACTGTATTTGGCTTTGATTGTTGACCAGCAGATGATGTGCTTCCATAACACGCTTGCTGTTGAGGAGGAAGTGGATTCCCATACATGTCCGTTGGTCCGGTAGATCGAACTGGTAATGGATTTCCGAACATATCAGTTTCTCCGATAGATCGAACAGGTAAAGGATTTCCGAACATATCAGTTGCTCTGATAGTTCGTTGGCTTTGCTGTTGTGGTGCTGGTTGAGGAACTGGTTCAAGCGGATTTCCGTACATGTCTGTTGTTCTGATAAGTCGTTGGCTTTGCTGTTGTGGTACTTGTTGAGGAACTGGTTCAAGCGGATTTCCGTACATGTCTGTTTTTGGAGGGACCGGAACTTGGATAATATTGCCATACATGTCAGTGCTAGACACAAACGCTGTTTGAATTGGAGCATGTGAAGAAGGTTTTGTAGAAGTGCTAGAAGTTCCATAATACATTTCAGGGTTTTGTGGCACTGGAACTCTTTTCGCCTTTAGAGTTTCTTCCTGATTCTTGTTTTCCAGGATTTGAACAAAGTCATTGAAGCTTGTTGTAGCTAAAGTGCCATTGTACTTCATGATTTCCAAGAAAGTATTCCATTGAGGTGGCAGTGCATCTGCAAACTTTTTCACAATCTCTGCTGAAGGTGTAACAACCTCAAAATTTGCCAATTCAGTCAGCAAATGATTAAATCGACTTGTTAAATCTCCTAAAGATTCATTCTCCATACAAGTAAAACCATCAAACTCTTTCTTTAGCAGGTCTTTTCTCAATTGACGTGTCGCTTCATTTCCTACGCCTCTTGTCTTCAATGCGTCCCACAACCTCTTCGTTGTCTTGTAACTGACAAATTGATGATAAATATCTTTACTTAACGCCTGAGTAAGGATGGCATATGCCTTCTTTTCCAAGTCATAGACCTTCTTCTGATCTTCCGTAAGATCTGCAAACGTAGCAGCAGATGATGCGGCAACCTCTATTGTTTGATCGAAATCTGTGATGAACCGCAACCACAATTCTGTATTCTGTCCAAGGACGTATGTATGAAATCTGTCAATCCATCCTGGATATTCATATAAGTGCATCAACTTTGGAGGTCTATTCAAACTTCCCGTTTCACTCTCGCTTAACAAAATGCTTTGAACACTTGGAGTTTGATTTGATACGAATGCCCATTGACCGGTAGATATAGCATTAGCTTGCGAAGATGAATCCGGAGTCGGAGTACCAAAATACATCTCTGTATTTACCAGTCTACCCCATCTTGGATTCATTTTTGATCAAGAAAAATAATACCTGAAAATCACAAACTTGTTAACCATAAACAGACTAAGATCGAAGGATCAAGACTTGTTCGAAGGATCAACAGTGTTCGAAAGATCACTGTTGAATTTCGAACAATGATTTCGAAAGATTCTCCAAACGAAGGATCCTTATCTTTCGAAAAAGAACTGTAGACCGAAAGATGTATGCTTCGAAAAGATTCCTTGGTTCGAAGGATAAGTCACAGACTTCGAAGGATGTTCGAAGGATGATTATCTATCGAACCTCCTTTGATCGAAAGAAGATCTTTCGACTTCGAAGGATATCCTTCGATCTACTGACACAGTTGACGAAAGTGACAGGTTGGTGAAAAGTTGATGGGTTGGTAGAAACTTTCGGCAGAAGGCAGAAGGTATGGTCAGACCATACTTTCTGCATGCAAACCAGATTTGAACAATAAAATATTACGAAAAATCGAAGGTTCGAATCCAGAAACCGGTCACCGGAGTAAGCCGGAATTTGGCCGGAGATGACCAAAATTCTTAAAAACACGTTTTCAAGTTACCCAAACCGTCCTTTAACACACCCGGTAAGTTTAGAACACGTTTTTATGACAAGAAAAGCGAGAAAAACACTAAAAACAGTTTCTAAACCATGTGAGTTTTTGTCCAAAACACTCCAAAGTCTTGCATAAACTCGGTTTTTAACAAGGAAAAGAGCCATGGCTCTGATACCACTT
Source organism: Helianthus tuberosus (assembly GCA_030545235.1). Lineage (NCBI taxonomy): Eukaryota > Viridiplantae > Streptophyta > Magnoliopsida > Asterales > Asteraceae > Helianthus > Helianthus tuberosus. Next base: position 45,769,459 of record CM060451.1, on the reverse strand, counting down.
GTAGGTCCCTCGGAGGATGAGGTCAAACCTTATCCTTGTTATATCTAACACACTAGCGAGTGCGGAATCCAAGCTAGCATGCAAACCGAGAGTTTATACGAGAACAAGCACAAACACAACACACAATCTTCACCGATTAACACCACTTGTATTAATACTAATGAAAGGTTCGGTTACAGCACAAGGTTTACAAATGTATTCTGTAAACTCTCTCTCACGTGTGTGTTCTCAACAGAATGCTCTCTACAAGACTCACTTCACACACTTTCACTCTTTTTCTAAGTCTCTCTCTAGAAGTGAACACATAACATGGGTATTTATACCCGTCACAGCTTGTCTGGTCGAAGGATCAGATAGACTGATCGAAGGATCATCTATCGATCTGAAACCTGTCGAAGGATTCACATATACCTCGAAGGATGATATCCTTCGAGTTATCCTTCGAGCTCATCCATCGAAGGTTTATGTTTCGAGCTCATCGAAGGATCTAAACAATCCTTCGATGACACATCCTTCGACACAGACATATTACAACCATTGTCTAACTGTTTGGTCAAGTCAAACCAGGAGGATGGTTGACTTGGTCAAACGCACAGGACTAACAAAGACAACGTTTTATATCGTTACAAAATACAGACAAAGTACAGACACAAATGCACCAACAAGTGTAAAACAGTTACATATGAGCAGACTGTTTTATGATAGTGTTCTGTTAAACTGCTGTTTGCATCAAATCTGCAAGTATGTGTCTGCATGCAGCCTCCTACGAAGAACTGAGATACTTTGTTATGATGGTTTGCTGAGTATGTTCACTACGAAGAACCATCATCCACGAATAACCTCACTTCAACGAAGAACCTGCTGATAAACACATTATCCACGAAAAACCATGTTGGTGTCTACCCTCTCACGAAGAACCCATGGTCTACATGAAGAACATACTTCGTGAAAGTGTTTGTTGTTTGATGTTGACTCCCACGAAAGACCATCCAGCCGAAGAACCACATGCACAGGATTGGCCGCAGAACCCCACACGAAGAACTCATGTTCTTCGTGGGCTTTCATAACAGGCCCAGTAGGTTATTCGTGAGCTGTAGATAAGTTTAGTATATAAAGGCAGCAGTAGCAAACAGATCTGGGAGAACACACAGAGAGCACCTAGAGTGGGTGTATTCAGAGAGTTTGAGAGTTTTCTTGTAAATCTTTGTGTTCTAACTCTTCTGTATATAATACAAGTGAGTTTTAACGTTGAATCTTGTTCTTGTATCTCCTGTTCTTGTCTCAGTTGCATACCCGTTCGTATTCCGCACTTGCGGGTGTGTTCGGTAACAATGATAAGCTTACTAGATCCTCCTCTAGGGACCTACAAGTGGTATCAGAGCCTCGGCTCTCATCCTTGTTAAAATTGAGCCTTGTGTCGTGTTTTTCGAACTTTTTTTAAGGTTTTTCTGTAAATTCCTGTGCTTTGAAAGTTATATGGGTTAAGTCCTTGAAAAACTATTGTTTGCTTAAATTTTTCTTAAAAGACTTGTTGAAATACATGGAGACATGTTAGTATAGGGTTTTTCTAAACAGTTTTTGCAAAAAAATCTAGTTCGGAAAACTTTCCGGTGTGTTGTTTGACCAAAATATTCATCGGAATTGTCTTGATAAGATAAGATTTCAAAAGCTTTCAAAAGGTGATTATTTTTGATATTTTTTCGTATCATCTTAGATCTGCTTTTTTACCAACTTTTACCTACTGACACACCTCTCCATACCTGCGAAAGACCTTGTGTCAACGAACAACCAATTTGCAGTTTTGAACCTTGGTGAAGAACCCTATTTTTGTCTTATTCAAGTGAAAGACCTCCTTTACTTCCTTTCTTAATCTCACGAAAAACCTGGGTCAACGAAGAACTTCTTTGAGTCAACAATAAACCAATTGTTTTGTCTTATTAGGTGAAGAACATTCTTTATGGCCCATTTGTCTTATTAGGTGAAGAACATTCTTCATGGCCCATTTGTCTTATTAGGTGAAGAACCTCTTATTCAGTGAAAACATTCTTCACCCACACTCACAAAAAATCTCTGTTCCTTGTTAATTTGATCATCAACGAAGAACCCTATTCTTCGTGGGATATATCTTCCATCTGTCTTGGGTTGGTTTTTCATCCTATATTTTTGGTTCACAAACATTCACAAAATATACATATTCTTCGTGAGGTGTAGGCTGGTATTTCGTTCATCAAGTTCTTCATGGACTTGTAGTCTTTCACAGTAGGTTATTAAAAGTTTCACCATTGCCTGTTGAGTTGATTATTTTCAATCCATTATGACTTCAGATTGGTGGGGTTGGAAACCTGATCCTAATGCGGGTATGTATACGAGTAAAGGTTCAGGTCCAGTCCCTTCATGGGCTCAGACTCCCACGTCTTCGTCATCAGCACAATCGAGTTCAATTACAGCAAATCAGTGGGCTTTTGTTACAAACCAAAACCAAAGTATTCAAAGTCTTCTTTTGAGCGAAAATGAAACCGGTAGTAACAACCGCCCACCAAAGCTCATGCATATGAACGAGTTGTGGTTGTCTTTTACCATGGAATTCGATCAAGCACTTGAAGAAGCCGGTTCAAATGCTGCGACATTTGCGGATCTTTCTATCGATGATAAGAAGACATATGATTTAGAAAAGAAAGCATTCTCGATTCTAACTCAAGCCTTAAACAAAGATATTTATCATCAATTTGTGGGATTCAAAACAACAAAAAGTCTGTGGGATGCACTAAAGGCAATAGGTCAAGGAAATGCGTCGTCACGTAAACTGAGACATGATCTGCTCAAAAAGGAGTTCCACGACTTCGTGTGTATGGAAAGGGAGTCGCTGGGAGACATGACAAGTCGATTTTATCATCTGTTGAGTGAGATGGGTAATTTTAAGGTCGCGGTAACTCCCGAAGAGGTTGTCACAAAGTTTGCCGACGCATTGCCAACTCAATGGAATGGTTTCTTGGAGATTCTGAAATATAGTGGCACGCTAGCTATAACCAACATCCATGATTTCATTCAATTCTTGGAGAACAAAAATCAAGAAGAAATCAGGAAGGCAAAAAGAGTGTCGGTACCACAAAATCCCGAGATGTACTATGGAAATTGTGGAGGTACCAGCACGGTTGCAAGACCTACTCAACATGCTCAACTACAAACGACTTTTGTCTCGAGCACCGATATGTATGGAACACCACAACCAGCAGTCTCAGAGCAAAGCTATCAGTCTACTGGAGTACCATCATTTCTTGATCCAAACTACAAAGGTCAACAACAAGCCAGTTATGGAAACACTTCATCAACAGTCAATGTTGGTCAGTCAACTAATCCAAACACGGTTCGGCTAGATACTTCAAGTTTCTCGAAAGTAAGTGTTGAGGTGGCAAAGGAACATATGGAGCTTCTAACCACTTTGGTGAGCGCGTACTGTGGGTTGGTAGCAGGGCAAATTGGGAACATCAATTTGACTCAGGAAGATTATCAGCAAATTGATAAGGATGAAATGGATTTGATGGATATCAAGTGGGCATTTGCTAGTGCAGTGAGGCGAGCAAAAGATTTCATGGAAAGAACTGGTAGAACCAGCTTGGAAAGCAAGAAGGACACCAAGTATGGGTTCGATAAACAGGCGGTCAAGTGTTTCAACTATGGTGATCGAGGTCATTTCAAACGTGAGTGTACGAAGCCAGCTCAGCATGGGAACCAGAATCCGTTCAGAAATCAAGGCAACCAACCGAACCAGAATCAAAACAGGAATAATGAACCTGCCTTGATGCCTGCAAACAATACTCATCAAGCAGGTCCATCAAACAACAACCGAACTCATGTGGTACAAGTTGATGAAGGTTGTGACTGGTCAATTCAACTGGGTAGCGGTGATCAGGGTGGAACAGCTTGTTTTGCTGAAGTTGTCAAGGATCTAAAATGTCACACCCCGAAATATCAGAGCATTGGCGTGACTGGACTGGTATCTTCATTGCACAGCGGAAGAAAATAAGCTAAGACTTTTAGTATGTGAACGCCCACTAAGTACTCGACTCTTCATGGTTCTCCTATTCCAACCGTGCCTTGTCTTAGAAATGCAACCTGAGAAAGAAACATGGGAAAAAGTCAACATAAAGTTGAGCGAGTTCATAGTTTATTTGTAAAAGATTTGAAATAAATCTTTTTGAATGACCGGTTTTTGTTGTATTGTTGAATGTTTAAATACTTGAATGTTTAAATACTTGATTGAAAACATGGTATGTAACTTGCAGAATGTATGAATGTTTGAATGTAACTTATAAAATGTATCTGTAACTGTAACTGTGTACCATGAATGTTTGAATGTATCCTTTAGAATGTATCTGTAACTGAGTACTATGAATGTTTGAGATCGCTAGTGGTTTGCAAGGCCACTAACATGTGTCACGACATAGGAAGCCACCAAACCTAGGCATTTTTGTCGACTTTGACTGAGACACAGAAGCACTCATTGGTAGAAGTAGGCCAAGAGTGGGGTTGCCTGAAACCCATTAGATCTAACCTTTTGTTCCGTGGTCTGAATGTATACGTTGATTAATGGTGCTTATGGTACCCTATTCGAGACATGATCTAGAATGTTTCACTTGAATGTTTCACTTGAATGTTTCACATGAATGTTTTTGTACTCATCATTTCCCCAATTTAGAAAACAAGTAAGCGTTGTATGTACTTTACAAAAATACGCTTTGTTTGAAAGAAAAAAAAAACCGGTATAGTTATCATAAACCTTTCGTAAACCATTTGTGTCAGTTAAAAACTTGTTTGTATAATGGTTTAGAAATATGTAATTC